>JAIFZK010000114.1:220000-820000 GCA_027481765.1 Tenualosa thibaudeaui | reverse complement strand
AGGTGTCATGAGTCTGTTTAAAAAAAACAGTACAAGAATCAGAAGGGAATTCACAAACATTTTGTCAAAGCAGCCACACTTGGGACTAAAATAGCATCAAAATCACATTTTCTGCTTGGCATAAAAGGGTATACAGATGGACTACCATTTAGTCCCACAGGTTTGTTGTCTAAATTGCATGGCAAAACTGTATTGACTTCACAAACTCCCTCCTTGTAATATTCTAATGCTGGTCTCCTTAACTAACATTGTGCATGTACAGAGATTGAGATTAGTGGTTTGGCTGTAGATGTCAAAGGCTGAGCATCAGCAGAAGGTGGTTTAATTGCACCTGTATCTGTGCGTCTCCCTTTGCCGTCTTCAGGCCACCTGGAGGTAATTCTGGACCGCCGGCTCAATCAGGACGATAACCGAGGCCTTGGACAGGGTGTTCTGGACAACAAGGTCACCGCCAACGCCTTTCGTCTGCTGCTGGAAAAGAGAAGCTCTGTTGAAGAGGTAGGATTTCACCGTTCAGTGATCTTTTTTTTTTTTTTTTTTTCGTCTTGCGCTTTTTCTCAGAAAAACACTTAAAGGCTCTCAGAGAGCAAGCAATCTGTAAGAGCATCTGCGTTAGAAGGTGGGTGGGTGGGGGGAGTGGATGGAAAGAACACTCTGACCTCCAAGTCTCCTGAATGAAATGCTCTTTTCAACCCAATGTATGTGCTCTATATTGTGTCTTTTTTGTGTGTGTGTGTCTGTCTGTCTGTCTTATTAGCCTCAAGAAGAGGGCACTCCTTATAGCTTCCCTTCTCTGCTGAGTCACATGTCGTACATGCACCTCAACCACCCGTTCATCCCCATGATGACGGGCCTGGATGCGCCTGAGGTCCCCCTTGCCCCCTATGCTCCTCTGGAGTCCTCACTGCCTTGTGATATCCACCTGGTCAACCTGCGCACCATCCAATCCAAGGTACAGCGCCCGACCCAATCACGCTCAATTAGGTTCAATCAGTCACAAGTAACCTTCTATACAGACTACATCATTTGTTATCTGTACATTGGTCATGCCGTGTATTTGATGTATTTAGTCAGATGTCAGTCTTGTTGTCCATATAATTCATATAATCTTCAATGATAAGTCCTTAATAAATGTCTTAATATACTGTCTATCTATATATACTGATCTAATATAATCGCGAAACGTTTGTGTTTCTGAATCTGATGTGGGATCAGGAAGGGTGATTTCAAAGCAGAGTTGAAAGCAATTAGCTCCTTCTGGGACCTCTTCTCAATCAATGGCTTGTGCATGAGTGGCATGCCTTAGTTGCTGTGGCAACTGACAGCCGTGCATGGCCACCAGGCAGCGGAGATGTTGATTGAGTCGAGCGGATGGCTGTCCATCACCTCCTCCCACTCCGCCACTGCGGGCTGAAACAACGAAACGAGTCACTGACCCAAAAGCCTTATAGCACTCCTGTCCAATACAGTACAAATCTTTCTCTTTGTTACCTCACACACACACACACACACATCCACACACACACACACACACAGTCCACACAACCATTCAGTTCAGTTTAGCTCAGGCCATGCGTTTTAGCTGTTGATTGATGTGCCATTTGTGTGTGCCAGCAATGGCTTTCTAATTGCTCCGAGGGGAGGGGGGGTAGATCTGCAAACCAATTTGTTCAATTATTAATTAAAACGACCCGGCAGGACATCCAGACTGACTGCAGAAGGAAAAAGGAGCAAGCAAATGCACTCAGAGAACCCCCTGCCTTCACACACTCACACACTCTCTCTCCCTCCCTCCCTCTCTCTTTCTCTCACTTCCTCTTTCTTTTTTTTTCTCTCTCTCTCTTTTTCTCCCTTCCTCTTTCTCTCTCTCTCTCACACACACACACACACACACACACGACACAACACACCCGCAAATGAAGTCATTTAAAACAATGGCTTCAAGCTCATTTAATATTCCTTCTTATCTGTTCCAACGAGGTCTTTTCAAAGGCACTTGCAGGCTCTTAGTCGTGCAGAAAGAAAGAAAGAAAGAAAAACACACACACAAACACGCACACAAAACAAATGGGTGCTCCATTCAGTGGGGTTTCAAAGCAAGGTGAAATTCCTTGCGCAGACTTGTTTGCAAGTCGACGAGCAGAGACAAAGAGTTTAGTTAATAATTGTCCCACTTTGTTGTGCATTACCTTTCTGAGAATGCAAAGGGGGTGTGAAGGGATGTGCACTTCCATAAGTTTTTAGCTTTAGAGCGGCTTTAACATCTTGAGATGGACTTTTCACACTGAGATTTTATCCCCCTGTAGTGCTCTGTGTAATAGCTTTAGCCTGTGAATAAATGTTTTTATTTCTTATTTTTTATTTTTTTTTATTACTCATGACAAGTACATTGCAAATCCCCCAAGAAGCAATTCTGAGTCATATTTCCCCAGACTTTCCTTTCAGCATGATACCATCTAGTCACATCAAGTCACATAGCTTTTAAGTCTTTATCAGAGATTATCTGGTATAGTTGTATGGCTATTCCCTTTCAAATCTCATCTATCTGTAATTACCCTAAACTCAATGTATAAGCTAAAATAGAGTACATATCTCTACATTCAGCACCATAGTTCATCCATGCTTTGAAGATCAGAATTTTAGCGCTCGGCTAACCTTGATGATTTCCCTTAGTGTGCATCTGCTGTAGGTGGACAGGGACATCAGCATTACACATCCCACTTTCTGACTGACCTGAAGTAACCCCCACAGCAGAGAGAGTGAACTCGAGACCATCTCAGGAGAGACATGAGCACAGGGGTTGTGGAGTTGGAGTAGGATGGAGTGTGTGTGTATGTGGGTCCTCTCCATAATTGGACCAGTGTTGTGGCTGACAGGGAGGGAACAGTGGGGCATTTTATATGAGGGGAGGCTTCACATTTTCAGCATCTCTCTCTGTCTCTCTCTCTCTCTCTCTGTCTCTCTCTCTCTCTCTGTCTCTCTCTCTCTGTGTCTCTCTTTCTGATACGCATGCAGGAGGAGGGAGGAGGTCCATCTGAGGAGGCTGCTTTAATTCTACACAGAAAAGGCTTTGACTGCGCCTTCTCCAGCAGGAACACTGGCCTACTGTGTTCGACCACACGTGGCAAGGTTAGAAAACACACACACACACCATACCAAACCAAAATGCGCGCACGCACGCACGCACGCACGCACACACACGCACACACACGCACACACACGCACACACACACACACACACACACACCAAACCAAAATGCATACACACATACCCAAACCAAACCAAAATGCATGCACACACACAGACACACACACACACTGTCTAAAGGACACACACTTACCAAAGGCCTGATTCGCATACACACACACGCTCCCACACTCAAGGAAGTAATTGTGTTTCCATTTCCATCACCTTCGCCCTAATTACATCTGAAGTAGAAAGGAGTGAAGTCAAGAGGCTGTGGGGGACTCACTTACTCCCTCACACACTCCCTTAGCTGTGCACTGGGAGCAGGCAGGCACTCATGCTCCACATCACCAACTCTCTCACAGGTATACTTTACCCCCCAAAACACAGCCCCATTGCATGAGAGGAAAGTAGGGGACTTTGCTTTGATCCTTTTGTGTGTGTGTGTGTGTGTGAGAGAGAGAGAGAGAGAGGGAGACAGAGAAAGAGAGACAGGTGTGTGTGTGTGTTTGTATGTATGTGTGTATGAGAGAGAGAGAGAGGGAGACACAGAAAGAGAGACAGGTGTGCGTGTGTACGCATTTTTGAGAAGGGGAGAAGGGGGGATGGGGGGTGGAGTTAAGGGGGTCAGGAACAGAATTCCCAAGATTCCTCTCTCCTCATATCCCATCTCCTCGGCTGTTTTGATGACATCGCCGTGACTTGAGGCCCAGAATAAACACACACTGGTGCCTCTGGGATGGTGTGTGTGTGTGTGTGGGGGGGGGGGGTATGCTTCTCAGCAACAAGGCAGCCAGCCGCTGAAAGGCTCCTCTCTGGCCTCCCACCACAGAGACACTGGGGGATCCCACCGCATATCAAGTCTCCCCATGCTAGCCCTATTTCCATAAATTGCTGTGCAGCAGGACTCTATGAATGGTGGTAGAGCTTCATAGTTGTCCTGTGGGTTGTTGGTTAGTGCAGACATTTTGTACTTTGATGAGGTATCTTGGTACTGAGCCACTTTGGATGTGAATTTGTGTGTGTGTATTCAATGGAGATTGTGTACCACTCTTGATAGTTGGCTCACCTAAAGAAAAACACTCAACCAGCTAATTACATGCAGTGTTTTCAGAGTTGAGGCATATGGTTTAAACCAGTCACACATACGGTATATTCTTGGGTATGGATGTATATGCAACACACACACACACACACACACATTTAACAGCCTAATGGTGCTGCGGTGTTGTTTTTTCAGCTCTCTGTGGACAAGCTGTTTGGCGAGCTGACAGTGCGGAAGCTGACGCCGGCGTCTCTGTCCCTGATGCACAGTTCCGAGAGCGACCAGGGCCACTCACACCAGATCACAATGAAGCCCATGGAGATCAGCACACACCGGCTAGTGCTTAGCTAGCTGAGCCTCGCTCCTCAATCCCAGATCCCCACAACCCCGCCCCCCCAGTAGTGCTCCCAGTACCCCCGGCTTGACCTCCCACTGCTAGTCGACCAGAGCTGTCAAAGCCTTCAGATCATTTCTGTTCTTAAAAGCCCCTAAGGATATGCAGGTGTCTGCCCCAGCTCTGACCTTCCAGAGATCCAGAGATGTATCTATATATTTAGATAAATGAGCCACGTGCACCTTGGTGCTGGTGACCACCGACCTATTATTGTGACCTATTGTTATTGTGTGAGAATAGGTGTGAAGTTGTGATTGAAAGGACAGATCTGTGGACTATGGTGGCCTATAAGGGGCAAAATGGTGAGAGGGCTTGTGACAAAAAACAAAACAAAAAAACATTAAAAAATACACAGCATTTGCCTTTGAGTGCAGAAAGATGGCATGGCAAGAAGCTGACATGGGCTTGTCCCTGTTGTGTCCACGTGCTGAGAAAAGTGCAATATGGAGAATCCGTCAGCACGACTGATGTTAGGTGTGTGTTACTCACTGTGCTTGGAAGGAATGACTATGGAATGTATTTTTTTTTCTTTCCAAATGTGATTTATTTGTTTGTTTTTCTTTCTCTCAATTTCTACAAGGTGTTGATTTAACCGCAGCAAAATTGGTGTCTTAATGTCTTAAATTTACACAGAATTGGCACTTTTGCCTGAATGCTAAAACAGATTGCCCAAGCTGGAGGAAACAAAAAAAAATGTCCTCGGGTGGCACCTCCCATGTGACTGAAAGGTGCTTCTTTAAAAAAACGCTGAGGGAGTTTGTGTGAGAATTGCAAAATATTCTCAACAAGATCCCCCCAAAAAATCCAAAGTTATCAAAGGAAATGTGCCTTATTTTACAGTCATAGAGGGTGCTTTACGTGTTTTGTTCTTTGTTTGAGTAGCACTTTTGTGATGCTCGAAGGCCTTGATTGACCTTTTTGTGGTTTACGATATGACATTTGATGTGACTGTAGTTGTAATTGAATGCAAAATCTTGTTTATAAAAGTCAATAATGATTGAGTCTATTTTTGTGACCCAAATGTACCTTCAAATGTCAGATGAATTGTTTCTGAAGCTATTCTTGGTATGTTGGGAAAAGTAGTCATGCAACATGGCTAACATATCCACCATCACCATGCTGCAACTTCTGTGTGTTTGTGAAACTTACCAATTTAGCACATAATTTCACCTGGGAAAAACAGAAGATTGTACTGCCACTTCTCATTTGCTGGCTAATCCTAATCTAACTGTCAAATGGAAAATCCCATTAAAATTCGCAGAATCATGCTAACATTGGCATCCAGCCATATTCCCCCTAGTGCATTACCAGACCTAACTGATGTTACCACTTGATCCTAGCCATGTACTCAAAAACATACATCCATACACCATACATACACCAGACACCAAGTGAACTGACAGTTACAGATACTGATTCAGATATACAACATTATATGCAGAGAGACCGTGTGGGCAGTACCAACTATGCAAGTCTGCCATGTGACCTGCTATTTCTTTTTGCCCTGCCCAACTCATTTACCACAATACTGATAACAAGCTCACTGTCACACATGGCATTTGAGCAGGAATGTCCAGGTGTTTAATTGTTTTAGCCAAACACTGGGACCATGCTTGATGGAGGGAGTGACCAAAAAGAGGAACCTGAGTGTTTGAGGTTTTTGAGAGGATGAGTGAGATGCATTTCCATCCATGGATGCATGCTCCGGTGCAATCACTTTTCTTCATGAAGGATTGCAGGACCAGGTGATGCTGTGATGTGTGTACTTTGTGTGTGTGTACCCACCCCCCACCCGACCCCACCACCACTACACACACACACTATCATTTTCCATTATCCCAGCTGAATGTGGGAGCTTTTTTTCTGTCCATCTCTGTGTGTGTGGAATGTCAGTTGAAGTATAAGCAGGTCCTAGCCAAGTTCTGTTTATGATGCATGATGCTATTCCACAAATTCCTTCAGTTTGTGTCCTATTCTTATTTCCAGAAGTGAAATGCTGTCCTTAACAGCAAGAAAAGAAGAAATGAGAAATTTTATGTTGTGTTGATCTGTCTTAATTTTCATCATGGCTGGCAATAAAAAAAAAAAAAAAAAAAGATTGATTTGAGGGATATGTTTTTAATTGTGTGTGGGTGTGGGCGACTTTTCTACCTTGTCAGCTGTCAAATTTCATCTTTGAAAAAAATCTGTTTAAATGTAATATAATGGGAAAATAAATTTCAAAGGAAACCGTCAGAGCCTGCTTGTGATCTGTTCTCTGAGTGCTGTTGATCTACGAGATGAAGCCTGATGCTGGTGCAAAGTTTCAATCGCCGGGTCCAGTTGCAGGAAAGGGCCATAACAGGCATGTCATAATGAAAGGGGTTGCTTGTTAAATCACCGTAGATCCCTCTATCTTCACAACCTGTCTTTTCTCTTTTGACCTAGCAACATGCTAATGATCAATGAGATTAAACTAGAGAAAGAAAGAACTTTGAAGGTCTGTTCCTTGTTAGACCCCCTAACAATATAGGATTTGATTTTGCTGGAAGAAAAATGTATTTTATAAATCCTCTGATGTGGTCAAAGGTGTAGTCACATGTATAACCCTCTGAGTCCATCTTCAGAAATATGCAAAAATGAAACTGCAATTTGAATGTAGTTATCAAGTAAAAACAAATAATCCAAAACAATCCAATTGAAGTTGGACTGATAAAATATTTTTTTCAAAATTATATAAATACATTTCTGTAAATTTATTGCAAATGGACTTAAAGACTCTTCAGTTGTTTATTATCCCAAACTTAATTAACTTTTTTATTTTGTATTTAATATTTTGTAGCCTTAAACTGCAGAGCTGATTCATCATCGTAGAGTTCTGATTAGCAAGCCAATGTCACAAATGCCAGAGTCCACAATGTAATAAAGATCTGCCAATTTGCTCTCTTAGAGTAAGATAAGAACACTGAAGAAAATAGTATACCAAATACCTCTCTATTACTAAAGTAAAAACACTATACTCAACTCAACTCAACTTTAATCTTGTATTTCTGCACGGGTAGTGGTCTGGAATGATACAAGTTCATATGGTTTTGTGTCCTTTTTCAGTGTTTCTTTCCGTTTTCTCATGATGCCTTTAAATCTCTCCTCCTCTTCTTCCTGATGCTTGGCCATTTCCTCCCTTTTAATCTCTTCTTCCTCTGCAATTTTGATTCCCAATTCTTTCTGCCACTACAAAAAAAAAAGTAATTTATGATTTCTTTGTACCTTACAAGAGGTCAGAAAAGAATATTATTTCGTGTTATTTTCTCTATTCTAAACGCTTCGCATTCAGAGCTTCTGGAAGTCAAGAATCTTTCAAATCCGTTTAGGAAAATCTAGACACGTCTACCACTATTGTGTAAAGCCCTGCTTTGCAGGGTGTAAGCTTTACCTGGAAAACTGTGTGAGGGTTTTGAGCTAGACAGCCTAGTGAGATTGTCTGAGAAAAGCATTTGCCGGAAAACCTGCTACACAACCTGCCCAAGCTTTAAGTATTGCTATCTATTGCAGAGAAGATCTATTTCAATCTGATGTATTGTGGATAATCTATCAGGACATGTCTCATAATTATTTGTTATTACACAGACATTTACATTTGCATTCAAAATGATCATGCAATTGAGTACCACTGGTCAAGCTCATTTGTGAGTCCGGCAGGCTGTGAGTTCAACACAAACTTTTGATCAAATGAGACAAATTGGCAGTGGTCAAAATGCACAGAGAGAGAGCATATAGTAGGCATGAGAATGGACGGGGGGCCAATTTTTGATGCGCTTATGATGTATAGGTTCAAATTCCAGACAAAAGTCTACTTCTGTATATTTTACAAACCTCTTTCACTTTTATCTCTGGCTTTAATTGGATGTGTAATCTTGGCCATGGCAAGGTCAGTCGCCATTAGCGTGATGAAGGGCATTTACATGCTTGTGATAAATAAGTCAGGAGATTGTCTAGGTCATAAATATTATTTTTCGTTAATTTGTTGCCTCCATCTTGAATTGGAAAGCCACTGGACTTATGAGTATGTGGGAGTAATGATAATCAGTAAGGATGATGCTGAGTAACAACTGATCTGCCTAATCCAGTGATCCTCACCTGATCCTCAATGACTTTCATCAGGTCTGTGTTTGTTCGGGTCACAAAGTCCACCTGAGCTCCTTGTTTCTGACTTGATCTGACAGAGATTACATGGAGGATTGGAGGGTAGAAAATACATACACAGAACAAAGCGACAAAGGAACACAGGTACTACCCCTGGTGTTTCATATTTTTTTAAAAACATTAGCATAATTAGCAAAGATGTTAGAATATTAGTGAAATTTCATCACCTTGGTGTCTGATGACCACTGTCAACCTTTGGCATAACTGGCACGGGGCTCTTGACCCGGATCCTGTCAGGTGTCGCCCACTGGCCTTTAGATTTTGACCGTGGACGGACACGCTTCTCAGCCCCACCGTGCAGTTGGGAGTGGACAGAGAGCTCATGGGGGATTGGAGGTAGGTAGATGTGGGACAGGAAGTGGGCTAGCCGACAGGAGATGAGGCGCTCACACACCAGCCGCAGGTCTGAGCTGGATGGGCTTTGTGCGCACTCAGACAGGAGTGGTTTGTCCGACGTACCCACCCATGCCTGGAACATGGACATGGTCCATTACACTTCGTTGCATATTATATCAGTTTTATTCTGATTTCATATTTTCATTGGATTTCACACAATTTAGTGTTATTCTAATTTACATCTGTCACATTTCCACAGCTTCGTGTAAACATCTATCTGAACATTTGAACATTTGAAGTTCAGTAAACTGTACAGATGTATTGGCTTTTATTTATTTTCCCTGTTATGACTGAGGAACTTTATTACACTGTACTATGCTGTTAACAATTACTTCACATATAGGAAACATACACATAAATTATCATATATATATATATATATATATATATATTTCATAAGCAAAATACTTCTGCGTCTCTACATAGATCTATATATTCTCTTGCTTGGACCTTCATATGAGCTGTGTTGTTTGCATTTTGCTGCAGAATAGACAATATTGCTGAAATTGAACTAACCAATTGCCAATTTCATGTATAGCATTTATGACTGATAAACTTGCATACTTATGAATATTTTAATTACTTTTTTAGAAGTGGTAAGCATTCAGACACAGACAAACTGAGCCTTTCAGATGTGAAACAATTGCTCATTGGTTTGTAATATGTGCTTTCTACGTGCCTGCCAGGAAGAACTAATGAGACATACAACAAAGCAATCTCATCTCCCACAAGTTCGCCTCCACACATTTCAAGATATTTAGCAGTTGTCCATCTACACTCCCTGAGATCAAACAGAGGCTTTTTTCAGTGGCACACCAAACAAGACATCTCTAGGAAGACATCAATAGGTCAAGGAGAGTGAAAGTCTAAAGAGGAAAAAAAAAACGGGGGTGGCTCCAACATTGCAGTGATTCATCTGCCCTGCACACACAAGAAGAGGTCTTTAAAACGAATGCAGATGGAAGCGGAGGACGTTTCATTTGACTTCCTCGATTAAGACAAAATGAGGGCCAACTCCACATTGCTATGGAGCGGTAGGTGATCTATTTGAAGGCTTCACAGAGAGAACAACAGAAACAGAAGGGAAGGGGGGGGGAGTGTGTGTGTCTCCCATCACTGATGGTTCACCTTGAGAAGTTAATCACATTCCAAACATTCTTCTATTCTGTATGTTTTTTTCAACTCAAACAATTGTGTGGGCCGGGTTATTAAAGAGGCATTGACGCAGCCTGCCTCTCCCCATATCAGTTGACTCCAAACCACATTCAGACCCAATCCGGTCAGGTTGGTCTGCTCAACCCTGGATTTCATCCACAGTCTGCTGCTCCCTAGGACAACCACTCCCAGAGGCCTCTGTTTGCCCCCCGCAGCAATCATCTGGGCCATACACAACACAGTAACACAGCCAACCGCTGTACTCCCCTGCATCCTCAGAACATGCCATTCACTTTGCTACCTGAAAGTTTTGTCACTCATAAATACAGGTTGAATACATTTTTTCACTCATAAATACGAGAGGTGCAGAGGTCTTCATCTCTGTCTTTGGTTCAATAAAGTTTTTTTCTCTTATTAGGAATGTAGATAATGCCTGCAGTCACTGGTGGGAATTGAAATACTACTATGAAGCTTAAAAAGGTTAGGTACATTTCCAGTCAGTAAGGTTTGTTGTGGGGACTTTTTATCAGAAATAATTCTGATATTATGCCTTCCTTCTACTTCAATACATGCAAAAATGTACGAAAGAAATTAGTCAGAGATTCAAAGATTGCAAGTAATTATATGACTTGATGAGGCCAACTGCTATTTCAAAAGAAGGCAATTTGACTCCTCTGCTCTTGTGTTGCACACTTGACCCACTTTGAGGTCAGAAAGTGCTATGTTGATTGAAACCCTGATTTTCTTGGCATGGACTGCCTTAACAGCAGATGGTGTTTGGAGAACTGCAGAACATTCCAATTGGCTGTGGAGTTTACAGTATCACCAGAGTGAATAGCTACAATACACAGCAACCAGCATAATTCACTTTACCACTAACAAGGTGCTCAGTACTAAACTTTCTAAAAACGTTACCTCTCCAACTTCTACTAGGTACTGCATTAACATTTTACATTATCAAGAGCTGGAAATAAGTTAGCAGAAGGGAGTACAGAGGCCTGCAGTGCAACTGGGGTCTTGCCTGTACCTCTGTGAGCGCCATGGCGGTATGGACGCGCTTGTCTGTCTCACGGCCCAGCTGCTCCTGTAGGGCCAGCCAGGCTGCGTTCCTCAGGCCACCCTTGGGCTCGGCGCCCTGGTACACACAGGCCAAGGCCTGCACTGCGCTGTAACGCAGTCGCCAGTCACCCTCCTCCTCAACTGCAGACACATAGACACACACACAAACACACACACACATACACCACTCACTTTCAGGTTGCGTGTGTGTGCATGTGCTATTACATTTAGAAATCCATCAGCTAATACATATGGAATCATATATGATATTACATATGGAAATCCAGCCAACAGTCATAAAAGACGTGTGTGTGTGTGTATACATGGTAGATAGATGGATGGATGGAAACATATAGATGTAGAAAAATGGAGAGATAAAAAAAAATACCTGGAGAAAAAGTAACAATAGATGAGAAAAAGAGAAAGTGCACCAGGCTGTGCAGCCCAGACATGCCAGAGGAGCATGATTAGTGGCCCCAGATGGACCAGTGCAGAGTTATCACTAAACTGGCCAGGAGTGCACAGAAGGGAGATTTTCTGGTTGCCCGGCTACACATTATGTAGCGTCTTTGTCTTTAGAGAATCACTTACATTTCATTGTGCATAGTACTTCCTTTGTGAAAAACTGCCAAACCCTACACACACGCACACGCACACACACACAAAACCATACACAAACTCTCTCGCACACAAACATATTCTCTCTCACACATAACACACACACCCTCTCTCCTTTATTAATTCCTGGGCACCTGATGAGGTGAGAAGCAGCTTCCACACTGGGGTCGCCTCACTCCAGAGAAAAGAGTTGTGAATAATATCTCTCTCTCTCTCTCTCTCTTATCTAACTAATCATCCCAGACCAGCGCCCAGGGGAGTGGAGGACAAGGTGAGATCCATTTAAAATGCCTTGATACAGGGCCAATGTCACTGGTGCTGATGAATGTAAATAAAGCCCGAGCATGACAGATGATTTGTAGATCTGCCCAGGAGATAGGAGAGGTGTGAGGTGGGCAGCTATACAGAGCTAAAAGGACAGAAATGGCCAAAAAATGTTATTTGACAGCTGGGATCAAGAACTCTTCAAAAACTTTCGTAGAGAGAGAATCTTCTCAACTTTAGAGGTGAGAGAAGTAGCTCTTATTATTCTTTTTCCTTGGAATGAACACTGGGCATATGCATGGACAGTCCATTTGTCCAGCTTTGGTCTATTCTATTGCAACATGTTATCTCAAAAACTTTTAGTGCTACTGAACCACATGTAAAGCACTGTTAAACAATGGTGCCATATAAGCAAATGTTGAATCAACATTAATGCAATGTCCTTGTAGGAGCTCTGGTGTTGCAATGGCAGTCAATCAGGTGGTACAGGTCAGCCTGCACGGGACTGTTCCAAGTAGGTGGTTAAATGGTAATCTTGGGCAAGTTAACCTGGAGGAAGTCATAAATCTTCTAAGCAAGGATCACTTTGGCTTTGTTTAGTGAAGAGAGTGATGCCCCGAGTATGTTTGTCACTTAAAGGCACACTAGGCAACGTTTTTAGGTTCATTTATCAGCTTTGTAGTCACTGCAGTGATTAAATGGCTCATTATGGGGTGAATGAAGGGCCTCTCAGCCACCTCTAGCTTACGTTCTATGGTTACTATACTTGCAGGATCTGAAACACTGGGTCGTGGAAACGAAACTGAAAGTGAATAAAATTGAAATCGCATTTATTACCAGCCTGTCAGTCAACGTTACGCACTAAAATGATGCTGCATGCCTGCTAAGGCTACGTGGCTTGCTAATGCACTCACATAGTTTGAGGAGTGACAGCAGTCCTCCGGCGTCTCTGTGCCCACACTGGCTTGCTTGACCCACCAGTGCCACTTTCTGGATCTCCGCGCACTTGCTTTGCAGGCAGACGTCGGCCAACACACTGCAATACGTGTGCGCCAACTGCCAAGGCCAGGAGCCCCTCGGTGACACCCCACCCTGTGGATTCAGAACATATTGCCCCAGTATCAAACCACGTGAGGGTAAACAACACAGCATGTGTAAACAAACAAACAAACAAACAAACACACACACACAAACAAACAGCAGGCAGCACTCATCCGGGCTCTTGTTTTTTTTTCTTGTTTGTTTGTTTGTGCCATTTCTTGGAAAACAGTGCTTGCAGCTGACTAAGCAAAAGGCTCTCGCAAACCCCCTGATGTCAGCCGTGAGAAGACCAGCTGGTCACACAGAGCTGCAAAGCACCAGAGGCACCTGCATGTGTATCCTCACCGGCTCCTCTCCCTCTTGCCTCTGCCTAGTCCAGAGGTCTATCAGGGCTCGCAGACAAAGCATGCTGGTCTTGGCTGCCTCGCCGAGGACCAGGAGTCCCAGACTGTTGTCCACCCTGAGACAGGAGTCGCACAGTCGGGAGAATTTAGTTCAAACATGATGCAGGAATCGATATTGCAAGTTCTGTCAGAGGCATTGGTAATTCTGCTTAAAAAGTTAGATTGTGGCAAATTCAGTGCTCTCTTTCTCAACTGCATTTTAGCAAAAAAAAATGTAGACTGGATTAAGGCTGGATGTTTCAAAGACCTCCAGAGCATAACTCCACAAAATACGATTCCCAACCTCATGTGTATCTTGATCATCATACAGAAGGAAGTCAAATGTCTATTTTTGGAATGCAAGTCCTTTGATATATTTTGTGCTAGTGACATATTCTATTATAGAAGCAGTGTAGTGAGCTAGTTTCGCTGCTAAAATAGGAATCTAAGAGAGTAACATCAACTGCTTTACCACACAAACATGCTTTAAAAAATGTCCAAATTTCAAACATTGTGGATATGGCACCAATAAGCTGAACATTCCTTGCAGTAATGCAGACCAACCAGCTGTCTTGCAGCATCTGGTCTCTGTGCAAGAAGAGGTGCTCCACCACTTGGGGCAGCTGAGGGATACTGTGCTGTGTTGAGTACCAACACAGCAGACAGTGCCACAGGACATGGTTCACCTGGTACTCTTGAGCCACAGCTGCACAGGCCTCCTATGAGAAGGATGCAGTTCTTAAATCAGTGCTCATTATTACTGCTTACAAGTTACCACTTAACACTGCTGCTTATAGGTTACACAGTGTCTCTGGCAAGTGCTCAAACTGATGACAATTGATGACAATCAATACCTATGTAATTCAACACAACAGAAATAAAAACACTCTTATATTTGCAATGGAGCATTGAACAGTGCACAATGGATCAAGTTAGATTATACTAACCCATGTGCTGTTAGCTGGTCAATAAAGCACAATGCTCTGATAATTCATTTTGAAAGCTTGTCTTTTATGTTGACCTCTTTGTACTGTGCATGCTAGTTAGGGTCATTAATTCATAATTTCATTCCTTTGTTTATTTACAAACAGATGTTTTGGAGAGTACAGACTGTGTTCCAAAGTTATACTGCATTGCAGATAGTTTCAAATGAAACTCATGAATCAGTATACCTGCTCTGAATCTTGACTGCTGGTTTTACTTCCACATATTATTTGTCCAACACGTAGCATGAAGTGCACAGCAAATGAAATGTCCGGAAATTGATGATAGCATGCCTCACAATGTGACAGCGCTGAAAGAACAAAATATAACATTTCAAACAGATTAATTCTGTAGTTAAAAATAGCCCTAAAAACAATGGGAAAGCAATCACAGTGTGGTCGATGGAATTAATAGCCCATTTCCTTGCATCATTCATGTTATGATTAACCTATACCTCTTCCAGAGTTTGCCAGAATCTGTCTAATCAATTTATACCATTTAGAAAACTGTGAAGATGAGCTCCACTCCTCTCATATCCGATCAAGTCCTCTGACAGATAGAAGAGAAATAACCTGAGAAACACCAAATATCCAAGCTGAAAAAAAAGATAAAAATAGGAGATCATCCGGCATATTCTGTCTACTATGTCTGAATTATGTCATTGTCAGAAACATAAACAACAAAGTTGATACATAAAGTATAAGTATATAGAAAACGGTTAAGAGGAAGACATAAAATAGGACACAAAGCATGAGAAGGAAACCTTGAACAACTTCATTTCACATGTGTACAGGTTGGGTTTAGATGATGCATCTGACCACACTGAGTAAAGCACTGATTCGCCCAGGTAGAACAGAACAGGGATCTGATCAGTTTGAAGTGGTGCCTGATCCAAAGACACCATAAGAACATCCAATGCAGCTACAAACAGAGGAGAAAAAACACTGAGCTGACGGCGTAGATAATCACCTGATGATTTCCAGAATTTCTGTCTATCTATAGGGCATCTACCCACCATTTTGTATGTGTCCATTACACAAGCTAAGCAAGAGCAGTTCTCTCCAGGCAAGAGGTAGTTCAACATGGTTCCCTTCTCCCATGGACTTAAGTCCAGCTCTACGCTGTAAAAGAGTCAAGAGTTTGCTTAAGGTCACTGAAGCAGCCAAGATGAGAAGAGAAAGACATATGTCTCCCCCTGCTGGGCATTTAGATCATGACCCGGGTGTACAGATTCAACAACATAAATAAATAAATAAAATAATAATAATTAAAAAAAAAAAAAAAATAGATCCACACACATCCCCACACAACGCTTTGACATTTCTCTCTATCGGTAAGGTTTCAGTGAGATCAATTATTGTCCACTGCAGTACCTAAATGTCGTCATGTCAAAACATCAACTAAAAGTACCTACTTTCAGAGCTGTACATTGATAATTTGGAGAGAAACTTAAAAATTAAACTGTCCTCTTTTAGATATAGGGCAGATCGGCAGACGAAAAGGGACCTGGTTATACTTTAATGTGCTGATGTGTTAAAAGTAGGCTTACCTACGCATTCAGAAAACCCATATCATAGACCTAGCCTACTGTAACATGGGACATCTGACTGCCACATCACATAGGCTACCCTACCTTGATGCCTTTGAGAAGCTGGTTTGCAAGTTCGATGTACCTTTCCTGATCAACCTGGGCATGGTTGAAATTTTCAATAAACTCCTCTGTTACTTCAAATGGGTTCCTAAAAACATGGGCTACAATTATAAATAAAATCATTCTCCATCAAGTAGCAACCCAAAGGTTGCATTACAGAAAAGACAGGACTGTGGCCAAAGGACATTATCCACAGGCTACTCACCTGACTGCATGAAAATTCTTGCGTACAGCTTCTGTAGAGTCATCTGACCTCCCTAGTCGCTCCTGGACCTCATTTTGATGTGTTTGTGAAATCACTGCCAAGCTATGGACAACGGGAATTTTCCTTATAGGCATTTTACACGTTAATCTTGTTAGGCCCAACGTAGCCTAACAAGTTTTAATAGTATAGTTTAACATTTACATTCAAACTTTTCGAAGAGATGAATAGTCTAGATTGAAGCAAACGTGAACAAATGTATAAGCTCCCACAGTGATTTTTTTTTCTCCTGGCCGTGTTGCTATGCCCACGAAAACACGCAGTTGTGCTCGTGCAAGCATCCCAAAAAACAGGGACAGGTGCAAACATCAGCGCCTAATAGCCGACTCATTTATCTAAGTGTTCGTGTCATCCATTGTATGTCTGGTAATTAAGTCATTAAATAATGAATAAACTATTTTGTATGACAGAGGAAAAATGCGTTTGTTGGATCAACTACATACCCCAGGTGCACTTGCAGCCGGAAGCAAGGCAGCGATTCCGGTGGTCAAAGTTCATTACTATTGCGTTGTTTTGCTAGCTTTTTGGCTCCCCTGACTGAACAGTCTGATTTTAATTTTGATCAACAGTGGCAGTTTATTAGTGGGTTTCAATGATTTCTTTTTGTCTTGTGTATCTAATGCTACGCTGCGGAATATAGCAACGATACTTCTATTTTAAGTCAACGTCACTTAGCATTTCTTCAACATGACTTCTCGGCGACCTGATAGCTTTGACGGCTTAGGTTACAGGGGAAGGGAGGATCCGTTATACGGTGGGGGCTACTCTGGAAGGTCATTCAATAATGCATCTGGTGCTGACCTGCAACATTGGGTCACGACCCCCCCTGACATCCCAGGTAGCCGAAATTTGCATTTCGATGAACGCACACCACAGTTTGAGACGGGCCCTGCACCTCCGGGGTCCGACGATCCCCAGGCAGCTGCTCCACCATCCGGTAGGTTTAACTTACATGGGAGATGAAAAAATGGTTTTGATAGGTAGCCTGTTGTCAGCTAACATTAGATATGGCACGGAATTCAAATAGTCAATTTGCGTACAGATTGAACTCATGCAAATACATCTGTGATCCTGTATTGGTAGGCCTATGCAATTTAGGCTAAGGAACTGCACAGCTGCACATTGTGACAAACATTTCCAGATCGGCCGTTTGTTGCCCAAAATTACCTATGAAAGTTACCCCTCCCACAAACGATTTTTTTTTTAGAAATCCCGAGGATTTTAGCTTTTTGAAGCCCTACAGCCAGTTTAGAACAGCTTTCAGCACCTCAGAAGAGAGAAACAATTGTAAAGAGTAACTGCTCAAAAGAAAGATTGCAATATGTATATGTCTAGCTATTTAGCATGTTTACACGTCATGATAATCCTCCCCAGATTTGATTTAGCATACAAAAGCTGAGCTATTTAATTGTAATGTAGATGAATATTTAAGATTGTTGACTTGCAGTGGTTTTTAGTGTGCAAAGTTTATACATCAAAGCAAATCTTTGAATACTAGGAATGGAAAACAAGGAGAATTCAAACTGATTCAAAGTCCAAACCTTTGACCCTTAGTGACTACTGCTCAAAAGTTTGGGATCACCTGGATTGACTTGGGTTCCTTGTTTTCTATAAGTGTCTAGTTATGTCCAAGTGGAAAATAATATTATCCTACATACAGAAATATAAAGATCCGCTCAAATGTTTGGGATCACTGTCATTTCACTCTGATTTCATGATTATTTCCAAGGAAAACAAGGAGAATTCAAAGTGATCCCCAACTTTTGAGCGACAGTGACTACTGCTCAAAAAATCACTTGAATGATTCCATGTCTTCTATAGAAACATTCATGAACGTAAAAGCAAATGAATAAGACATGAAGTCCTGGTTAGAGAGAATTTATGTTTTTGTGCAGGAGCTGTCCTTTGCCATTAGTCAAGCATGGTGGGGGCAGCTTATGATATCAGGGTGCTTTTGAGGTTCTGAAATGGGAGATTTGTACTGATTTCAAGGGATGTTGAGGAAGGAAGATTACAATAAGATTTTGCAAACTCATACATTGCCCATATAAATGTTGCCTTGCTTTACAATGGACAGGAATTTGACTAAATTCATCCAATAACAGGATAACAACCCAATATACACCAAGAAACTATGCTACCAACATTTAAAGAAAATCAGCCTGAATTCAGACAGACAGTAGAATTCCGAGTGGAGTGGTCACAATGGTTCTGTGTCTGAACTAGGGATGGGCATTTGATTCAGTTTTCTTAATCGATCATCAGGAGAATTAATGATCAATTTTCAATTAATCATTAATATTTTAATATTTAAATTATTATTATTTACTTTTTATATATTAAAAATGCAATGATAATGTAAAAATACAGCGTGTTTTTCCTTGTTGAGATCTTTATTACAAGAAGCACAACTCTTGTGGCAGTGAAACTGGACATTCAGTGCTTACACTAAACTTGAAAATATGGAATGTGGTGCTCTAAGCGGAACAGGTGGCACTCTTAAACCCAACTGAACTGACTTGTTTGTTCCAAAACAATAATGTTGGTAATAAGAAATAGTCATGTTAAACCAGGGGTTGGCAACCTCTTTGACATGTACCAAAAAGAAATGGTCTTATTAATTTGTGTGCCAATCAACAGACCAATTGTTTTTAACTATGCATCATGGGGCCACATTTTAAATATGAAAATAAAGGAAACCAAAAATAAAGGAATCCAAAGTAATCATTCTAATTGTCATACATCAAAATGCGAACTGCAGGCTGACTTGCATATGGGAAGTGCAATCACTCTTTTCAGGTTTGTGCAAATATCTGTAGTCCAAAAAAAGTTCCTTTGTTTTTGTTACGTGAACCAGTTCAAAACCTTGAATTCTGAACACTCTTATTTTTGATTGACTTGTCATTTTGGTGTTCTGTCTTATAACAACGACAACAGAGGTTGGACAATTACAAATGAACTTTCAAAATACAACAAGCACACAGCACTTCTATCCTTAATATCCAAGAGGGATATGCCTGAATGCCCGAACCATCAGGGCAATTGCTGCACAACCTGATGAACAATCCTTTGCGCAGCTGCTGCATCGCAGGTAACAGCAGGTGATAAAATGTTTAACTGCTGCCACACAGTGAAATACATTGCATTGCTTCAAGACTCACACTGCGTGACAGAATCGGCATTCGCTTTATTGATTAAAAGTTCATGTGTCAATGAAATTCTTAATAATCAGTTATCAATTTTTTTATTAATCATGCCCATCCCTAGTCTGAACATTATGGAGCTGTTTTAGAAACAGCCCGACTGTATGCTATTGAGGGTTATATAATTAAATGTAATTAATTCTGAACTGCATGTTTCATGGAGTGTCTCCATGATTCCATGAAGTGACCGCAGACTTTTGAGCAGTGGTGTATACATCTTAAAAAGATAAAATATTTTTAAAACCTTGCATATAATAACTTTTATGGGGGTGGGGGTCCTAGCTGACCTCACGCTACTTTAGTTTGTCATTCCGTTCATAACTGTAATGACAAGAATCTGCGAGATTTCAGCTTCAGAAGTATCTCCTTTAGTGTTAACTAGTGTTATCACTTACTGCATCTCTATTAAATACAGAAGTATGTTGGGTGTAATTCCTGAAAAACCTGAAAAAAATGACTTGGGCAATTTTATTTATTTATTTTTTTTTAAGGGAGGTGATATGTACGCAGAGGCGTGCACTGCCGTGGATATGCTTTGAAAATGCAAAGTGATTAGTCAACTCACTGCTTTTAGAAACAAACGGAAACAACGTTGGGAAGGCACAGTGACTCAACACTACAAAGGGACAGGTAGAGGCCAATGCATTGTATCACAGTGAGGGAAACTACGGAATGTACCTGTATATTCAGTAAAGATTCAACGATTAAGGACTTGACATTGTGACTGAGTGTGGGAGGCCATTAGGCAGCAACTTAGGCAGGTTAATAAACCATTTGGGAAGTAGCCTTGGTTGTTTTTATTTACTTCAGCAACTTTGGTCACCTTTGTAGACTGATCATGTATTTCCACAGAAATGTGCTTGCTATGCGGCAAAGCGCTATAACACTTTCACTAAAATTTTCTAATTGTGTCATGACGAAAGGACTCCCTTGACAGGATATTATCTATTTACCTGCTGGCATTTTTCCACTTTATAATGTGTGCCCACGCAGAACAATGTAATGTGTGAAACTTATCTGTTCAATCATATTTGTCAATCAGCATTTCTTCCAGTTGCGTCAGAATCATGAAAATATTTAGCTTGGAAACATGAACGTGAGAACTTATGTTTCATACGCAGGCGTATTTCTTCGCCTCTTCAGTCATTGAAAGAGATTTCTAACATCGCAAAAAAAAAATTTACTGACTAATCACAACAGATGTGATGTGGAGTGCACTTGATATGATGATGGAGCATCGTTGAGGCATTTTGCTGCTGATCAACCTAGACTGTGTATTTTATTCAGTAAAATATCAGACTCTTGCTCTTAAAGCCTTTGTTAACAACAACAATGTATTTCAACTAGGTCTGTGCAATTAATCTTTTTTTTAGTTCTATGTATATCATATCATTGCCTTCAATCTCTCAATTAATCAACCATTTTTTAAGTAGGGCTGTACTAAGGCTTTAATTCTGGTTTATTAACTGAATACACACACAAAATTAAATTCATGATGCCCAAGGAAAACACCCTCCCAGTGTTAAAAGAAAACACTCCAGTGTGTATAGTGTCTACACTGATTTTGAGTTAAAGATGGAAATAGCAGTGACTCAAAAGAGAGAGGCTGCGGCCAATACAGGCTGTCGTGATGGTTGAAACTATGGAATGTACCTGTAAACCACATGTTATGCAGCAGTTCAGATGCAGTGATAAAGGCTTTAATGTTATGACTGAATTTAGGAGGAAACCTGTCAGCAGGTGAGGTATGGTAATTGTTGTATTTGGTTGCATTTTCATAAGTCACCTTTGCAGAATCAGATCATGATTTCATGACGCAGTAGTATGAAGTACATTCCCATGAACTGTCCTCTCTCCTTGTATTAACCTTGTAGATGAAGAAATGTAGCAAAATCGTTTTAACTGCAGTTGATAATCAGGAAATTATATACTATATTTCTACAGAAGTGTGTGTGATGGTGTCATTAGAAAACACTACAAAACCATTAAGGGTCAGTAGAAGTATTTGGCAATTCCACAGTAATGTGACAAAACATGAGCAAGCATAGTACAGGGTTCCTATGAAATTTCCTAAGGAATTTCTGGAAAATCATGGAATTTCAATACAGGCTGTTCCAGAAATGGAAAGTCAGGGAATTTTATATTTTTTGTGCTGTCTTCAGCACTGGAGACCAAGATCAACTTGTCATCAACATCCACCACAGTAGGTGACAGTGGCGTTCTCATTGTCAGGGTGTGTGCAGGGAGTATTAGCTATACGGTGTAGGGTTTTTTGCACTGGGTATGCCCAGTTAGAGCAATGTTATATATTTATAGATTTTATAGATAGAATTTTATAGCATCGCGTCAAATTACTATTATTTTTTTTTTTTAGAGCAATTAAACAGATTTGCTGGATTTGGCATTGGATTGGCAAGGTAAGTTGCTTAAGTTTATGCTTCATTCAAAACTTTAGGGTCATTATTATTAGCAATTTTTTGCCAGACTATGCACTGTAGACATCCTGCCTACTTTTTAATCACCCTTTCCCCACTGTCTGTCCAGCCTTTTTACAGAAAATGTACTTGCCCATCCTTGTATTGTGTTTCGTCGCCAGTGTCAGGTAGGCATCATTCCACCTCAGACACCCCTCCCAGCACATTAGCTTTGAGTCAGTCACCAACAGTCCTTTATGTAAAATTATGTGAAAATTAGCTTTTCAGAGACAAGCACCTTCATGCTCATAGCTCTTACAGGAATTAAGTGGTGTTGATCTTGCAAATCTTTTTCTCTTCAATCTTTTTTTCTTTTTTAATTTTTGAATAGCTTGAATGTGTTTTCATTTCAACAATATTTGCTTTTTGTTTGTAGGTTAATTATCATGCTCGGAACTATCACCTGTCCCCATTTACTGCAGTCAGTGTGATGTACAACGTTACAAAAACTCAGGTACACCCCAGGTTTCACCCATGTCCATGTCATCCCATGACATTTATTTTTCGCTATGACACCATTAAAAACTCAGGTAATGTGTTGGACTGAATCTTGGAACTTTGAGTTGCAACATGTGTCCCTGGGCACTTTTCAAACTTTTAGGGGAAAACAAACCACTTCAGTGGAATAGAGACCAAGAGCCCTGTAATGTCAGAGAGAGAGAAAAGGGCTAGATGGTTCATTATATTTGATCCATGAATAAATAAAACATGTCATTCATGATTTGATCCTTCATTATATTTGACCTAATACACTATGCTAAAAAGGAAGCTCACCCCTGCCTGTATTCCCCTCCCCATATAGCCCTCTAACAATACAATCTTAAAAAAAGGTTGAGACGTCAAGGTTGATGTTAGTTATCTCGTGGTGTGCAGTTTTACAGTAGTTGAGTCACGTGTGTGTGTTTTGTTTTTAAATAATGATTTCCAAATGAGAATTTCTTTCTCCCCAGAATATTTGCTTATCTGCATGGTTGAATAGTTCATTGTTTGTTTGCATTATTATGCAGATGGCGAATCTGAAGCAGAAAAGGTGTTGCTATTGACAGCTGTTATTCTACATTATACTCTCGCAATGGGCATTATACAGATATAACTGACCTACAAACGTTGGGAAGGCACATTCAAAGTTAATGGAACTTCCCACAGCATTCTGGAGAACCATATAATTCTATATTAGATGTACTTACAATTCTTTTTACTCATCTGTTAGGGAAGCTGATAAAGGTGGGGAGCACTGTAGCTGTGGTGACTGTGATGTACTTTGGTAAAATATTTTCTTCTAAATGTTGACATTTTTTCCCGCAACAGGGTCCAAAAGCTTTATGGAAAGGAATGGGTAGCACGTTTGTTGTACAGGGAGTTACACTGGGAACAGAAGGAATCATCAGTGAATGTACTCCCTTGCCAAGGTATTGACAGACCACTACCATACCGTATTTACCCAGATGATTTCCTTGTTCGGTAAACGCTCAAACCCCAGAGCAGTAAATTAACTAGTACGGATATTATGTCTCTAACTGTTGTTAAGACATGCATCATGAATCACTATGTATCCTGCTTTTGTATTGTATTGTGATTTTGTATGTGTTTTATGTACACTACACTTCACACCAAACTAGTCCCAGTGTGTGTGGCAGTCTTTTTTGTGTCTTTCTGTTTTTGCCATGATGGTTTCAGGAAAAAAGCATAAAAGAAAATCTGATTATCTTCAATTATTCCCAAGCTGGTTGGTTCTTTTTCTTAAGCTGAGCTATGGACATGACTTGATGGGGGAAGATCTGTGTGACCGTTTGCCAGATGTATAGAGATTGTAATCAGTGTCTTTTGCATTTACAGAGAGTTATCACACAAGTGGAACCCCAAACAAGTTGCAGGACACCTAGTGCTTAAAGGGTAATTTCCTTGGCTTCTTTGGAAATATGTATTGACAACTGACCTCATAACCTCCAACACATACAGCCTGCAACAAGAGGTTACGTTTTATACTCAAATTGAAAGTTAGAAATGGTCATTGTAGATCATTTTGTTCACCTTTCTACAGAAATTGGACCACTTTACGAGCTCTGTCTGTGTGTCGCCTTGGGGTTTTTCCAGCAGTTTTCTTTGATTTATTGGTGTGCTGTATTGCATCTGTGGTCATGGCTTGTTTGATGTGTCTTTTTTTTTTTTCCCTTAGTCTGACGTCCATTGTTGCCATGCCATTCTACTCTGCAAGCCTCATTGAGACCGTTCAGGTTAGTGCAATGTGTGTCCGGATTGATTACCAGTGTCTGTATCATCAGTATAAATGTAATTATTAAGATTCTTTTTATTACCCATCAACAGTATTTGTGATGAACACTGTTCACCTTGGGGTCCTTTGTGTTATTTGTGATGTGGTCAGGAAGAGGTTTAACTGCAGGGTAACTGGTAATGTCATGCATCCATCGCATGACACTAGCAATCCACACCAAATTGTTACTAAGTTCATTTTTCTCTTCTAAGAAGCATAAGAAAATGCTACTAAGCAGCAAACTAACTTAATAGGGCATCTTTTTATACATTGTAGTACTCAGTTGTACCACATCATTTCAAATACACAAATGTGTTTTGTCTTTTATTTCAGTTTATTTAATTAAACTGGAATTAGAATGTATTTGTCTTGGACAATTTTTTAGACCGTTTGAGGGTAGCCTGAATGTTTCTTGCTGATGCAGGCCAAGAGAAGTGCGCTAAATCCTAAACTCATTTGTTGTTGGTGTGTGTGTGTGTGTGTGTGTGTGTGTGACAGAGTGAGATCATTCGGGACAATCCTGGCATTCTGGACTGCGTGAAGGAGGGCGTGGGGCGCGTCATGGGCCTCGGCGTGCCCCACAGCAAGCGCTTGCTTCCCCTGTGGGCACTGGTCCTCCCTACCGCCCTTCATGGTATCTTGCATTACGTGATCAGCTCCGCCGTGCAGAAGCTCGTTCTGGCTCTCCTACGTCGCCGGCGCTCCACCTCTTCGCCATCCGCCGCTTCTTCACCACCACTGTCTCCGTCGAAGAGCAACGGCGCCTCGGGCCAGGCGGACGCTGTGCAGAGCATGCTGGATGCCTACTTCCCTGAGCTGATGGCCAGCTTCTGCGCCAGCTTGGTCGCCGACGTGCTGCTTTATCCACTGGAGACAGTGCTGCATCGGCTGCACATCCAGGGCACGCGCACCATCATCGACAACACCGACCTGGGCTTCGAAGTGCTGCCCATCAACACACAGTATGAGGGTCTGCGCGAGTGTGTGAACAGCATCCGCCGCGAGGAGGGCGCCCTGGGCTTCTACAAGGGCTTTGGCGCTGTAGTGGTGCAGTACTCGCTACACGCTGCCGTGCTACAGATCACCAAGATAATCTACTCCACCATCCTGCAGAATGCGTGAGAGGGGCGGTGGAGGAGGCAAGAGAGAGACAAGTTGAGAATGTGCCAGACACGTTTGATACACACTCACATATGGCGCATACACTTACCAGGACACCCCAAGGCTATACGAATATGGATCATAAGGCCTCCAGGGTTTACCTTCTGAAACACAAAGACACTGTCTGAGCTTGATTCCTTTGTTTGGAGGGGGGTGTTGATTTTGTAGCTGTTGTTGTTGTCATTGTCGTTGTTGTTGTTGTTGTTTTGTCTCAGCTTTGATTGGTGATGGGCTCATTCCAGATGAGACTTTTGACATGAATTCTTCATTAGGGTGTACATGAGGATGAGAACATGATAAAGAAGACTTTAAAAAAGCAAGCTATTCACAAATAATCCACATGCAGTGGTTGAAGTTTAAATGATGCTTTGTATCTGCAGCACTGACTATCTTTCCAAAGGCACTGACGTGATGCATGACTTCTTCAGTCTAAACTTCTATATGTGTTAATATGGTAAATTGAGAACCTAACAAGTCCACCAAAACTATATATACTATGATATAGTACTATATAGTATCTGTGCTGTCAGTGTTTTAGCTTTGGCCCTGACAAACTCATAGAGTTTGGTAAATTGTCACATTGATCACATACACATGCTTTCTGATCCAACAATCTGTTGAACAATATCCTCCTTCTGCTTGGAATGAATGTTGCTTTTGCACTGAATGCGTGTGAACCCCTGAAGAGAATGGATTGTGCCAATTTGCCATAGGTAGATTTGTGTACAGTTTGTACAGAAATAAAAAAAATAAGTATACAGGTAGTGTAAATGTCTTTAAATTATTATTTGTACCTTAGTGGAAATGTGTGCAATGTGAAGCTGTCAAATTTGTTGGCCTCAACAAGGATTTGTGACTGACCTACTTGTGTCTTTAAAAATGTATATCATGCAAGGGTGAAATAAAGCAAACTAATGCACTTCTTAGAGATGGGTACTGTGATTTTAAAAGCTGTCGGAGATGGGACTGAAATAAATAAATAAAAATATCTTCTGTCATTTTTTTTATTATTTTCTTCAGGAGTGAGGTGATACAATTAGTTTGTTCCATTTGTTGTTCATGTGTTTCTCTGCTGGCTGAAACATGGGAGATTGACCATTGAGATTTAGAGTTGTCGTGCACTATAGAACTGAGTTACAAAGTTAGTGTTTCACCCACCTCTGGGGTTGCTCACACACACACATAGGCATACCTATTGAACTTTATCAATAATGTCATGGAAAAATGTTCAGAACATTGGTTGTGCTCAAAGATATCGAGCTAAAGAGACATACATGCACAATTCTTGCACTCAGTGCTAGATATGGTTAGTTGGCCATCCTGGGTCCATACTTATAAATTTACCTGTTTTACTAAAAGCTCAATGCATGTGCTGTACGTGAGGAAGCACATGGAAGGTTTTTAGTGAATCAACAATGAAGTCACAGATGATGGAAAAATGTGATAACAGTGGTGACATACAGGCAGATGTGACCTTTTACAGTGGGGAAATCACTGCACTTGCTGTATAGATGATCATCTGTGAATGGAACAGATTAGGAAAAAAGTCAGAGTCAGAATGATAATTGGTTGTCCAGTGTTGAGGAATTTGAACATAACCTATAATGATACACAAGGCACCAGTGTTTGCTTTCAACAATCTTAACGGTCATGTTTCCATTGTTTCCATTTAGGCTGTTTCGATAGACTGCTTACAGATTTGTGGTATGACTCCTCTACAGAGAAAAGCCATTGCTCTGAAGCTGATTAAACAGATAGAGATATAAACTTTGCGTAATGATTTCAGGATCCCTAATGTTAGTGCATGTCAACATAGTATATATGAGATATCCTTAGTCAGTCTATTGTTGCTGAAATAGTAGCAAAAATAGCAAAAATAGTTTTGTATCCCTACAGGTGACTGTGCCCCTTCTTGAAAGTTATCATAAAGAATTTTATACTGCTCAGTAAATAATAATTTTAATAGCAAGTTGAAAGCCCTGCTCCATAGAGGCTCACCAATGTTTATGAAACGTCATGCTTAGGAAGCACTGGATTAGCACATTTCAATATCTCATGAACGCTTTAAAAACTGAAATTTTAAAACTTGAGTGTTGAGTATGGCACACGCATTCAGCTATATAATATTGCAATGGTGGACAAACGAAGCAATTCCTATTGAAATCATTCACGGCACTTAAAACTGATTACTGTATCAGTGCGCTCAATGTGCATGCCTTATTCAATTGCTACCCGTGCTCAGTAACCATAGTTCTAGGGATGTTATAAGCAGAAGACAAAATCTGTCACCTGAACTCACATGCAAAACATTCCACTTAGGTTTCATTTTGCTTGCTTAATGAAATAACAGTGTATTCATATGGTCTGTTACACCTACCCATTTTAAAGGGAATTCGCCATAGCCCATCGTGGCTTTACAGGTGCACAGGACATTCTATTTTGACTCGCAGCACTTGACTGTTCCTAATGACAGTGTATACCCTTGTTGCGTAGAACCAAATGTGTAGGCAATTACAGGCTCTACAATAAAATCTAACTAACTGAACTTGTGGCGTTGGTAGTTGTATTTTACGCACGCAGCCGCAATGCAGTAGGCCATAGTTAACCTGGATGAAAAGTGAACAAAGTAAACAAATCTACACACTGGAGTTTCAAGGAAAACTGGACCTTGTCATCAGTGGCGATTCAACAGTTGATTACTCCCCGGGCAAGACCGCCTCCGAGCGCCCCCACCCCCCGAAAGAAACGAAAAAAATATTTGCAGTGCCCAAAACAATATAACTTAAGCATAACTCACTGACTGGATTGGAGTATTGCTCTATACAGTGAATCCCCGTTCAAGCAAGGACGCCTGCAGTTAGTGGGCACCAATGTCCCAATTGCCCACATAGTGATATGATAGATATTCAGAGTTTTTTTTCCTAAGCGCTCGTGCCTAAAACCGCTGCTGCTTATCATTATTATGCTATCTAAGAAAATGTGGAATGCGTGGGGCCCAGGTCGAGTTAAATTGAAACGCGATTTGACTCATTCCTCTTTCGAGTGTGAGTCATATTAAATGAACTTTCATTTCCAAATATTATGGTATAATTATGAAGGAGCAGGGTGTAGGCTATAAAAAGGTGGTTGATGGGCAAGGTAGACCATGCGCAAGATGGCCTTCCTACACTTTACAGGTAACACCAATTATTCAGCTGGGTGATTCTAATTTATCTAAGGGAGATACAACGTTTTTCCTCATTGAAATAAGGATTCGAATTCTTACTTTAAACTGGAACTGTTTCAGGTTACCTGGCAGTGCTCGTGACATTATGTTTTTGGTTAGAGACGAGCGCTTCAAAAAAGCCTGTGAATTGTGAATGTTTACAAGCCATGCAAAAAAATGCATATGGTGTAGCCAAACCAACCGTGGAGGTGAGTGTGCCTACATTTTGTGTTATTTTTTATATTGTGTCTATGTAACTCGTTAATTATCCACTCACATCTGGGCTGCAACTTACAGGATTGGCACAAAAAAAATGGGCTGCCACTGTGTAAGAACAATAGGACAGCGAAGAACAACTGCATTTTTCAATTCATTTCAAATGGCACTCAACGGGGGAGTAAGTTTGGAGAAATACCTCAAGTTCTCCATGCTTTACAAAACGTAGGGTCATTGGTAATCCTCATTCTTTTGACTGACATTCTTTTTTATGTGTTGAATAAAAAATAAGAACTTGGCAAAGTCAGATTTTATATATATGCCTATTCTAATACTAATGAACAAAACATTTTTCATTCCAGCAGTCGGCTTGTAAGGAAGTGCAACACTCGCGCCAACACATAGAAAACCGCTCAATCCACGCGTTTGGCAGGTGTTGGTGCTTATTCATTTCAAAGAATCACTGCGGCGCCACATAGTAGCCTTTTGATGTTGGGAGAGGTTTGAACGGCTGACAATGTATGTGACACCTACCTCAACAAAAGGAGATGATCCCACAAGCCTCTATCCATACAGAATTCAAAAAGTTCCTTTGCTCTCTTTGAGGAAAACTGCTGTTCATACAATTTGAAGACTGAGCCTGAGCACGCGTCTCCGTGTGTGTATGTGTTTGTTTGTGTGTGTGTGTGTGCAAGTGCTTATGTTGTATGGTCCATAAATTATTTTCTTTATAGTGTCATGTATATATAATGCCATGTCATCAGAATCAGTTAGTGCTCTGCACTTCTGTTTGTAGTGAGTGCGCTATTTTGGAACATTTTAATATATTAATAGTACATTATAAGTGCTTCAGAGTGCTCAATGCTTTGTCATTTGTTTTATGACCCTGGGATATGTATTTATGTTTGCAAATATTTATTTATAAAAAATAAATGCTTATTTATTTAACACATACAGGCCTTGTCCTCAATCCAGACTTTAAAACGTGTCTGCTCTACAAAGGTGATTAAATGTTATTTTGTCTGATAAAAGGATACCTCAAAAAACGGCATAGTGGCAAAGATACATATAGAGTTGCGTTAATGCCATAACCATGGAAATAAAGATGGGTGGAACGTGGATTCAGCGTCATTACCAAAACTGTTTTACATAATACATATTTTTTTTTCACCATACGCGTATTTGCATGCATTAAAGGAGAAATTCAGTGGGAATCAATCTATAGCCCTGGTGTTCCAGGTCACCGAGTGCTGTCGGTAGGAAAAAGAATGTGACAATTTGATGCAACATAGACTAAATAATAGCAGTTAACACTGACTGAATAGGGCACAGAAACTCAATTTCAGTTTAATTTTCCTATACTCCATTCATTCTGTTTATATTGTATGAAATGTTCTTGTTTTTCCTACAGACAGCACTCGGTGACCTCAAACAACATGTCTATAAATTGAATCACACCAGATGTTTCCCTTTAAGTGCATTTTATACTAGCTGTGAATGAGCAATAGGACCTAAAACATTTTTTCCCAGAAAAACATGAAAAATGTTATTACCAAACACACCTTATCATTACTGCAAGGTCACTATAATTTCAAACAGAAAATTGGATGGTCACATTTTGCAGTGACATTTGGCAAATAAATAGCTTATAAAATATGTAAATTCTATTTAAACACATTATATGTAAACACGGCCTTGACATAACTGAAACAATTTTTCCAACATTGTTTTGTCAAAGTTACAGTAGTAAAAATTACCATCAATTGAAGAATCACAAGGTGGCTGATTTTGGCCATTATTTGATCTTTCAGGTTTACCTCTAAACCTATGCTAAATTAAAGTAATGGTAGCCTATACACTAGCACAGAATTTTACATAGCGTTCTTACACAAAGACGCCACGATTTATCCTAAAATACACAATAAATGTCTGCGCTTATTCGCTGCACGATCACTCACCACCATAGACCCAGCCTTTGCTGGAACCATGCAGAGTTGTTCTATCGCTCCGGACAGATTTAAACGTAACACAAAGTTTGGTACACAGCGTTGGAGAGATATGCGATAAGTTAGGTAGTCTCTTTATATGTATTATCAGTTGACTTATCCACTGAAGCTTTTAATTAGACCTCAGTCCCAAGGCATATACAATGTCTGCTGGTAGTAAAAAAGCAAGCGTAATATTTTCGGGATTCAGGGCTCTTGGATTATATTCAAACCATCTTCCACACGTGGTACGCTACCACAAGAAGCACCGGGAGTTCTACGTTGTTACCGCTGTGGGGAAATGTTTTCACACATACAACGTAAGTTAACAATGTTGTTTCTTTTAGCTTTCACATACGTTTAAGAAAAGGTACGGACTGATAATGACCATTATCCTAATGGTCTGCTGACTAGGCCTGCCGAGTGGGAATGGAGGATCCCACGTTGACGTTAGAACAATTGTCATTGGAAACTAAGTAGCAGAAGGATAAAGAGAGAACTAGTCACCGATAAGGTTACAATTGAGCGATAAATCGCCGATGCATGAGCTTAATTACTGATTGGTTCAGAAATTTGTGAGGAATAGAGATATGACAGGTGGGGAGGACAGGACGAAAATTTGTCTTTTTTTATTGACAACAAACAACAAAACAACAACAACAACACACCAACCCACAACCCCCTCATTAATAAGCCTACAATCAGGTCAAGTGTAGCCTAGTCATAACTTCCTACTAAATTCAGATCGATTATCATCTGTTTGCAGTGCTAGTCTGGATTTAATCCCAGAGTTTGTTGTTTCAGAAGGACTTTTAACCGGATCTAATCAGCGAACAGGGAGGAGTTGTGAATTCAGAGCTTGAATGCTATCAGTCAAGGAAGGCTATCAATCAAGGGCTTATCCAACACCTCCAGCAAGCAATTGTATCGCATTACACAATGTCTAGACCCTCTGTGCGAAACAAGGTGTAGAATGAGGGCTGGTTTGATTACCAGGCTAGGTCAGCTGCAGAGGAGAGAGAAAAGTAGAAGGTGTTTTCAGTGTGCTATCATTTTGCTGGGATGATGACAGGTGAAGGCAAACTCCTGGTGGCATGTTGGACTGTAGACCTGTAGACACAAGCAACCAAAAAAAGCATTACTAGAATGCTACAATATGCATTGAGGAGAGGAGGACGGGTAGGGCGGGTTGGTGCCAGATAGTGGGGCTATTTAGATGTCAGAATCAAAACTAACTGTAGAGACCTGACATGCTCTAGTAAGGGCCATCATATGTTATGGAGTTTTTCATCAGAAAAGCAGAGAGGGTATTTAATTTTCTCCAGGCTCATTAAATAGAGGGCATCCTTAAGCCATTAAGAGTGTGAGTGGGGGCAGGGAGTTTTCCAGTGTATTAGCATGACACGTTGTGCAAGTATTGTGCGAGAGGCAGCATACTGAGTGAAATTGGATGATAATGAGATATCAATGGGTAAAACACTACACAAGGTGGTTAATGGGCAAGGCTGGTTGCTGGTAGATGTTATGGCTGAGAGTGAGTGAAAAACACTTAACCAGAAAGGCCTCAATGCAGGACATGACCAGAACATGTCCCTGAAGACATTTGTCACAATTAGGGTCGATGCCAGGGCTAATACAGGAGAGCTTACTTTTAGACCAATGAACTTGATGGAAGAGAAGTTGCACTGTAAAACTCCATAACATGGATAGAAGAGGAATGGACACAGCTCATAGCATACTCCCAAACTGCGGGACCCATCTCTGTACCAAGCTCTGTATAGACCACGTGTTACACAGTGAATCGGAGGCTGAGGTTTGTTTTGTGAGAAGAGTGTTGTGCAAGATAGAGATGTCACCCTTGAGGCAAAGGTTAATTTCAAGGATGATGTCAGTGAGGGTGGTGGAAAGGAGAGCAGAAAAGGCAGGAAAATAATTGCAAAAAAAATCTGATTTGTAAATATCCAAAGAAAAGGTTGGTTGATAGGTTAACTGGCTAAATGTTACAAATGTGCCATTAATATAAAGATGTTTTATAATAGAAACAATCCCATGGTCATTCCAGATCGAGAAAGCCCCGTAGACACATTTGTTGGTAAAATTTGTTGTTAGGACTAAATGTGGTAAAGCAGCATTCAACTGTTATGTAGAGTTCAGCTTTGGAACCAACTTCCAGATGACATCACAAGTAGCCTACTAATTGCAGTTTCTAAATTAGACTTACCAGACTGTTCTCAGATACTTGCTTAGCTGATACGATGGCTAACGATAGTTAATCATTTAATCATCCGTTTTTATCAGGATGTGTTTCATAATTGTATACTTTATTTGCTGTTGTACTCTCTTGTTTTAAACCTTTTATGGGTTTTCCTTTATTTGTTTTGTAAAGCGCTCTACCTCTGCATATAAAATGGGATATGTAAATAAACTTGTAAATTTGTAAACTTGTCTTGATTTGTCAAGGATGTGTTGCACTATGCTATTCAAGCAACAGCATGCAATCAGCTGTTACTTTTACACTTACTCAGCTATCAGTTTGTATAGTCCAGTGTGGCCCTTGAAACAAAACAACATTTGCCCACCACCGCTACAGACTTTCAATGTTGTCTCTTCCAATAACTACACAAGTAGACTGAGAAATGTTATACCCATACACTATTGATTGAATTGATCCCTATGTTCTTACTCTTTCAGGTAAAGAAACTGGGCATAGTTGCAGTTAGTAAGTAAATCCAATGCTAAATCTTGTCATGCCTTGACATATGCCATAATTATTATGTACTTGTGAAGCCCACTCTTATTTTGGGTAGAGTCTGAAACATGTCTCTTTGATCAGGTAACGCCCTACCTGGTGATATATCTTGTTTGGCTGCTGATCGGATGCTGGTGTTTGCTGCACATGGCAAAACTGTTATTGCCTTTGCCAGGAACAAAGAGGTGATGAGCTCTGACACACAGATTTTACAATTTTTGGAAAATCATTATTAGAAAACAAATTGTGTAATTGAACTGGTTATAATTGTTCGATTGAAATCATTTGTGCTGTGGCATCCTGACAGGTTGTGCACACATATTCTGGCCACAGAGATGATGTTCACCTCCTGCTGCCCTTTGGAGACCATCTCATCTCTGTGGACAGGGAGAATGTTGTCATCATCTGGGAGGTGGAGGCTGAAGGTAAGTAGATGGTCACTGAGCAGAGTGTTTAAGGCCCTGTTTACACATATCTAGATATTTTTATAAACAGATATTTTATCTGTTTATTTTTTACTTGGCTGTTAAAAATAATATCTATTTGAGGTGGCTAAAACTCTATTTGAGGTGGCCCAAACGGATAAAAAATATAATTTCATAAAAATATCTAGATGCGTGTAAACAGGGCCCAAGAGTACTCTTAACATTGAACATTTTTGCACTATCTTCCTGTTTCAGTCCAGTGAAAAGATGCCGCATGAATTTCAGTGCATTGCAAATATATTGCAATGCATTAAACATTACATATGTCGCATACAGGACTATGCATTGTCCATGGTGTGAATGGAGATGTAGCAGAAATGCTTTGTAGCATTTATGGTATAATCCTTTTAATTCAAGCAACCATTAGTAACACATTTATAACAAACATATTTTATTAATAAACTTATTATTTAACATTTTTCACAGAGGAGTATTTGCAGATATCATTTGACAAAGGCTCATTTGAAGTGTCTGCTGTGATGCATCCCAGTACCTACCTGAATAAAATCCTGTTTGGTAGCAGCCAGGGAGGACTTCAGCTCTGGAACATTAAATCTAAGTAAGCCAGTATTTTTTTGGCGATCCAAATCATGTCTTTTCCAGTCTGATAAGGGGCTGGTTTGTGTAACGACCAGTGTTGGGGAGCAACGAGTTACTTGTTACATGTAACAAAATGACGTTATTTAATTACAAAATAAAAGTAACAGTGATCAGTTACATTACTTTGAAAAAAAATGTGAAATTAAATAACAGTTACTGTCAAGAAATAGTCAAGATTACAATTTTCGTTACATCTGAATATCTTCTGCAGAAACATTGTCTAGATGTTCAATAATCAGTTTTGTTTTGCTGTTTTTTCTTGTGCACAATATCCTCCATTTACAGCTGAAAGTCTGATACTATTCTGATATGTATAATGATTCTCCTATCATCTTTGAATTGGCAACACCACCGACTTGCTGCTCTATCTACAGCTTACAAGCAGTCTGAGCTGCAGTTGCTAGATAGATTGTAGATAGAAACTACAATGTAGGCCTAGCTCTTACTAAAAATTAAAATTAGCTGTAGTGAGCATGTGCACATATGCACAATGCACAGACAACTGCTTATTCAGTAATGTTCACCAAATGTTGAAATGTTTAATTTAGCAGGCATCGCTATTCAAAGATCAGCATGATCTTACAATAAAGCTGTATTCGGGTGTTGAAGTCCGACACTGCTGTGGCTGTGTTGAGGGAGTTTTAAAGGATTTTGACAGAACTCAGTGTTGAGTAATGCTGTAAGGTTAACCCTACTAGGTTTAAAAAACTGAAAATGATGGACAGTTGAGAAAATCCATTCCAAAAAAAAAAATAATAATATTCCAAAAGTAACCAAATGTAATTAGTTACATTACTTTCTCAAAGTAATTGAAATAGATGCATTTTACATAGGGTAATTTGTAATTGTAGCACATTACATTTCCAAAGTAACTTTCCCAACACTGGTAACGACAGACCTCGGCTAATATAACAGGATCTTCTGATATTAACGGCTTTACAGTATTTGTTGTATAATAGAAGAATACTCGATAATCACTGTGTGTTCACCACACCTAGGGTGTGTGTGTGTACGCGTGTGTATGCTTATTAACACATCTTTTCTTTTTTTTCCCCAGTAAGCTTCTTTACACATTCTCTTCATGGGCCTCTGCAGTAACAGTCCTTCAGCAGGTGAGAGAAACTGAGGAGCAGTTGCTGCTTGAGCATAGACTATAGGAATGATTGTTGTACATGTGTAAAGAAGGCTCTCTATATCACTCTCATCTTTCATTTCATTTTTTCAATGTGTTACAGATAAATATGACCATTGCATAGATTGAATAGAAATTGCATAGCATAGAAATGTTTGCCTGTATCTCCCACACATACATTTTATTTTACTGATTTTTCTTTTCACTGTAAATCTTGCATGTAGTTTCTACATATGTGAAAATGTTCTTCACTGTACGTCTCAGACCCCAGCTGTAGATGTTGTCGGTGTGGGCTTGGCATCTGGACAGGTGATCATTCATAACATCAAGTTTGATGAGACACTAATGAAATTCCAGCAGGACTGGGGACCAATCACATCCCTAAGCTTCAGGACAGGTACTGGCAAGTGTGTTTTGTGATTGGATAGATGTCTTAAAAAAAAAAAAAGTCATTAGTCATTAACTACAAACACTTATAATTGACCATTGTTCTTATGCATTTTGAGAAGTTGTCTATAAAACAGTGTCAAGTCAAATAAGATATATTATGTCTGGCAGATGGGCACCCAATAATGGCTTCAGGAAGTCCTGTTGGCCACATTGGATTATGGGATCTGGAGGAGAAGAAACTGATTGGACAGATGAGGGATGCCCACGACACAGCTATTGCTGGCTTAACCTTCCTTCTCAGTGAACCCCTCCTCATCACCAATGGTGCTGACAATGCTATTAGGGTTGGTGCCTTCAATTCAAACTCTGATTAAGCCAATGACAGAAAAAAATCATGTTTTTTGGATTTTTGCCCGGATCGTTTCCAGCATGCAAACTGAAACACACTCTCAACTGGAGTACGTTTCCTTTCTTATGGGCAGATATATTCTGTAAACTTTAAAAATATTGAGCATGCCAGAGCCCTCCGTTCGTTGATTGCCCAGCCAAAAGAAGCTTAAACCTTAGTTAATGTATAGGCCCCTGACTGCGCTGTAGCAAAATGTGATATGGAGCGGAAGCACTAGATGGCGCTAGCCTGGCTACTGATTGTGGCAAGCGAGCGAAGAGAGACAGGAAAGGAGAACAAGAGAGAGAGATGGGGGTGGGATCGAGATCCATGACAGCAGGTAGCCCTGCTGTAAACACAATACACTTCTTTTAACATTCGCTTAACATCTCCTCCTAATAGTGCAATAGCTATTTTCTGAACACAGTGGATTGACTACCATGTAATGTTATGGGATAATATTTTGGGACCATTATGATCTTTAGCTTGGATTACATATAGTCATAAAGTGCCCAAATCCAATATGTGCATGTTTACATTTGCCAGACACTTGGAAGTCCTGGAAAAAAAACGCATGCATAGAGGGCATTGCTCCCCCAAACGGACTACTGAAATTATACTGCTGGTGTCTTTTAGAACCTTAGGCTGTTATTACATATAGTCATATGTAATCCAAAAAACTGGAATTACACTTTGGAATTATAACATTGGCAGGTGTGGATTTTTGACACTGCGGGTGCCGAGGGCCGTCTGCTTCGTTGTCGCCTCGGACACAGTGCCCCGCCGACAAAGATCCTTCACCATGGACACAACGGCAAAACGGTTCTTAGTGCAGGTAGGTTTGTGCCCAAGTGCTACATTTGGTCCACATTTATAACCGGTTTATAAACCTGTTATAAACACTGTATGTGATTTTGTAGCGTAATATCATTTGTGTGAAAGTGTTTATGTTCCTCCCCTCAAGGTCAAGATGGCACGCTGCAGTCTTTTTCTATTGTTCATGAGAGGTTCAATAAGAGTTTGGGCCACGGTGAGACATTTGGACATTTTGCTTTCAGTGAAATGGAAAAGGTCACCATCAGGGTTTGATAACTGGTTTCATGAAGTATAGTTAGTGCTGGGGAATGGGTATATGCATTGTTTTGTATATTCTCTTTTGGTTTCCCCCAACAGGGTCTCTCAATAAGAAGAAATCCAAAAAGAAAGGTTTGAAATATGACATGGCAAAACTACCAGCCATCACAACGTTTGCCTCAGGTACAAAACTCCTTGAGCAAGTAACTTGCATACATATAAATGCAAGTAATATGTAGACTCTTTTAGAGATGACATGTAGCCATTTTTGAGTATTGAATGCAGTCTGTTTTTAAATCTCTGCTTGATGGCATCTGTGAATTGTTGCAGAGTGTGCACGGCAGAGTGATTGGGATGGCATTGTGGCGTGCCACCGTGGCCATCTCGTCGCCACCACATGGAACCACCAGAAGGGCTCCATGGGCGCTCACAAGCTGGAGCCGGACCGTTTCAACCACAACCGAGCACTGAATGTGCATGCCACGGTTAGTATGCTCTCCTTGACTGCTGGGGCTGAGCAATATGGACCAAAAAAAATCATTGGATGCACACAATCGTTCATTTCCCCTATTACAAGGATATCCCATTATTGTCATCATTAGCCTGGTGCACCATCATTTCACTTTGTGCAAAGCACGTGGAATCTCCCGGTTGGCGTACGTTTCCTTCTTCATTGGCAGATACTTTTGTGTACGAAAACATGCTGATCGGAAATGCCAAATTCCGAGTTTTATGATTGCATGTTTACGTTTATTTTACGTTTAAAGTGCCCAAATCCGATATGCACATGTTTACATTTGCCAGACACTTGGAAGTCCTGGAAAAATAAACGCATGCGTAGAGGGCACTGCCATTTCTTTGGATTTCATTGGATATTTCTAGGATAGAAAACGCAACTGCAGTTGGCAGATGTAGCTTGCTGAAGACAGTCTTGAGGTTTCAGTCTTTTTATAAAATTCAATTTGTTTAAATCGTCCTGATTTCCCCAACGGCATGCAGAGTTGATCACCAGCTTCTACATTTTGTCCTTCAAACGCACATGTTTAATAATCGTCAGTAAAGAGCACACAAAATTCTCAGATTAATGACATAGAGAAATGCATTGGTAGGCAATATCTGATCTGTTTGTTTAGACTGCAGTCACAGGAACACATATCCGGCCCATAGGATCCGACTGCAGTCACAGGAACATATATCCGACTGATTAAGTGCCACATATGAAAGAGTCCTGAATCCAATCAGAGGAAATCGAAAGTCATGATTTTGTACTGTTTACAGTGTCATGACACAGATCGGAACTGTGCCACATGTGAGCAAAAAATCTGACAGTGTACACATGGCCAAAGCCATACAGTGCATGTTATAAAATTGCATAGTATAAGAGTCATTGTATTTTCTCTGAAGTGGGGAAGTCAAAGGCACCTGCATGACAGTACAAGCATGCTGTCTTGGTTCTGTACTGTTTTTCTGCTGCGATTGTGTGGAGGCCTTTATTTTTCTTCATTTGAAAAGTGCCATACCTTCACATACACCAGATCTCTGCAGTTTATTTTTAGTCATCAGAGAATTACCCTCCACTGTATTTCTCATGTAGGTTTCAGATAAACAAGAGCCATTTTATGCATGATGCACACATTGAAATGTACCTTTCCAGTGGTGACTATTTGCAGTTTGGTGATATATCTAATCAGAGTAAATCTTGTGTTTCTTAGAGCCAAATCATACCTGTTGCTAAAAATAAAGGCAGTCTAAATCTAAGACTAAGACAACTCACTTTCTGCCTGCATCATTCAAGTTACGATTCAGGCAAAACAAAAAATGCTTCTGCTGAGGTAGCCTGGTCGCGTACCACTTGGTGCCTCTCTCATCATGCAGTGTCATTTGGATGTATGTGTGAAAATGGGTCCCCAGAGATAATGTAGAAAAAGTTGTTTCATTTGAACAACCAACTTTCAATTTTATTATCATTTACCTAACATAACCACTACCTTAACCTTCTATTTTTGTTAAAAAACCACTTAGTCGTTTTCATCTTTTGTGGGACATAAGGTTTCAGGGAGCTCTCTCAAACCAGAGCTTGCTGCAAACCAGATGACTAGTAATGATTTTGTGTCAAACACTTTGATATCTGAAATTGAGTGTTTCCTTTTTTTGTTTGGCATTTCATTTTTACACAGCAGCAACTATGAGTAATGCAGACAAGAATAGAAAGTGTCTGGAGATGGATCCAAAGATGGAGCAGGTTGATTGCTGATAGCTTGGTCATTTCAAAACCAGATTACCTCACAATAATTCTTTGCAATAGCTATGAGTATACAAGAGGATATGCCTTTCCAGACAGAGTGAGGAGTAATGTATGAAAGTGCATTTTCCAGTGAATTTGGCCGCAGTTCTGTATTAACCAGTAGTCTACTTGTGTGTTCAGGGTTCTTGGTGCATGGTTTTTGGTTTGCTCCTCACGTTACACCCTCCATTGCAGTGGTTCCCAAACTGTGCGATGAACTCAGTTAGTGCTGGGCGATATGACGATATATATCCTGGGGATGATTTTCATAAAAGTGTCTATCGTGATAAAATAAATTTACCAATTATTACAGCAAATATATTAACAGTTTTATTGTTTTTGTATTGTCACTATGCACACACTAAGTTAATATAACTTAAAGTAGAATGTTTTAAAATCAGAAAAAAAAGACAGGTGGTTTTGCGACACAACGCTGCTTTACATTCTTTGAGTCTCACACGTGGGTTTGTAACACGAATGCTGAAGCAGAGCCTGTTTGAAATTTCTCTGTGACGGATCGGATTGACGATGGAAGCAGAACATTTTTTACAGAAAGCTACACCGGCACAGGTACCAGAACAACTTGTGCCAAAAAGAGGGGGCACCTCTGTGATTTGGCTGCAGTTTGGGCTCTTCTATCACTTAAAGAAGGTCCACGAACAAGAGTACACAGTAAGCCAACAAATACAATATAAAGAAAGTGGTGGAGCAGTGGTGGTTCCGAAAATAAATACAGCCAGCCGAGATACATTTACGTGCAGCAATATAAATACATGTTTCTCATTTGTGACAGTTTAAAATAAAGAGAATGACTGAAAACATACTTAATTGTGGTATATTGTGATATATATTGTTATCGTGATATAAAATAATCCATATCGTGATATATGATTTTTCCCATATCGCCCAGCACTAAACTCAGTGTGGGTCTGGGAATGTCTGGCTTGTCCATTCATTTTCTTTGACAAGGAAAAAATGTGATTGTGCTTCAGTTTACGAGAATGATCTTGAGAGGAGAGGGACAAATGTAACCAAGAGTGTTTTGCGTTCATTGCACATTTAAATCATTGAAAAAAGTACAGATAAAAACCAAGGAGATAAAATATGATTTAAAAAAAGTACATATATAAATAAAACATTGGTCAATAAAGAATGGTCTTGATTTGTAGTAGAGGAGAGGGGCAAATGTAACCAGAGTTTTTTGCGATCAAACACATTCAAGTCATTGTGGATTTATGCTAAATTAGATATTCCCCACCCACCCACCCCTCCTCCTTTATCTCTTCAGGCTGTGGACATTTCCTCATGTGGGAACTTTGTGGTGGTGGCTGTCTCTACTGGGCACATTGACACGTACAACCTTCAGTCTGGCCTCCACCGAGGTCAATATGGGAAAGACAAAGGTCAGTGTCTAAACAACAGGATGCATGTATGCAAGCCTGTATGCTGCAGGTATGATTTTAATGTACCACCTGTGTGTGGAATTCTGCCCCTTCCCATGCGTGCCTTAAGTCAAATGCAGGCTTTCCTCCTCTCCTTCCAGCTCACAGTGGTCCTGTGCGTGGTGTGGCTATCGACGGGCTCAACCAGCTGACCATCAGCGTAGGAGCTGACCGGCTTCTGAAGGTCTGGAAGTTCAAGAGCCACGAACTTCTTCACACACAGAGCTTAGAATCCTCACCAGCTGCCACACTGCTGCACAGAGAGAGGTAGTCAGGATGTGTGTCTGTATATGCTTTTGGGTTTTTTTGGTGTTTGTTTCATCTGTAGCCTAGAAATCTAGACATAGCCTAGCGGTAGCAAATAGTTTTGCTCAGCAGGAACGTCTAGCTATGCACCAAAGGGCCTCAGTAGGTCTTCTACCAATGTCTGGTAGGACCAATCACAACGCTCTATCTTTGTAGAGAATCGTTTGGCGGGCTTAGCACAATGATGAGAGGGCTACGATGTTGCAAAACAAAGGCTGTGGCCAAAGAACAGCAGTTGTCCTTATGACCTTGTCCTTATATCCTTATGAATAACCAAGTAGGCTGCTGGCATTTTCAACCAATCAGCAGGTTTCTTTACAAACAAGGAATGGAGTGTTGTGATTGGCTGTGAAGTATTAGAAACTAGAATTTGTATAGCTATATTATTGATTGTGCTAGAATTATTTAGAATTATATATATGTAAGGGATAATGTAATATCTGCCACTCATTATAGGAAAATATTTCCAGAAGCGGGATAATACATTATCCTGTTTATTGTACGGCTACTTGTCAAAACAACGACAGAAAGCTTCACACAAACGTCTACGGATAAACAAATAGTTCGCAATGCAACTTGAACTTGAAACATTCTTTAGAGCGCAGCTGATCTCCTTTTCCTTTCAGCAAAGTTCCATTGTGATAAGCGAATGCTCGCTCCTTGCAGAATGTTACGCAGATGTGAAACTGAAGCAAAAAAATCTGTTTGCATTGACAGCAGTCATTATACTTTTGCAGCGGTGATTAGACATTACTGACCTCTGAAAGTTGGGAAGACCCATCCAAAGTGAATGGAACATCCCACAGCATTCTGGAGAGCTGTATAATAAATGTATATATCTTAGATATATTTATTTTTAACATCTTGTCTGCTGCCTGTCTCTTACTCTTCCCCAGTGGAATGCTTGCCATCGCTTTGGACGACTTCACCATCAACGTCTTGGACATGGAGACCAAAAGAATCGTCCGAAAGTTCTCAGGTCATCGTGGGCAGATCAATGACATGGTAGCTCCCACTCTGTCTTATCGCGTCTCTTTCTCTCTCATTCACTCTCTGTTTCTGTCTCTCTCTCTCGGTTGGACTATGAAGGACTTTCCCTCTCTCTTATCACTCCTGACAGACCTATAGCCCTGATGGTCGCTGGCTGATAACGTCGGCAATGGACTGCACCATCCGCACCTGGGACCTTCCCTCAGGCTGGTAAGGGTTATGTGTTTGTCTGTCTCACTTTTGCCCTCAGTGCAGTTCAAATGAATTTTTGCTGTTTTGACATCAGTCAAAAGCACCTGTACAAAGGCCGGAGGAAGGTGTGTTCAAACTCTTTAGTGTGTTGGTTTCTGTAGTTGAAGAGTAAATAATCAAAACATTTTGAACTTGCTGATGAAGAATTCATTTGTGGGCTTCTTAATCCTTTATTGATGAGGCAGTGTGTGTCATGACGAGGAGTAGGTGCAAAAGAGATAGGGATCTTGCATTGATGATGCCTTCATGACATCCAAGGTGTACTTTCCTAATTGAATGTAAGAGGAAAGAACACAGCTATGTGTGCAGTGACTACTCACAGACACTGAGGTAATTGACCCATGTTTGGGCCATTACAAACAGCAGTAATCTTTTATTAATCGTACCAAACTATCCTCTCTGGCTCCCTTCCTGCAATTTTGACTTTCTGTGTAGGTGGAATGGAATTCAGTATGTGTTTGTACTCTTCCACAGATAATGTTTCATTGTGGATATTTCTGTTCAAGTTTCCAATTGACTTGGCATAGCGTATCCTAATAGAAACACTCGATGCTAAATAATCGTTTGATAATGTGCTCGGTCTGTGTCACGGAAAGGGTTTTGAAAGTTGTCAATGAAAATAATCTTATTCTTAAAACCATTTTTGATGTGGTTTTCTCAACATGAGGAATTCCACCCTGTGCATTTGATGTTTTTGTTCATATTGCACATGGTTTCCCTCTCTTTTCTCTCCCTATCTTGATGACCTTTTGTTTTTATTGACCAACATTCAGAGTCAGCGAGAAGGGTGACATCACTTATGATTAAGGGCTTTTATTATCAGCTTTATCAGGGAGTTCTCTCACATTGTCGCTGCCTTGACCATGGAATCCCCCACACTAGCCTATTGAGCCGAGATAAACTTGCGGTCAAAGCCTCTCTTATCTCAGCGTGTCAAATTTCTTCTTCTGTCTGCTCACCTTGTCATGCTTTCTCTGTTTTCATCTCTCTCTCTCTCTCTTTTCTCACGTTCTCTCTGATTCAAATTATAATATATGTAAATACCATTACTGTGTTACAGTATCTCCTGAGCTAAATAAATACAACAAAAAGAGTGTTTGATATTTGACCTGAAGTTGTGTAAGTAAGTAAAAAAAAAAAAGAAGTGCTAATGAAATGAATACGCATAATAACGATCCACCCACTTTGTTTATCTGTCTGTCTTCTGTCTCATCTCACTCTCTCTTTAGCTTAGTGGACTGTTTCCTGGTCGATGCTGCAGCGGTGAGCCTTACCATGTCCCCCACAGGGAATTTCCTGGCGTCCTCTCATGTTGACAGCCTGGGTATCTTCTTATGGTGAGAATTCATCAGCACAAGAGACGGGACACATAGAGAATGCTGAGGTTGACCCATAGTCTTTCAAACTGAGAACTCAGTTAATTGTAAATATCTTTGGGATTTTATTGTTTGGTTTTAAATACAGTTCATAGCTGAGTTTCCCCAGAGCCTTTTAATATTACATAGTTTGTAAAGTCCCTCTTACAAGTGTCTTGGAAGTTTTGCGGACCATTTCATAAAACATTTGAAGCTGTGAAAACAATCACATATCTTCATGTGATCCACAGCAGTGATTCATAGGTGATAAACAAGTTCGAGAAACATGCAAAAGATCCGATACAAATAACAGAACATACACAAGTGCATAGATCCATTGTTACTGGGTTAGGGTAATTTTTTACTACATGGGCTTGTATTGAAAAGCTTGTTAACCATCGATAGAAGTGGTGTGGGAGAAAGGCAAGGCAAATTTTGTGTGTGTGTGGTGTGTGTGTATATATAGAACTGGACGCAAACTGTCATGTCCATAATGGCATCAAAATGCTATAGTATTTGTATGATTCGAATGATTATGTGAAAAGTTTCATAAAATTTGTTCTACAGCCAAGAAGAGTGAAAGCTCAAATTTTATGTAATCATCATTAATATCACACCATACCATGTCAATGTGTTGCCATATGGATGTGACAGTTTTGCGTGGAATTGCCTGTATGTGTATATATATATATATATGAGGCAATTGCTCTAAGACAACAAGGGAGGCTCAGCCTCCTCTAAAAATCATGGAGAAAGCATTGTTTACTACTACTGTATTTACATTACTATTTAATCTCTAGCATGGCAGCAATACACTTTCGCAGTTTGTCTAAAGTGTTTTTTTTCCATAGTGACAGCACGATCCAGGCCCGCCTCACTGGACTTCAATGGCACACTCTTTCAGTGCTAAAAAGCTAGACGTTTATTGGACAAACGCTGAAAAATCGTCACTTCCAGGGAGGCCTGGCCTCACTGGGGGTGAATAGAGAGGGCGGGCTAAACCGTTTCCTAGAGGAGGCTGAGGCTCTGTGTGGTGATTGGAGGAATTGTTAAAGCGGCCAGATTTTTTTGAATTGACAGCTTTTTAAAAGATATAGGCAGACAGCGGTGGATTTCGTGCTCAGTCCCATGCGGATATCAGAGTAGGAAGGTCGGGAGAAGTGTCTTTGCATTCGGCGTATTCTTTATACTGCATTACAGAAGTTTCTTTGTACATAGTTTTGTAAATATAGTGGTATTAAGTTTGCTACCTGTTGTTGTTTCAGTTTGAAAAGTTTGTTTGTTTCAGACTGTAGTAGAGGGGGGAAACTAGCCAGTCAGCAAAGCTGTGCATAATGGCAGCTAGCATTGTTGACTTGGTTTTGGCAAAGCCATTTGTTAATTTTCCTTACGAGGAAAAAAATCAGGATTAAGCAGCAGGGCAGACCAACGCCTAACATTGATTTGGTGAGAAAGGTTAAGGTTCAGCTCTTCTGGTACGACAAGATCAGTTGGCTAACTGCAAGCGCAGTGACGAAGAGAATGTACTGTTGGCCGTGTCTCTTGATTAAACCACTGCAAGGATCTGTGGTCTGGTCAAAAGTGGGCTTTGAGGATAACATAACTTCCCAAGAGCATGTAAAAGACATGAAACAAGCAATGAATATGTGAATGCATGTGCATGGCTAAGTTGTCTTGGCAAGGTCAGAGTATAACATGCAGTTAACGAAGGTGTTCCGATCCAGGTGAAAAATGGTGAAAAAAAACAGGGCCTTCCTTAACCACCTAATTGATTTCACTTCACTGCTGGGCCGTCAAGAGCTGTCATTCAGAGGGCATGATGAGAGCAGTGAATCTGCTAACAGGGGGAATTACAGAGAGTTTACTGACACGGCCAAATATGATTCTGTCTTAGCCACACACCAGTCATCTCTGTGTTTTCTGGCATGTCCCATTCCATCCAGAATGATTTAATTTCTGCTATTTCAGCCACTGTTACTGATGAAATCAAAGGTGAAGTTCAGTCTGCTCCCTTTTTTGCATGGCAAGTAGATGAGACAACTGACATTTCATGTCATGCTCAGCTGTCAGTGATACTTCATTTTGATGTTTCACAGCTCACACTTAGACGACAGTCAGATTCATAGTGTGTGGGCCAGAACAAAGCCAAAACAACCAATAAGAGATAAGATGTGTGTGGGGCCATTTCTCAGCCAGGGACCCAGCCAAGAGTGGGCCAGCTCAGAGGCAAGGGTGTGGGCCACAACTGACCATTTTTTCTATCTGTGAATAGCTACCAGCCTCCCCTGTTTGAAAGACTACCAGCCGCCACTGATGTGTATATATATACAGTGCCCAGCACAAATGAGTAAAACTGAAAAATACATCTGCGTAACATAACACAAACATTTGCTTAATAATATAATATAACTATTATTCAGTTTTACTCAAATTAGGGGGAGCAAAAATGAGTACACCCCCAACAAAACTACTGCATCTAGTATTCTGTATGGCCTCCATGATTTTTAATGATGGCACCAAGTCTGGGCATGGAATGAACAAGTTGGCAACATTTTGCAACATCAATCTTTTTCCATTCTTCAATAATGACCTGTTTTTGAGACTGGATGTTGGACGGAGAGTGATGCTCCACTTATCTCTTCAGAATTCCCCATAGGTGTTTGACTGGGTTCATGTGACAGTTGAGTTCAGGTGACATGCTTGGCCACTAAATCACTCTCACCCTGTTCCTCTTCAGAAAGCCAGCAGTAGCCTTAGATGTGTGTTTAGGATCATTGTCATGTTGAAAAAGTGCATCACGACCAAGTGCATGGAGTGATGGTAGCATTTTCTTTTTCAGTATAGAGCAATACATCTCTGAATTCATGATGCCATCAATGAAATGCAGCTCCCCAACACCAGCAGCACTCATTCAGCCCCACATAAGGACACTGCCACCACCACGCTTCACTGTAGGCACCATGCATTTTTCTTTGTATTGATCACCTTTGCAATGCCATACAGTTTTGAAGCCATCAGTTCCAAAAACATTAATTTTGGTCTCATCACTCCTCAATACAGAGTCCCAGTAGCCTTCATCTTTGTCAGCATGGGCCCTGGCAAACTCTAGGTGGGCTTTTTTGTGCCTGGGCTTTAGGAGAGGCTTCTTTCGTGGACGGCATCCATGCATGCCATTTCTCTGCAGTGTACGCCGTATTGTGTCACCCCCCTGTTTGGCTTTCTACTTCTTTAGCTAACTGTACTGAACTGAACATTTGTAGTCTAAAATCTTGCTTTGCCCTGAGACTTTCAGTGGGGTGTACTCATTTTTGCTCCCCCCTAATTTGAGTAAAACTGAAAAATATGTAATCTATGTTATATTATTACGCAAACTTTTATGTTGTATGCTACGCAGATGTGATTTTAAACTTAGTCTGCAAAAATTTTGGAAATATTTTTTTTGTTTTCATGGACATATTGTTTAAACTGTTACTTTTCAAAGGGGGTGTACTGATTTATGCTGGACACTGTATATATACACACACACATACATATATATAGTCTCTTTGAGAGAAAAAGAACATTTTATAAAGCAAATCTATGGTGTGCTTTATATAAATAAAAACAAAAAGTACAGATGGAGACCAAGGAGATAAAATATGATTACAAGAAAGTACATAAAAGGAATAACAAATAAGGAATTTGTGCCTATTGTGGTAATGAAGCAAACAGTGGAGTGCTTTTGAACATTTGGAAATAGATAAGTCTTCAAACTAGATTTGAAGATGGAGACATAAGGCATAGGAAAACAAACTGTTGTTTAAAGCAATACTTTAAACATTTTAAAGTCATCCTTTAGCCCCATTGTTCAAGGTTGCCAGGTGCTGTCAGTAGGTATGAGAAGTAGAGAATTTGGTATGACATAGACCAAATAGCGAAACGACAGCCAATGCTAACTGATGAGGGCATTTCAGTTTCATTTTCCTATGCCCCTACCTGTTAGCTGTTGGTTTACAAAGTTGATCTGTGTTCTCGCTCTTATTCCTACCAACTGCAGTCAGCAACCCCAGACAACAGGGCTATGGCTTTATTCATCCCAGACCACCCCTTTAACATCTGCTATATATGTAATTGATGATCATTTTGAGCATTAATTTAAAAACATTCTGATATTGATTTACCGGAAGTCACCAAAGAAAAAAAAAACTGAAGCAACAACTACAGAAAGAAAGACCTATCACCATGCTAAGTTAAACTGGTGATCAACATTCCCTCACATTTTGTGTGCTTGATTTTGATGCAGGTCAAACAACACCTTGTGCAGTGTGGTGTCACTGCGCCCCCTACCTGCAGACTATGAACCTACAGTTGTCATGCTGCCTGGGACTTGCCCAAGTCATGGTAAGTCATAACGATGCATGATACGCAGTTAATAATATTAAGGCTCACTTTACAGGTGAGTTATAAGGCCTTTACAGAAGTATATTAATGTTTTATGAATGATGGTTAGTCATTTAACAAATCTAGTGTAATCAGTAAATGAAAACTGTTTTGTCAGTATTTAATTGTTTGTTTATTACTGCAATACGGTTTCTTAGAAACTGTGATGTTTTAAGTAAACATTTTTAGCGGCAGTTGTGAATATTGACCTCTGTTGACATCTGTTTTCTCTCTGATGCTGTAATTAAGTAGGTTTAACACAGCACTATTCCCAGGGCAGATCACAGAGTGATGTGTGGCATTATGAGGACACCTGTGTTTTGTTTGCTAGACGATGAAGACGAGGAAGAGGAAGAGTTGGACAGCTCTGAGCTGGCTGAGTATATTTCGCCTGCACAGCTCGACCAACATCTCATCACCCTCTCAATGCTTCCCGACTCCCGCTGGAAGAACCTGCTCCATCTCGACATCATCAAGGTTTGTGAGTGTATGTGTATGCGGTTGGATTGGGGGTCAGGGGGGTTGGGGGGTCACACAGTTAATTGTTAACAAGAGCAGGGGACATAATGATATGTTTATGTGACCGTGTGTGCGTGTGTGTTCATTTGTCTCAGTGTGTGGGCTTGGCATTGGCGAGCCCAAGCAAAATGAGTTTGTGTGTGTGTGTTGTATGTGTTGTGTGATCACACTTGTGCTGAAAAACAGAAGGTGGAGATGATTCTGTCTGTCTTTTTTTTTTTTTTTAGTATCGAAAGTAACTGAAATCTAGTAACTGAAAGCAAACCATCAAGTAACTACCTCTGAACAAGAAAGCAAAGCTGAACTTGGCTCACGCCACACAAATACAAGCCTTAGGTCAACTATTTATGTGTAATTTAGATTACCCCATGTCTGGTTTCAGTACTTTCCAGGCAGTAGATAGGTCCTGGACAAAATGGGGTAGGCTGTGCTGTTGAATGGTCAAAATCAAAGTAGTTTACTCAGGCATCTAATATGTATTAAGTGAATATGTAGGTGCTGTTGTTTTTGTAAAGCCTCTGTAAAACTATCTTTACCTGTTCTCATAAAGAGTATTGAATTGTATTGAGTAATGAGTGTATGTGTGTGTTTGCGTGTGTGTGTGCGTGTATGTGCGCTTTCACAGAAAAGGAACAAGCCCAAGGAGCCTCCCAAAGTGCCCAAGGCAGCACCTTTCTTCATTCCCACCATACCTGGCCTGGTGCCCCAGTTTGCCCTACACAAGACCCCCCAGGAAGAACAGGTGACAGACACACACACACACACACACACACACAAGGATTGATCCAGATGTGTGTGCATATTTCTGCAAGCTGTTAGCATTTAGAACTGTTATGAAATAAAATTAATAAATTATTAAGAACATTGTTTGAAATTTCTTGACTGATGCAAGATCCTGATGGATGTATTGTGACTGTGTGAAACTCTGCTAAATAGATTGGAAATACCTCTGAGAAGACCATTAGCTTTGCTGCTGCTAATGGCTAGAGGGCATAGAACCACAAACAGTGTCTACTTACAGTAGATACTGAAATTGTGAATCATAATCTTTAAGTAAATTAACATTAAAGTACTTTAATGTAAATTGGTTCCGGCCTTGTATTTATTTTGCATGAGATTCTGATGTTCTGTTTCTCTCTCCACAGTCCAAAGTGTTTAATTTGGGAGTTTTGGCCCAAAAGTCCCCTTTCTACGTGCAGTTGGAGAAGGCTTTGGTTAGCAACAACTGTAAGTGAAAACTTTAAGTCAAGCTACTGGTATCATGACTGTTCCAACTACTGATATCATGACTGTTCCAACACTGTTGTATCACTGCTCGGTCACTCATTCTCTGTTACTTATGTACTTGAGCCCTTTTGGAATCAAGTTGAACCTCCTTGTCTCTAGAAGAGAGTTGCAGGTTCTTTGAACTGATTTTATTCCACAGTGTGTAACATTTTTTAATTCGGCTACTGGGGTGCAAAGACTAAATTACCATAACCATTTAAAATGATGAATATCAATATAGAATGAAGTTGTATTGCATGAGTGTGTAAATGTGTGAATTTATAAAAAAAAAAAATTATATTTCATTCCACATCCTCCATCCACCCCTGTGAGCCAGAGAACTATTACAAATATACATTTGTATATTTAATAAATAGGACTTTTCTTTTTCTTTCTTTCTTTACTCACTCTTGCCTTCCAGATGATGGGCCTCTAAATCTGCTAAAGGAGTTGGGCCCCTCAGCAATCGACACAGAGCTGCGTAACCTGGCCCCTGACATGGGTGGGAATGTGGATGTGCTCCTGGCCTTCCTGAGGCTGGTCAGCAGAATGCTGGACTCCAGGAGGAATTTTGACCTCGCTCAGGCCTACCTGGCCCTCTTCCTAAAGGTAGGGAATGTCCCCAAAGAACACAAAACAATCTGCTCAAATTAGGTTGTTACAGTTGTGACCAAATGGCTATGGTGTATTTATTAGGCACACAGAGTTATGTGGCACTGAGGCGCCTGGGAGGAGATTGATTCCACAAAATATAATTTAAGCAGAAATTTAAGCAGCAATGCTATGTTTTGTATACATCAATTGACTCAATAAGTAGGCTTAGAGGATCAATACACATACATCAATTGCTTCTTAGAGGCCACCAGTTCTTTTTGCTTATTACTTGGTTGCCAGTAGAACTCCCATGATTTCACTGAATTGCAGCATATGAAAAATTCATCACCAAAGAATCATCACTCAGTTATGAGGTCCTAAGTGATTCTCCACCCTCAGTTGCAACACCCCATACTCCTGCAGTGATAGCAATGTACAGCAGGTGGCAGCAGAGACAACCACATAGTAGGATTTTGAATTGAATTGTGTAACATGACATTTTTGTCAAACACACACCATTGTGTCATATCTGGTTTGTATATGGCTTAAATGTCCCGAAATCAGCCTTTTAAAATAATTATGGCCCTCAGGTAACATTGTAACAAATTTAACTTTCACATGTATTTAGTTTTGTGGTGCAAAATGTAGTCCTCTGAACATAGGTTGTCGGTTCAATCAGTGTTAACTTTGATTTTTAAGTCAGGATGACTCACTTCTGCACTGTAGTTGGAGCACAAGAACAATTTCTGTTTTATAAAGAATGTGATGGCGGGAGAGAAACTTGTTCACTCCTCTGCTGTCCTTTACGTTCCTCCCTGTGTGTAGGGTTCTCCACACAAAAGTCAGGACTCCAGCAAATGAATGTGTTATGACTCATACCTCCTAATTTATTACTGTGGTGCTGGCAGCTCACATTGTGCTTGTGTTCTTTTTGTTTGTTTGTTTGTGTTGTTGTTTTTGTTGTCATCTCTGTTCAGCTGCACCTCCGCCTGCTGTCTGCGGAGCCCACGCTGATGCAGGAGGCGGCGCAGATCTCGCAGAGGCTAGAGGAGACCTGGAGCCTCACACAGACGCAGCTCAACCAGAGCCTATGTCTACTGCAGTACATGAAGAGTGCCTTGCTCTAAACACACCCACGCACGCACACACACTCTCACACATACACATATGCACACACACACAGGCACAGGAATTCAGGGAGTCATTCACACATATGTGCTCACTCTCACATATACACATCATGCACACATACAGGGCGACATACACACACACACACACAGACACACACACACCACCACCATCACCCCCTGCCCCCTCACATATGTTCATTGCGTTTTAACTGCAGGAGGTGCTTGCTTGGAGTCATTTTTTTTATTGTACCAACTGTGTAATATAAATATAAATATTGACTGATGATCATGAACATTTTGATATTCTCTTTTTTTCAGTGGATCTGTTTTTCTGTCAAAACAGAATAATATTTCCCAAGTATGTCATTAGGTGGTATAATGAATGTGATTTTATACTGCTGTCCCTGAATAGTCAGTAATGATAGATCCTGTCTTTGACACACTGTCATAAAATAAGGCTGCTTACTGTCACTGTGATAGTCACACTCTTTCATTTTAGCTCATGACTATCCAGCTTTTCAGGCACGCTGTCAGGATGTGTAATTGCATTGACGGATATATTTTAATCATGCAGCTCAGTGTGGGTTCATTCTGTCCTGTGCTGGATTCTGGATTCTGCAGATTGCTGCCACATTTCTTGGCTGATGCCTCTAGTCTAGCTTGCTATGTGGTCTGAATCCTCCAGGAGTCAAGACAGCAAACTAACAGTGAGCGTGAGAATGCTTGTGCATTGTTTTGTGGAGTCCCTAGAGGACCAAGCTACCCACCCTGCACACACACACACACACACACACACACACACACACACACACACACACACACACACACTCTCTCTCTTTTGTTCTACTGCAATGTCATTTTCAAACTTGCTCTTTCAAATGACCTAAAACCACTGCATGACTATGGTAACTGTGTGTGACAGAGGTAGAGACACTCCTTGTATTTCCATCTGAAACATTTCCATAGTAGTCAGATGTAAATTTATTCTGACCCAAACTGACACTTGCATGTTTACTCCCAAGCTAATGCGTTTGGAAACTGGTTTAATCTACATCTTTCAAGGAAAGCTCTGCTTCAATACTGAGAGAACCAGCAGGGCCCTTACAGATTGCACTACATCTAAATTTACAGGCTTAACCTACTTGAATGTGGTCTGTTGAGCTGCATAGTAAGAGCCGGGTGGGGTAGAGCGGAGCTCTGGGTGCCTCAGGGGAGCCGAATGAAACCAGCGTGATTCTGGGGCAGGACACACCGAGGAGCTCGCCAGATGAATCAGTGAGAGCGGGATCAGGAACGGGGCCGGCATGTCCCTGACACAGCTGTTCTGCCAGAACGCTGGCGGGCAGAGAACTCGGTGAGACGAGGCTCAAGTCTGAGTAACGACCTCGCTATGTTTGTTTCTATGTGTGCATGTGAGATGGGTGATTGTGTGTGTGTGTGTGTGTGTTTGTGTGGTGGGGGGATGGCAGAACAATCTGAATGGTTGCTCTGAGTGAACTTTCACCAAAGCAGATGCATTTGTTAATCAAAAGTCTGTAGTGACGGATATGTAGGTCTGTAGTCTATCTATCTATCTAATCTATTTTGTAGATACTACCATTGTACAAATGAGGGATCCACAAGTGTCACATCTTTTCTAATGCATTCAAAAAATAATCATCTCATAAGAATGCACCTCAACTCCAATTATGAAGGCCTCAAGTACCTGGATACAAGTCTTATTCCTGACTTGTCTTCTCTCCATTGTAAGTGGAGTCATCAGTGGAACTGAGAGGATTTTTCTATTTCTCATTAGTCTGTATTTTGCACAGAGCAGGTAGCCACTGAGCAGATGGCATCTCTGTGTGATGGCTAATGCAGCCATGCTTGGCTTGAATCTTAAAGGACGACCAGCCATGCAGGGCACTGTGGACCTGTGCCCAAAAGGGGGATTTGCCTTTTTGTTTTCCTCAGTGCCATTATATTTTGTGAAATAAAATATACTTATTTTCTCAGTGAGTCTCTCCACATTCTCTCACAGACTGAAACGCTGCAACAGTATTTCGTCTGCCTTTTTTATTCTTGAATATCCCTATGCATGAATCAATGTCCCTATACAGTTGAATGTCAGTAGGGAAACCTTGAACATATTGTCATTTAAAAATGAATTATTTCTCAAGTGCGCTTATTATATTCAGTAATATTTTACATATATCCGTTTTGAATATGACGGAAACTGATTTATTAAAGTTTCATTGGTGTCTTCTAAATTACGCATAAACCCAAATAAGCAAATAAGTAGGTGGATGCCATTTAGTTTGCACAAAGACATATAGCTAAGATATGTAAAAGTAATTTGTATTTTAAGCGATTACGATAAATTGCCCGTTGTTAAAACGTTATTGAAGACCTCATTTCGGCAATATTTGAAAGCGTACGTTCACGCCAGAGGCAACGAAGACTCCCCAAAGCATGATGATATTATGTAATTATGTTATTGTGACGTGCGGTGATTCCAGGTAGGCTATAAGTCTCGCTGCGTTAGAGAGGCGAACAGTAAGACCCAGTGGAAACCGAGCAGAAACACAGGCGGGCTACCTCCCCTCATACCCGCTCGCCTTCTTGCATTTCAGGGAGCGCGATATGGTTAGGGCACAGAGCTGGTGGCTGACAATTGCGCCCAGTTAGGTCTGCCCACACTGTGTGTACCTTTCCAGACAGCCTAACCTCTTTAAGTAGGTCGCATTCTCTGGATATAATTTCATTGCTTTGTTTTTAGGCTGTAAGAAGACGGTGATCTGTCTCTCTCCCTCTTCATACCTTATAGGTGGCTAACTCATTCATTCTCTACCACAACCCCTGATACTGAACCAAGCTGTGAATCTCCGCAGGGGAAACATCAAGAACGATAAGCTACTTGCATTGCGTTGAGGACTCACTATGCCCTCGTCTAGACCAGGGGCAACTCCGGAATACTGGATAGATGACTCGAAGAAGGAGACACTGGCAGATTACTATGAAGTGGAGTCCGAATTGGGACGGTGAGTGCCGTTAACACCGTTCTGTTTTGTGAGTATCAGTTGTCTTACAAGCACCGATGAAATGTATCGCATTGCTTTCTCCGGCCGGTGTGGATGGTAAAATCCCACAACAGAATAATGGTTCCTATTGCCTTACACTGTCCCTCCACGCTTCTTTTAAGCGACACATGCACGCTCTCTCTCTCTCTCTCTCTCTCTCTCTCTCTCTCTCTCACACACACACACACACACACACTAATAAAATAAACATTAACTGACAGATGGCCTAATAATGGTAATTGCACGTACACACACAGCACTAATTATTGTTCGTCCAATTAGTTTGCGTTAAGAAAAGGTAAACACACCCACCCACACTCACACCTGTTATATAGAGATGACATTTGCACAGGAAAAGAAATACATGCCTTTTCACTTGTGTGCATTAAATCTAACATGGAGGACTTGTTTCTACTTTGTCACCCTGCATTGTGTTTATCACCAGTGCCAGCTGCCAACACTGGCAACTCATCTCACTCTGGCTTCCCATACTTACCGTCAGTCTCAGTCCAAGATGAAGAATCTTCTGTTGACTTCCAGTCAGCGGTGAATCACTCTGACTAATGGTGGCAGTGTTTATGTTTCTGGCCATCAATTGTCTCTAGGCAGTGGCTTTGTGTGACTTGACCAAGACTTTCAGATGCTTTCTATGGCAACAGTGCACTAAGAGCCGCCATTGTTTGCCTGATTGTCAACAGCAGCCATAGACTGTGAATCTTCCTCTTTTGTATTCCTCTTAATTTGCCCCTTTTTATTAGGGCATGTTTAGGAAGGATTATAACATGTCATCTAAGTAAGGACATCACGTTGTGATAGCCATATTTAGGGGTAGGTACGCACTTCTTTCCTCTGTTGCTTGGATCATATAGGCTAGTATGTGGGTGTTTGAATAGTGAGAGTGCATTTGCCTCAGGTGATATGGGTAGCCTAAGACATCATCCCAGGGGGCTTTAACCATTGTAACAATGATACCCAGGTCAGAATGGAATTGCTTGCTGACTGAGAATGACACATCCACTGCTGGTCATATTCTTGCTGGCATCAGATGGAAATGCTTTTCTTTAATGGCATTAAAAGAAATGCTTTTCATTAATGGCAAGCACACTAAAACGTGTGTGTTTGTTGTGTGGTTTTATAAAGCTGTGTGGCTATGGGGCATCTACAGTAAAAGACGGTGCTGCAAATCTGTGGCTTTTAAAAGCCTTTGTTTAGGCCTATTTGTTTTTAATGAATTGATTGAAAAGGCAAATATGTGAGATGTAGATTCTCCATAAGCCATATTGGTCTTTACATCACAGATTGTTCTTGGGAAAGTGAATCTGTGCAGTGTGATTGCTAAATGAGAGCTTGTCTTCCTCTTGCTACTGTCCTCACTTGATCTGTTTCAAGCTCCAAGGCTAAGCTGGTCCAAGGCTGGCTATTATCAGTTAACAAAAACATGCACTGGAACTTCCCTGATTTGGTGCAAAGCTTGCAATATTTTTCAACCTCTTTTCCTACCCTGGATAACTTTCCCTTAATGAATCACTTCTTTTGACCTTTAGTCACAATATGCTGATACCCCATCTCCATCAAGAGGTATTGATTTTTCACTTTAGACAATGTTGCGTTCATCTGTCAAAGTAGTACTCTATTGGTAATGAAAAGCAAGACAGAGGTTGGTGGTTGTTTTTTGAATGCAGCCCTTTGGGCTGCGCACCCAAGTTGTGTACTCTTCAGACTTGCCTGATAAATTGCCTCCTGCGTCTACTGTTGCAGGGGCTTTCTGGAGCCGATCCAGTTCTGAAAACCCCGGTAGGCTTGGTTACAGCATCCTGAGTGTGAGGAAAGGGCCATCAATCGATCTGCTCCTGGCAGAGGTTGCGAATTTATTGCCACCAGGCCCCCCTTTTATACCCTTTCACTCTTTCACCTACCAAAAAAGGATGACCCGTGCAACCTACACCACTATAACTTATACCTGGCCTTGTCATAGAGGCCCTCCCAGGATGACTTTGAAGTCTAGACATAGTGTGATGTTTGAAGGGTCTGCTTGAAAGCCACAGGTATGATTTTGATTTAGACTTCACAGGAAGCCAGTATTTCAGCTAAAAAGATATTAGAGTTCTGAAGAAGACTTGTTTTCCAGCGAGGTCTCAAACCAGAGTAAATGAGTAATAATGAATGTGCTGTATTGAGTGGGTATGTTCTGTCCATGAATTTAATAAGGAGCCAAAACAACTGAGACGTGCTGAGATGGAGTCTCAGAGCTCTACAGCCTCTATCATGTTTGATATCTGAGTAATGATGTGCTTTGGGTTGGGCATTAGCGAAAACTGTTCAGTCTGTACTAAAAATACAAAACTGAAATGAGAAAGTGCACATACATTTCAATGGGATCATGTCAATCATCAATGAATAAATCTTACAGCTTTGTAAGTTTTGAGTTTTTCATTGAAGCTGGATGTATTCATAGTGAAGAGTTTTCTTTAATTTACAGAAAAAAAGTCTTGTTGTTAAGGGAAGGGAAATCTTTGTTCTTTCTCTGACTGGATCCAGTGGATGTCAGTGAGTCTAATTTGAGGCCAAAGAAGCTGAGTCCCACGGCTTGCTGTGTGGAGGCCCGCAGGTCTCTGGGCGGATTTCTGAGCGCTTCTAAATCCAGAGGAGGGCCAAGCTTGTGGGTCCCATGGATGCCCAGGCTAGCCTGCATCCATAATAAAGGAGATACTGGGCCGAGCTCCTGAGAGTAAAAAAAGTCACAACTCTCTCTTTCCCTCTTTCTTTCACTCTTTCTCACTCTCTCCTTTCTTCTCTCTTTATCTTTCTTGATTGCTCTCACTCTGTCCATCTATTTGTCTGTTCATCTCCCTTGCCACCTTTCACTTTCAGTCTCTCTCTCTCTCTCTTTTTCTCTCTCTCCTTCACTCCCTCTCCTCTGCTCTGCTGTGGTTATGTAATTCTGGGCATGGAAAAGGCTGAAACAGGAGCAGCTTGTGTAATGTACAAATGCCTGTATCCGCTTTTTCTCTCCATTCCGCTTTTGCCTCAAGTGCTGGCTGCCAAGGCTATGGCATCACCGTTGCGTTCAGCTGACAACCCTCACTTTGAGTTCAACTGAGGCAGGCTTCATTACGAAATTACACTCAGGTCCACTCTCGGTGCTGCTAGGGTAATAACCACACCAGAGAGATTAAATCCAGTCATGTAGTGAATTCAGCATATGGCGCCATATGTCCTTGTGTCTTTCTTACTCTTGCCTCTGTATATAGATGCCTGGTATCATTGCTCTTTTACATGTTCCGTTCCTGAAAAATGGTGCTTCCAGGGTGATAAAACACTCATCATCTCCTTGGTTATCCAGCAAAGAGGTCACCTGTCACAAAAAAAGTAAGAGGATTGCCTATTTTGGTTATGCAACAAAGATAAATCAGGTCATTTCTGATCGAATAGTGCTGAAACCATAAGCTGGCATCACGATGTGTATATTTGGTGACTAGAATTTGGCCATCTATCATGCAACGCTAGATGTTTTCACATGTTTTCATGATCCGTCTCCTAACCCATATCTGTTCTGTAATTTTTAAAAATATTAAATATTGTACATTTAAACTGTAAATGTACTACTCTGCTGCAGTGAAATATTTAGCTGAAAACCTGGTGTCTACTGGGTATATTTGTTTGAATGATTTTGTGTCCGACCACCCACTGCTCTTCTGCTACCTTGGAACCATCTTTATCAACAGGGATCTAATTGACTTCTCTATAAAACATCACCTTAAAGACTCTTCTGGCTTATCCCCTCTTTATCTGCAATGCTGTAATCATAGATCAGTTAGAAATCGCAGTGGCAATCATTCAGTTGAGGTAATGTGGGATTTGTAGTCCATTGACATCTCTGAGTGGGTGTTAGTACCTCAATTTGTGCTGCTGTCATGTCGCTGCTGGTGAGGTAATTTGAGACAGGAAGTGTGAAGTCCTTACTGAGAGTAATTACTGTAATCCTTCTATCCCCCCATCTGTGGTTTGTTTAGTCTTAGTTCACGTCAAATGCACAGACTGTATCTCCATAGTAATCCATGTATCTATGTACTGTTTATGCTACATATACTGAATTGTGAGTCTAGATCTACTATAATCCCTATACTATAATCCCCGCATCCACCTATCAAGGGTCCTCTATTCCCCTGTGAGTTCAGAACAAATTGGCTTATCTACATATATGATGACCATATGAAAAATCAAGCCATTCTAGAGGAGTTCAGTTGCTATTTAAATAGGCCCATGCAATCTCTATGACGATTTCTGTGCATTGGCCTTTAACCTGTATTCTGCCTTCTATATTTTACAGGTGTATAGCATAGCCAACTTTAGCGAACTCTACAGTTTGAGAGTTGTAACAGGATGTGGTTGCACTGAGGTTTCACTTTTCTCCTCACTCACAGTCAACTCCAATAAGAAGAACCATAAACAAGAGTTCTCCACCCACAAGACTCACCCAAATGCAAGCAAAGGGATCTGTTGGAGGTTTAGAGTAGGCTACATGAGCAGTCAGAGGACATGTTTCAGTGTACCTTTCTATCAATTGAACTTCCGCAGTGAGCACTGAACATCATTTGTGAACCTCATCTGTGTTCTCACAAAGGAGAAAAAAAGAAAACACGGTCCTCCTCAACTTTAGTTTTTAAGTTAATATGAGTGACACAACATGAGTTTTTGATTGTTAAACAAGGAGCACACCAAAGGGAGTACAGCCACTTAGTTAATATGACATGTTTTTCGCATGCCTGTACTCTGACACCTGAAATGGATTATTCCAGAAATTCAGACATTGCAGTTGTCTTGCATATCCACACGAGACCAGATGAGGTCCAGGCCTCCTGCCTGTCTCACACATCTTCACGCTTCCCTTATAAGACATCTAGGCACTGAACCTTTCTTGAATGTTCATAGTCGTTCAGGAGAAGTCAGTCAGACTTGCACAAATGGAACTTGCATTGCATCACCCATATCCATAGAGAAGTGTGTCTAGACCAACTGATGCATGGTCTCTCCAGCGCAGCATGCTTGAAAGATTTTGAAAGCCTCATTTGTAAGGGCATGTTAACGCATTGTGACAACTTGTATTTCACAAAAGAAGAATTTATTAGAAAATGTTAAAATATGTCTCAGTCTAATAGATTGATGCCATTGCTATTACGTTTGCATGGCATTTAATGGAACTAAATATAAAACTAGAAATCAATACATGGCAACTCAAGCTGTCTTGCCTTAGGGTTTTGTTCAACCACTTGCGGTCTTAGAGGATGAAGAAATCATTCTTTTTAGGAGGCTAATGTCCAATCTCCACTGCTCATGTTTACTCGTAGACCGTATTGGCTCTTTACTTTAGGGGCCTTTTTCCACCCACAAGCTTTCAGCGAAGGGGTCAGTTTGCAGCAGTTGTCCCTCATAGCGTGGCTAATGTTGTTACCGTGATGGATTTTGATTGGCTTTTGGTCATTAGTGGCGGGAACTGTTGCTCATGAACGAAGACTGTGGTCTAGTCTGGTCTGGTCTGCCACTTGATGGCTTTCCGTCCGTCCTGTTAAATCATTACTAGGAGCAGAGAGCTTTTCTTCTCCCCCTCTTCATCGTCTTCCTGTTCTCTCCTAATTTCTCCCACCCGTATCCCCTTTCCTTCAATCTTGTTTTGTTCCCACTCTTCTCTATCCTCCCTTCTCTTTCTTCCATCCTTTGGTTCTGTCATGGTCTCTACTCGGCTTTGTCCATCACCTTCTCCTCAAGTTCTTCCAGATGTCTACATACCTCATCTCTCTTTTTGTGTGTGTGTTTGTGTTTGTGTGTGTGTGTATGTTGTTGATCTTGTATGATCTGTGCGTGTTCTTGATCTTGCATATAACACAGCAAGTCTACGACAGCATCCTTGTTGGACACACACACAAACACACACATACACACACACACACACACACACACACACACACACACAAAGAATCTCACAGGGCCTATTTATAATAATCAGCCTGCATCTGCATTAATCACTTCATAATGAAACACCACAGATCCTCCTCTGGCCTCCACTGGTGTCCTACACAGAAAACTAACTAGATGTGAAGCAACATGATAATGATAATGAAAAGTTATCATCTTCTAATTCTAAACTGATTATTTACAGCACCCTCCACAATTATTGGTATCCCTGGTGAAGATGTTAGTCCCCCAGTGGAAATTACATATTAAAAATGCAAAAATATTAATCTGGAGAAGACACAATGGACCAAAAATAAGTAAATATTTTAAACAAAAAACACATGTGCCACAGGTATTAGCACCCCCTGAAAATATAATAAATAATAATGTAACTGAATCATTTTTCAATCCATATTCAATTTTAAGTCTGTGGACTTTCAAGTCGTAGTCCATAACCTGATAACCTCAATAGTTGCTTAACAATGCCCCATTTGCAGTTAAAACAATAACTAAGAAATTCCAGTTAACTGAAACTGTTGCAAACATGCCTGGATAACGACCCATATTTATCTCGCCCCCACAAATAGTGAGAAGGGTGGTAGGAGGCTAAAAATTCCCTAAGAAGACTTCTAGAAAAATCACAAGTGACTCTCCTTGTGTCCTTTAGTGATCTATTCAAAATGCATACCAGTAAAAACACTTTCCTTGTCATTTAATTGCATTTTGACTTGTGGTGGGTTAAGCATGTAGAAAAATTACTATACAGAAAATAGCCTTCTGGTAGTTATGGTGATGGGTCTGTGATGTTTTCAGGTTGTTGTAATTCCAAAAGCTCTAAGAATCTTATTAAGGTGAATGCCATCTTGACCTCCATGATCTTAAATCTGTCGGTCACTGTCAAGACAACAAAAGTCTGTCATGCTTTGCTCAGGTCTATAAATCAAAATACAAATTCATGTAGAGAAACACATTGCTCACTGATCACAAAATCAAGCCTCCACCATGGTTGTCTCAGTCCCCTGATCTTAGTGGTATAGTGAACCAGTGGGCTGAGCTAAAGAAAAGTAAGCACCAGACAGGACATAGGGATATAGACACAGGACACAGGGATATAGACACATATAGACACATATCTGTCAGTAATTGCGATGGGCGCTGTACGTGTATAAGGAGGCGTGAGAGGGATTAGGCATGAATGGTGGAATCATAGTTCTCAAACAGCAGGAGGCCTTCTTATTGATTTCCCCGACGGCTTTTATTTTCACATTTTCACGATGCTACCTCATTCATTGGAATCTTAACAAGAGGAGAAAATGTCCCTTGGTAGCTTTTCAGCCACTGACGTTAGTTGAAATTCATATTATTTTTGCTCATATGCTGATCCTCTGACGCATTACTCCGTATGTCATCTTAATAAAAGACAGAATTGATTCTTGGTGATTTTTGTTATCCTATTTTGTGTTGTGATACATTTTTTTTTTTGTGCATTGTGTTGTGTCTTTATTTTCTGCCATCTTGCCAGCAAGCCAGCAGCTTGTCTCATGTTGAGACATCCATCTTTGGGGAGCCCAGTTCTTGTCAGATGGTACATGGCCATTACACTTGTTCTCATACATCACAGAAAGAGCAAAGATCCCCCATTAATCTAGATCCCTCTGCACAGACCGGCATTAAGATTTAATGACCTAATGAAATGAGGCATTGTAAAATTTACTGGGATTGGCCCAAGCGTGAGAGGGATGGAGAACTGGTGAGAATGGGGGGTGGTTGGGGTGGGGGGTGGGGGGTGTGGATCAGCATTGCCACATCAAATGGACTATTTCCTGTCAATAATATTCATTTGATATTTTTATCCCCTCAAATGCACTTTAAGCTGAGTTATGTAACCTTACACGTGGAAACAAATGGGCAGGGGGGGCAGGTTGTTGAAATGTGGTGAAATCTGGTTGTCAGTCTGGGTGTGTTTATTTATTTATTATTTCATATCCCCTCCTCTCTTGCTGGACAAGGTAATAATGTGGAGCAGATTGAGGCTGTAAGCATCATGGCGTTTCAAAACATGTTCACGTGTACTTGCCATGGACGCATAACAGAGAGAGAAAGAGAACGGGAGAGAGAGAAAGAAAGAGAAAGAGAACAAGAGAGAGAGTGTGAGAGAGAGAGAGATATGTGATGAGGGAGGTAGGGCTTTCTGTAGAGCTGTGGATAGGGAAAGAAAGGCAGGAGTTGGGACGAAAGGCATGGTACACTGACAGATAGAGGGATAGAGAGAGAGGGTTAAGGGAAGAGAAAGAAAGGGGGAGAGTGTGTCTGTGTGTGTATGTGTGTTGGATAGATAGAGAGACAGAGAGAGAGAAAGTGTAGGATCTGGTTCTGTAATGCTGAGATTCTGTCCCTGCCTGGTTGTCCTGTGGGAGCCCATATGTTTGTCTGAGAGCACTGGGATCCTTCCCCTCCCAGCCCTCTTAATTGCATTAGCCGAGCTGTCTAACCCGATTTTTCTTCATTTGCACATTTAGATATAGATATGCGAATCCCCTAGCCCCCCACCCCCTGACACACACACACAACCAACCCATATCGACAGCAACTCCTAAGCACACACACACACACACACACACACACACACACACACACAACCTCCCTACCTCAATTGTGACATTAAAATGCCATACTTTCCTTCAAATCCTTCTCCTTGTGTGCCTTAATTACCATTGCAAAATGCACCCTTACAGTGTTATCTGCCTGTGAATCACAGCTGATTTTCACCTAGAATCGCTAGCAACACCAGAGGTGCCCACTCAAGCTGGGGGCTGTTTGCTGTCGGAATGGGCACACGCAGTGCACCAGATCTGTGATGCTAGACTTTAAAGAGAGTTGAGAAGATGGGGGGGTGTCGCCTGTTAGGCTTTTGTCTGGAGTAGCCTAGGGGCTGTAATTAAGTGAGAAAATCTCAACTAATTAACATGGACGGCCTGGTCCAGGTGAGGGAACCAGTGGCCTACTTTCATTTAGAATTCCTGTTGGAGTCGGCAGAAATGCGCCTCCCGTGGTTTCCAAAGCATGATGCGTTCCTGTGGCGAATTCGTTCTTCCATTTAGCTTGATGTGTGTGATGATTAAGCTTTTTGCCTTTACTTTTAAAAACGTACCATGGGGATTGTACAAACAACCAGCCAACAATCAATGCTCAGAGCACTGCTGATCGAGGAACAGTAATTACTGCTTGGTTATAGCCATGGGGGGGGATAGCCTGGTGTTTTATGATCTGACTTCCCAGGTGGAAAATTAAATCATTGTGTGTTAAATCTTTGGAGCTTCCACCATTGTGTTCCTGTCTTGTTCCAGGGTGACATTTCTGTAGCTCTGAATGGGAAACTCAGCCATTGGAGTAGGCATCACTCATGTCTCTTATTTAGTATTCACAGAGTGCTGGACTAAACATAACTTTTTATAAAATGAGTAAGAGGTCGTACTTTGCATATTGTATTTTGTTCACATAATAAAATTGCGAATAAAATACTTCCTTTTGCAAAGTGTGAACTCTTTCTCCTTAATTAATCTGAGTAGGAGGATAAGTTAAAGAATGTTATTGTTGTATAATTAGCCTGCTTAGCCTACAGAGTCATTAGATTTTGTCAAAAATATCAGAGTCATGTCACTGGAAGGTTGGGTGATGTTGGCTCCTTGACTCTGGAAGACATGGCTGAAACTTAACCCAGACACTGATGACTGATGATTGTGGCTTATTTTTATATCTTGTTGTTATTGATTGATGTGTTTTGAGTCTCAGGTCTTTGTGTTTTCTCATCTGAACAGTGGAGCGACATCGGTGGTGTACAGATGCAGACAGAAGGGAACGCAGAAGCCCTACGCCGTCAAACTGTTGAAGAAGACCGTAAGCGAGAGAAAGAGAGAGAGATAAAGAGAGAGAGAGAAAGAGAGAGAGAGAAAGAGAGAGAGAAGGAGGCATTCCTGTCTTGGCTGTCTTGAGTCATGGCAGCAATGTTTTCATGTTCGAATGACTAAGGACTCTCTTTCCCTCTCTTTCTCTCTCTCCCTCTCTCTATCCTTCTCTCTTTAGCGTCTGTTTTTAATTGTTTCTTGCCAGCTTTCCTCCCATGTCTTGCCATCTTTGGTTCAGGTTTTACATTTGTGTTAGACAAAGCCTCTCCTACCTTGTCAAATTGTCAGTAAGGAAGTGAGCTTGTGATGCTTACTGTTTCTGAATAACACCTGCAACACTCAAGACAAGATGAGTCGATCATGCCCTTTCTCTGTTCCCTCTCCCCCAGGTGGACAAGAAGATTGTGCGGACAGAGATTGGTGTCCTGCTCCGACTGTCTCACCCAAACATTGTAAGGGGCTTCAAAGACGTTGCCAGAATGAGCTTGTTAGTCTCGCGCTGTGTCAAATCCATCAAACCATATCAAAGGGCATTTTCTGTAACCTCGAGCGAGATGACGGTTCTGGTTTTCTGTATCCCCACTTTGCCATAAAAAAGGCTTTGATAGCCTTTGGTTTTTGTCTCCTCCCTTTTCACAGATCAAGTTGAAAGAGATCTTTGAGACCCCAGCTGAGATTAGTCTGGTTCTTGAGCTTGTCACTGGTGGCGAGCTGTTCGACAGGTTTGTTTACTCTGTACCCTACAATGGAGATGTGACACACACACACACCACACATACGCAGACACGTGCATGTGTATGCACACACACACACACACAAAACACAGAGAGGCTCATGTAGCGTAACAATTCAGAGCAGACCCTTTAAATGTCATTGAATGTTCGAATGCAACAGGAGACACACACTGTAAATCAGTGTGCATTCAGCACCTGCAATGAATAAATTGAAAAGGCAACACATACAAAATGTGAGACAGTGTTTTTGTAACACATTTATAAATAACACAATAACAACATGTAATAACATGTAAAGAGCTCCTCTGCTATAGGCAGTGCACTGCCATTACATGTCCCTTATCAGATTCAGGAGAAGACAGATCAAGATGTGACACAATGTGAATGTGTCAAAACTGAATTCAGGATTCAAGTTTTTTTTTGTTGCAGATACACAGGGTGAAGGACAAATGCAAACTCCTGTGAGACAGACAGTTACTTGCAGAGACTTGTGTGGGAAGAGGGAGTGTGGGGGTCAGATTTAAGCGAATCCATGGCGGAAAAGCTGTGTAATTATCAGAATGAATCTCTGCACAGTGTGTGGCCATAGTTATATGAGTCACTTAAGCTAAGCACTGCTGCCCCCTCTCCTCCCTCAGACACACATACACACCCACACCTATCAGATCTCACACCTCCACACACACACACACACACACACACACACACACCCTATAGGATGCCTGCCTCACACTCATCTATCAACTGTGTGTGATGAGAAAGTGTAAATTGAAAAGTTTAAAAAATTAATTGATGTACATTGTTGCTGACACCATACAGTTTGGTATACTGTGTGGCGATACCTCTTTAACCTGTGTTTCTCTATTCCTGTGTGTGTGTGTGTGTGTGTGTGTGTGTGTGTGTGTGTGTGTTGCAGAGTGGTGGAAAAGGGTTACTATAGTGAGCGGGATGCTGCAGATGCGGTCAAGCAGGTCCTGGAGGCTGTGGCGGTGAGTCCTGTAACTGAACATCAAGCTGAGCCTGCTACTAGGCTGTGTGACTGAAAACCTACAGGTCCTTGACCATTCACTGATGTCTGTAAATAGCATCATTTTTTATTCAGTGGCGTTTCAGACTACCTCTCAGGTTAGTTCTGTATCAAACATTCTCTCTCGTTCGCTCTCTCTCTCTCTCTCTACTTTCTCTTTTCTTCTTTTTTTCTGTTTCTCTACTTCCCTTCCCTACTTCTTTTGTTGCAAAAGAGCCCCCCAAAGCTGACACTCACTCTTAAGGCCAGCTTACACCAGAACTGTTTCTGTGGTGTTTTTTAGTTAGAAATCCAACTATTATTGTCAGAATTCTCTTCAAATCAACATAGCAGTTTACACAGCAGTGCTTTGGACATGTATCACGGCAGACCAAAGTGTATTTTCATGCTTCATTTTAATTTTTAGAGCATACACGAAGTCCACACATACAAAACTACTTGTTAAACACCTTGTTATGTCATGTGTGAGATGGAGACAGTGTAAATCTATTGAATTCACTCATGGCTGTCTTGGTTGCAGTGTAAATTCCCAGTTTCATGTATACTGGCACTTGTGAGAAGAGCGTTATGACAGTTGCAGACACCTTGTGAAGGGGATCCCCCTCCATTTTTAGTCCGTGTCTTGTTTTGAACCAGAGAGGTAACTTTTTTCAAAGGCTCTGTGTACCTTTTTCCTCGCTTGTCTTCCTCTGTAACAAGGGCCCCCCTGGCTTTGCAAAGATTGCTGTTGCCAAGGAGATGAGATAGTAAGGCGAAGGGGAGGAAGAAGACTACTTTTCATGCGTGGAACGAAGCTTTGAGATGGCAGTGCTAAGTGATGTAACGTGAGCCTCTTTTCCCACTGGGGTCGAGGCGAACAGAGAAAAGAAAGAGAGGGACAGAGAGAGGAAAAAAGAGAGACCAAGACAGGCTTAAAAAATCTTTTTTTCCCCTTCCAATAATATTTTTTTTCCTTTTTTCTTTGTGTCTGAGTGGTCTTTGCTCAGCACGACCTGGACCTTCATGTGTCCTGGTCCTTGAATAGACGAGGCAGGCGCTTTTGCCCCCTCTATAACACCAGAGATTGCTCAAGCTGGCCGCAGCCCTTCCAAGAGCCCCTGTGGGTTCCCACGCATCCATCCATGTGGTGTGGCAAAACCCGGGGGTTTTGGGACGCCCCTTTGATGTCTGAGTCACTGTCGGCGTGCAAAGGATTTTGTGCCATTTTTGTTTAAAGTGAATTTTTTTCTCCATCTTTCTCTCTCACTCACTCATTTTGTGGACTAAGTGTCTTCTCCTCAAGGATTCAACATTGTTTTCCAAAGAATCTCAATGCCATCCAGGAGACTCTCAAGATCCTTTAGTCATGGCATTAAAGGATCACTTGAAGATTAGACACTTTTAATATATAAAGTATAATATAAAGTATAAACGTCTTTCGTGAAATTGCAACACATTCCTCTGATGCTTGTTGAACTTCTAAATGATGTTGAATGGTGATGGCAGGTTAATATGTTCCATGTCTTTATAGTGAATTTGTCCTGGTAGACTCAGACTCTGTAATTGAGCATAACCTATTTGTCAGTGTAGATTTTACACAGGCCAAGTCTGACAGTGGGGTGCCCTCAAATTGGTCTGAGACAGGAAAAGGGCGAGAGAGAAAGAGAGTGAGAAAGAGGTGAATTTAGATGAGAAAAAGACTGAGAGCAAAAGAGAGAAAGAGACAGAGAGAGACAGATAGAGAGAGGACACCTTATGAGTTGGGAGGGGGGGAGTAGAGAGAGAGAGAATGCCTTATAAGTTTGGGGAGAGAGCGACTGCAAGAGACAGAGAGAGAGAGAGGAAACCTTATGAGTTACAGTAAGAGAGAGAGAAGAGGCATGAGAAAGAGGAGACCTTATGAATTTAAAGAGAGACAGAAAGAGAGAGAGTGAGAGAGAGAGGAGACCTGATGAGTTTAAAGAGAGAGAGGGAGAGGACACCTTATATGTGTCAGCTCCGCCGAGCTTTCCACAGGAAGGGAGAATTCCCCCTGGGGGCCGGGTGAGACAGATAAGACTCATTTAAACCTCTTGGAAAAAAAAGAAAGCAAGACGGTCACCACCAATGCCACCGCCACCGCAAGCCATCTGTGTGCTGACCCACAGACCCACGAGAATTACAACGAGGCCGGATGTTTTCCCCAGCAGAGCCACCCTGGGCCACAACCTGCATGGCTGTTTTTCAGCCACCTCCACATTGTATAATTCTCACCTGAATGGGCTTATGCAATAATGCACTATTTATGAATGTGGGTAGAGGGTGTATGTGTATGCATATGAGTATGAGTGTGTGTGCGTATGTGTATGTGTGTGTGTGTATATATATATATATATATATATATATATATATATATATATATGTGTGTGTGTCTGTGTGTGTGTGTATATACATGATTTTAGGCATCAATTTTTCATTTAGGGATTCTATTTCCATCAGTGTAAACCACTTTGTCTGTCCTAGCCATATTGAGGTCATAGTGGTGTTGTGTTGCATTGCATCGTGTTGAGTTGTGTTATGTGGTGTGTTGAGTTGTGTTATGTGGTGTGTTGTGTTGTGTTGTGTGGTGTGTTGAGTTGTGTTATGTGGTGTGTTGTGTTGTGTTATGTGGTGTGTTGAGTTGTGTTATGTGGTGTGTTGTGTTGTGTTGTGTGGTGTGTTGAGTTGTGTTGTGTGTTGTGTTGTGTTGTGTTATGTGGTGTGTTGTGTTGTGTTGTGTGGTGTGTTGTGTTGTGTTATGTGGTGTGTTGTGTTGTGTTGTGTGTTGTGTTGTGTTGTGTTATGTGGTGTGTTGTGTTGTGTTGTGTGGTGTGTTGAGTTGTGTTGTGTGTTGTGTTGTGTTGTGTTATGTGGTGTGTTGTGTTGTGTTGTGTGGTGTGTTGAGTTGTGTTATGTGGTGTGTTGTGTTGTGTGGTGTGTTGTGTTGTGTTGAGTTGTGTTATGTGGTGTGTTGTGTTATGTGTTGTGTTGTGTTATGTGGTGTGTTGTGTTATGTGTTGTGTTGTGTTATGTGGTGTGTTGTGTTGTGTTATGTGGTGTGTTGTGTTATGTGTTGTGTTGTGTTATGTGGTGTGTTGTGTTGTGTTATGTGGTGTGTTGTGTTGTGTTATGTGGTGTGTTGTGTTGTGTTGTGTGGTGTGTTGTGTTGTGTGGTGTGTTGTGTTGTGTTATGTGGTGTGTTGTGTTGTGTTATGTGGTGTGTTGTGTTATGTGGTGTGTTGTGTTGTGTTGTGTGGTATCCCTTTGGAGTGTTGTCCTCTTCAGATGGCTATGGTGACTCAGGGCCTCCTAAATGAACAAGATTTGTTTTCCCCAGCACCATGCTCTCTTGAGTGGTGAAGTTGTTAGATGTGCCGGCAGTCTCTTGCATTCCTCAGTCATTTTCAAGACACCCAGCATCCGTTATCTGTTTCTATTCGCCGAGTGTTCTGTCAAAATATTCCCCCAAGTGATGTTTCCTCTTGTGGTAACATGCTGTACTCATGCATTTTACATTGTGACATCTCTCGGGAGTAGCTTTTATCGTAAGCGACCTGCAGCGTTGTTCAGGTATACATTTTGTACACAAATGTAACACAGGCTTAGGGTTATTCCACCACAGGATTGGCAGTGCATGACATGTTTCTTAAGACCTTTTTTTTCTGGGTGTCAAATTGAACAGCTGATGATGTTGTTGAATTATTAATAACCCCGACAGGTTTTGTTTTTTTTTCAGCTGGTGTACAGCTGGTCTGGTCACCAAGAGATTCCAGTCACTGGAAAACAGATGTACAAGTTCAACATAGTGTTTTGAACAGAAACAACATCAAATGTATAAAAAAAGACATCAGGTTACAGTCTTTGGAAATTCTGTGAATGATTTTTCCCTACTATCTTTAAAGCATTCAGGGGGTCTTAAAATAAAGAAGGCTTAGGCATGAGCCAGATGAGCCACTGATACTATTTTCAGCCCATCCAGTACTTTAACACAGCTGCAGTATACAAGTTCTGCTTGGACCTGGTGGTCACCTAAACCAATGACTGGCGTTATCATCAAGGATCTTAGTTATGCTCAGGTTGCTTAGGTTTATCTTTCTCTCTCTCTCTCTCTCTCTCTCTCTCACTATCATAAAGTAACTGTATTGATAAAGGTGACTCTGCAACTCCCCCCTGTAACCAGGCAGACTTGCATGGCTTACAGTGCTCTGTTTAAGAAGTTACCATGGTAACCTTACCACCAATGCACCTGCTCATAAAACATAAAAAAAAAAACCAGGAACATGTGATTAACCCACGGCTGTTTGCATAAGGCTAATCTCTCCTCCAGTCTCCATGATCTCAGTGAATCCTTTGCTGCACCATTAATGCTATGAAGCATCCCCTGATGCCATTGTTCTGCCCTGAAAGGGATATTAATTTAGCAGGTTGGAATTGATAATAAGTAGGAAGTGCCATGCATTAGGGGAACATTGAAGAAGCGGCAGGCTACAGAATGGTTTTGCGTCTTCTCTGATTTCGCCTGGGTGGGTGGCTCTGGGTGAGTAGACTTGGCAACCAAAGAAACACAACATGTGTTTCTTTTGCTTTGATGTTTCCAAGCTACACACTACCAGGTCCACCAGGACAGTACATCAATGTCGAGTTTGGGCCATGATCAAACACGTGTTAAAGGAAACCTTGCAGTGAGGTTGAGTGTGTGACTGAACTGTGGGAAGTGTGTCAGGCTCTCTCTCTCTCTCTCTCTCTCTCTCACACACACACACATACACACACACACACATAATTCACTGGCCCTCCCCCAACTCATCTCTACTTAGCCCATCTCTAGATTATATCACACTGGCCATGTAACAGGAAATGAAGGTGTTAGAGGGTGAAGACAGTTGCCATTTGATTAAGGAGCGAGAGTGAGGATCTTGTTCTCATCAAGAGTTGAGGCAACAGCTCAGGGAGAGCCCGGTTTACTCCTTAACTAGCTATGTTTGTCAGCCTAATGAGTCCAACTGTGAAGGACATATCAGCTGGCCTGTGGGAGCTGTCTGTCAAAGAAAACAGTACATCATGCAATTAAAGCTCAGGAGGGAAATAGCTGGAGGTATGTGGAGGTCAGGGGTCCCAGGTGAAGGACAGCCTTGGGCTGACCGACCCCAAATGGAGTCGTGACCACTCCAAAACCACATTTCAGTGATTTACTGGCCAGTGGTTGAGCACTGTACTGCTGTTTTTGTTGTTGTTATTATTTTTACAGTGGCCTAGGCCTAAATTCTAATGCAGATTCATAAACTTAAAGTACTATAAAAAACATTACAGTGACTTACTGACAGTCTTCTGATGTAATTTTGTTGAGAAAATGCAGAGTGCATTTCAGTAAAGGGTGTGTGTGAAGGTTCTGGTCTGATGTTAAAAACCAGTATGTGTGTGCATGTATATGCCCATGCATGTGTGTGTGTGTGTTTGTGTGTGGTGCATCACAAATTCCATTTCATTTTAGATGTAGTCGTTTACAGGATCAATATCTAAATTCTGTTGTATATCAAGACATCACACATGGCAGGATTCACACATGTGATCACAGCCTTGTCAGTCAGGTGCACTTGATGTAAAAAGAAACAACCATGTTCACCTGATTTGTTCTGGTGGTGAGTTGGTAATTGTTTTGGCAGTTGACTTGGCTTGCACTGTTTGGCCTGCCAAAAGAAATATATCTTAAACCTTTAATTAAATATATCAATACTTGGTCACGTAGATATATTACAAATATTTGAATTTAGAATTGAATTTTACATTTTAATTCAGAATAGATTTCATGTACAAACAAAGTACAATTATGTTCCAGGGATGATGCAAATATATTGCAAGATGTTTACCTTTACATTTACATTTATGCATTTAGCAGATGCTTTTATCCAAAGCGATTTACAAAAGAGGATAACATCCAAGCTACAACACAATGAAAGGAACTAACAAAGAGTGCATATTGCTAACATAAATGCACTATTTTAAGTTGAAAGTGCAATAGTTTAATAAAGTGCAGTATAAAAGAGAAATTAAGTATAAGATGTTAACTGCATTCTCAAAATTGAAGCCAGGAGATATTCTTGGAAGAGCTGGGTCTTGAAGAGTTTCTTGAAGGTGGAGAGGGTATCAGTTGATCTGGTAGCACTTGGAAGGTCATTCCACCAGCGTGGACCCAAACATGAGAAGAGTCTGGATTGACCTGCGCAAGGTGTTGGCCGTGCTAGATAACGTTCCTTAGAGGAACGAAGTGGTCAGCGGGTGGCATAGGGCTTTAGGAGAGTATTCAGGTAGATGGGAGCAGAGCCATCAATCACCCTGTATGCCACCATAAATGCCTTGAATTTGATGTGAGCAGCCAAGGGTAGCCAGTGAAGTTCAATGAACAGAGGTGTGACGTGCCCTTTTTGGCCAGATCAGACCAGACGTGCAGCTGCATTCTGGATCATCTGTAGCGGGCTCACTGCACAGGCTGGAAGTCCTGATAGGAGGGCATTGCAGTAGTCAAGACGAGAGATAACCATGGTCCGTACCAGGGGCTGGGTTGCATGTTGGGTTAGGTACGGCCTGATATTCCTTATGTTGAAAAACGGCATGACCGAGCCACAGAGGCAACGTGATTTGTTTTCCATTTTCAAATATTAACATCTAATTAATGCTTGATAAAATGTATTTCTTTTGTCCATGAGCCTGTTCCAACATTGATGCATTAATTGGGTCAGGGACCCGAAAGAGAGAAAGAGGTAGTGGTACAATATAACATTTTTCTCAGACTAGGTTTAGAAGTGTAAATTGCTGTTTCCACTTTGCATATTTAACACTACGTCTATTACTCATGATTCAGACAACAGCACAGTTTACTTTTAAAACACCCTTTTGTTTCCTTGATCAGACCTTCCTCCGTGCTTTCGAAATTAGTTCTACTCAGCCTTTGTTGTAAAGTAGTTACAGCCAGGTGGTTCTCAGCAGGACGCGATAAAGACTGAGTGTCTTCTTTGTACCCACAGTACCTCCATGAGCATGGGGTGGTTCACCGAGACCTGAAACCTGAGAACCTCTTATACGCCACCTCTGCTCCAGATGCCCCTCTGAAGATTGGTGAGTTAATGAACTGAAGCCACCAATCCTGGACACAGAGATCAGGGATCAGCTTGTAAGGCCTGACCAACCCTAGAGTTGCCTATAATATGACTTGCAATAGGATCTATGCACGGCAGACGTAAAGTCCCAAAAGGGACCGTTTCAGGTAATTACGCTGATAAAACAATTGTACTAAGGCTATAGCTACAAGCTAACTATGAAATGACCCCTGAACTGGCGAGGAACATGGAGAGCTTATTAGGCTTACTTTGAACAGTAAACAACTAATACTTAGGACTAATATCAATCTAACCTACCATACTTTACAAAAATAGACGTTCACCAGAAAAGAGTGACCATCCTGAACGGATGGATCGTCCTTCTCAGCACTGTATAAAGTACCTGAAAGCCCCACTTGAGTAAAAGTACAGATACCCTACCAAAAAATTACTTTGGGAAAAGTTCAAGTCACACACTGGCATGTTACTCAAGTAGACGTCTTCAAGTATCTCTTATTCACTGTACTTTAGTCCGAGAAGTAATCTATAATTAAATGTACTTAAGTAAGGAAAGTAAAGGTGCAAGTAGGCAAAAAAAATCTGTTTAAAACATGTAGCTTACAACAAACTTTACAAGAAAATGTAAAAAAAGGCTGAAAAAAAATCACACACGCACACACAGTCAGAATGAAAAATGGTGCCTAGATCATATCTAGATGGATTTGTTGTTTGCACTCGTCTAATGAAAAAAAAGATTGTAGAAAAAAAGTAAAAGTTGTTGCAGTCACATAATTCACAACCAGAATCAATTTCATCTGATACTTGTAACAATGCTGTTAGTAGAAAATGTAGTGGAGTTAAAGTATTGCAATTAACTCAGGAAATATAGTGAAGTAAAAGTGAAAGTTGGTAGATTTTTAAGAACTTAAGTACAGTATAGATACAACCAAAACATACTTAAATAGTGCAGTGAAGTATTTTTACTTCCTTGCTATACATCTCTTGTCCTTCTGGGACTTTCTTTTTGGCATGCCCAGAGGCCATTAAAGGTGGGCATACATAGGTCTATACAGCAAGCATATCTCACCCCTTTAATGGCATATGGCACTGCACTCACAGCTGTCAGTTTATAGGCATAGCAAAAATACATGCATTTAATACAACAGCTAAAGACTAGTCCAAATTTCAAACCGGATTGCACTGTATAGCAAAGTACTGTTTGTGTTAGCCTACTATGTGTTAAATTACTCTCAGAAGATACTCTCAACAATTAATTGTTTTTTTTTTTTTTCCACTAAGACTTGTTACTGCAGGACTGTTTAGATGACATTTAGAGTAACACGCTGTTTCCTCTCCCAGCTGATTTTGGCTTGTCAAAAATTGTGGATGATCAGGTCACGATGAAGACTGTGTGTGGGACGCCGGGGTATTGTGGTATGTGTCAGTCACTTGTTTTTTTCTAGCTTCTCTCTTTTTTTTCCAACAGATCTACAGTTTTGGTTTCTCTTTCAGTATGAATAAATGGCTGTGCTATTGCTTCTGCAGGATACACTGAGGATACATAATCAGCCTACCTGACTCAACCCTTTCTATCTCTCTTTCTACCTCTGATTCTTCCCTCTCTTCGTCATTTTTCCTCCCTCTCTCTCTCGCTCTCTTTCTCTCTCTGTTTCTCCATCTCTCTGTCTTGTCCAGCTCCTGAAATACTGCGGGGATGTGCATACGGACCTGAAGTTGACATGTGGTCTGTGGGAGTCATCACGTACATCCTGTGAGTTCCAAGGACAGCCCCCACCTCAATGCCCCTACTGATAATGGAACTTATTAACAGGCCATTCATGCAGTATGAAATTGACATTTGTGAGCATCTGTTTGCATTCAGAGCTCACACATAACTCACTCACTTTTTCTGCAGCATGAAGAAGTTAGAACCCAGTTACAACCTAATGTGTTCAGTGTTGCCAGAAATATGATAACTATAACTAACGTAACTGTACAATAATTTTGACCTGTATGATCAATAATGAAAAAAAACATAATGTAAAATTTTTGTTTGTTCATTTTAACCCACATATAGTCCTAATATGCCCCTCATTAGTAGGTCTTGGGCTCACAGCTAGTCACTGACTTTCAGTTAATATCAACATTTACTAATTCTTTAGGTAAATGTCAAATCAAGCATAATCAAGAGTTAGCATTTTCACACAAGCATGAGCACAGTTTTGTTTGGAATTATTTGTCTCAAACTAGCATTTCACAGCCACAGCACCCAAACACTCATGTCACTGAGTAACTGATGACAGTGGTCTTCTCTGAGGACCCATTCATTTTTGTTTACCACATCTACTTATTGATTAATTTGGCTCCTGTGGTGATCCAACATCTCCTTTGTGACAGGCTGTGTGGTTTTGAGCCCTTCTTTGACGACAGAGGCGACCAATACATGTTCAAGCGCATTCTCAACTGTGAATATGAGTTTGTCTCCCCCTGGTGGGACAATGTGTCACTCAATGCCAAGGATCTGGTAAGTAATAATCATCAAAAAACCAAACATGCAACAACAACAGAAAATAGTTGTCTGCATAGATTTGCCAATCAAAGATATTTTTTTTCACCACAGTGCCAGGTAGTTAAATGGTTAAATTAGTTTTTGAACTATGCAGAATAATATTTGAACAAAACAGGAATGTATACTAGATCAAAAGTACAAATATAATAATTAGGAATAGTGTTGGGAAGAGGAGAATGTCATGTTCTGAAATGCAGTAGCAAAATGTATCAGCCTCATGGTGTATGACAGATACAGTCATGTTTCAGCTGATGTTATGGTTAATGCTGAAACTAATTGAAGGATTCTTCATTTCAAAGCGGTAAATCAAAACACTTTGAAAATCAACCTGCTCTGTGTGTGTGTGTGTATTTGTGTGTGTGCATGTTAATGTCTGCAGCAGCCTCTGTGGACCTGTTTCTGTGAAATCGTTCTCTCTTTCTCCCTCCCTCCCTTTCTCCCTCCCTGTGTGTGTGTGTGTGTGTGTGTGTATGTGTGTGTTTTCCTGTGTCTCAAAGGATCAGTATAGGAGTTGTGCCATGTAAGGCCCTTTTTTTGTCTCTCTGCAGTAACTAGATTGGGCTTCCGGTTACAGCAAGAGTGCATACGAATCAAGTCTATCTATCCTGACATCCAAGCAGTCATCTTAGTCAGCAGAGACAGGCTGCTGTCAAGATTTGGTGGCTTGTGCTCATGTTTTTTTAATGAGAACCCTGTGCAGTTTCAATCTCTTTCTTTTATTCTTGTGTTCAAGGTGTGTGTGGTGATGGTTGAGGGAGGGCTTTTAGAGATGGTCTTCAGAAATTATATCTGAAGTGGCCATCTGGTATCCCCTTTTATTATTGCCTGGAGCTGAATCAAACAAAAAACAAACAAACAAACAAACAAAAAACAACAACAACAACAAAAAACATGCACAGTCCCTTTTGACAGTTTGTGTCATAACCCTATCAGTCTAAAACTGTGCACACTGGCCTGACTTTATCTAGGTAATTGATATTGGTCTGAGACGGGCAATTCATTCAGTGCTGTCTGACCCAGTTACAGGTTGGTGACTATTATTGCTGTTGTTGCCGTTGTTGTTTTCTGGCAGGTGAAGAAGCTGATTGTCCAGGATCCAAAGAAACGCCTCACCACCCTGCAGGCGCTACAACACCCCTGGGTGACTGGGAAGGCGGTAAACTTCACCCATATGGACACGGCTCAGAGGAAGCTCCAGGAGTTCAACGCACGCCGAAAGCTCAAGGTAGGCAAGGGAGGCCAGCCAAGGAATGGCAGCGACGTGCAGGTTGTAGTTACTGTAGTTTACAGTATTTAGGCCTACTGATTCAGAGATTCTGTTTGTGGATGCCACTTAACCCTGTAATGTTGCCCTCAGGCCCTCAATGTTGCCTTGTTAAGCCTCATGTTACATACATGTATGTAGGAACAACCCAATGAGTTGTGGATTTCACTGTTATGAATAATTTGAGGGTAGGAGCGCACGGTGTGGGCAGATGGTAAAATCGTTAGCATTATTAAACTTTATTACCGCCGCCAAAAAGGTTATGTTTTCACTGGCATTTGTTTGTTTGTCTATGTGTCTGTGTACAAAATATTTCTAAAAGTACTGCACAGATTTGCATGAAATTTTTGGACAAAGTGGGTATTAGGACAAAGAACAGATGTTTAAATGTTGGTGGTGATCTGGAGCACCATCTGGAATTTGTATTGCGTCAGTGATCCTATATTGCCTTGGCAGAGGTCTGTGCTCTCTGAGTGCTTTTCTAGTTTAAACTGATATATGCTGTAAATAAAAATACCTTTGAAATACCTTTGCATAGAAGTGTAAATAAGCCTTTTATGATGTTTATAACAGATTTTTATTTTAGCTTGTTCAAAAATACATTCTTTTCTTTTCGTTGCCTGAAGGCAACATTGTGTGATTAGGGGAAACATTTTAAGCATATCTTAGATAACACTGTTTGGGAGGGGCGGGGGGGGGGTTGTACAGTTCCACATGTATTGTGCATATATAACCTCTAAATATGTGTTTTTGCAATTAAAAAAAATATATATATATTTATTTATGTAGCTAATTTAATTTTATTTAATTAGAAATTTGCTTTTAAATTACTTCTGTTGCTATTTAAGGTGTGAGGTTGAGGAGGAAGATATATCCACCCCACTGAAAACCACCCAGCTTGACAAGCATATGATGCATGTTGTAGCCGTGATTTAAGATGATTTAGACGGGTCTGACTAGCTTGTTTTGACTAGTTTTTTTTCATGTGATTGTCAATAGTTTGACCAGCTTGTAATGGTCATTGAAGCTGGATTAGCTGGTTTTACCCACCCGGTTTTGCTTTTGCCAGTTCATAGGATACTTTCAATGTTCAGCTTGACAGGTAGGTTACACCAACCTGAACAGCTTGATACAATGGTCATGTCATTTCCAGCTGATGACCCAATCAGCTAAACTGATTATATACCAGCAAGGGCTGACTATCAAATACCAGTCTAGGTCTAGGCTAATTTTAGATGATCCTGCTTGCTGCTTGCTGGTATGCATCTATCAAAGATAAGCTCTTGTCAGCTTAAAACCAGGTACCAGCTTTTTTTTGCTGTCTATGTAAGGATTTGGGAGGGAAGCCAATGAGAAAAGAAGTTGCAGTAATCTAGCTGGACATAATGACAGAGTGGACCAAGCTATGAGCATCACTGGTGGGTAAGAGGGGGCAAAGGCAGGCAATGTTACGAAGCCTTTGTATGGACAAGAACAACAAAAGTGACTAAAGCAACAAACACTGAAACTAGAGCGACTTAGAGAAGTTAACAACTGCCAGCTTTATGCAAATTAGCTATAAAGCATTTCAGCTGTAAATGAAATGTCAGTGGGCATGTCAAAAGCGGTTAGAGCAACAAGAGTGAAAACAGATATTTAGCAGCAATTTTTTTAAGAGCGACAAAAGCAATTTACATCTTTAGTAGCTCTTGGTGTGAACACACAGTTAATGAGTGATTTAATGTGGGAATCAAAACTGAGTGAGGAATCAAGGACAACACCAAAGTTTCTGACTACAGGTGACAGGTTAACAGGTGTACCTTTGATGTTAAGAGTGAAACTGGGGGATCTGGGGACCAATTAGTAGAGTAGTGTATTGTCCAAAGTTATTTGTAAGTATTTGTATTTGTTACTTGTAAGTAGTGTTATTTAATTGTTTATTTAATTAAACATGTGATGTTACACTGTTTGCATGAATTGGATAATGATCTGTATCTGAATAATTTACTGGTGATTCTGTATCATTATTGCCCAACGTTGCCCTCAGGTAACCAAAAACATATTTTGGAGATTGGGGGGAATTATATGGAAGAGTTTTAATCATGTAGCATCAAAATCTTCCTTTAAAAATCAAGAGTTGGAGTTTACATATAGCCTAGTTCACAATTATGAAGATGAATGTCAAAAATGTTATTAATTAATATTAGCATTATAATATTTAAAAAAAAAAAAAACTGTTGTTTGATGATGACTAATGTGTGTCCAAATTTAACTTAACAGGCAGCCGTTAAAGCTGTGGTGGCGTCCTCTCGGCTGGGCAGTGCTAGCAGCCACAGCAGCGACAGCAGCAAGAACAACTGCAATCACTCGTCCAGTCAGGAGGGGGCTGTAGAGAGCGACACACAGAAGAAAGATGCCACGATTCAGGACAAAGCCTTGTAAACCCCCCACCCTTGACACACACGGATCTGTTTCATTCCAACTTCAAAATTGGAAAAGACATCATCACCCAGCAAAAGACTTCCTTATCCCTATCGCATCCCCGGTTTGGAAAAGATGGAGGAAATCTTTGCTTGGATTAAATGCATGTGACTGTTTCATGTATCAAATAGTGTGACTGGCACATAGCCACATCATAAGAACAAGTATTTGACTTACAAATGAGATTCTCTCTCCATCTCTCCTTGGTTGTCCATTATTTTACATGGCTGTGAATATCCATGTCATAGCCCAAAGTGGGCAGCTTAAAGCAGTGGTGAATGTTATGCAGCCGAAAGGTACAATTTGATACCTTCATGCAGTTCACAGTTTTGCGTCATCCTTTGACGACCCTACAGTCAGAGGCTAAAGTGCTTTTAAGCACTCTTTTTCCTCAGTTGTATTGTTGATTAGTATTTTGCTGCTTTGGTAAGGAAAAAAATGTTTTTTAAAATTTACAGAACTTGATTAGATTTATATGCAATACTCTTTGTTTTAAGATTCAGATATTACAATTTCCGAGTGATTGTTAAATGTTATCTCTACTGTAATGTTGAAGGAGAATGCCTTATATTACCTAGTTTTTACACGTAAGTCGTGGCAAGTATTTCTTAACTTCATAGGTTTTGAAAAAACCCGCTGGAAGAAAACATTTTCATAAGGAGTAGAAGAGGCAGAGCTTTAGAGAGAGGATCAGGGTCTTCTTTTTATTTTTGAATATGTGAAGTACAAAATGTGTTTTTTTCCTGATTAGTATTGCAAGGGTGTGCACACTATCATTCTATAGGCTATGGTGATGTGAACAATCCAGTCAGTGCCAAAAAGAAAAGAAAAGAGCATCCCACTCAACAGCATATGTTTTCTAATTAGTTTTACTTCATCTCTGCCATTTGGATTGTCACTTCAACAAATTCTTTAGTTTTGTTGATTTTAGAACTGTGGTGTCACCCCATCATAGGGCAAAAGCTTATGGACTGAAAAAATGCCATCTGCAATGTTTCTACCTTTTGAAATGTAGGCTACTCATAGCATGCTTTAACTTACAGAATCAGGGAATGCTGTTGATCAAAAGTATAGTCGATTAAAAGACACCCGAAGAATGTTGTATGACAAGGGTTCATGTTTTGCATGTAGGAATGTTGAGCTAAGTGCTGCAATTGTCTTTGAAAATGCACTGTATTTTATTGACAAATGACATGTATTATATGTTTTATGATAGGATGTTAGGACTTGAAACTTGAGTCATGTTGACACTATCGTGTCACAATTTGGTTAAACTGCTTGTTTCAATGTCAGATAACTCGTTCTGAAGAATCTGTTAAATCATTCAATTAGTCACAGAAATAAATCATGTAAAATTACATAGAATCTGCAGTCTCTCTTTTGGTTGCGTTCAAATTACAGTAGCCTTTCACTTTTAGCAGCCTATTTGTGGGGAGGGGAGGATGACTTGAGCAACTATTGTCAAATCCGAATATGGGACACGCCTTTTCACAGGATTTTTGTATTAGGTCGTAATCTTGTATCAGTAGGTGGCGATATATGCTCATACTCTTCGTATCTTGAGAAGCTCGAGAATTTGCCGCCGTCATACCACCAAAGAAGAAAATATAAGTTTACAAGTACGCCCCCTAGCGTTCTGTCTACAGTCCGCAAATGCTCTATCACCACTGCTTCATGACAGACGGGGAGGGGGAAGCGAAGAACTGTAAGCCCCGGATCCATCTTCAAGAGAAAATTGGAAAGAGAGACGGCGTCCTAGTTTTACTTCTTTTTAGCGGCATCTTTCCGTGTGATCCGTGTTAGGGAGCCCGAGGAGGGGGCTGTGTCACTGTCTGTAGGATGTCCCGACATGAAGGTAGGTGAAAATTATTCGATCTAGTGCGTCGTTGGGTGAGAATTCTAGACTGGCTAGTCTTGAGCCGTGGGTTGCCATGTTTTGTATTGAAATGCATTGGAAAAGACTCATGATGGCGGCCGCCATGAATTTTGCAACCTTTCTCCAACCTCCCCTGTTCTTTTTTAGCTCGGCGTTTCAAATACAAGAACTGGTGTCCGTAATAAACAAATTCTGCTATAGGGCGTTCACTTGGCTTTTGACTGTAGTTATGTAGATTATCTGTTTTGTACTCGCGGCCGGGTTGATAGGACGTCGGTAAGCTAGTTGGCTAACTGGCTAGCAAGCACTCTATGCTTTGGCCCGTAGCAAAGGGCGAATAGAGTATTTGCCACGGAATTGAATTTTTCAACTATTCTGTGTCGTATCAGTCTCCTGACTACTCGAGAGGGGAATGCACTGTCATGGAGCTAGCTATCGATAGGTCAAGGCCTTGTAGGGCCTACCTCAAATGGGCAAGGTATCGCCAAAATCGCTGCCTCAAACTAACTAGCTCATTGGATTGATTGATTCTCAAATAGTTAGCCAACTTAGCTAGTTAGCTTGGTCTATACACCCTCTTCTGCATAATTGAGCTAATAATGTAGCCACTTAGCCCGCTAGCTTTGTGCTTGAGTCATGGTGCAGCTATGTTGTACATACCGCTAGCTGCCTACCGAGAGCGAATGACTTGCACGACTTGTCTTATGAGCTAATTAGCTAACGTTATAGTTCAGCAATAACATTCACTCTGCCTTGGTTTAATATTACACAAGTGTCACTTCTTTCACAATGCATATAAGGTAATGTTATCTGTGTAACTATTGTGACTAGCTAACAAGATAACGTAATGTTGGTATATAAGTTGCTAGCCAGTGTGCTAGCTAACTTCACCAGTAGTATTGATTACCAAGGTAGCTATATAGTTGGCTAACAGTGGCTAGCTATGTTGGTTCGCAGGTTAAGGCAAATTACTTGTTTTGGTCAATCATTGTTTTGAGATCACTTATTCTGCACCACATGGGATAAGTTATAGTTTTTGACCAAACATATATGGTCTTGACAGTTTGTGATATATTATTCTAGACTTCCAAACACTATCCCCGTGTGTCATTACAGATCAGTTATTTGCCAGTATTTAAGTTAGCAAAGTAAATGTTTCTATGTTGCTGGATGGAAAAGCATCAAAACGTCTATTTATATGCTAGAAATCTTTATAGTAAAGAATAAACGTTATTTGTTTGTCCAGGAGAGTAAACAACATTTTACATTTCTGTTTTACATTGCCAAATGCACCTTATATTTAGGATTATACTTTGTTACATTTATTTCCTCATGGAAGACATTTTGTGATTGGAGCAATTTAAGTTGCAAGCACCAAGGCAGCCACAGTTTTCAACTGTATTTTATGTTGTTGAGGCTCTATACAAAATATATAATCTAGCACAGTGCTTAATCCATTTTTTAGTTGAACACTTTCACCACTTCGTTAGAAGTATTTTAGCACGCATCAATTGATTTTACAAATAAAAGAAAGATACAGAAATATACTTTACACTAGTTCTATGTAAAGAAACCCACAAGAAATCAGCAAGTTTACTGCAGGTCCAGTGACAGGTCTCACAACAAACTTGCTCTTCCTTCATCTGTAGTTCATCTGCTTGGTTGTTGACAGTTAACTTCTCACATCAAGTTGAAGGTGATGGCAAAGGGCCATAGTGATTCAGGATGTCAGTCCACATATACCCCTCATTTCAGTGCAACTTCCCCCAGGCTAACCTAGATGTTGAGGAGTTCCCTTTCAGAATTATAACAGTCACGTTGAACATATGCCTCATTCACTTCCATCATTAGCACCATCATTTCTGATCAGGTCAGGTGGGTTACCATGGCCATAGTAGCCATGTCAATCTAAAGTTGAGACTCTCAGAATTCTCGTTTCTGTTGGTTTGATCAGTGGCTTAAGGTTGGCCTGTGATTTGGTTTGTTTTTGTCATTACCTTTACTCCTCTGAAGCTACTTTCATTGTTTCTGTGCTAGACCAGTACATTCAGGGTCCATGGGTTTGCCTAGCTTGCTTCTTAATGTTGGAAGAAGTTTTAATGAGATTGGGCACTCCCTTCTTGCTCTGTCTCATCGACACACACACACATTCTCTCTCTTGCTCTCTCTGCACCCCTCTGTCTGTCTTATTATCTGATCACTGGGAATTCCACTGGTCGTGCCAAGGGCACTGAAGTTAGAAGCAGCTTTAATCTTTATGAATTTGCTTTACTTTAATGTATGGGGAAGGTGGGTTTTCCTAGCTTTATTTAGATGTAAGGTACGTGTTATCTGTGTGATTGCTGTTGTGGAAGTCTCTTCTCTGGGCCTCTTGCTTGGTTCCCATTATTTCCATCCACACTCCACACTTTTTATTCTTTTTTACCCCTGTCATTTAGTTTTCCTATTTTAATCTAAAATTAGATTTCCTATTTTAATCTAAAATAAAATCCCCTAAAATTTTATTTGCCATTGCTCTTTGTCACAGTGAAGACAAGTGATTTCATAATGTGATATAGGATAGTTTGTGCGTGTGTGTGTTGCACTGTGTGGTATGTTCGTTGTGTGAGGTCTGGAACAATATCAAGTGTGCTCTGTGCACCAGGCTACTGAGGAAGCCCTGTTTTGTGCTGGCAGAGTGGCACATTTCAAATGTCTCACTGAAGCCTCTGGATCTCGTCTTGAATTTCTAATTCGGGAAGTTTCTTCCCTAGCTAACGGGCAGATTGTTGCTTGTTGGTTCCTCAGTGACTTTTGTCTGCTAAGTGCACTACTGCACTCTGACTTGCGTCAATGTTTGTAAATGCTGAAATCTCACAAGTTAAGTTAAAGGGAAACTGTAGAATTGCTATACAGCAAGCTAATTTGCAGACAGTAACTGTGCGCCTATGTAAATGTTTTGTTGGCTTCTTGCAAAGATTTAAAGTATCCAAGAAGAAGCTTGTTTGAGGTGTGAGTTTGCATGCAAGATTTCTGTTTTCAGATGTCTGTGCAAACTTGCTTGTGTCATCAGTTCAGGTAGGCACTTAAAAGGTTGCACAGAATTCACACCTGTGACGTATGATGCGTTAGTTGTTTGTCAGACCTCATCCATGCCTCTGGGCACCCGTGAAAGCGGAAGCCTCTGTGTCTGTCAGTGACTCAGCTGCCCCGTCACGTCCTGGTGCCCTGTAACCCTAAGCAGAGTTGTGCCAGTATCAGCTAACAACAAATGCAGAGGCCCACCTAATACCCACTGCCAAATGGTGGCCAGGCTTGGAATGTGACAACCCCACCTCGGCACAAAGACACTCAATGGAGGCTCTGTTGTGCCCTTCCTCATCTCTCTCTCTCTCTCTCTTCTCTCTCTTTCACACATACACACACACACACACACACACACACACACACACACACACACACACTAGACAGACCTGCTAGAGGTGGCATGGCACCCCCCAATGTCCAACTACTTTCTGTTCTCGCAAGTGGACAGCATGCCCAGGTGTGAATATTGGTGTCACCTAGTCTCTCCCCCTCCCTCCTTTCCATATCCCTCCTTTCTTTCTGACTGTCTGTCTCCCTCTTTCTTCTTCTCTCTCTTTAGGTGTGAGCTGTGACGCGTGTTTAAAAGGGAACTTCAGAGGGCGCCGCTACAAGTGTTTAATCTGCTACGACTACGACCTGTGTGCCTCGTGCTACGAGACGGGGGCCACCACCACCAGACACACCACGGAACATCCCATGCAGTGCATACTAACCAGGGTAGACTTTGGTAAGCACACACACATGTACATGTACACGTGAACACTATACTCTGCTCCCAACACCGTTGCCTCTCACTTACCTACCATAAAGATGGTAGCCACTTTAACAATGGTTTATCCTAATGAATATCTAAAGACATACACATACATACACACACACACACACACACACACACACACACCATTTTCTCATACTACTGACAGATGGTTTTCCACTAGTCACTGTCCAGACACATTCAGTTGAGTGCATTGGCTCATGTACGATCATGGTATTTTCAGTGGACACAAAGTGGTAGTCAAGATGCTTTTTTTCTCCTCCCGAATTGGCCCTTGAGGCAGATGTTTGGTTGGCCTTGGCCTATGACAATGTACCAGTGGAATGTGTAAAAAAAATCCAGTTGAAAGTTGTGGCAAACATGTGCATATTCACTTGTGCTATTATTCCCTCTGTCTTATTTCACATTTCTTGAATTCCCCTGAATGTCAAGGACCCTCTTAGAACAGAAGTTAATTATAGTTAATTAAATAAGCCATGTAAGTGACCCTTATATTGCTCTGCTTGTGAACACTGTAACTTTTTGTCCCTTTGGCAGATCTGTACTATGGCGGGGAGGCCTTTTCAGTAGAACAGCCTCAGTCGTTCACGTGTCCCTACTGCGGCAAGATGGGCTACACAGAGACCTCCCTACAGGAGCACGTTACCTCGGAGCATGCAGAGACCTCCACAGAGGTGGTGAGTACCTCCCATGGCCTGGTCCTCCTGCCCTCCCTCCTCTTCTTCTCTCACCACCTCCTCCTCCACCTCCTTCATTCCCTCCTCAAGCTTCTGGTATTCCCCTACGGAATTGTTATCCTGCTCCTTGACCATTGGGGAAAACAAAAAGAAGAAAAACATCTCTCCAGAGTTGCTTTGATCTAAGGATATGACTCAGCCTTCATTTCCTCGACCCTCTCCTCCCCTCTCAACAGATCTGAGCTCAGCATCCAGAAAGTTTGTTTGTATTTGCATGTGGTCGCCTTGCAGGTGTTGGTGCAAAACATGGTGTAGTGTAGAGCTGTAGGCCTTTGCTACAGTACTACATCAGGCTACTCTGGGAAGACATTGGTAACTAGTAAATATAGTGACCAATCAACAAAGAGAAATTGGTCGTTTTAAAGTTTAAATAAAAGTGCCCACCCATTGGGGTGTAAGTATACCCCTATTGTCAGGGTGCAAATTTTTTGCATAACATGAAAGAGCCTGGTCCATCAGGCTAGTGGGCTTGGTCTTAGGGCTGGCTGATATGGACCAGAACTCATATGCTGATATTTCTAGGCCATATCCCAATATATAATAAATATTAATAATTTGTATAGAATGAGCAAAGTGTTTTATTACACATCACCATAGATATGATATCGCTACCTCATTTATTGAAAGACCATCTTATTAAAACATTGCGTTTTTCTCGTTTCCTGCTCAGGAAAGCATGTGCAAATATCAGAATTTCCCTAATGGAGAAAGGGGGGTCAAATTAGTCAAACAGAACATTTATAAGCCATGTATTCAGTTTGTCTTATGGGTGCAGGATTATACACAGTAGAGGCTACACTACACCTAATGTAAAACTTGAAAAAGTAGTTGCAATGCATCCTGCTATTGGCAATACAATAGCCTGCATTTCATGCAAATTGAAAATATAATCTACTGTGCAATAATTTAGAATGCTATGTAGCATTTAATTTTTTTTCTAATTTGAATGAGAAATAGAATAAAGATGAATTGAATTGCAATTCAAGTGCATGGAAAAAAGGACAGGCCTACTTTAAATTTATTTGTGGCTCTACAGAGATCTAGTTTCACTTTTCATTGAGGTGGAGAGAGATGCACTCTCTCTTGATTGTTACCGTCAAACGCAGACATTTCATGCCTCCTTCAAGGTGTATATAAATTTGCCTACTCTTACGGTTTGAATAGTGTTTATAGCCTACCGATGACAATGATCAGTGATTTATCAAACTGATTATCTAACTCGAGCAGAGATTATTTTGATGGCGCTACAGTTGTGCTGTTTGAAGTGTCTGTATCTAGACGAGAGTCCCGAGGCCTACCCAACACAGTATTTTGTGGTACCAGCCTACTAAATTACACTTTACGATTACTGTAACTTTGTTTAGTGACAGATTTCACAGACTGCAGGGACGAGGCTGCAGAAGCAGCACATATATTGTACTTCCAGCATAGATTATTTGTGATAGTTGGATAACATCTCATTTCTCCTCATCTGTAATCCTAAATCCAAAATAGGCTATATCCAAATGACAAAGCCTGTTTTCTTCGGAATTAACTTATTTTAGGAAAGTTTGTTGGAAAGTTTGTTATCTGAAGGGGTGGGGTAGAGCAGGGACTGAACGGCGTCAGTTGGCTCATTAGAGAAAGATGCGACTGTCTGGGTGCAGATGAGCAAAAGGATTTAATGCAAAATGCTCATCATGAGACATTAAAAAAATATATCGATTGGGCATTATTGTCTCATTCATATCTCCATCAAAAATATATCAGTATTATTTGTCATACTAATATATCGCCCAGCTCTACTTGATTTCAAAATGGAAACACTCCTTATGAGACACTGATGATCTTTTCACATTTTTCATGGCGTCCTACCAGGTGATTGTTTGTGGAGATTTTCCTCTACAGGTCAGCATCAGGTTTTATCCAGAATAATATAAAAGATAACTTGAAAGGCTGGTTATCCTGTGGTCACTCTCAATCTTTTTCTTTTTTTATTTTAATTACTGGACTACGTTTCTAGTCAGGACAAATATAAAACCGTAATAACATGACATCAGGTGATGCATTCTGGGTTTATGGTGTTTTTGATCCAGAATGGGAAGAACGAGTCTGTGGTGTGGTCAGCAGGGAATAGGCTTCAAGTCCACACACTTGAACTGAACCAGTGTGTCTCAGTTGAGGTTTTGTTTTTCACCTCCAAGTCTGTTTCTTGTGGCTCCAGCATGTTAGCAGAGGCAGTGTTCTCTTCACCAGGGAAAAAAGCTTTAGTTTTAACCCCCTGTTCCCTTCTCTTACCCCCCCAACCCCCGCTTGTCTGTTACAGATTTGCCCCATCTGCGCTGCCTTGCCCGGAGGCGACCCCAATCATGTGACCGACGACTTTGCCGCTCACCTCACACTTGAACACAGAGCACCTAGAGATTTAATATCCTCTCACCGGCCTTCAGTGTTTATGACGTACCTCACGCCTGTGTGTGTGTGTGTGTGTGTGTGTTATGGAGTGCACTAGTTTTGCATTTCAGCTTGGCAAGCTGACTTCCATTTGGTTTGTGTGGGTGAGTTAAGTGAGAATGTGTGTGTGTGTGTACGCTCACGCGCACCCGTTTGTGTACATGTACAGTATGTTACTATGAGTGTGTCTGTATGTGAATGACTGACAGTCCTTGAGCAGCTTGCTGCACTCAATGTGAGTTGACCTTTGGTGTATGTGTGTGTCTGTGTGTTGGTGGTTAATAGGTTTTACTAGCTCTGCTCTGCACTCTGTTCACCATTTTAGCAGCGTCTGGCAGTGCTGTGAACTCTGTACTGGGTGTGCACTGTATCTGTAATCTGATGTTAATATGTGCACTTCACCACGCACATATAGATATGTCCTTCAGTCCTGTGTGTGTATATGTGTGTGTGTGTGTGTGTCTGTCAGTCATGGGACTGTTAGGCCGTGTTGTAGTCTCATTATATGCAGTATTTGCTTTATTCTGTAGGTTTTTTCTGATTGCTGTTATAAATCAATCCTGATTCAGAGCACATCTGAAGACAAATACCATCATATATCGTATCATATTTAATGCATATAGTTTACCATGAAAATGTATTAATTAGCAATCACGTTATTTGCTTTAAAGGGGTTTACTGTGTTGCTTTAAGGCGTTCATGTTGGATGTTGATCTAATTATGAATCATCTGTGTTGCTTGGCATCACTAGTTTATTTATATAGAGTGCGAGTGCGTGCGTGCGTATGATGGATGCATATGACTACATTAACATTTATTGTTTAGCATTTAGCAGATGCCTTTATCCAAAGTGACTTACATTTTTCTTATCAAACTATCAAATGTTCAGGGCCATTCTCCCCTAGAGCAACTTAGGGTTAAGTTGCTCAAGCAACTTTGGGTCCTTGCTCAAGGGCACAACAGAGGCAGCCAGAATTCAAACCCACAATTTCCAGGCTTCTAGCACAATAGCCAGGGTTCTTAACAGCACCACTACCACTGCCACCATGCATGCTGGCTGTGGTTCCATATAATATTTTGGATATTCTTGTATGCTGTCTGGTGTATGTTTTGAATATTCCTGTACACTGCGTCTTCCTTAACGCTCACCCCCACGATGAAACCAGCGGCGTGCGGCACGTGCGCCGGATGTTCCACCCCGGCCGGGGGCTGGGGGGTCCGCGGGCCCGCCGGACCAACATGCACTTTACCAGCAGCTCCACTGGGGGGCTCTCCTCCTCACAGAGCTCCTCCTACTCTCCAAGCAATAGGGAAGCCATGGACCCCATAGCAGGTATGCGCACATGTTGGAATGCCTGCTATCTATGGTGATGCCTCTCTCACATTCACCCGCTCTCTATCACTCTTTCTGACACATTCACACAGACACTCACACACACACACACACACTCGCTCTTTCTCTTTCTCTCCTTCTTTCTCTGTTGCCACTCTTTCTCTTTCTCTCCTTCTTTCTCTGTTGCCACACACACACACACACACACACTCGCTCTTTCTCTTTCTCTCCTTCTTTCTCTGTTTCTCTCTCTCTCTGCCCCATCACTGTCTCCATCATCCATCTGCCCCCACCGCCCCATGTTTGTCTGTGTCATGCTGATACCTCTTAGCCTGGATTTTTTTTTTTTTTTTTTGCCTCCTTATGTTTGTCTCCTTGTGTCCTCTCGTTCTGTGTGTCTGTCTCGCTGTCTCTCCCACTTCCTCCTCATCCTCCTCTCCCTCCTCCATCTGTCTGTCTCTATCTCTCTGTCAGTGAGTGAATGTCCCCCCCCATCTCTCTTTGCGGTCTCTTCTTGTGTTCACACATGTTCTGCTTCCTGGACTCCATCCTTGATGGTACACTGGTTAGACATTACAAAATCACAGGGAGACAATTTCGTCAGGCATGTCGTTGAGATTGTTGAAGCCTGTGAAGGAAAAGCATTTTGGTTAAAACATCAAGAGTATCACTGATGTTTAAAGCGGTGCTGTTGATTTTGTGTCCTACTCCAGTCCATTCCTGATGTGTAGCCAGGCTTGTTCGGCATGAGAGGAGAACTTGTCATCTGATCTCGTAGATTTTTTGGCTCATGATGTATTACTCACCTTGTTCAAATCTTTTGATGAGCTGATCGATTACATTTTGATGACACGAGTGTGAGAACTTGCCCGGTGTAAATTATGACCCCCCTCTTAGCTCACACTGAACACATGGGGCATTGGTAGCATAATGGCTGAGGAGACAGGATAGCATGCTATTGGCCCCAAAAAGTTGTGTTTACTCTGAGAGTTTACTCTCAGTCCTTGAGCATTTTCTTAACTCTGAATTGATCTTTGGATAAAATCATCAGCCAAATTAATAACTTCAGAGGTGAAGAACTTTGTCAAAACATAGATAATGTTTTGGCAGCACCATGACAACACGGCTGATAAAAGCAAAACCGGTTAAACTCCAGTGTCAACACCTTTCACCACCAGCCATCTGCCCCACACTCTGGCCTCTTGGCTTGTGAATGACTTTTTGAGGCATTTGTGCTGTGGCTGACTGGCTGGGGTCATGGCTGACTTGGTGAATGAGTTCTCTATTGCTATCCCTTAGCCTCACCCTGCTGAACTCCTCTTTAGTGTTGATTGTTTAAGGCTCAGAGAGACCGAGACCTTAACATAATCTGTAGTCCAGGAAACCAGTCAACAAGTACTGTAATTGTCCTCTTCTAGCAGCCATTTTGAAAGCAAACAGCAGTTTACTTGAGAGAGATGAAAGTACCTTGTCCTTAAAACCGCATGACTTACTTGAGATCTTTGTCTTGAGGTAAAAGAGTGAAGTAGTTCCTATTGAGCAGGTTTGCCACCTGCTGCCATGGCAACCCCTGACATTGTTTGTATGCCCTTGCTTTAATTAGCTGACAATAGCATGTCAAGTCCTGTAAATCAGCTTCCGTAGGAACCACATTAACAACTTAATTTTCGAATATCACAGCAGTGCTCACGAACTGAACGTCCTGATAGCCAGGTAGGCACATCAATAATAGTGAACATTTCACAGGAAATAAATGACAGAATATGGAGGTTATTTGGAGGCTTTATTGTTCTCTTGGTTATTCTGGGCATATGGCTGCGCTGGACCTCGTCAGCACCATTCAGAGCCCCAGAGGTGTACTATAAAGAGATTAGGGGTATGGGGAGCCTAATGCAAGATGTGCATTGAGATTCAAACAATGGAGTTGAATTTTTGTGGCGACTGCCTTGTTGCTCGCCATGTCTTTTTACAGTTCAAAATAATCTATTTGAACACACAATGTTAAATAGGCGAAGAGGCAGAAAGTACATTGGGTAAATTTGAGCGCACCTCTGACTTAAGGTGCCACTCATCCCTCTTTTGTAGCACAGCCCTTGGGTGTAATGACCTGGATAGGTCCCTCCAAAAAGTGGTGACTGTAACCACCCTACCCCCCTGATCCTGTGGTTGCAGGTGTGTCGGCTCCAAGTCTAGTCTAAACATCTGAGGCTCCTGCTGGGTCTCTTCCCCGGGGAGATGCTGGCTGAAGCTGGCTGTGTTTGTGCAGATCGGGGCCAGAGAACTGCCCGCAGATCAGCTCCCTGGGAGGCAGGAATGTGTGTACTATCTGACCAGACTGTCCTGGCCCAGGCCCTGCCCTTGGGCCAGGACTAAATAAAACACCTTCTGACATCTTACTACTTTTTGTTAATTCACAGTTTAAGATGTGAAAACATCATCCTCCTCAAGAAGTATGGAGCAATAGAGTGAAGTTTCAGATGAATTCAGATGCACATTTATGCATCACAAACAGTACCAGTTACTGTTATATGTCAATGATAAGGATTCTAGTAGTTCACCCTAGTCTGCTAGTAATTTAAGTGATTATCTTACCTGATGACTTCACAAACATTAGCTCTCTCTTTCTCCCATTCCTCTCTCCATCTGGTGCCCTTGCCCGATTCGAAGGACTCAGTTCAGAGCGTGTCCAAAAACAACTTTCACTAAATCCTCCCAATCAACCCTGCCTCGACTACGCCTTGCTTGCGTGCCCGACAAAACATTTGCACTGCAGTACTCGCCGAGAATGAGCTCTGGCATCACTGAGACCACCCAGACTCATTAAAGCCCTATTGTCTCGTTTTCTCTGTCGGCCACTTTTTTTTTTTTCTTTTTTTTTTTTTGCGACGGGAATTGATTGTCCTGGTTTTGTTGCGTGTGTTGCCATGGGCAACCATGAATTTCTGCACTGGAGTATTTTTGGAGACGCACTCATGCCGTTTGTTTTGCTTGAACAAGTTGAAAAGAAGAGATGAGGTTTAGTCAGAGTGGTTAAGTAAAGGGATGAGGTTTAGTCAGAGTGCTTAAGTAAAGAGATGAGGTTTAGTCGGAGTGCTTCAGTAAAGAGATGAGGTTTAGTCGGAGTGCTTCAGTAAAGAGATGAGGTTTAGTCGGAGTGCTTCAGTAAAGGGATGAGGTTTAGTCGGAGTGCTTCAGTAAAGAGATGAGGTTTAGTCAGAGTGCTTCAGTAAAGGGATGAGGTTTAGTCAGAGTGCTTCAGTAAAGGGATGAGGTTTAGTCAGAGTGCTTAAGTAAAGGGATGAGGTTTAGTCGGAGTGCTTCAGTAAAGAGATGAGGTTTAGTCGGAGTGCTTCAGTAAAGGGATGAGGTTTAGTCAGAGTGCTTCAGTAAAGGGATGAGGTTTAGTCAGAGTGCTTCAGTAAAGGGATGAGGTTTAGTCAGAGTGCTTCAGTAAAGGGATGAGGTTTAGTCGGAGTGCTTCAGTAAAGAGATGAGGTTTAGTCAGAGTGCTTCAGTAAAGGGATGAGGTTTAGTCAGAGTGCTTCAGTAAAGGGATGAGGTTTAGTCAGAGTGCTTCAGTAAAGGGATGAGGTTTAGTCAGAGTGGTTAAGTAAAGGGATGAGGTTTAGTCAGAGTGGTTAAGTAAAGGGATGAGGTTTAGTCAGAGTGCTTAAGTGAAGGGATGAGGTTTAGTCAGAGTGGTTAAGTGAAGGGATGAGGTTTAGTCAGAGTGCTTAAGTAAAGGGATGAGGTTTAGTCAGAGTGCTTAAGTAAAGGGATGAGGTTTAGTCAGAGTGCTTAAGTAAAGGGATGAGGTTTAGTCAGAGTGCTTAAGTAAAGAGATGAGGTTTAGTCAGAGTGCTTAAGTAAAGAGATGAGGTTTAGTCAGAGTGCTTAAGTAAAGGGATGCCAATAGTCGCCTGTGTGTTAACTTGAGAGATGAATTGCATTAGCCTTGTGGCTGTAAACTGTGTGTACACACACACTTAGACCCTCTCTCTCACACACACACACACACACACACACACACAACCCATGGCTTTCCCTTTGGCGAAACGAGAGTGCAGCCAAGAGCCGGCGTGTTCTGCTGGAACCGTTTCCGCCCTGGCACTGGGAGCAGACAATGGAGAAGCATGTGGACCCGGGCATGAAGTTTCCCCTGGCTATTAAAATCCCCACCTGGTAGTTTTGGCAATGGGCACGGTGTTTGAACTGGTGATGGAGGGACAACAAAGCCATCCTCGGCCCATCTGGGTGGCATTAATGTGTATCTCTCTCGGCCTGCCGTCGCATTTGCCTTCTCTCATTTATTTATTTATGCATGGATGTATGTATTTTGCCTTTCTTGTCCTTGTTCAGTGTCCATTTCTGCCATCTTTCTCCATGTTCTTTTACTCTTGGTGTCTTGGTTTTAGCCTTGGTGTTTTTTTTTATTTTTTTTATTTGTGTCCGTCATGCTTGTGCTTGTGCCATGTCTGTCCTAACAACCTCACCCCCCCCACCCCCACCCGTCCATCTATCTGTTCACCTCTCATCCCCCCATCTTTCTCACCCTCTCCATATTTCTCCTTCTTACTCTGTCACTCATCCTTTTTTTTTTCTCCCCCTCCCCCCCCCCACCAGAGTTGTTGTCCCAGCTGTCAGGCGTGCGCCGCTCGGCGGGCGGCCAGCTCAACTCGTCAGGCCCGTCGGCCTCGCAGCTGCAGCAGCTCCAGATGCAACTGCAGCTGGAGCGCCAGCAGGCGCAGGCGGCGCGGCAGCAGCTAGAGACGGCGCGCAACGCCACACGGCGCGGCAACCCCGGCAACATCAGCGGCGGCGGAGGAGGTGGCGGCGGGGGAGGAGGTGGAGGAGGAAGCGGAGCGGCGGCTATCCCGCCCTCGTCCAACACGGCCAACAACCCAGCCAGTCTGCCCGAGAGCAACGCACTGGCCCAGCACACCTCCCAGTTTCTGCTTACACGGTGAGGAGACGCATGCATGCACACATGGGCACGCTCAAGGAGTTCGGGGTGGGGGGGGGATTCAGTTACATACAGTCATTTCAGCCAGTGCACCCTCGGTCTGGATGAGTGTAGTTATGTCTGCACACACTCTCACATGTGCGTACACATACACACACAGAGTACACATTCACACACACACATACACAGAGACTCATATGCGTGTAATAATCCAGCATACCAAAGCTCCCAGGTAACGCACAGATTCACACATGTAGTAACAAACTACTTCTCACATGCTGAGTGAGAACACACACACTAAATTCATATACTTACTCAGGCAAACAAAGGCTCCCAGCATTGAGATTCCCTGACCATTATACACACACAGTTCCATGTGCATTCATCAGATGTGAAGACCACCCATCACATGACCATAACATGGTGGAAATTACATGAAGTGAGGTTTCTGTGAAACGTGTGCACATAGACATGTGCAAACTCACGTGCAGGTTAGGGACCACTCCCTGTCCATGTTCACTAACAGTTTGTTTACTCAGGTGTGTCTCTTTCTCTCTCTCTCACACACACACACACACACACACATTTGACACACTAATATGCTTAGAGGTGCCCTGCCATACATCTAACTTGTCAGCATTGCATGGCTCTGATGGCACAGTGAGTGAATATATTTACATTATATTAACTAATGTCAGAATTAAAAGGGAAAAAGAACAAAAAAAATTGGAATATTAAAGAGGAAGCGGAGAAAGAGACATAGTCTATGATGAGTACATCTTGGAGGTTGTAACAGCCACTTCGGAACAGTAGCCTAATGCTACTGTTTTTGGCCTGGATAATTGGCCTGATTTCTCCCTTTGTTTATTTTCCTCCTGTTCAGCTTCAGTTCACATTCACACCTAGTACAATCACTGAAGTACACACACATAAATACACACACACACACACACACACACAGAAATGGACACGCCCATTCAGAGCAGCCCTCTGGCTACCCTCCTAGTTCCTCCTGCAGTGTGTCTGGCATGCAGTTGCGCACACATACACAGGCCCACAGTACACAGTACTCAGAATCTTGCTTTCCAATGATAGATATGATCTTTTCTCACTTGTTCAACTAGACCATGCACATTGTTTTATTCTTTGCTGACAAATGCTGACTGATGCATATAAAGGCCAGTTCAAACTCAAGGTTTACAACAAGACAAGCTGCTAAATTCTTAAAAAAAAAAAAAAAACAGCAATTTTCTGAAACATTCTTTCTAAAAACGGAAACATTCGCAACGCGACTTGTGAAGCATATCCGTCATCCGCCGTTTCATTGAAAGGAGGTGATAAGCATTTCTCTCCATCTCATTGACCAAAACTTTGCCATGACATCTCTGCTGGACTGATTAAGTGGCATTGCGTCATAATAGCTGTGAGGTAAAAACATTCTAAAATCTTGAAACTGTGATTTGAATGTTTAGCGTTGGCTTGAAACTTCTTTAGACGGAGAAGGCACCATGAGACGTTTGATTCATACTGCTGCAACTGCTCTCTAAAACGGTCTCATCTCATTGTGTATCTTCTGTCTGAACTGGCCTTAAAACATATTACCCACTATTTGACCATGTGACCTAGTGTTTTCCCAGATGTAGAGGTGATCAATGAAGGCTGACATGCAACAGTAGTCACACACACAGACACACACCATATAGTGCAAATGGTACACATAGTCATAGACACCAAACAATCACCACCTTTCTTGCCTTATAAAGACACACTCATACATGCAAACAGCTCTCTTGGCTCAAACCCACTCCCTATTTTAAGTGTGCTTGCATGGTTATCCGTGAAACCCAGTTTTATATATGGAACCTTTGCTCATGGGAACACACATGTGCTAGTTGATTTTCTTGTTGGTTGTTTATTAGGGTTGTGTGGCAACTGTTTTGGTAATGGATTAAACTTTTTTGGCCGCTTCTATGTCAAAGTTCCCTGATTGCTCCTTCTTAAACTAGGAAATTGCCAAGTCTACTTGCTATTATGTTGGTAAGCTAAATATCTATGGGATAAAACAAGGGCATTTCAGGACATTGTCTTGACATTTTTATAAACAGCTAATTAATCAATCAAGATATGGATGCATCTTATCCAAATATGGATAAATGATTAATTAATCAAGAAAATGATTAATTAATTGACAACGCGTCAATGAAATTAATTTTGCAGCCTTAGTGCTTATTTAAATTTTGTTCTTTTGTGAGGTGTCCATACTCACCCCCTTTCCCCACCCCTTCCTCCCCCTCAGGTTGAACGAGCCCAAGATGACGGAGGCAGAGCGCCAGGCGCTGGAGGGTGAACGGGCCGACCGCAGCCTGTTTGTGCAGGAGCTGCTGCTGTCCACGCTCATGCGGGACGAGAGCTCTTCCTCGGATGAGGACGAGCGGCGAGACTTCGCCGACTTCGGGGCCATGGGCTGCGTGGACATCATGCCGCTGGACGTGGCGTTGGAGAGCCTCAACCTGAAGAGCGAGAGCTCCACGGGCAAGGAGCCTCCGCCCCCTCCTCTTTGATGACTCCCCACCACCACCGCAACAACAGCAACCGCAACGCAGACTATGTCCTCTGTGCTGTAACTGCCAATGATGAAGATGGTGGCGGCATACTACAACAACGACGACAACGACGACATCATCAACAACAACAAAAAGAGAAATGACAACAACAAAACAGCTGTTTCCTTTCCCCACCCCCACCGTTTTTGTTTGCTTTTTAATATTTTTTTTTTTTCTTTTTTTTTTGTTTGTTTGTTTTTTTGTTTTCTTCTTGGGTTTGTTTTTGTTTTTTCTTTTCTTTTTCTTGGTGATTGTAATTTCAGGTCTGTCACCTTTGTTACATTGTATAAATCCATAATGGAGAGTGTGAGTGTGTGCGTGTGTATTGGGTGGGCGGGGGGCGGGAGGGATAATAATACAACGACACAACAACAACAAAAAAAGAGAATAAAATACAAAACAAAGCAAGTGAGAACAAGCGTGCGTGCGAGCGAACGAGAGCGTAAGAGAAAAAGCTGCAGAATGAAAGTGAGCGCGAGAGATGAAGATAAATATATATATAAATATATATATAATAATAAGTTGATAATCAATTCCACATAACAAATTTTTTTCCTTTAGCAGGTGAGCGTAGGTAGCTGTGGCAGACCTTGGCTTCCTGTGTCCATACAAAAAGGCTCTCCTTATAAATATCTCACATTCAAAAACTGAAGAGGAAAAAAAAAAACAGAGACCTTCTCTTATGAAGCTGCTGTGTGTATTTATGACTATTAATGAATAAAAAGTGCTTGGATGGTTTACCATAACTTACTGCATGAGGTTCTTTGCAGCGTGCATGATTTTTAATTTTTTTTTTTTTAATGACCTGGTCATTAAAAAAAAGGACAAAAATATCCCAAAGCTTTCTTTAAACATTTTGAAGAGTTACTTGAACAATTTGAGTTGATTTTGTAGAATTTTAAAGAGGAAAACTTTTTTGTTTGATCATTTTTCTTTTTTCTTTTTCTTTTTAGTTTGCTTTTAAAAAGGACACAGAATTTCAATTGGAATCGACAGTAGCTTCTCATAGGAAAATGATGCAATGTGTTTGTCTCCCAGCTCCAACTCTCCCCCTCCCGTGGCACCATCTCGAGTGGTATTGCGACGGGGACACGACTACTCTCACTGTTCAGTATATAACCAGTTCAGCAAAAACAAAACACAAAAAAAAATAGAAAACACAAAAAAGTAATCTTAAACATAACTAAAGTGATTTTTTTTTTCTCTCAAAACCAAGCTAGCAATGTAGAGGGCTGTCTTTCTACTTGTCTGAGAACTTTAAAAAGACACCTTATGAACTTGAATCAGCAAAAAAAAAAAAAACAAGGAAACGGAAGGAAAAAATAATCACACCTCGTCATTTTTTCTCCTAGTTATGTCGATGTTTTAGTGACAAGCCGTGTTTGACAAAACACCAGATGTAGTCTGTTTAACATTATGCACCTGTACAGCAGCAACTCCTCATAGCTCTCTCCATTCATCTCTAGCACACAAGGCCCCAACGTCTGTCAGTTCAGCCACATTTCCTGTCTTCTCTCCAGGCCTCCCAGTCTCTTGTTGGTGACCATGGAGCGCTTGAGACTATCCACATTGCAGGCCTTTAATCTTCATCCCCCCACGTCCCACTTGAAGAAGAAATTACCTAATTTACTTTGCTAAAGATAGCACCTTCTATTTATTCAGAATTTTTATTTAGTTTTCATTTGTTTTGTTTTTTGTTTTGTCTTTTCTTTTCTGTTTTTCTGGGTCTCACTCTTGATTCTTTTTAAGCCTTGTGATTTAAATCATGCCACCTCCATGCCTCTACTCTATCCTTTATGTAAAATACAATGAGATGTATATTGAATTTGTGCGTTTAACTTTCATAATGGTTCCAGGACATGGGCAGACATTCTTTTTTAATGTTAATTTAGAATACTACAATAAAACTGCGCACAGCTTTTGATGAAAACGACACTGCAACCCTTTTGCTCTTTGTGGCTGCGATGTTGCCGTGTGATCCCTGAAGGCTCTTGGCTTGAGTTTGAACCTGTAGGTCAAAAAAAGTAAATGAAGTCCCAACTACACTCCATAAATATCAAGTGAAATTTGAACATTAAAAAAAAAAAAAAAAAAAAAAGCACATCAGGTAGACTTGGAGGAAAAACATCAACCAAAAAACCACACTGCTGTGTGCTTTGGGTTATCCTGTCCCTTGCAATGAAAGCCGCAAATTATAACATTTCATGTCCTGCTCTGAACATTTGAATTTCCTTTAGTGTAATGTACACCTTCCTATTCTCAACACACACAAACACACACAGCTATTGATCTCATTGCACCACACACCAGCTGTCCCTGTCACTTGACTGTGGTTATTGTTAGGCACAAATGTTGGCCTTGGGATGCCTCTCATGTCTACAAGTGGCTACTTGGCCAAAAATAGCCTCCCTAACCAGCAACACGCATCAGATATACATCCCTTCACACCACCTTGCCCCAGCCGTCCGTCTGTCTGTCTGTTCAACCATCCATCCATTCAGGAAAGAGGGTTAGGGTAAGGGCAGCATGATGGGGAGGGAATAAAAACGAGGGGACAAATAGCCAGAAGAGGAGGGATCCTCAGTGATGAAGCTTCCTCCTATCAGGTTTTGGAGCATGACTCGACATTCTGCCACAGTCTCACACGCACACACACACGTTAATGGAGGGAGCTGATATAAATAGATGTCGTGCAAAATAAATTTGTCTTAAAGGTGCAGGAGAGACCCTGTTTCACTGGTGATAAATTATACAACTCCCTTTTTTACCCACATTTATATTTAATAATGTAAAACTTGAAATAGGTATTTAAGCTCTTCCAAACACAAAAGAGACAGAAACATCTTTCTGTCTACATTTTCATGTCCCAGAATCTAAATCAGAACCCCCAATTTAGACTTTAAATGTCATTATAGCCTTATTAAAAATGTGCTTATCTTTTAAGCTGGTAACATGACTCCTAGACTTTAACAACTGAAAATAAAAAGTATGGTTATTTATGAATATATTGAAGAGTAAGGTGAATCTTAACTGGAAAACATGCACATAAAGGTCTCTGACCAGTAGCAGAAATGAAAAATAAAGGATCATTTTGGAAGTGGTCAGCATGTTTGACTGTCCTCACAATCTCATCAATGTGTGAGGGTGAGGCAAGAAGTCCAAGTGCAGACATGAGAAGCACAATTGTGATGAACTTTGGTTTTCCAACAGGTCAGTGGAAAGATGCAGGTTTGTAAGACATGTCACTTTTATTAAATGCACAGTATTACAAGGAACATATCCATTTACTGCAGAGAAGCAGCTCACATGATGCACAAAGCATTAAATACTGATACTTAAACAGTGAGAGTGAGTCTGCCAGGAGCGAAAGAAACTGAAGCAAATTCAGGCGCACGCACCTATGTGCGCCCACGGACACACTCAACCAAGAGGCATCAAAAACACATACACACACTTTCTTGCTCACACGTGTGCGCACACGCAACCAACAACTCTGCAAAACATACTGTCCTCAGGATGGGGAAATTGCAATTTCCATTAAGTAATTAGAAAAATAATCAGTGAACCTAAGAAAGGTTACATTCAAAATAAAGTCCCCAATCCTTTCTCCATACATTCAGAATAACACAACGCTTTTGATGCCCAGTCACAGTTCTTCAATTGAAAGTTTTTTTTTTTTTAAAAAAAGAAAGAAAGACAAAAACTGAATGAAAATTTAAAAAATGAAAAAAAATATATAAAAAATAAATAAATAATAATAGGCAGGAAGCGAGAGGGAACTTTCTGCTTTGTCACCAAGACCGCCTTGACACCCCTCCCACGGAGCTCCTGAGAAGTCATTGGTGACAGAGGTGGCGGTTGTCATAGTTACCGCATTCCCACCCCCCCTTATGAAAGCCTCCCCCCTCATCCCCACAAAACGCCCGACGTCAATAGCATATAGTAGAGATCTGGCAAAAGAATGATTGCTCCCTCCTTTCAAATAAGATTGTTTTTGTTTTCTGATCTTTTTTAATCTTTTTAAAAATAGATTGTATTCTCACTGATATGGTGAACGAGCACAGCAGAGAGAAAGAGAGAGAGAGAGAAAGAGAGAGAGTAAAATTATACATTGTTGCACAAATTCAACTGTATTTACACATACATATTGCCAGTGGCCCCATATAAGAATGTTTTTTCCCTTAAGTGATGTTGCACATTTTTGACATGATACCTGTTTTTAAACAGAATATATAGAGAACATACTAGTAATATAGACAAATATTAGAACTGTACATGTTGGACAATGAATCAAAGACTGACTCTTTAGAGCAGACAAAGAACTGTATAGTACAAAAATCAAAGCTTTTTTCAACCTTTAAATTAGGAATACTATCTATGACTGTGACATCTTGGAAAATGTTTATTTATTTCTTTTATGTACTCTAGCCCATTGAGGAATTAAAAGGTCTGAGAACAGTGGAAAGAAAGAAAGAAAGAAAGTATAGTAAAAGTAAAGAAAGTAAAAATACTCAGGGCAATACTCAGGAAATATTTCTTATGCCTTTAGCTTGTCATCAAGAGATGAGTTATGTGCATTTTACAGACCAACCAGATTCTATGATACACATGTGCAGCAGGTACGACAGCATGCAGTAGCTGTCATGTGGCACCCCAAAAATGTACCTCTATACAGACACTCTGGGTCCTGGCTTTGCCACTGACCCCAACAGTGTTAGCATAAATGCTAAAAGTACATTTTGTAGAGAGGTGTCCTCGCATCGCTAGTAAAGACAGTAATGAGTGTATGTGTAAGAGGGGACGCTCACATGAGAAGTTGACATCAGGGTACAAAATGACGGATGGCTGACGTTTGCCCATATATATGTACAACCTGATTGCATATATACAGTACAGACAAACTTGTAGCATCACACTAACTATCCTTTTACAGGCCCAAAGATTAGACTTATTGTATTATATGTTCCAGTGTCTAAAGTCACTCCGGTAACATGTCAAAGACCGACCTGACTTCATAATCATAATGGTTACTTCATAACCACTGAGCAGAGGAACAGAGAGTGGGACTTCCATGTGCCATGATGCTAACACAGTCAGCCAGAGGAGTTTGTGGTTATGTGGTTGCCAACATCATCAAGCCACTGAAAGAATCAGAAGTTACTCCAGTCACCTGCAAGAGCTAAATATCTTTTGGTCCGTTTTCAGGGACAAAGATCCCAAGTCAGTTCTGCAAGTCAAAAGGTCAGTAAGTGCTAATGGTCAACAGTAAGTAATAGTTGTAAAAGTCAGTGGTACAATTTTGGTTGTTTAGTGGTTTAGTCAGTTAGTAGTCTCTGTAATGGTTGTCTGTGAGGGTCAATAGATGTTTTTTTTCTTTTTCTTTTTTTGTGAATTATCAGTATAACCAGTAAGGATGTATGAGTTTGGTCTGTTACTTTTGTTGTGTGCATCAAGATTTCCCACTCCTTTATCCACTGCATCTAAACCTTCATTGTACATCTTATGATTATCAGAGAAAAGAGGTCAGCCATTTTATACTCACATTTCCTGTTAAGCCATAGATAAGCTTATGGGTATTTTAAGAATTCCCTTCCCTTCATAGTGGCATTACACTTTTTTGCCCAACCTCAGGGAGGGTTTCAGGTTCTACCATTTCCTGGCTCTGTCTTGTCGCACCAAAACACGAACAATCCTGTCCATCGTCACCAACATCACACAAGAATTCCCACCTTACAGTATGCTACTAAGAAAATTAAAGTCACAATTTGTCACTGACATGTTTCATCATTTGGTATAAACCACACAAAAAAACAAAGACATGAAGAAAACACAAGTGCAAATAAAGCCAGCCAATCCATTGGAGAAAGGTATTCCTTCCACTTTTCTCAAGACAAGATCAAGACATGCGGAGTGCATCGCCTCAACAAGAGCCTCTGCTCAATACCTTCACCATGAAAAGGTTGCAGCTACAATATTTCCTCCAAAAAAGGCCAACTTCTAATATTCCCACAAAGATAACAATGATAACCATAAACAGTAGCCTTCAACGACTTCCCCCTTAATTCCATCATGAATAAAAAATTAAATTAAAGAGCAATGGACTGCTGTGACATTAACTGACCTGTTGACCTGCTTAGCGTCACTGCTGGTGACTGTGCTCTCAGCAATACAAACAGACAAAACAAACATAAAAAGCAATAGCCCACCATGTGAATGTCTTCTTGCTAGTGGCCTGGTCCTAACCTTAATTCAAAACATCAGTACTCCACTTCGTATGTTTGCTTTGTTTTCACTGTGCTTCTATTACCCAGTTCACACTGTAAAGTATATAGTGCATTATCACCACATTCAAAATCGCTTTGCTTATGCTAACAGATCCATCATAATATCCCAAAAGTCTAGTCAAAATTGTAAACAAATACTGATGCTGAACATATCTGTCCTTATAGGACAAAAAACAAACAAAAAAAAATAAGGAAAACAAAAAAAAATTGTCCCTGTAAACCAGGGGAAAAGCCAGGTCCTGCTGAGTGTTGTATTGCAATGGTGGACACATGAGTGGGGAGGCACAGGAGCAGAGGGTTTGGCAGTGTCGTGCTCGTGAGAGGCTGTGGCTCCTCCGGCGAGCGAAAGCCATCCACAGCTTCGGCCTCTGCTTGTCACCGTCCCCGAGGTTTTCAGTTCCGAACAAAATACACTTTTTATTTAAGTAATAATTCTATTAATTCAAATATTAATGGCACTGATGTTGCAGGTTACTGATAATATCATGATAAAATCTAAACAAAAAATCTAAACCAAAAAATAATAACACAAAAATCTTCCAAACCCCTCCCTCCCATGACCAAACAAGTCCCATTTTGTTTTTCACAGTTACTGCTACCTACAGTACATTTGTTTACCCTAGAACACACATAAGCAGTAGGCCTGGGTTTTGTTGCAATGGGTTCTGCAATGTTGCAATTTTCTGCATCTTTTTTTTTTTTTTTTGCTTCCCATTTTGCATGTTGCTCCATAAAGTTTTCTTTCCTTTTGATAGAAGAAGGAAAAATTGAGCTCCATTATGTGGTCCATAAAGACAAAAAAAAGAAAAGTATTTACAGATGTCAGTTTTTCCTTTGTTCCTCCCCTTGCACACACAGAGATCAGAAGAGGACAATAAACGCTGGGCAGATCAGAATACCTCTTGGAAAGCAAAAAAAAAAAAAAATCAAAAGAAAAAACTATCACAATCAAATTTAAGGCCTTTGTCTATGTGGTGAAGAGGCAGGAACACACACAAACACACACACACACACACATACACACATATTTTTCCACATTTGCACTCAGACCCATTGTGCACATACATAAAATGCACATAAGCACACAACTCTATCTTTCTCTCTCAAACAAATACACACACACACCACCACTCATCTCCAAGCGCCATCCTCTCACTGACAGACGAAAAGCATCCATGTGTTCTCCATCCCCGGACCTAGACTTGACCCTTGCAGAGCCAGATGGCTAGCCCAGGATGTCCAGGTAGACTGGGGATGCCTTGGCCAGGCTTTGCAGGAGGCCGTGGATCTCTTTAATGTTGAGTCTCATGTAGGGTTCCCGCTGCCAGCAGCCCAGCATCAGGTCGTACACTTCCTTGGGACAGGTGCGTGGTCGCTGGAGCACGCGGCCCTGGGTAATGCACTCGATAACCTACAGGAGACAAACAATAACAAAGTAAGAGTTGGGTAAGTCGAGTTAGAATGCACACTACACACTACAATGTGAAGGTGCTACATTGTATTTCATACTTCATTCTGGACATCTAATGGGGACTTTTGAGACTACCCTTTCAGTCATCAGCTATTGAAAGACACATTGAACAAACAAGAGGGAGAGCCAAAGAAATGACTCACCTCGTTGTTGGAGAGCTGATACCAGGGCTGCTTGCCATAGGTGAAGATCTCCCAGAGCACCACGCCCAGACTCCACACGTCGCTCTCGGTGGTGAACCTCCGGTACATGATGCTCTCCGGGGGCATCCAACGGATGGGTAGCATAGTGTGGCCTCCCACCTATAGACACACACACACACACACACACGCACACATGCATGCACACACACACACATATACAACGAGGTTGGATGTTACAGCACAACCTCTAAACCTCTATACACAGATTTAGGCAGATTTAGGAGTTTCATATCAGATTTGCTGAGTCATGATGTTGTTAAACACACACACATCTGTGTACATCTGTAAGGGGTGAACGTACACTGAACTACACAGCAGAGGGAGCCATTGAGACACAAAGACATGAGCACATACACACACACACTTGCACACACATCCCTCAATTACACAGAGCTCCTGAGACTGAGGATCCATACTTCTAAGAGGAAACCTGTTTGACCATAGAGTCATACACATTAATATACACAGCTCCTCATTTATCTCCAGTTACTGTTTGATACCAATGCATAAAGAGTGGTTAGCTTACCACCACTATTGAGGATTGTGGATCAAAGAAGCTGATTCATGTATTTACTGACATGTATTTACAGTGCAGTGAACAGCCACATCAGTGACAGTAAAGTGCAAGCTCCCTATTGAAAGACAAAATTTTAAGTAAGTCTGTCCATTTTTGTACCATTGCCCCTTATATCCATGGAAACTGCCGTCTGGTGGGGATTAGTGAATTTGCATTTAAATGGCATTTAAAGAGATAAACAGTGCTAGGGGGGAATTATTATAACTGTAACTCACCGGCTTCTCCATAGCAAGCCTAAATTTGCATTCTAGCTTTAGTGTGTGTGTGTGTACGCACTGATGAATAGTGTAGTATTTCTGTGAAAAGCTACCTCTTGGGGTTTTATTTTTGAGTATGGCATAAATACATTATAAATATCGTCAATAACGTACAGTGATTACTTATCTGTTACATATTATTGGAGATGGCTGTTACTAATCTTAAACTATGGAGGTCCTGAGAGAACCAGATTTATTCTGTAACTACAGAGTTCATCAACACAATGATAGCCTCAAGAAACCTTGCAGTATTTATGTAAAATTAGTCAAGTTTTTAAGACGTACAACAACAATATTTGCTCAAGTTGAAGACAGTGTTACTGAATGTAAAGAAAAGAGTTAGATCATTTTCATACCAAATGAGACTTTAAACCATAAAATTGACCTTGAGCACACAGCACAGCAACAAATTAATATTTTGAGATTAGCTTCCTGAGATTAGTTTCCTATAAGTATTTTCTCTGTCCCTAAAGTTTGACAAAACCAATTTTCTATGATGGTGAAAAAGACAGTGTAGGTGCCACATAGCCTACATACCAAGCAAAGAATCTGACCTGACTCAAGTCTTGTAACTGGTACAGTGCCAAGTGGCAATAGGCCCCTTCCTCCGCCGTTTAAATAGGCTGTCAGTTTTTTTTTTAATCTTTGCCTCATTACATTCATATTTATAGGAGTTTGTCTCTTCAAGTGTAAAGCTGTGGTGTCAGACACACTAATCAAGTGTGTCAAATTCTAAATGCAACCTTAAAACACCTCTCTATACAACTATTGATGCTACTGCAAAGAAAAAATGCTTAGTGATCTGTAGTTGACATGTGCTTGGGCTTAAATGTTTTTTTGAATATGTTTAACCAGGCTTAGACTGACTGCACCTGTGATGCTTTCAGACTGTCAATTAGTAAAACTGTGATATGTAAGGGATAACATGTTGTCTGTCAGTCATTTGGGGAAAAAAGGAAGAACAGTAACCTGACACAGAGCAGGATAACCAAATAGATCATGCATACCCAAATAGTTTGCGACACAACTTAAACTTGAAACAAAATATTCTTTAGAACGCAGCTGATCAACTGTCTCTACTTTCACTTTCAATGAAGTTCCAGGTTTTGCCCAGCATATAAACTCTGACAGAAGGAGAGATCTATAAACATATGCACACAAACACACACACACACACAGACACACTCACCCTGTAGTAGTCCGTGCTGTACACGTCTCGTGACATGCCGAAGTCGCCAATCTTGACCAGCAAGTTCTCTCCCACCAGACAATTGCGCGTTGCCAGGTCTCTGTGGACAAAGTGCTGTGAGGCCAGGTAGACCATGCCTGCTGCGATCTGCTGGGCAATGTGCAGCATCTGGGACTGGGTCAACTCCACCAGCACACTCTGCTGACCGTCAGCCATTAACACCGCATCTGGACCATGAGCCCTACTCACACAGACACACACACATACACACACACACACACAGACACACAGAGACATGCATACACACCCACATACATAGAAGGAAACCCATACGCATACATATAAAAATAAACATTCCCAAAATACATATCGATTAAAATTTATTGAAAATACACTTAAACGTATAAATATTTAATAGCTAAATGAAGCACAGCAAGTAATACATATACAGTATTGTGGTGTAGTGAATTTCATAATGCACATATAACATAATACACACAATAGCTACTGGCTACTAGCTACCACAACAGTAGCACTGTACACTAACTGTAACTATATCCCCCACCCCTACACACACACACAGATGGACACAAAAGACACACCCTCACACCAACTCACCTCAGGAACTTATTGAGATCACCATGTTTCATGTACTCAAACACCATGATAAGGGGGTCGCTCTCCACACACACGCCATAGAAGGTGACGATGTGCTCGTGCTGCAGGTTGGTCAGCAGCTCGGCCTCACGGTAGAAGTCTGCCCGCCCGCTCTCGCTGGCCTCCTTCAGCGTCTGCAGAACACAGCACATACAGAGTGCACACACACATGCACACACACACACACATACACACACAATCCATCACCATCACAGCCACTCCACTGGATGCTAGACCTACATAAAACCAGGCCTCCAGGATTAATAGGTCCTGAAGCAAGACCAGGGCAATTACTTCACTGGTCCTTGACAGAAACCAGGATAGGATGATAACCAGCAGTAATGGCCATTAAGCATGTCCATGCACTAGATGCACGGGAATGTGGGGAAAAAAACAACATGTGGGGACAAAGAGGTTTTTGTGTTTGTGCTTGTATATGTTTCTCTTTCTGTTCAGTGTATGTGCGTGTTTGTGTGTGTGTGAGGGGAAGATGAAGGTGACCTTTGTTTAATGCTTGTTTTTTGAGAAACATCATTTGTACTAGGTTTGTATTCATTGTAAGTATACTGTATATTAGAAGTGTGAATGATGCCTTAATTGCACTGGGATAAATTATACCACAGGTATTGTTACCTTGTGCTGTTTTATGTAAGCAAGTCTAACACTAGATGATAATTAAACTAGATAAAAGGCTAAATGATTGGCATTACCAAGAACAAAGAGCAGGAATTAGGACAGAACCTTTCTCAACATCAACCAGACAATGAACTCCCTCAACCCTGAAAAATGGACTAAGTACTGAATGTCAGTAGCGCACACAAGCAAACCAAGAGTGACCGATCACCAGCCGTCAAGGCCAGAAGTTTAGTGAGCTAACCAGACATCTTGTGATATGAGCTGGTGCTTTCCGGACAGAGAAATCAATGCGGGTCAGAACGATCTATCCGAGCTGATCCACTGAGTGTTTATTCCAGGAGCCATACAGGAAGTATGGGCCACATTCTGAGGACCAGGCTATCAAATGACCTCATGTAACAAGAGACAAATAAATGCATGGCAGACAAGAGGTGCTCAAAACAAGGCTACCATCAATGTGTTCACACCAAAGATCCATGTAAGCTTATGTAATCTCATAGGCCCATACAATGCAAATACTACTGTGGCTACCGGCATATATTACTGTAAGAACTTATGTGGTGTATGGCCATTTCATTATAACATATCAAATGTACTCCTGAGCAGGTAGGCATAATGTTTAAATATTCTACTCTCATTTTATATCAAAGTGTATTGCATGTTATCACACAGTGGTCCTTTTTGGATGAAAATCTGGTCTGTGGCATCTGTGGCAGATGTTAAACAGCGACTCATACAGTGTAGGTTGGCCTGTCAGTAACATGATCTAGTCCTGTTTTCACCATCTTCCAATACATGTGCTGGTCCATGGAAAACTCTGTCCACCACAGTAAGTATTCATTCCAAAATTCCATTCCATTCTTACATTAATCTCACAAATCTCATCATAAACTATCAGAAAAAAGGTGTCTTTAACACTCAATACTAAGAAAAAAAACAATGAGGAAAAAATGTCCACAATTACATTCATAACTCTGACAATATGCTACAGGTTACACTGAAATCTATTACAGTTTAGACTTCAATACAGTACAGTATACTGAAAATCAAATATCCTATGGGAGTTTTGGATTTGTGAAGTGAAATGAATATATGGGCACTCACCTAGACTGAATAGTAGCATGGAACTCATTTGTGCCTGTACAAACACTGAGGTTAAGATACTAACAAATAATATGCTGTGTAAATTCTGTAATGTCACAGAGCACTGTACCTTGACAGCCACCAGTATCTTGTCCTGGTCTGGTGACAAATTGTAGCACTCTGCCAAAAAAACCTTCCCAAACGCTCCCTCTCCCAGCTCTCGCTTCAAGACGATGTTGTGACGCTTGATGTGTTGCACAACTGGGAAAACAAGAAACATTCACTCTTAGTCTTACAAAACCTGTACACAGATGTCATATTAACCTCTGATAAGTGTGTTTGTCTGTGTGTGTGTGCAAGCAAGCGCCCGCACCAGACAGCAGTCAAAACATTTTCTACGTCTGAGGTTAACATAATGCAGTCAGTCTGTGTTTGACTCTGTAGCAAAATCAATCATAAAATTGTTCCTCAAATGTTGTCTTTTTTCATTCTTTTCTTTTCTCTTAAGTAGGAGAGCAGTCACCATCCCAATGTCATTGCCATGGTAATAGCAGGGGTGGTCACTATGACAACCGACCAGTGGCGGGGCCCAGGGCTCAGATTTATTCTGGAGGGACCGGATCGCTGGCAGCTGCCATTCCGGCTCACTGCGCGCCATGGCAACTCACACGTGTCCGTCTTAAGAACGCTGCCAGTTCGGAAGTACTGCGGGTTCTCGATGACTGGGATCTTTGTCATTCCGATGATGACGGCGTCGGGGCCCATCTCCGAGGACGACGGGGTGTTGTTGCCGTTGGAGACGTGGTGGAGAGGACTGGCAGAGTCATCATCGTTACTGATGACGGATGAAGAGCCTGATGGAGGCAAAGGGAAAATCACATTTAGAGACAGAACCAGCTTCTCCCTGATAGGGTTAGTGCAAGAAACAAATAACAGCACAGATGCAAACTACAAACTATATCCTATAAGGAGCATCATTTGCAATTGTTCACTACCATAATGACCTACAGAACCCACGACTGCGTCATTTAGGGTACATAAATACCATAATAATAACAGTTTTTCACAGTCACTTTGGTGCATTTCTCTGACTGGAACTGAAATTCTCAAAACTACTAGTTCAATATCTACATCATTTAGTCACTTATGCATTCTCATTACCTTGAACAAATAGCAAATGATGTTGCACATGTATGCATGCAACTGCTTGAGTACAATAGTCTTGCTGCTTTTTACATTATCAATTGCTAATGTCATGTCGGTCAAAATGCAGGATGCAGATTCTCTGTTAGATCTCTAATATCTTTTCTAATTCTAAGTAATATTCACAATATATCTCCTAATTATGGCAACAGTTGTCTTGTGAGGTGAAACAGCTACCTTTGATGCCAAACTTTGAGTTTCTCCCGTATCTTAGAATGACCATTATGAGGAAACACCCTGTTAATGCCACACCAGCCACTCCAAACACAGCATACATCTACAAATAGATTGATAGATAGATAGATAGATAGATAGATAGATAGATAGATAGATAGATAGATAGATAGATAGATAGATAGATAGATAGAGAAAGGAGAGAGAGAGAGATAGGCATACTGTAGCTTATATGGAACACAAAATGAATCATCCGCCTCACCATATAATAAGTTTTAATATATATAATCTTGTTATAATCTTATCAGAGATGCAGTACTTACAGCCACCTTGTCCTCAGATAGTGGAGGTGGGGTATCTATGCAAAAGCAGAGACAAATGCATGTTAGACTTATTGGAGAAGTACATGCAGAGGCTTACTGACATTAATTTATGAATCACTACAATTTGTAGGAATTCAATTATTTCCCTGATATTTTTTATGTCTATGGCATTAAGGTAACCAATAGTTCTCAAACATAAAATGCATAATCTTGTAAGATCATCAGCATTGAGACCATATTTTTCAAATTGTCAAACTAGATAAATACATTTTAACATGTCATAGCACAGAAAACAAGCATGATATGGAAAAACTGTGAGGGCCAATGGTTTTCTCCTATTGCCAGTCTTTTGGCAGAATTATCATATCTCATTTAATTTCAACCAGAATGTTTTAGCGAGGCAGCCAAACAAATGCAACAAATTAGAAGAAAACACTGAATGAGAATGCTTATTTCTAGTCATTAGGCCAGCTTCAACCTGTCTTCTCAATGTTAAAGTAAAGATTTTCTGTGGCAAGGAGAATGGTTTCCTATTTGACGTCAAATAGCTTGATAGATGTTCCAGTGCAGAGGGCAAGGATCCCAGGATTCTTTGGACACTTGGAGCACAGTAGCAGAGAGTAAGATCAGAAGGTAAACATATCTGGACTATATCTGGTCTTTTTAAATCACACAAATGCTTCTGGGGCTGTGCCTCCCAGCCTGCTGTGGAATATTTTCTGTTACTGAGAAGATCTCAGTATGGGCATATTTTTGAGGACATTTAGTTGTGCTTCAACAACATCCTGGCAGCATTTGGAGATGTACACTATGGTTGGGTGCAGTATTTCTCCATTGGTTGCATTTGGCATGGCAATAAAGGTGATTTTTTTACTAAGTGGCTTTAACCAAAGATTCTGGAGTGCTACGCTTTGAATCTTTGCTTTTAACCAGGCTGAATGCATGCCTCTTTGAAGCATATCCTGTCATAGACTATGCTATCATGGTTCCTGACCAAAGTGCTTTAGAAAGAAAAAGGGGGGCGGGGGCTTAGCCTGGATTTAAAACAACCAATAGTTGGGGCTGATCAGAGGTGTAAAAAGCATTCACATTCATTACTCAGGTAGAAGTATACTTCTTGACTAGGATTTAGTTGGAGTTGAAGAAGTATAAACTGGAGCTTTTTACTCAAGTAAAAGTGCAAAAGTACTGGTTTCAAAACTACTTAAAGTATAAAAGTAAAAGTAATCTAAGGGGAAAAATGCCATTGAAGTCAAAAGCCATGCCATAGGAGCCTCTCCCACCTCCCCTCAAAAAAATCTCATAATGAATATAAAAAATCATAATGAATATAATGTTACATTAAAATGTTAATGTTGAAACATTTGGGATGCACTTGGCTACCTGTTTGAGCTGCATATATCAGGCATGCAAACTGGTCAGAGGTGAAAAAAAGGGTGCGTGAGTGGGGAAATGGCAGTTTATGCATAGTACACAAACACGCTGCAACGTATTGCGCCCGGGCTTTGCACTTGCATCTCCAATGCCACATGTTTGCGATGTGGAACTAGCTTGACTGCTACTATATGCATTTCCAATGAGGGGACAGAGACTATCAAAAGGCACTAGAACAGAACAATGGGAGTACATTGATGCTTTATAAAAATTAACAGAATACAAATGTACAGAATCGCATTCTCTCCCCATTAAATACTCGGTTTAACACATTGCATGACACCCTGGAATCCATGCATGAGCTTGTTTTGATCCACAGGTTTATGGATGATGGTGAGACAAACTAAGTCACTAGTACCTTAGAAAATATTTGGCTTTTGAAGTCCCACTATTGTGACTGACAATACAGTTGAGAGGGCCCATACACTTAGTTTTCAACAGAGGTAATTAATCCCTAATATGTAGGCTTGTCTAGGTCTAGTATTACAGGCCTACTGTCAGCTGCAACAGCTGTACTGAAACACCCATCAAGAAACAATATTATAAACTGCACTGCATAAAACATTCACAGCAAAAACACAATGCAACTATGAGGCAGCACTGACACATTAGGTGAGATTGTTAACAACTAAGCGCAAACCAAGAAGCAATGTAGACTATAACGTACTACCGGGAATTAGCTTCTGCATGACTGCGTGAGAGCTCTATGAAAATGTATGATTTATGAAAATAGAAAGAAAAAAGAAAGAAAGATGGAATAATCCTTTAAGAAACAACAAGGTTTCACACCTCCAGAGTAGACCACCGCACATGCTTGTGTAGATATTATTAGGCCTACTTTCTCTAAAGGTAGCCAGCTTATCAGCCTCCACTACTGGTATCCTTTTTCCCCAAGGAGATGCCATTATTGTTTGGGACTGAATTGACACTTGAACTTTTGGACTAGACTTGGTACTAGACTTCGGTGTTGAGGGGACATTAGACAGTGAGGGATAATTCTTATTTGGACGTTCTGCGTGACAATGCGTTGTTTCACAAGTGTTGGGTAATTGTAGAATGCATAAGGCAGTCGCTAAAAAGCCTAGGCTAATAATAATACAAAGAAAACTACTCCTACTCAACCCTTCATGTTATTCATGGAAAACATTTTTTTAAATTACAGTCTGGCGAAGACAGAGTTTTTCCTTCTCTAGTTGATTCAGGTCTTTATTTTTTCTGCTATACCAGCGTTGATCAATCACAATGATAAATCTGCCTATTGGCAAATTGTAGGCTATGTATAAACTTGAAAAGGTCTACTCCAATTTTACCTCACATTTGACAGTGTGGTGTTACATGTGCTTGATATAAGGTGCTACATTGCTGCTGAAAAGTAGCGCTTCAGAAATGATGAATGGTAAACATGACAACCACATACAGTAGAGCCCACTCTACGCTCTACTTTCACATAAACAATTAGCAGCAATGGAACAATCAACTCATTGTAGATTCTTGTAGATTAATCCTTAAAGATAAAAATAAAGAAAACAAAATAAAAATGGTAACTGAGTGTTAAGCAGGATAACAGCCTTAGAGGTGTTCTGTTATACGGAGTTAATGAATGAGGTGGAGGCAAAGAACTTCACAACATCGAAGTATCCTCCGCCAAGTTGAATTGTAAAGGGATTTTCTAAGCCATTTAAAATGTAGAAAAAGTAGAAAGTATAGATAACTGTGTGAAAATGTAAGGAGTAGAAGTACAAAATCGACTGAAAAATAATTACACCAGCAAAATATAGATAACCAAAATTTCAACTTAAGTAAAGTAATATACAAATAAAGTATTTGTACTTTGTTACTTGACACCTCTGGGGCTGATCTAATGTGGGTTGGTAGGCTATTCCAAAATGCATGGTCAGGTTTTCGTTTCAGACAACTGTAGGGTATGGTAAGCAACAGTTTGCCTGATGACCTTATTATTCTGGGAGGACAGTCCACGTGTAATAATTAAGAAATGTAACCTGGAGCCTGCCCATTTATGGCTTTAAAAACAAAAAGGATGAATTTAATAATTTTAAGTTCTACTCTAAATTTTACTGCCATGCTGTGATTTCTTAGACCTAATAAGCAGCCATGCGGTTGCATTTTGCACTAGTTGAAGGAGTGACAGAGTGGACTGACTAACACCAAGATAAAGAGCATTACAATAATCAAGGTAGGATGATAAAAAAAGCATGGATAAGAGTCTCAAAATCCTTACAAGAAAACATAGGCTTAGCTTTTGGAAAAGGAAGACTTGACAACAGAATTTATCTGCTTTTCAAACTTAAATTCAGGGTCAAATAAAATGGCGAGATCTTTAGCATAGGGTCTTACATAACTCGCAAGTGTTTCAAGATTGTTAATTTCACCACTCACAAATCTCATAAAACTATGTCTTGGATTCATTTAGCTGTCCACCTAGATATATAAAAAATTGTAGAAATGTAGAAATTGTAAAAAAAATGTAGAAATGATTAATTTTGTTGTAGGTAGGATCTCTGAAAAAAACTGAAATGTTACTTACCTGGATCTGGATCTGTAGATGTCATCGATCAATGATCATATCCAGAAGAGCAGCATTCATGAATGACAAGACAAAATCTAATTTACAGACGTTGATCTATAAACTCAAGCAGCAAAATCCAATGTAATGCTTACAAATAAAAATATTCATATACTATCAATGCCATTTATATGAAATTCACACTATTTCTTTTTTGTAAACACTGCCATGAATACTGTACCTTGGCACTCTGGAAACCCATTGCCACCTGGCATGAGAAAAAATTATGCTATTTATCTTCATCAGTTTTACTTGTTTGCCTAGCAACTTAAGTTTTCATTGTTGCATCTTCACGTTTCATAATTGTATAAACAACTGAGACTAAGGACAATTGAGAATCACAATTGAGAGTCAGAGATTAAATTAAATTGTGTCAGAAATAACAATTACAAGATGAAAAAAGGTCTCAGATAGTAATATGTCTGAGATGGGAATGTGTTTGTGCTACTTACAGTCATAGTAAGGTATGGTTGAGTCATCTGTAGGAAAGACAAGGTTTAAATGTGAAAATGTGAATTGTAAAGGGATTTTCTGGAGTATTTCAACCCATAGCCATGTTGGTCACTCAGTGCTGTCAGTAGGAAAAAGAAAAGGAAGATTTGGTACAACATAGACCATAGAGAGTGAACTGGCAACTAATGCTAACTGAATGAGGCAAAGATGCTCACTCAGTTCCTGTGTCCCGTTCAGTTAGTGTTACGTGCTATTTCGATATTTGGTATCTGTTGTACCCAATTTTCTTGTTTTTTCCTACTGACAGCACTTGGTGACGTCGGACAAGAGAGTTGAAATACTCCAAAATATTGGGAGTATGAATATTTAAGTGAAACTAAACTCTAACTAAGCCAAGATAATGTCACTTGCACCCACAACTGTCCCATCCACTGATATACCTACTTTCAGTTGGTGGCGGGACAATGAAGTGTGCGTCCACCCTCTTCTCATCTGTGCCGAACTTGTTGTGTGCCACCAGCTTGTACTCGCCATTGTGGATGTGTGTGGGGTTCTGCAGCTCCAGGCAACCATCCAACTCGCTCTCCTTGTCTTCGTAGAGACGTGTCTGCAGATAGCCATGCTCAACGAGCAGCTCACCGCGGTGGTACCACTCCAGTGTGGGCAGGGGGTTACCACGCACCAGGAAGGAGATGCACCAGTGCAGGTTCTGCTGGGGCTCCTGCAGATGCACGATGGTGGGAGGGACTGACCACAAAAAAAGAAGAGAAAAAAAAGAACAAAAAAAAAAGAAAAGGGGAAAAGAGGAAGAGGAGAGGAAGAATGACCCACAGGGCAACGGGAGGATTTAAGGGGGATGAATCAGAGTGGAGGAGGAGAACGACGATAACGAGGAGGACAAGGAGGAAGAGGGGAGGAAAAGGAAGAGACGGACAAGTGGTATGGGGCTACACAGGAGGAAGAGCCTGATATTGTTTAGACAGGAGGGTGCAACAGCTTCTGCAAGTGAGGACCCCCTTCCCACTACCCCGAGTCTGTCCTGGTCTGGGAGAAATGGCACAGAGAATGACAGGAACCGAGGTGCCACACATGAGGAAGAGTAGAGCAAAGTGGACAGGAAATCAATAAAACTGGCTAAAAAGCAATCATGTGAACCAAAAGCATACTTGACTTGCACCAAATGAAAACAACAACCACACAACACACAAAGAGCCCATCTTCCACACAGTCAAGAGTCTAACACTATGGAACTCAAAAGGGAGCAACAACGTGATGGTGGGAGCTATCACTCACAAAGAGTGGAGATGACTACAGAAACAGGAGAGTGTGAGGAACTGACTAGTTTATGGAATCTACAGAGGCACAAACCTTCAGGTTCAGAGATCACAATGACTGTATTTCCTTGTGTGCTCTGTTAGTCTATATATGACAATGTCCTTGTTACAGTGAATGCACACTATGAATTATAGTGTAACAAAGCTGTGTAGCTAAGTGTTATCCTGCACAGTTGTGTAGTTTTGTGTACTACTGATGGTTGGTCTATGTGTAATAGGAAACATTACAGTTTTGTAAATACAAAGAAATCTCATTAAAGTGATATTTCAGAGTACTTCAACCCATGGCCCTGTTGTTCAAGGTCACCAAGTACATGGTATGACACTTGGTAGAGTACAGTTTGTTACGTTATAATTCGAGGTGCACTGTAACAAGGCTGTTGTAATAGTGTTACCGTTATCTCCATATACCCAATGCCCAGTGATCCACATGTCGATCATCAGCTGATCTGGATGCCTCTATGATACAATGCGTTAGCTCTATGTATGGATTTTGATTTGTTACTGTAAATTGGGCCAGCTCACCAGCTTACAGAACATGGCTGATCTGCCTGCTTGCTAATGCACTCTGTAATGTCCCTGTATAAATCAATGAAACTACTGACTTGACCTGACCTGACCTGACCTGACCTGACCTGACCTGAACTGAACTGAACTGAACTGAACTGAACTGAACTAACTGGACTAAAGATCAGAAGCAAACCATCTGGTTGGGGATGGGTTGAGTGACCACTGGCGCCTCTGAACCTGAGGGGGGTTGAGGTGGTGGGGGGTGGGGGATGGGGGACAGCTGTTCTTACAGAGGACGTTGAGCTGCAGCTTGGCCGCCTCCTGGCCCACCACATTCTCGGCGATGCAGGTGATCTCATGGCCATTGTCGTCAGGTGACAGGTTACTGAGAACCAGACTGGACTCCAGCTTAGAAGGATATTCCTTGGTAGGCTGGGGCTGCCAGACAAAAGAAGCAGTGTTAATAGCTCACTACTAGCCTGGCCATGCCCTCCGATGCACTTCCACTTGAGTATCATCTCCCTACAGTCTGGATTTGATCCCATTGAGCTTGTTGTCTCAGGAGGCATTTTAACCTGTCCAGTCAGTGAACAGAGGGAGACATTGTGAATGCAGAGCTAGAATGCTATCAGTCAAGGCAAGTTATCAGTCAAGGGCTGATCCAATCTTTTTAAACTTAAACACTGCAAGCAAGCAATCAAATTTCACTATTGAATGTTCAGACCCTCTGTACGAAACGAAAGTGTAGAATGATGGTCTGGTTTTATTACCAGACTAGCTCACTACCAAACAGAGAATATTTATGATGCTTTCTTAGGCATATGGTCATAATAATTCGGACTGTGTGATGTGTTGGGATTTCAATGCAGCTTATTTAGTTTGGACCATTACAATTTTGAAAACGTGAAATCACTTCAAACACAAAAGCATTAGAAATCATCAACAGATGTATAACATGCCTGTGTAGAGCACTGTGAGCTATTGTTACTCCAGTACGATAATCTGGAGCATTTACATTATACAATGTAGACCAGGAGTTTCAAGAGAGATTATCATAGCTATTCCCAAAGGCTTTCCGTTTTAATATTACATGCATATTTGATGTTATATAAACATAGCGGAAGTACTTTGGGAACGAAATAGAAAGCTCAGGCATTATTTTTGTTTTTACGGTTGAAACGGGGATACAGAAATACGGTATGATTCATGATGTATTACTACAACATTTAAAAGGCTTTCTGTGTGTGTAACTCTACACAGTACATGTTGCTTGGTGTATTCGTTATTCCCCTCAAGCATCCACTTAACCCAGTGAACCACAAGTCACTGACGGAAAGTGAGATGGGGTTTTACTAATACCCCATCATTTATAGGTCTTCACATGTAGGGCCTTCTTTCTCATCATACATTTTTCAAAACCTAATATATCTTAATTTAGTCAAAGGTGAGAATTACTATGGTGACAAGCATTTTCTTTCTCTGAAGCATTCCATTATGAGCATCTACTGGAGACACTGGGATAATTACCTCAGAAATGGTTACCAAGTTAATGTTCCACCTCAACTCTGGGATGGGATTTCCTGAGACAGTGCAGACCACCGTGGCATCTGTTCCATTCATCTGTGTAAGAATGGATGGGGTCACATTGGCTGTTGGAGGTTCTGCAAGATAGAAGGAAGGATTCAAAAATAATAACCCAGAAATTCCATTCCATGTGGATTCATTGTGAAATGTTAATAAAACAATCCACTATGAAATTATGCTCAGTCTGAGGCTATCACAGAAGAAGATGTATTGAGACACTGACAGGGTTGTTGACTTTTGGTAGTTAGAGGTTGTGAAAACAACTGCAATCTGAGTATGTTTAGAGGATACAGAGCACATTGTTTAATTAGCTAATGTGCACACAGTTTCATGATCTCCATTTTCCAAAACTATATTAAGGGTGTGCTATTATTTGTGGACATCTTCAGTGTCTCTTAAATATTGCTATAAGAAACACTTGAACAGTTCAACAGTTTTTTCTCTTCCTTGTCTCTCAAATGCTATTTACTATTATCACTAAACATTCAGAAAACTTAATTAGAACATACTTAGAAAACACTTTCACGTCAGAGTCCCCTCAATAAGCAATTGTACTGACGGGACTTTCCTGATAGAAAAATACTGAATCAAATAATGCCTTTGTATTTAAAATTCAAAATGAAAGGACACTTGGTAAACCCCTTTGTTCTAGTTACAGCTTCGGGAAACTACCTCTCTGGAGTGCTGAGAATGATGGAAGATATGGAGGACTGAATTGAATTACTGGATATGAAAGCTTCACTGAACATTGATTGTCTCAAATAACACAAGACAGTGATCTTTACAACTAAGAAGGTCTACTACACCAAGACATCAGCTGACTGACAAGATTCTCTTGATAATTCACTGTATCTTTGCAGATACAGCACAGATCATTGTGAATTAGTGAGGATAAAATGCTGAGGAATGCATAGTATTCTTTAAAACAAACCCTATTTTTGCACACACACACACGTACACACACACACACATACACACACACACACTTCTACATGATCTTGATCAATTTCATCCCAAAAACGGGCATTAGTTCTTGTCCTGAAGTCTACAGTAACATACGAGAATAGATGGTGTGGGATGGTCATGGGACGTAAAAAGCTCTGTAGTGGTGGGGTAGCACTTACCGCAGGCTGCCGGTGCCAGTCTGGACAGAGACTTTATGCCTCCTTCATAAATGCACTGGAGTTCCTGATTCTCAGTTTCATCCAGGCCCAACCACAGCTTAATCCACATGTTCTCACAAGAGCATTGCAGAGGGTTGCCAGACAGGTACCTAAAATGAAAGTGGACCAACAAAGTATGTAGATAAGTAATGCAATCTGTTTTGCATACAAAATATCATATAAATAGTTTTTAGACAAAGTACAATACAATACACAAAGAGTCACACACACATAGATACACTGCCATGTATTGTTCATGCAGTGAATTGAGGGCTTAAAGGAACTTGGAGCATTTTCAACTTATATCTCTGTTGTTTGAGGTGAATTGAGTACTGTCGGTAGGGAATATAAAAAGAAAATTTGGTATAATATAGACCGAACAGTGAACTGGTACTGGAACTGGAAGCTAAAGCTAACCAATATGGGTCAGTAAACTCTCTTTTGGTTCACTGTTTGGGTCATGACAAATTTTCTTGTTTGTTTTTCCTACTGGCAGCATTCAGTGACCTCAAACAGGGCTATGGGTTGAAAATAGCCTGAGTTTTCCTTTAAGGCATTGAAAAACTTACAAATAGGACATATTTGAATTTCGAAACGCTCTCCATGATAACGTTGACAAATTATTGTCTTTGAGATTTCTGAAAAAATAAAGAAAAATCATCAATGGTACATTACACAAAATAAATAACTTTCCATGATTTGCTGCAGTTAGTTGTGCAATTTGGTTCTGTAGCATATTATGTTTTAACTGGAATTATACTTAAGCCACTTTGTTTTGCCACTGACAATAATAGAAACCATACTAAACTGTCCTTCAGTAAACTGCAAGAGTACTACAGTATGCATGTCAATGAGAGTGTGGTATCCAAGGCCAATGCATCCTTGAGGAAACACTAATCAAGACCAAAAGATGCAGAAATAATAGTGAATATAATAATAAAACAAATATAATATATAGAGAGATAAACCTTCTATAGAAATAAACCTGTCATTTTATGCACTGTATGGGGAAAGCAGTTACACAAATACAAGTCCACAATTGTGCTTGGTCTTAGAAAAGGGCATTGATACATACTTATGCAAAACCAACACTCAAAACTAATATGGCAAGAGGAACCACAAGAAATGTTAATGCAAGAAAAGAAAACTACATAACTGTGTAGTACTGTGTACATCATTATCTTTTAACACTTTTTATCACCATTGTCCAAACCGAGATAGTATTTTGCCAAGGGCTAAGACTGGACTAAGATGCTGGAATTTTGAATAACATCTCATCACTGTGCTTTAAATTCAACTTACAGGTCTTTGAATGAAAAATGCACCCACCCCAAAAAATCAAACCTACTTGCCACTGGGAACGAACAGGGTTTGGGCAATGAAAGGATAACAAACAATCGGGAAATCACAATATTGAAGGAAGTGGGAAATCGGAGTGGATATAAATTACACACAGATACTGAAGTCTGGCATTGTTGAGAAAGGCTGACGAAGATATAGATGAGAGCTGAGAGTTTGTCACAGTTCTGTTGAAGGGACAGAAAGACAGATCAGACAAAAACTACATGTATTCATCATATAGGGATAAGAATAAAAAATAAAAATAATAATACTTACAGATTCCTGAGATTAAAATAGGCCTTCATATGGAAATCGCTGATTGTAAATAATCGGTCCTGATTTGTGATAAATCTATTTAAAGACAAAACAAAACAAAACAAACAAACAAAAAAATCAGTTGAGTGTAAATTAAAGCTTAGCTCTGCATTTAGCTTATCTTTTGTTAGGCCTGTAGGAGTAAGTCTAGACCAGCCTGTATCGTCAGGCCTATCTACGAATAAACAAATAGGCCTGTTACATTTTCATAGAGAAACCTGCAAAGGTTTTGACTAAAGCGCATCAGATCCAACAAAGCGAAATGAATGGTTTGCCACCTGCTTTCAGGATAGGCCTATGCACTGTCTGAAAATCGAACATGACTTTTAATAGGCCTAAAGGTAGATCTTAAAAATTACGTGTTCCTAGTGTATGCTACATGCCTAAAACGTTGAACCGTTGTCCTGGAAACGGAGTGACATATTTGCGTAGGCGCCAATGCTTGTTGCTTTGCGGACACGCTGGGCTGTGACTACTCCGTTGGAGATGGATACAGTTTTAGTCTATTAGTATGCTCTTTATTCCAAATAGATCATTACAGGGGGAAACAGGGACTCCAATGGAACAGAGATACACCCCAAAGGATCCAGCTCCTAATCTTAGGCATGATTATCAGCAGCCCTCGCTCTTTGTCATTTATTGTAATATGATGCTAGGATACAGTTCCATCAGCGCATCCCGTAACACGTAGGCCTACATTCGATTCAATAATCACGAGTGAATCACGGTGAAAAAAATCATTGAGGCTTTTCCAGGCTTTTAGTAAGAGTGCGTGAAGATTCTATCAGACATTTGGGTTTACCCCCCCTCCCCTCTCTTCCCCGTCTATTCCTCACGATGTGGTTTCAGCTGTTGTTTCTCCACCAACATCGAAACCTCGCTAAGTTCTGTAATCAGCCTGTCTCCAAATCCCCACTGCCTATGTTTGCATGAGCGAGAATTTATTACGGGCATATAATACACTGCCATGCCCATACACCCCTCCAAAAAGACGGGGAAAGCGCGCACACACTCACATCTTAGGCACGCACGCTCACACACACCTTCCTCTGGAAACGGAGGTTGGAGACTTATGAAGCCTACGTTAGAGGGCGATCAATATTCGATAATTTACAGAATATTCACTGTGCCTTCTACCAAGCTAGATGTTCATCTACATCTGAATGCACCGAACTTCCTAAATTTGCACGCGAACGTCCTCTGCGATTCGCTCCATACCCTTCTTAGAATGATAGGGGATATGGGAAGGTTACGAATGTCATGGAACACCACCGTCCCCTCAGTCCACATATGCTGATTTATTGGATTATTTGCTCGTTTCATTCTGTCATTGATTGATTTGTAGTATTAGCTTTCGCTGGGCTGTTCAAAGCATTTTAATAGCGTGCGTTATTGTAGCCTAAGCTCTGTTCATTTTACACGTCACTAAGATCAATCACTCATTGGGTTTGCCGATCACACTTACATATCTGTGATGTTTTCCATGTCACTCTCCTCTGCCAAAACGGGGAAATCCTCGATCCCAGGGTCTTGGTCGATACATACAATCCTCGAGGTACTGCAAGTACAGGATGTAGGGCAAGAAGCGGCGCTAAACCCCCAAAGCCCCATCAAAACCCCGTAGAATCCCAAGCGAGCCATTCCACACACCCCTCCGACCATGGTGGGTCCCAGGATATTCCACCAATATTTGATTAAAGTGCTATTTTGGTTCTTAATTGTTGATATTATCTCAGCAATGTGGTTCAGCCGCGTGGACACAGACGCCGCTGATCGAGGAGACGCAGAGCTGTTCAGTGTGAGGCGCGACTGTCATGGAATGGCCTTTCCCTCTGTCTCCGCAGAATGGTGGTATCACACCATTACATGTCGACGCCGCGAAAAAGGGTGCCAAAATCCCCCGTCCTGTGGCAGTAACGGCCGCCCCGTCTCCGAGAAACTGGCACTGGGTGGCAAAAACGTGGCGCCGCAGGCACTATGCGATATCTACGGTGCTGACGCTACATCCAGCGCCGTGGAAGAAAACAAGCAAGACTGGGAGTGCGTGGTGATGTAGCGACAGAGTGCGTGTGCGAGAAAGCAGCGTATACCTGCAGGCGCCTATTGATTACTGCCGCGGACGAGCGCATCTTCTCAAGCCACCGTTATAATTGCATTTACTCAAGAATTGTTTAAAATATGAGCTGCCCTCCGATGCTGTCGGCAATTTGTCACCAATGTAGGCAGAAGAACGTTATCGACCGATCTCTGCATGGCAAGATGAGATTTCAAAGATAGTCTCCGTGTGAAAAATTATAGACGAGAGCATAGCAGCCCTATATTAACTGGGTGAAAGGGTAGAGAATGCGAGGGAGCAACGTCTTTATTTTTCGGCATTTTCAACACTATCCCTTGATTTTAAGAGTGATATTGTAACTCAGATCTGCATACCAACAATTCAGGTGCGCTTTGAACCCCATGCCATGCACGCGCGTAAAGCGCGCGCTCTCAACAGTACCACTTTTTCATGGATGGCCATTACCGGAGTGTGACGTGCGCTTTGACGCACAAGATGGGCTGCATCTAAGAAAAATAATTACTAAACAAAATACGTCTGGCCCTATGCTTAAAGAGAGCTCTGCATTCTAGCCGAAAGAAGGCAGAGAGAAAACTGTATTGGTTAAATCGCGGTGTAATGCACTGTGTTTATGTGAATCTGCTTTCGGTTGATCTAGCAATATTACATGGACTTTACAGTAACAACATCTTAATTCTCACAGTCGAAATATTTCAAGGCTGTAAATAGGTATAATTAGGCTAAATAGGCGCGACCACAAAGGGGTATTTGTCACTGTAATGCCTTTTGGCTGACAAAATAGCCATCTATCCTGACGAACCAGGGTGGTACAAGATAGGGGCGGATAAGGAGATAGATACATAATTTAGAACTGCTTTGGGAACCGCTGATCAAGGCAGACTAGGCCTAACACGACGTGTCCAGAAGAGGGAGACAACGTTTAGGAATTAAACGCCGCAACGTACAAGGTCGGTTTACGGGACATCTGGGTTGAGTTCAAAGGGTTCAAGTTTTAAATCTAACCTGAATCCTTTATAATTACAAGTGTGACAACGACTGTTATATTTACCCCAAACCTCTTGTCACTCACGGTTAATAAAGATGCAGACTACATTATTTATTGCATGCAGAGGACCAATTAATTCTCTCCAAAATTCAGAGGTGCAAATGATCTAGGAGATCTGTCAGCTCTATCTGCTTTTTTCATACAATTGTATAAAACAGTAGAGAGCTTCCCTTTGTCTGATGGCTTTGCAGCTGTTTTCACTGAAAGGATTGCTAGTTCAGTGAGCCTACCAAAGGCTTTACCTTTACCTGAAGGTCACTACCTTGAGTAGACAACTGGGCATCCCCGGATTCTTTCTATTCTTTTAATGAAGATGTAATTTTGATATTCTTCAGCAAAGTTGTCCAACAGCATTCCCTTAAAACCCTATTCCATAAACTCAACTCCTCTGCAGTCAATAACACATATTATTTTAGTCATGCCTTGATTCAGCTTACCATTACCTTGGTACACTGATGAATGAATACCTTCTCTGCAGTCATCAAGATGTAAATTTACAGTACATTGTGCATTATCAGGAAGATCTGACCTGACCGTCTCAGGCAGTAAGCCACCCAACCAACCAGGCCATGGTTTGTCCTAAGACATACTATTGTCGTGCAATATTGCATGGCTGACCACTTTAGCAGATATTTACAAATGATCTAAATGTATGTCTAGTCTTTCATCACTTTGATGACTTCTACTGCAACAAAAATAAAATCAAAGTCCTCACACAAAATGAGAGTCTTAGTGAAGGCCGTTTTCTTTTGAGATACCTTGCTGGAGGACTGAATTAACTGTCACAAGTTATTCTAATGGCTTAAGGACTTGTGAAATGTGTTGGAGAGATGAGTAAATGTGTTGTGAATCCCATCAGGGAGTTTAGGGCTTGCGCTGGACCTCATACTGTATATGTGAAAGAGAGAGTCTATTGCATTTCACCAGTATGCACTAATACACTACAATTCAAATTGCGTCACTGCACTCGATATAACAAAATCGTCACTTGGTTGCAAAACAATCCCAGAAAACAGCTCTACATTTAAATAATTTTTATAAAATAGATTATCTATATGTTCCATTAAATAAAGCATTTGCAGACAAATGGTTATGAATCAAAAGATGTAAGATTGCATAACAAATTTTAACAAAATAGATTGCAATTACATTGTACAAGTTTATCTCTAGTATAGATTTTTCAGTAGTCTTTCACAGCCAAGGAACAAAAAGCAAGCGCAGATGGGATTTTTCCAGTGCTCCTATGAGGTCCTGCATGGTGTGTGTTGGACAAACACATATGCTCACATATGCCACACAGAGACACAGTCCAAGATGTTCACATCATCATGAACTATCAACCAATGAATGGATGACTTGTAACACATAAGGAGAGAGTGTATGTTTGTTTAAATGAAGAGAGAGAAAGTGTGGAAGAATTATGTGTGTGCTTTGATCATTTGTTTTAGCCCATTCATCCCTCCCAAATGCTGAGCTGTTGCAACATTGTTGGGTCATGGACCTATGGACATGCCATGCCTAAATTTTCTTAAAGATGGACTTCCTTAAATGTGTGCCATTAGTGAACAATGTCAAGAATGGTAAATCACACCAATGACGCAGAAAATGGTGAAAACTTGCTAATGCAGACTCCAATAGAAACATCAAGACTTGATATATAACAGTCTCCATGGCAACATTTGACTTGAGAGCTCTATTTTGCGAGTGGCACTGACTCGTCTATAGCCTATCTAAAGGGGATTTCACAGCACAAAGACACTGGCAGGAATTTGTGGAAATGTTAACTCTGCAGCATTCCTTCACAATTTGTAAATTAACAATTTTTATTTGTGTGTGAGTGTGTGTCAGTAGCACATTCTTGCATGACACAAGCCAAAATATCTTTTATTAGTAGGAATATATATTTATAGGGTATTAGATGACAGTCCTCCACACTGGAGTGGTCTAGGTGTTAGTTAATTTACGTGTGATTCCCACTCTCCCTGCATCCTCAAGACCTATGCCACTGATGGAGTGCTGCTGAGTGAAAATTAGGTATTCTCTGCCATATGCCAAATTCCTTAGGGAGACACATTCTGTTCTTTCTCTTTTGTGGCTGCCTACCACTGTCATCACATGACAAACATGATGTAGGTTTCTAAGACATTACAAATGACAAGTGGGAAGTGGTATGTTTACACTGAAAGGCCCGACACTGTGGGTTGTGCCCAAGGTCTTAAGGGCATGAACTGAAAAGCAAACAAACAAGCCAGTGAATGAATGAATGAATGAATGAATGAATGAACAGCCTGTTATGTCTAGGCCTACAAGTATGCTCTCAATTAGTAATAATAATAATAATAATAATAAAAACAGCATTTCTGGAAGCCAGGGGTAGCACCCAAATGCTGTCAGTTTTCGAGTGGCATGGTGGATGACTGAGCACCCAAATCGATCAATCAATCAGTTAATCAATTAATCAATAAGATTGGCAGCCAACTGATCAGGGCCAGATATGAGCTACATAACGTAGACTAAGGATATGGCTACACCCTAGAAAAGGAGAGTAAAGGAAGCCTTTGTAATTTTAGGAGACAATATTGTCCGTGTAACCTAAACATCATGTGTCGCCTGCTAAATGAATGTTACATAACAGCTGGGCGTTTGCAAAGAACAGTAGGCTTCCAAGAAAGACGCGACACGAGATTCCGTATAGATCTATGTAAAACTCCGCTGTCCAGAAAAAGTTACTATAGACTCTGAAGTATTATTGGGAAATTTTAACAATTTGTCGATGTAATTTACACACACAGCACCTAATGTTAAACCAGTAGTTCCCACCCATCCTTCACGATAACCAGTTAGAATAGTGCGGAGGTCGTGGTTGACACAACGTTTATCCAAATGCCTTGAGAAATTCACGGATTGCTTTGAATGACGTGGAATCTGTCCAATAGTTCTTTGAGACAAAGCACCACCCCTGTCTTGTTCCACCAATAACAAAATAAAGCTGCTTGATAGTCAAATGAGCTTCAGAATCAAGGGTGAATGCGCACATCTTTACGACATATTCGGAGTGGCGAACGGGGGCGTTTACAGGTTTGTAACACATTTTGGCGTTTTTAAAGACATCTTTGTGTTAAATAAACAACGATGGAGGTAGTTGGAAATGTGTTTTGTATGCAAGTTGACTTCCAGTCATTTACGTTCGTGACATTTCAGCATATTCAGAAGGCGACATTGTCGCTGTAAAAGGTGTCTAATGTTAATAAGCTAACCGTAGCAGTCGAAGCTAGGTAGCAGGAGATAGCTAGCTAGCTAGTTTTCAAGCTAACCAGCTACCGAACTAGCAAGGTGAGTGGAGAGGTTTGATAATTACAAGCTTGCTAGCTAATTAACCATTAACTTGAATGTAGCAAAGGTTAAACAAGTGTTATTACAATAAGTATCATTGAACAGACAATGCAATCGAAAATGTATGGAATGCAGTGTGATTTCCGTGAGATGAAAATTCTACTCAAGCTTGCTAGCGAACTTTGCCTGGCCTCTTTCAAAAGCAAGGCAACGTTTTGCAGAATAACCGGAAAACCAAAATCAAGCGTGCTAGTTAGCTAGCAGTTTGTGTGTTGGGTGGGGGGGGTAATGTTTTCAATGACTATCGCCCAAAACCCTAACTAATAGTACACTGTTTTTGCTTATCCATAATGACATAAAAAGTTGTTATCGACTATTGAATAGCAGTGCATTAATGTCCGAATGAGCAAGGAAATATGTGTGATTTTATTTTTCGAAAGTACACAACGCTTTACCAAGCATCAGAGCTCAATTTGGACATTGGCTGATGTTAGATGTGCTGTTCTCAGCCGTGTTTGTCGAATCAGTGGTACAGAGCTAGTTTGTCGTTAACAGGGAAGTGATCTAAACGCTATTTAGCAAGTTGACTATGATCTCGATATAAAAGCGTGGTCAAAAACGTGTTTTATATGTACATCTTGCTGGCTGCCCTGCTGCTGGCAAGAACAAGGTTTCTGTAGTATTTAGTGAATTACATTATTTGGTGCTGCATTTGAAGTATAGCTTGGATAAAGCTGGTCTATAATTGAATTGAACGCAAATTATAGTCTATTTCCTGCAGTTGATTATCTAGTCTTTTGTGCCGTCAGCGACAATCTTGCCTGGTCAGTATGTAAACTCAGTTCCCCGTGAATGATAATTTTCCTGAAAATGGATCATCGTCGCTCCCATCATTGCAGACATTTATGAATGGGAATTCATTAATTTGTGAGTTAGATTTGTGTCAGAGATCAGGTCTCGTATAGCTCATAGCTTTTATAGATTTGTGTAGAGTGGAGCGGGGTGCTGTTTGTGATCATTTGGATGCTCTCTGGAGCAGATTCCCGGAGTGAGGAGCCCGTTCGCATTTCACCGGTGGTAGCAAACAATGGAGACAGAAATTGAACAGCAGGAGGGAGAGACTACGTTCAGCAACACTGACACAAACGGTAAGGCCACACATACTTCGTAATGTAGCAGTCCAGACATCTACTTATACACATAAGCAGGCGAAAATGTGAAACGCACCTGACCTTATAGTACCTGCGCTAGCTGTCTGTTGTTCTTGTCGTCTATGGTTGTGTAAGTTCCTTCAGTCGTTCTGGAGTTTAACTGTTCAGCAAGAAGTAGTCTTCACTGTAATCTGGCATTCATCTGTGACCGTGTTGGTTGAAGAGGAAGTTATTTTGTCGTAACTTCATCATAGCTCAGTGTAGAGGAATTGTTGGTCAGAGATTTGTCATGGTTGTTTTTTGTCCGAATGTACTGCTTCAACTTGCCTGTCATTATGTTGCCACTGCCAGGAAAACGCCCTGCTGAAGACATGGATGAGGAACAGGCCTTCAAGCGCTCCCGCAACACAGATGAGATGGTGGAGCTTCGTGTGCTGCTGCAAAGCAAGGTGAGCATTCACAGCTTCGACAAGGTGATAAGGATGACCCAGTTGAGCCTTCTCTCACTTGGACAAACACTTGAACAGAACCACAACATTGCAATATCATTTTTGAGTTTTGGGTGACAATTATACCAACTTCTTTGTATACATCCAAAGACAGCTCCCCAGACAGCACCCCTTTGTTGAGCTGGAGACAAATGTTCTCAAGACAAAAATAATGTTAATCTTTTTATTGAATTGATTTTTAAAATGTTTTTACAACTCGTAATATTATTTCCCTTATTTTCCTGCTTCCCATCAGAATGCAGGAGCTGTAATCGGCAAAGGTGGCAAGAACATCAAAGCCTTGCGTACAGACGTGAGTATTCTCAGCTGGAATCAGAGACAGGGTTGTGTTGTTGTTGTTTTTTTTATTAATTAATGTATTGATTTATTTGTTAATTTACTTGTTTGTTTGATTGTTTGAGTGGGTTGTAGGAAGGAGTTCTTGTCGTACACATTAACAGTAACTCTCCTCTAGTGGGCTAGAACTGTTTTGTTCCTTGAGAAGTCTCTGTATTCTTGTTTATACAACTGTTTAACCATAATGATTATAACAGTGCCTCACGCTAATGAAACCTCCTATTGACTGCTTGTTTTTTAAAAGCTAAAATGTCCAAACTTGACACCCATGAAGTCATTTAAATAGCCAGTCAGATGCACTTGGAGAAGGGAAGAAAAAATAACTTGCTGCATGCTCATTAAAGTGTTGCCTTATAGTTTGACCCAGTCATGTTGACTGTCTTGCTGAAACTCTGCACCTATGGGTTGGCTCATGCAGACAGACACAGTGGGTCCAGATTGGGGTGGGTGAACAGTAAAAACGTAGGTGTATCCGTGTGACTAAATCTTTTTGGAAAGGGGATGTAGTGGGTAACCCACCTCAGGCCTCCAGTCGTTCTGAAGAAGGTCTTCTTGTGCCAGCCGTTGCCCTAGTTAACAGCTAAAGCCCAAAAGCAAACAAAACAATCCTTTTGACCGTTGTCTCGACTCTTGAGCTGACCAATAGTTTCTGTGAGTAAGTCAAGAGACACAAGAACTTCTGTAGCTCAGCAGCCCATTTGAAATGTTACCTTTGCTTTGAGCTGGATGAGATCACTCGCTGTGTTCTTGTCTTTTTTTCTTTTTTTAACTTTTTCTTTCTTTGTTTCGTATTTTTTTTTCTTTTAAGGACAATAGAGTGATGAGTATAGCCTGTATTCAATTAAAAATGTATTCCTTCTCCCCCTTTTCCCTTCTCCTTTTACTTTTGTTATTTTTGGCCACCTTCCTCCGTTGCCCATGTTCTGGATCGACATGCCCCTCCTGCGTTGCCCACCTTGACGTTGGCCCAACCTCCGCCCCTGAACGCCCGCCCGCCCATCTGACACCCCGGTTGGCCCCGCCCATAAATGTGCCCCTTCTGCCATAAACGGGCACCTTACTTGCCAACTTGTGATTGAATGCCCCTGCCCAATGCCAACCTCCACGGCCAATGCAGTACAATGCCAGTGTATCAGTCCCTGACAGCAGTGGCCCAGAGCGGTATGTCCCACCAAGTTGTTGCCTCACTGCCTGATTAGATCAGAGAACACATGTCTTTTGATAACCTGCCTTCTGTTTCATTTTAACATTTTTACACATGAAGTACCCCCACCCCCACCCACCCCCTTTTAAGAAACGTGTATTGTTCCATTTATTTTATTTTATTTTATTTTATCTGTCTTACTACCCCCTCCCCACCCCATCCCCCCTCTCACATTCAGTATTTCATTTTAATATGGACCTTTTTCTTTGTCACTTCAGTGTCACACATACACACACACATACACACACTCACACTCACAAACCTGTTTAGAGCTCTCCCACACATAGGAAGTGATTCCATCCTCTTTAGTTTATTTGAAATGGAAGGAGCACAGCTTCAACATTTAGAACCTTTTGTGCTGTAATTTTCTTTATGCTCTTCCCTTGCTTTAGACTGAGTAACTTCTCTTTTCATTTTGAAAACCGTGAATTATGGAAATCCAAAAAGAATGAAAAAAAAAACCTAAACTTTCTCGCTCTGTCCTTGTGGCCCACCTTGCTCCCCCCTTACCCCCTGCCCCTGCCCCCCCCCCCAAACCCCCACCTCACTGTTCTCAACATTGCTGTTCATGATTTGAGCGAGTGCTGTGCCTTCCAGAAAATTCACTCTCTGTCACTTCCATCACTGTTGTCTAGTTTTTAATTTCTTCCTGGTGCTGCATCTCTTTGTCCCCCCCCCCCCCCTCCTCCTTTTTTCTCTCTTTCCCTTTCTGTCTCTATCGCGCGCTCTCTCTCTTACCCTCCGTCTCTGGCCCTTATTCCCCTCCCATCAGTCCAGACTGTTAAGCTGCCAAACTTCTCATCTGCCCCCCCCCCTCCCCCCTCGCTCCTGTACGCCACCTACTGGCCACCACTCGCATCCGCCGCCCCCCCACCCCCCTGCTTCCTTTGGTTTTGTTTGGTTTTGCTTGTAGTTCTATCCCCCTCCTCAACCCCTCCTACCCTGCCCCCCTTCCCCTCCGATTCCTCTTTTGTCACTGTGAGAAGGTGTGCCAATGGCACGGTTTTGCGATGGCGAATCTTGCATATAAGATAAATAAGTATACATATTTGTTTTAACATGTTACTTTACAATCAAATTCCTTCCTCCAGATTTTTGTTTCACTGGTGGTGGGTTTGGATTAAAAAAAAAAAAAAAACCTTAAGCAACCATTTTCTCCCTTTCTGTGTCTGTATCTCTGATTCTCACGCATTACTTTGCGGCCATTTTGTGCCCACTCTGATCTGAGCCCTTCCAAGAAAGTTGCCCATTCCTCCAGGTCTTTTGTCTCCTCTTCTTTGTTGAATGTTTGCGATCAGCGAGTGCATGTCAGCTGCTCGTTAATTCAGTGGAGTGTTGGGGAAATTTGAAACATGTGTTCAATCTTTTTTTCCCCTTTCTCTTTCTTTCTTTCTCTCTTGAATCTGCTCTCTTTTTATTATTCTTTTTTTTGCTCAGTCTACATCAGAATGTTTGTTCTAAAAGTGTTGTCCATTTTCCTTCCCTTCTGTTTTTTTTCCGTTATCCGCCATTATGCTTTTGATTACCCACTTTGGCTCTCCAGCATCCTGAGCGTTAGTGCAGATATCGAAACCATCGGTGAAATTCTCCTCAAGATCATCCCTACCTTGGAGGAGGTGAGTACATTCCTAAGAACCTGCATGTACCTACTAGCCAGGAAGAGTCTGCAATTTCATATTGAAAGATGAGCATGGCTAGCCATCGCTAAAACCACAACCTGTGTGATGTGTTCAGTGGCAAGAACACTGATATCATTGCACTGAACTTCATCTTTGTTTTTCTTTTTCCTACCAGTACCAGCATTACAATGGCATCGACTTTGACTGTGAGCTTCGCCTGCTTATCCACCAGAGTCTGGCTGGAGGCATCATTGGGGTCAAAGGTGCCAAAATAAAAGAGCTGAGGGAGGTGAGAGCCACCATGAAGAGGAGGGCAAAAAACCCTTATTAGTTCACATCTACATTTACATTTATGTAGTAGTAGCAGTCTGCGCTTTTATCCAAAGCGACTTAGATTTGTCAACTATCAATTACATCAGGGCCAGACTCCCTTAGAGCAACTTAGGGCCAAGTGCCTCGCTCAAGGGCACAACGGTGGCAGCCACAATTTTCCAGGCTTGCATGCTAGCCAGGTTAACCACTTTGCCATCTCCGCACATCTATGTTGGCATTAGGTGACCAACTACAGCTGCCGTACAGTCAAGCTTTCAGATTGGTTTGTGCAGTGGCTGGTGTCCTTGTCGGGAGGTGGGGGGTGATGTTCCCTACTTAGAACTCTGTTGTATTTACTTCCAGAACACCCAAACCACAATCAAGCTCTTCCAGGAATGTTGCCCTCATTCCACCGACCGTGTGGTTCTGGTGGGGGGGAAACCGGAGCGAGTGGTGGAGTGCATCAAAGTCATCCTGGAGCTGACCTCTGAGGTGAGAGCCTCTGAAAATAGCAGGCCGTCCCCATTTTCACCTCACGACACGAACCTATTGCACTGAACATGATGTGAGTGGTCTTATGAGAGAATACATGGCCCATTTCTGTCAGACATCTGGAATAGAGGTAAAGGTGTTTTTTAGGAAAAGTGTGAGGAAACAACCATATTGTGATAATGTTAAAAGCGTGTTTAAAAATGGTACGTTCACACCAAGCCTACTACTAAAGCATTGCTGTCAAAATATTTGGCTTCACTCATGTCACTCAAATCACTCATGATGTGACCATTGCCTATCCTTACTGTTGAAATGCATCAGAAGTTGTTGGAGTTGTTTTCAACTTTTTTAAGTCTCCAGTTGCCCAAATTTTAATTGTGTGTGTGTTTAATTATTATTATTTTGTTAATAGAAAGTAAGAGATTTTATTTTGGATTTGAATTTATTATTTAAAAATATATTTTTGGTACAATAGTGACAACTGTAGGTCCACCCTTCTGATTCCCTTTGTGTTGACTCCAATCTATTCCCTTTCTACGGTTAGGCTCCAATTAAGGGTCGTGCCCAGCCATATGACCCCAACTTCTATGATGAAACTTATGATTATGGCGGCTTTACCATGATGTTTGAGGAGCGCGGCCGCAGGCCCATGGGCGGGTTCCCCATGCGCGGGCGTGGGGGCTTTGAGCGGATGCCACCAGGTGGCCGTGGTGGTCGGCCCATGCCGCCATCCAGGAGGGACTATGATGACATGAGCCCCCGCCGTGGTCCGCCACCTCCACCACCTGGCAGGGGAGGACGTGGAGGCAGCAGGGCCCGGAACCTTCCCCTACCCCCACCACCGCCACCAAGAGGAGGGTAAGAACCTACCTTTTTCCAACACACACACGCCTACACACCAACACAGAAACCAAATAAATACATTTCCTAGATTGAACAAGGAGAGATTCAGTGGCAATTTTACTGCTACTTGCAATGTTCTGACTTCACTTAAACCTGTTTGCAGGAGTTCCTTACATTTACATGTTGATATAGTCCTGGTTACTGTTAAGTAACTGCTACTTCTGGTAGCGTGTTACATATGTGCTAACAAGTCTGTTTTGTTTTTGTTTTGTTTTTTTTGTTTTTTTTAAGAGGTGACCGGTTTTCCCATCAGAGCTATCACAGCAATATGGACGACAGACCAAAGTGAGTACATATTTGTGTCGACTACTTCCAGCAGAGTTTCAGAAGAACTGCTCCAACCCCAATGAAGCGTATACTCTAGCTGTTTTCAGACTGGTCAGCCCAGTGTTGGAGCCGGTTCCCGCATCAGTTACCTGGGAATGTCCGGATGTGGGTGTGAACTAGTCGGCTAGTTCAAGAGTTAGGTTTGGGAACTGGCACCACCACACTTCTCTATCAGTCTGAAAACGCCTTCTGAGAATTAGATGTCCTGTGTCACTTCTAATTTCTACACATGCCCATTACATTTATGGATTGGCCCTCAGTAATAAACCCAATTGCCAATTGAGCGGCCATTTTGAAAGCCCATCTCCAGTGACGAGAACCAGACTTAGGTTCCCGTTCAGGTTAAACGAGTTTAACAGCCCTGCCACTGAGGTGGAGCAGGTTATTAGGAGTCATTTTGGCTCCTTTCTCACATGCAGGCCACTGCAGGAGCTGAGGCCAAAGCCCAGAAACCTGTCAGCTGCTGAAAGAGTTTAACTTTACTAGGAAAGTGACTTTCGAAGTGTGGTATTCACTATTCAGAACTGACCAAATGAATAAAAATTGCATAATGTGTTGAAAGATTTGATGTACACAGTTTGCAATGTAATGTGGTTAACTGTTTAATCTGGTAATGCATTTTGACCTCGCCTAACAGGGGACTTTGTGCACAAGTGTGTAAGCATTAGAATTGACAGGAAGCCTGAGTCTTCTCAGATAGTAAACCACAGGGCGGGGTGAATTATTTCTGGAGTAACAAAATGTCCAGCTCTCTGTTGCAATATTTGTATGTTATTATGGAATCATTATTCTGGCATTAGTCCATTTGTAAAGGTAAATGTTTCCACTTTGTATTGTATAATAATGTCTTTCAGGTCTGTAAGCCTCAGTTTGGTGCCATTACATTTCTCACATTTCTGATCTTTTTATTTCTGCATACAGCGACAGAAGAGGACGGCCAGGAGATCGCTACGACAGCATGGTGAGTAAATTTGTTCTTTCATCAAGCAAAGATACTGCAAATTATTGGCATCAGTATAGCATTTAATCCTACAAAGAACAGTTCAATGGAAGAGCTTGTAGATGTTGGACGAGAGGAAAAAAGGAACTGCCTGTTCTGTGTGGATGAAATGTGTAATGGATGCATATGTGGAGCACTCATCCTGTCTGCACTGGTTTGGCCTGCTGTTGCTAGGCAACAGATTTTTGAATTACTTGTTGCCTAGGTTACCAAGGAGCAGTTAAATACGTAGGTGAAAGCCTCCACGATCGCCAGTGAACTCTCCAGGCAAACGCAGAGCGAGTGCCTGGGTGGATCCAGGAGGCTTGTTAGCTCGTGCCATTTAGGGCTAAGGCAAACACTGTCTTTCGCTTCTTATTCATACAAAAGAGGCCTTTAAGTATAATTGGTTGGTTATTACATGTAACTTTTTTTCTTTGTTGTTGTGTTTTTTTTTTTTTTCTTTTCTTTTTTGTGGAGAATGCTTTGTACTTTGACCAAACTGATGCCTCCCTTTTACCCTCTTTCTTTCTCTCATTCATGTCTTGCCTGTAGAGTGGAGGATATGGTGAGTAGTCATGCATGCCATTCCTGTTTGACTCTGCTCCAGCCTTGTACGTTGTTGTTTGCCGTCATATCAAACACATGCACTTCCTATTGTTAGTGCCACTCTTTCCTGCCTTTCTGAAGGCCCAACTGCTTTTGAAACCTTCATGAATGTGCCCCGCTCCTCCCTCTCCACCCACTTACATTTCTCCTTCTTGATTCTTTTAATTTAAAGACAATAATTCTTCTTGGGAGCCCTTCCAGTCAGGTGAGATGACATGTTTATTTATTTATTTTTCTTCTTCTTTTTTTGTTCATCTAAGCACGCCAGAAAGCAAAATAGCTGCTTATCTTGGCACAAAATGAAAGTACCTTTTGAAGTGAATGTAATGCATTTTCAGGTGGACGGGGATCATATAGTGACATTGGAGGACCAGTCATCACTACACAAGTCACCATCCCCAAAGATGTGAGTGCAACTCTGTCGACTGCACCACCCACACCTGTTGACACGAAGTCAAACACATGCAACCACTCATGATGCGCACAGCAATACAAGCTGATGGAAGTCGCACTTCACAAACAAAAGTTTATTGGGCTTTAGGAAAGATTGCAGCAGGGCACCTATGCAGCCATTCTGTAGGTGGGGGGTGCTACCGCAATAACCAAGAACTCCCTTAACCATTGTATTTCATTATAAACGATCAGAAAACAAGGCTTTAAGTGTAAAAAAACAAACTTGTCTTTTAAGTGTTGACACACACATTTTACACTTTTACACCAAGCACAGACCTTGCAGTAAAAGCTAACTCCTTTATACATGTTCCCACACACTCTTAGATACAAAAATCCTTACGTCATTTGTCACACAGCCTCTCTTACACCCCTTAATTTCCATATGTGCAATCTGAATTTCGTGTGTCTGTGTGTGTTTAGCTGGCTGGTTCCATCATTGGTAAGGGCGGGCAAAGGATTAAGCAGATCCGCCATGAGTCGGGAGCATCCATCAAGATCGACGAACCTCTGGAGGGCTCAGAGGACCGCATCATCACAATCACAGGCACGCAGGATCAGATCCAGAACGCACAGTACCTGTTGCAGAACAGGTGAGTGAGTGTGTGTGTGTGTGTGTGTGTGTGTGCATGTGTGCGTGTGCATGCACTCTCTCCTCTTAAACATTTTCTCTTACTGGGACTCTAGCTTTCCTTTCTCTCTGTTGTGACCTTTTTTTTTTTTTTTTTAACTCTAGTGTACATGCTCTTTCTGAGAGTTGTACAGCTATAGTTTGCTGTGTTTGCTGTGATTATTACACTATTACAGTGTGTATATATTGTTGAAAAATGCCTTTAACAGTATTTTTGCTTAAGTATTTAAAAAAATGCATACAATACATAATGTGTAATGTACATATTGCAAATGTCTTATGTGTATTTGTCCTGTTTTTGGAATGACCAACTCTCTGAAATGTGCCCCCCCCCCTTCTCTTCCACTAATCTCTAATCCTTTCCTAACATACTGTCCTTTGTGAAACTGCTGTACGGTGAAATTACTGCCATTTGACGGGAAGCCTGGTGGTAGAAAAAGAAAGGGAGAAAAATCAAAAGAAATCGATTGTGGGATGGCTGATGGTTTTTTTTTTTTTATCCAAAAAAACAAAAAAACAAATCAAGCTGGCTTGCTTCTGTGTGGAAGACTTGTGATTTTGTTGTTGTTAGTTAGATGAAGTGACAACAAATCGCAGTCTACCCTACAGCACAGGCTTGGCCTCGTCTGGCTCCTCCTCAGCATTTCACATTTCACACGTCTGTATCCTCTTCCCCTCCTCCCCACCACCCCAACCCTAACAAACTTTTTCCTTTCTGCCAGACCCTCTCACACACATTCACTCACCTCTCACACACCTCACACTCAACCTTTGGTAATCTCTACATGTGTGACTGCACCTCAGTACTATTTCCTAACCTGCTCAACACTCCTACCTCCCCTACCCCCCTCTTTTTCTCAAACTTCTGGGCTCTCTTCATGTGGAGGCCAACCTGAACCTAACTCTACTAGCATGAGACCCAGTCCTGATTGTTCCATGCAGAAGGACCTACACAGGGCTAGTTGATGAGCATGTGTTCTAACCTGTGCTAACCTTTTTGCCTGATCATGGCTGTATCTGGGTTTTTTCATTCCTTGAGGCTTTGGCGTACAACACTCGGTCGGTCTGTCTGTCTGTCTGTCTCTCTCTCACACACACACACACACACACACACCTGCACAGAAGCATACACATACAGAGGCAGTGGGCCCTGATTCTGTACAAGTTGTCTTTATGACTTCATATCCAGAAAATACTTAATTAATAAATACTTAATTAATACTTCATAATAAATGATCACATGTAAAGCTTATAATATATAAAAAGACTAACCAGAAATAAGGTGAACAGAGCAGGGTCTGCTGTCTGTGTTCCATAGACATAACTCTGAAAAGGTCAAACTTGCATGTCTGTCTAGAACTATCCCTCCCTGTCTACATGCCCACCCTACCTTTCTTGCACACACTTAAAGCCCTTCCCCATTATGCGTCTTTCCACATTGTTTTCTTTGTCAGTTTTTTTTTTAATGCATTATGTCTTTACACAGTTTTCACAGAATCTCTTTTTGTGAGACCTCACCAGTCCTGCGACTGGCCAGTGTCTCCTCCTTCTGACATCCTCTCACTCTGGTTCCTCTGTTTCCTGTTTGCAGCGTGAAGCAGTACTCCGGCCGGTTCTTCTAGATGACAACAGAAACCCCAAGCCAAACTGCCATGAGCCCCCACACCCCAATCCCAAACCCCTAACTCTTACAACCCCACCCCCTTCTCTGTTTCAGAACCGCTTCTTTTCAGCAGACATTCCTCTCAGCCTCTGGGTAGATGTGCTCCTCACCCACTTCATTTATTCATTTAGTCAGTCATCCTATCATTTTTATTAAAGAAAAGAAGCGAAAAAGGAAAAAAAAGAAGATACTGCTATGTGTAAATGTCTGGATATCTTTTAAAAGGCAGCAGAATGAGTTTTTCTTTCTTTCTAGTATTTCGTTCCCCTTTGTCTTTCTGCTTGTAATGTCGGAGGGAGCTCACTTGTTTGTCCAAGTTTGTTTTGGCCTTACTGAGCTGCATGCAGTGTTGGTGGCAACCATGCAGAATGTAATCTTGTTTTGTAACATTTTTATTTAAAAAGAAAAATAAATGAAATGGAAATTTCTTTTTTTGCCATTATATTTTTCTTCCTTTTCATCTTGAGTTGAAAGAATAGAGAATGCATTTTTTTTTTATGTAAATATACATGGATTGTTTGGTAAGAGTTTAAATATCAGTATAGTTTTTATTTTGAGAAATTTTCATCTATGATTAATTGGCTTAAGAGGGAGCTAGAGGGTGGAATGGGGTGTATTTTTCTGTCCTTCTTTATCGTTTTTCTACAAACAAAACCCCCCACCTGATTGTCTATGCTGTGAAGCCACTATGGGGAGAAGAGTTTGGGGGAGAGACGGACAGATCATTTGTACTTCACATCAGCGTTTGGGATCCTCTAGCTTTGATGATGCTTGTGTTTTTGTACGTCTTGTTCGTAAGCATTTTTTAACATTTTAGATGGAGATCTTACCTGGCACCAGTCAAGATGGGGGGGCAAAAAAAAAAAGAAAAAGATGAAGCTTTTCTATGTAGACGTGAGCATGCCCCCCCCCCCCCACACACACACACACACACACACACACCTCCCTTACCCTTACTCATGTTGTGCCCGTCAGAGTCTCCTAATCTCTTAATTGCTCTCTGCTCCTCTGGTCTCTGTAGAATGTGCTGCAAGTATTGAGTAATAAAGTCTGTGTCGCCTTTTACTAATATCTGAAGTCTCTGTGTTTTTAGTATTTGCACCGTAATGCTAATATGTTTGTCTTGTTCAGAAATCCTTTCTCCCCCAGAATAGCAAGTTTTAGAATAGAATAGAAAGCCTTTATTGTCCTTATACACAGTGTAATGAGATTTAAAGCAACTCGGCGCAAATTGTATACTTTGCACACAGCGCAAAGTATAAATGTCCTATGTAAAAACTATTACAAAGTATAAATAAGTCCTTTACAAAAACTACTATAAAAGAGAAGAAAAACACCTAGTAAGGACAAATGTACACCTCCATATCTTCCAGTATTCTTATCACAACTGTTAATGGAGTTGAGGGTGAAAGTTAGACTTGGGCCTGATTTTGGCACTCCAAGGATGGCTAAGCCCCTATAGGTATTTTGTTTGTAATGACAAAAATCTTAAGTACTCCAGGGACTTGACTTCCTACAGATAACCTAGTCTGAAATGTGCGCTCTATACCAGTAATGAACCAGTAATGTCTGCGTATGTCTGCAAAAACACTTAGTTAAACTGGTATATTTTTCAACCACCATTTTTTTAAATCTATTTTTCGAATGCAGATGAATTACTTGATGTATGTAATTGCCAGGTATCGCATATTAGTTATTACCGGTTGTAGTGTGTGTATCCAAGCTGTCTATGGTGTATCTTAAATACGGTCATTTCACAATACTTCCTGATACTGCTCCCTATCCCGGATGTGCGTTTTCCTTGAATGGAGAGGGTTTTTTGCAGCCTCCAATAAAGACAACAGAGGGCAGCATTGTGACAGGAGTGGATGTTGCTTGCATGAGTCTTAGTAGATGGTCACAAAAACCCTTCTTGTCTTATGCAGTCGAGGACTTGGCCTAAGTGGACGTAATGTAAATAGCCGACCTAAAAATGTACACAAGCTGAATTTGGTTTAAGCCCCCCCCTTTTGTTGTTTGCTTGGGTCAAGGCCCCATGAATGGTCCGCTGCCCGTCCTCCCTCTGTGCGTTTAATTCAAAGTGTTGCTGAAGTTTGACACTAAGTGGAAAGTTACCAGTCACATTGACGTTTATTGCTATGGGATTTATGGCACATTGCACTCTATAGCCGGGGAGATGTCTTCACGTCTCCGTGGACCAATGCCCCTCAACAGGAGTTTGCGATGATTAGACCGTATCTGAAATGTGGTGTGAAGTAGGCGCATTGTGTTTATTATCTTGGCCAAAAGGTTTTGTCATATTGCCAAAGTATCAAAAAGTTATGTTCACAGGTGTTATATCGACGATACTCTACGTAGGAATAGGTGAAGGGAACAACCCGGGGTCAATCCAGTTCATAAAGGAGAAGAAAGACATTCTGGGGACACAGTATCCTGCTCTATGGGTGTATGACATTCCTCCAATCATAGCCTACACACTGCCACTGCTTGACCAAGTGTTTTTTTAATGGTTGTCGATTACTAGTAGTAACGCTGCCTATGCCAAATGCTAACAGGTTAAAAATTACCTAAAGCAACACCCGAAACATTAATTTCCGACCGAAGTGATACGGCCGTCAGCAACATTCTATCATCATCCATTAGCGTCGGTTTATTGGGCCTGGACCTAATACATTTGATTTATTTCGGGGCTGTTAATCAACAAAACAAAGGATTAACACTGAACACTACCAAAGTAGCATGGTCAGCATTTCGGTGTTTTAACATAAACATCTGGGGTGTTGTTCGTATCGTACCGTATCGTTATTGTGTGACTGTTTGGGAAGTTGTTGATGTGTCGTATTTCCCACACACTAGGTCAAACTGCTTCCTCAGAGAGCGTCCTCCCAGCCAAACACACCCCTCCTCAGTTCAAAACGTCACATGGCTGGGAGTGGATGGTGCCTTTAATGAAATTACATATGGAATAGCCGAAAGTGGGAATCGAAGGTAGTTCAACAGGAATTAACCGGGTGCAAAATGCCACAGCATATTTTTCAGGTATGCAGTCAAACTAGCGTACAGTATGCTAAAATCTATTGTTTCTGAAGGTTTAGTATTTTTTCATTGGATTTTCCAGTAGATAACTGTATTCCAGTCTAGTGGTTCGAAGGGAATTGGAGTGAAAGTCCGCCATATTCAGCTTTACCACGCCCGGACTCGAGCTATTGGAGAGAAAGACTTTAATATAACAAATTATTTGCCTTGATTGTTTCTATCTGTGCGAATTTCCAAACGCAAATAAGGCCAATGGTCATCGCCATTTTTCGTTTGAAAGAAAAATCGATTTGATGTGGAAAAAAGACGTGACAAGACTGAAAGACCATAGCTAATAAGAACGGATGACTATGGAGACAGTATTCCAAAAGGATCTGTTGCTCAAGTAAGAATTAAAAGCAAATCAGACTTTGGATTGCGCTCTTTGGTTGGGCGAGACTCCGGGCAGAAGAACCTGAAACAGTCGGGATGACCCACGCTGAAAAATTTGTAGGTTTTGTTTGATTTCCGTGGACAATTTCATGAATTGAATTTTTACATCTCTTTTCTCCGGGCTAAAAAACACACCATCTTACTGCGTGGCAATAGATACACCCATGCATTGTTTTATTTTTCCTCAATGGATTTTTTGAAAAAGCCTTAAACAAGCAGAACAGACACACACAGCGCTTTCTTTCGGAGAATCATGACTCTGGACTCCATAATGGCGTGTTGCCTCAGCGAAGAGGCGAAAGAAGCCAGGCGGATCAACGACGAAATCGAGAGGCAGCTCCGCCGGGACAAGAAGGACGCCCGTCGAGAGCTAAAGCTACTGCTACTCGGTAAGAAACGGTGAAACACCCCATATTTATAGTCTGTCCTATTGTAAGACACGTTGTTTGCAGTGATTGCCGTCATTTATGCAAAACTTTTGTGCATGTAAATAAGGTGGTTGAAGGTCCAGCTAGTAAAATGTAATTATGGATATGGCTGTTGTAGTTTAAGCAGCATGTTTCCGATATGGTCATGAATTTACAACCTGCCCCGATAATCTTTTATCTTTTAACGTGGTCGGCAATTACATGACTATTCACTCAGCTATTTGTAAACGTGTGGGTGTTAACAAACCTTGTTGCTTTGCTGGGTCCAGATGTAGCCACACACAAGACAACGTTAATCACTGACATAACTGATATGTCGCGGGCACGGGTGGGTATAACTGATAATTTTTTTTTAATTAGCCTGTTCACTACTTAACATCCATCAGGATAAGATGCTTACTGCTTCCTCAAAATAAGCTATCCCCTAAAACAAATGGGCGTAGTATGGTAAATCTTATGCACGCACACGGCTAAGCGACTCAGCCTTCACCAACTATATCTGTTTTTTAATCACCAACAAAATAGCCTGTTCTGTTATGTGCCTGGTTGTAGTCCACTCCAGACCACATGGGTCATGATCAGTATATGGTGCAATAAACCAGGGAAGCGGGGCCACTGCATTTATTGACATGTGGGCATTTGTAGCCAATAGCACCCTTATTGAAATTCTAAGAAACTATCGACCCTTCTCATAGATGCCATCAGTTTACAGCTAATCAGCAAAACACCATAAGTGCAGTGGTATGCATAAATAATTGGAGTACTGTAAACCAGGTGGGGCTTTAATATGGCAAGGTAATAAAATGTAAGCCAGGTGGGACTCTATGGCAAGTAGTGTAGTCCTTATTCATCATTTTCCAGGTAGGATGCTGTTGTTTATTTTGTTTTATTTTACTTTACTGCGGTTAAATACAATAACACAAAATAAACAGTTTAATATAAACTTGCGCCCTGCTCTCAGGAACTGGTGAGAGTGGGAAAAGCACCTTCATCAAGCAGATGAGGATCATCCATGGGTCAGGCTACTCCGAGGAGGATAAGAAAGGCTTCACCAAGCTCGTCTACCAGAATATCTTCACTTCGGTCCAGGCCATGATTCGGGCTATGGACACCCTGCAGATCCCCTACAAGTATGAGCACAACAAGGTACAGTATGCTGCCTCCAGTTTCCAGGTGCTTGCAATTTGGACCCCCACCCCCCCAAACACACACACACAAACACAGCCTTTTGAGGGTAAGGAGAGGTTGTGAGAGAGTGCTCTGAAGCATAAGGCAATTGTCTGTGGTTCTGGGGGTTGCGTTCTGAAATTGCTCTGCAACTCCAGCTCTATATTAGACTACAGACATTACAGTCAAGACCATCAGGCAATGGTAGGGTTGGTCTGACGGGTTCAGTGGGGCATGTGGAGTCTGCAGGGACTTGGGCTGGGCCTTACAGTTTAGGCCAACCAGGTTCTGACTCTGATTATGTTCTATGGAACCACCCAGTTAAATGGCCCGTCTATGTGTTAGTGCTTTGGTAGTTGAGGTTTTACCTTAGCTGTCTGTACACTATGTGTCTTAAAAATATATGTATTTTTGTTTACTGAACTTAGTTTTATTTATGGCTCTTATGGATCTATTTTTATGAAGTATTTATTTGATTTTAATTTGACATTATATATTTTTGTAGTGCATTGGATTCTGACTGTTTCTGATTAAATTTCATTTCACTTCTTTAAAGTAAATTTGTTTACTTTTTTCCTTTTTTGCTGCATAGACCATAGTTTTATTATTAGATTCTATCTATTCCTTCTGTGTCTTGGTGTCTTTATCTGAGATCATTACACCAGCATGGCTTTCTGGAAGCCACCATGGGCTCTCGCCAGAGAGACACAATACAAAGTTATTACGTATCATTATTGTTATGTAGGAGAGCTGTCATCTAATAGGCACATGGTGTGATGTGCACAGCTGTGTGTCTGAACTTGCAACTATATTGCTGGAAAACTCCCAGTGACTTCAGCCTTGCCACGAAGTAGGCCAACTTGTGAGACAAATGGCATGAGAGAGTGGCGGTGATGGTGAGGTGGGTGGGGAGAGAGGGGACAGAATCACTTTGGTTAATCACGGCGCTCGTCCTAACGAGATTATCCACCCCAAGCTATGAAATTAATTATACAAATTCACTGCCTTACAGAAATGTGCTGCCACCTCTTTTCCATTTCCAGATAGATGCCCGAAGGCAAGCCTATTTCTCCTCTTTTTTTTTTTGTCTGACTTAGGAAAGTGTTACGGTGTGTCAGAAAACTCTTGTCTGCAGTTAGGCGTTAGTGGGTCACTGCTCGGCAGTCGCGTGTGTGGACTTTTGAGAACTGAAACTGAAACCCTGTTTCCTCAGAACTGGAAGCTGTAATGTAATTAGGTCAGACAGTTGCCTGTGAAGCACAGTACAAACTTTTTGTAGTGGGGATTGTAGTAGATGGTAGAGGTCAGCTTGAGCATGTTTTGTTAGGTGTGTACGAAAAGGAGTTTGTGAGCAGTTGTTTTCAGTGCATGACTTGAAATGAGTGTAGATTTTCACTGTTCACTTTTGTTTAGGGCAACGCTAATGTTGTACGTGAAGTGGACGTAGAGATGGTCACATCATTTGGAAACCCTTATGTGGATGCCATTAAGAGTCTATGGAACGACCCAGGAATCCAGGAATGCTACGACCGGAGAAGGGAATACCAGCTTTCCGACTCGACCAAATAGTGAGTGCTTCTCGTCCTCTTCCTGCCTGGCAATTTAATTAAGTCATTTAGCTGGCCAGTGACTTTGAGTACTAATGGAATTTGGCAGCAAAGACTGCTTTATTAAATTTTAGTTCTAGTCTTTGGGTTGAACTCAAATGGATGAATTACCTGTGAAGCAACATGCAGACCGGTCATTTGGAGCCTAGTATGAGATTTAATCCAGAGAAAAACTTGGGAAATGACTGTTGGTTGTTTGTGTTGGTCTGATTTTGTTTTTCAATCTGCTGGGTATGTCCATGTTCGCTTGATTTTTTTCTGTCCTCCCTTAGTCTGTCCAGATAATAACATTAGGAGAGCAGGACTGTTAACTAAAAGAGATTCCTCTTTTAGTAATCCTTAAATAATTGAGTCTCTACTTAAGGTGGGATACATTCAATGCAACATCTGAAGCATCAAAAGTCTCTCTCTTGCCTTCTCCCCCTTCCTCAGTTATCTAAATGCACTGGATCGTATTGCTGATACGTGCTATGTGCCCACCCAACAAGATGTCCTCAGAGTGAGAGTACCCACCACAGGCATCATTGAGTATCCCTTTGACCTTCAGAGTGTCATCTTTAGGTAACTCCTTTACATCTCTGCTCTAACCTGGGGTGAAATGTCTCCTATTCTAACTGCTCTTCATTCAGAATTTATTATTCTTCTTCTGTTGTTTTTTTATGTCTTTTTTTTTATTTTTGTTTTATCTGATTTTGTCTGTGTTGTCTTTGTTTGTAAATAAAAGCTTTTATCTGCAAGGCCTCTGATGGATTCTAAAGGCCTCTGCTGTAGTGGAACGTCATAAACCGCCTCTCCAGACTGACCTTTGACCTGATTGCTCTTTGCCGCTTTGTAGAATGGTGGATGTGGGCGGCCAGCGATCAGAGAGACGGAAGTGGATCCACTGCTTTGAGAACGTCACCTCCATAATGTTTCTGGTGGCGCTGAGCGAATACGACCAGGTCCTGGTTGAATCTGACAACGAGGTGAGGGCACTACCAATTAGTGGTCAGCAGAGGGGAGTGAAGAGGCCTGACATGGGTCTTTCTGTTGCGCGCTCTCTCTCTCTCTTTCTCTTTATCTCTCTCTGTCCCTGTCTCTTTATCTCTCTCTCTCTTTCTCTTTGTCTCTCTGTGTCTCTCTCTCTTTGTCTTTCTCTCTCTGTCTCTCTCCCTCTCTCTCTCTCTCTCCCCCTGTAGCCCGCCCTTTCCCTGTGGTAGATGCAAACATGGCTGTCTTGGGAGTACTGCCCATGGCCTTGGCCGTTGCTTGCATTGTATTTTTTCCTTTTCAAGGATCAACAGGTGTTCTGTTGAAGTCATTGTGTTTCCTTTTTCCCTTATTTTCAGGAAGACCATGCTATTAGTCATCATATGTTATTCTGCAGTTGTAGTTATGGAAGTTCCTGTTGGCATCAAATCTAACAGTGTCTCTAGGGCTGTTTTTAAAGTTGGTTCTCATTAATTTAACTGGAGACTAGTTTAATATTCCACTAGTATGGAGAATGAATGTTGCTTGTGTGCACTGAAGTGAAAGAGAGCAGAACTGTAGTGTATTCAGTCAGCAATATGGAGTTGGTAGTAGTGCTATGGGATTAGAGACTGCATCTCTGGCATCATGTCAGCATGCAACACGCCTGGTGACCAGTGGAGGGCGACGAGTGATCAGGACATTTTTAACATATGAGTTGAGAGGATATGCCCATTATTTTAGCAGTTGCTTTTACAATTACATAAACAGCTAATCTGTCAGAGCCACTGTTTGAAAGCCTGGTATTAAAAGGCTTGGTCTCTAGAAGCAGTAAAGCGCCCTCAGGCGACCTCTGAGAGCATTTGTCATGTTAGGTTTTTACCTTAGTTGATTATTTACTTAACACAAATAAAATATGAACATGTTATACTTTGTGGTGTCCTTCCTGACAGAATCGGATGGAGGAGAGCAAAGCGCTGTTTAGGACAATAATAACGTATCCCTGGTTCCAGAACTCTTCTGTCATACTATTCCTGAATAAGAAAGATCTGCTGGAGGAGAAGATCATGTACTCGCATCTGGTGGATTACTTCCCTGAATATGATGGTTGGTTACTTGTCCTCCACAGTATTTATTTTTATTTTTTTTACTATATTGGGATTACAGTCTCTACTAAAGCCACACACCAAAAAGCAATTTAATAATATACAAATATAAATAAAATTGACGTCTTTACTTGTTTGCCCTGTATTTGACAGACATTTGAAATCATTTTAGTATTTTTTTGTAACGTTGTAACGTGTAAGGACTTGGAATACTTAAGTAAGTAATAAGTAAAGTCTAAGTAAACATCTGAGTCAGTTAGACCCAATGATCATTCTAAAGCTGTAAGTTTCAGTCTCTCAGTTGCAATTAATTAACTAACTATCCATTAATAACCCATTACCCCCTAATTACTCATTTTGATCAGTTATAACAAATTAATAATCACCCAACTGGTTGCTTCCAGGGCCTCAACGAGATGCTCAGGCTGGGAGAGAGTTCATCCTTAAGATGTTTGTGGACCTCAACCCTGACAGCGACAAGATCATCTACTCGCACTTCACCTGTGCCACCGACACCGAGAACATCCGCTTTGTCTTTGCGGCCGTAAAAGACACCATCCTGCAGCTCAACCTCAAAGAGTATAATCTTGTCTAGACGCCTCCCTTACACCCCACTCCCCTCCAGAGAAGACATACACGCAAAGTCAGTTATATCCATATTCAACGAAATCTGAAGAAGCTGGTTGCTGTATGAGTTGGTTGGATGAATGCACACCCCACGACCCCAAGCCCATCCCCACCCCCACTCTCACCCCACCCTACCCTCGTCAGCTACAGCTAGACCACATCAGCCCCCACCCTGCTGGGGTAACGGCATGCGCAATGTGGAGGCATCCCCCTTTTCTTGCGCTTGATTGCGTCACGGCCCGCCGTTGATTTGAGAAGCAAGCTTTCTATTGAGTAGGGGCTGAGATATCAATAATTACAAAACTGTTCACTACTGCGTCCTTATTTATTTGCACCTTGGAGCTTGTTCACAGGGTCCATCTTGAATATTGTTGAATTATTATAATTATTATTATAATTATTATTGTTATTATTATTCCATTTTAAAGCGAATCAATTGTCAGTGAACGTTTAATGCTCAAATTGTTTGGAGAGATGCTTCAGAGGCAGTAATTCAAGTTCCCCAACTTTCTGATTTTCTTTTCTGAGGAACCTATGGTTCCCTCTAAACATGTTCTCCTACCTAGGCTGAAATTTGAAGAATGTACATGTTCAACATGAACCGTGATTGGCCCGTTCTTTGTCTCCGCTCACAAATGTACGATTTTTTTGACGAAGGACAAACATGAGTCAAAGATGAGTCAGTTTGCATACCAGTTGTCATTCTTCTTAAATACTGCAACTGATATGGCAGTCCCACGCTGAAAGCAGGTGAAAATTATTGATTGTATGCGGAAGACTGGTCTTAGCACCACATCTATTGGTCTCTCTCTCTCTCTCTCTCTCTCTCTCTAGTTTTCTTTTTGACATGGGAATGAGTGTATATTGTGTGGTTGATTGAGATAGTGTTATGTTGTGGAGTTGAATTGAACAATGTGCCACATTTTTGTTGCTTTTTATTGTTTTTAAAGATGCTTGTCTTATATATTTGCCAAATGCGTATAGCACCACTGCATATAGCACCCCCCAAACTCACCCCACTCCCCTCACACACACGCACACGCATGCACACACACACTTTACTTTGCACCATGTCCTCAACTTCCAAACAACAATACCTTCACTACAGTATCAGACCTGGCCTCCACCTGACCACGTACCCCCAAACTACAACCAGAGGTGTCTGCCTTTCAGTTTCTGTGTGTGACTAATGTCTCTGTTCATGTCTCTGCTCAGGCACTTACTGCTGGGTTGGCTTGAAGCATTAGATCAACCACTCCCATAGTACCCTCATAGTCTGCAACACTTAATGCAATGTTTCTGTGTTAACGTCATACTCTGAACCATTCCGATATATTTTTTTTTGCCAAATGAACTCTGGCTCACGAAGGCCAGATGGTTATGCTTTTGTCAGTGTAATATTATGAACCAACTTCACTTGGTATACAATCAACATTAATAGTAGAAGGAAATGGTGCTTCTCATTTTCTTGTTGTTTTTTTTTGTTTTGTTTTTTTTTGTAAAATGATTTGTGATGCTTGTTTGCCTCTCAGCCAATTCAAATGGGCGATGACAACCAAGCTGTGCATCTGGCCACACGCTTGTTTGTATGAGGTTTAGTTCTGGAACTTGTGAGGCGCAAAGCCCTTTGCCATACGGACTGTTTCACGTCCAATTTGATTTGTTACATTAATGCAAGAAAGAAAAATTATTCCTTTTAAAGGGCTTTTTTGTTTTCAAGTTGTTTTTGCTGGTATAGTTACTGTAAGGTGTTTGCATTAAGACTATCTTGAAAATTTTAGTGGAAATTGTAACACTCTAAAAGGGCTTGTGGTTCATGTATTGAGATCCTACATGGCCGATTACAAAAATGATATAAAAGGAGGAGAGGATTGTTCCCTTGGTCTCCTCCATAGTCTCCTCAGCCAAATTGTGCTTTCTGATTTGCTTTTGGAGACAAAATAGTGTCATTTGAAGTTTTGTATTGTTGAACTGTGTGCTAGTTTCTGTGTTGTTCAATCACGTGGGGTGAGACATTGAAGGGTGGGGGTGTATTGTTGTAAGAAAAAAGGAAGCTAGTTTTTATGAAGACCAGAAAATGAAACCGTCAACCCATGGTACTAGTATTTCACTGAAAGTGTTGTTTTTTTTGTTTGTTTTGTTTTTTTAAATAGGGAAAACCTGACTTGAAGTGTGGAGGCTTACTGACACACTCTAAGCTTGCTCTTTACATTTCCTTGTTTATTTTGTTGTTTTGTTTTGCTTTTTTGTGCAGTGCAGCAAGGCAAGATACTCAAATTTCCACCTTACATTCCCAACCCAGTTTGTCACTGTTCTGCTCCTTTGGGGGGGGGGGGGTGGACACGACCCAAGAAGCACCAGTGCACAAGTGGTTCATCTTGCTGAAACATTGGCCTTTGTTTAACGTTTACAGACAAGATTATTGAATCTCAAGTAGATGAAGATGGAATGGCCTCGGTGGAAAAGCCACTTTTCAGTTCTGGAACACGAGTTTCACCTTTTTATTATGAATGTAAAGAACATTCCTGCCCTGTACAGTTCTCTTGCTGGTCAGCAGTCACATCTGATGTTTTCACTCCTTCTCTCACTCCATTTTCTCTCCTCTCTCTCACCCCACCTCCCCCCTTCTGGACTACTGAAGAGGCAAGCATGTGAAAAATCTGTGTTCGCTAATTCTGAAGCCTTTTTGTGTTGGGACTCCTATATTACCTGTGAGATATCTGTTGGCCAGCTACATCCACAAGGACCTTACCTGGGATTGCGATTGCCGTCCGTTGCTCCCCATTTGTTGTTTGTGGTGTGTCAGTGTGGACGAAAATGGACTGCAACTTAACCTTTTGGCGCACATGTAGGCCAGAACGCGCATGCCACTGAGCAGTGGAACCGTGTATTTAGTCGTCGAGCAGGAGGGTGGGTGAGGTGGGGTGGGGTTGGGGGCTTGGCACATCTGAATTTGCTCCTGGCCACTGCTGCAGGGCGCTCAGTACTTTCGATGGCACAGAACAACCTGCAGGGTTTTCAAAGAGTTTAAAAGAAGTGAATTTTGGATGGTAATTATTTGCGCTACCATTTCGTATACAGAAGAAATGGCACCCTAAAAAAAATCTCTCTTTTATTCACAGCACGAGGCTTCCCAGTCATTATGTGCTGCTTTTCACTCTCAGATGTCTTTGTATTCCCTAGATCTCTCTTTTTTTCTCAAAGCATTGTCATTAGAACAGTCTTCTAAAATGCTTTCTAAATAAATGTTATGGAATAAATTATTCCAGTTTATAAAAGCCAAGCACCATTCTCCTTGTCTTATTTGTGTTATTCAGTGTGCTGAAAATTGACTCAATTCAGGTGTTTTCAAAGCATTTAAACATATATCAAAATCATGCTTCATTAGTCGAGTTCCAGTATTTTGATAGGTATGGTTTCCAGCTGTTGGTGTCTACATGGAAAGCACCAGCTCTGCTGAAGCTGCTACCTGTATGTACCGTTTCCTTATGCATGCATGTTCATTATGGCACATGGACTAGGATAGTGGCTGTCAAAATGGGCTACTGTTACCCTTGGGGGAACACAAAAAAATCCCCCACAGAAAAATGTATCAGCCCAACATTGCTGCAATATACCAGATCATTCAATTACACCTCTTAGTACATGGTGAGACGAGGCATTCTGTATTTATTTGAATTATTTGGCTGTCCTGGCTCCTATTTGTTATGTAATATATTTTTTATTATAGAGTAATGGTGCTGGGTTTATTCAGTTGGATGTAGAATGTCCTGGTCCCAGTGTAAGAAAAATGTTAAGGAATAATACATTTTGTAATATACTTTCTACACCTATTTTAACACCCTGGGGTGGTTGCAATACTTCTTGTTCTTTAACCTGAGGAAAATTCAATCAATATGTTCCCACACTAATTGGAACATTCCCAGTACTGACAGTGATATTCCCACATTAAAGGAGAAGTACGATGTGCATTGATCCGCAGCTCTGTTGTTCAAGGTCACTGAGTGCAATGAGGCACAGTAACAAAGTTTCAGTTTCATTTTCCTATGTCCCATTTAGTTAATGTTAGCTACCGGTTTGTTATTTGATCTATATTGTATCATATTTTCTGGTTCTTGTTCCATCAGACAGCACTCAGTGACCTTGAATGACGAAGGTATGGATTGATTCACATCGGATTTGTCCTCATTCATGTGTTTTGGCTTCATGGTGTGGGGAAAACATGGCACAAGCTTCAACACATGATGATTGTAGTGTTTGCTTGAAAATATCAAGCCTGGCGAGGCCTTCCTACGCACTTACACTCGATTATCCTACAGTGCTAGTCTGAATGTGATCCTATTGAGCTTGTTGTCTCCGTTAGCATTTTTACCACATCCAGCCAGCGAACAGAGGGTGGCGTGAGCGCTGAGCTAGAATGCTATCAGTCAAGCCAGGCTATCATTAAAGGGGTGATTTAAGCTTTACAAACTTAAACACCTCCAGCAAGCAACTGTTTCTCAAACGAAGTACAGTATAGTACGAGGGACTGGTTTTATTATGAAGCTAGAAAATATAGCTTGGGTGGTTTTAAAAGAAGGCCATTCAGCTTTCATTGACAAATACTGCATTTGCCAAGTTAAAATGACAGAATGTCCATGTCTGCACAGACTACAAAGGGACAACAGGTTGATGACAAATCCTAAACAGGGCAACTTTGTTAGAAAAATTGTTTAAAAAGTTCCCCACTTGTTGTTCCCTCATGAAATGGCATTCAATCACTGGGGGAAACCTCTTTTCATGATTTCCAGATGCCCTGAATGCAAAGTCATGTACTTGCTTGGTATATTGAGATCTTGCATAGGGCCATTATAACCCAGTGGTAATGATTGCAATATAGTTATTACAACATTGATATACACATATACACAATATTGACACATTGTCTTTTGGCTCAACTGTCTTTAATTGTTCTGCTGACTTCGATATGCTAAAGTGATGGACCGGATACGAGACAACCTCAGCGCAAGGTTCTAGGAATTTTCCCTCATGGTTTCATAATAGGAAAACCAAAAAATAACCAAGGGGGAACCTTATGTGAAGGGCACAATGCAATCATGATGTAAAAAAATGTTGGTATCTAAAATGTTAGGGGAGTGTTTGTGAGTTTGACAACCTACAGCTAACATTCTCTAATATAAACTTACACACAAGGTTTACAGGAAAACAATCTTAAAATAACCATACTAGAGCCAGTGGCCAATGTTATTTAGTTGTAATGTTAAAAGTTTATGTAACTTTCTGTGACAGCTGAGTATGCTGGTTACCAGGGTCATCATGTTGGCTGCTATGCTAATTATAGTTGTTAGAGTAAACATGTTAGTTGCTGTTATGGAAGTGGTCGCAAGGATATTGCTAGGGTATTTGAGATGGTTGCTAGGTTGTTGCTAGTGTAGTCAAGGTTGTTGCTGTGCTACTTGCTAGGGTAATCATGTTGGCTGCTTTAATGCTGGGATATTTTAAGTGGTTGCTAAGGCAGTTTTGGTGGTCATTATGGTAATTAAATTGGTTGCAAGGGAATTTATGTTAGTTGCTATGGTATTTAAATTTGACTGGTAATTGCTATTTTACATTATGACAAGCGCATGACATTTGAAACAGTTGATGTTCTGCGAAACAGAAGCTTCATAAAACAGCTACAAATGGACTGTCAGACACTGAGGTTCGTTTTGTTTTTAGTTTTTCATTTCGTTATTAAACTAGCTTTGAACTTAATCTAAAACATCCCAAAATTCAAAAAGCAATTGAGAAACAGATCCTTGACAGAAGAAGGGGAGATAAAACTGTTGCTCCTTGGTGAGTAATTTTGCGTTTGTTGTTGCTGCAGGTGGCATTAGTAACTACAAATAATTTCACATTTCACATTTCTCAGTTTTTCTTTATTTTGTGTGCTCAGTTTTTTTAGTGTGTGTGTGTGGCCTACTGTATAGGTAATTTTTCATGTATAATGTAATTTACACTGATTTTGATTAAGGTACAGAATCCCCTTTCATTTTCTATAGGTCTCTACTGTCTTGTGGGCCTTTTAAGTTGGTGACAGCTACATAAATGTGATTTTAAAACACTCAGAATGTTTTCAGCTTTATTAAAAGTTTAGAAAATCCTTTCTTTCATAGACATTGTTGTATACATCTCATGCTTTCTAGGTAAAAACTGCATTGTCCTCCCGAGTTACGTTGTGCTGGGGTTAAAACTGCAGAGGCTGAACAGAAGAAGTGTTCATTTTACGGTGGTCTCCAACTTAACCAGGTGATGTCACTTTACCTAGAAAGCATTGTGACATAAATATAAAGGCAGCTTACAAGCTCTACAAATGGAGGTAAGTTTTAATAAAAACAAAAGAATTTTGAGTGTTTTTAAATCACGTTAAATATAGCTGACACCAGGGTCAATCCAGAGAAATACTAAAATTTAGCAATATCATGTTGTATGGGCCCTACTTTGATTCTCCTTGAACAAGCAGGTGCGCTTGTTAGAAGCGGTGCGCTTGTTAGAAAGCATAATTATTCTCATTTGGATCTGCTCTCCCTTATGGTGGAACCACACTGTTGGAACTTTGATAGAATGCAGTTGACCCTTGCTTTTTGGTAATGTTTAAGACTTTAAGACTAATTGCACAAGATTAGGAATGGATCTGAAGTCGACTCCATCATTGATTAATTTGCATCATTGGTTGCTCATCATACAAAGCCCACCCCAAGCCAGATAAGCTGTTGTGATTGATTTCAGGGTTTTGTTGATTTGACAATGCTCCTAACATGTAATTCTTAAGATTAGGGGGGACATTTATAGATTCACCAAGTGATTTCTTGCAAGCTTCTCCACAGTGATGTAGGGTTGTTGGTTGAATTATTTTTGGCTTTTAAGAGTGGCTTGCCGTGGCAACAGTGGCCTCCTTCTTCAGTGTATTTCTGTTGGCTCTAGCTCTGTTTTACAGTGATAGTTTTAATCTCTACTTCAATATGATTACAATAGCTAAACCAGTGGTGGATACTGATACAGGCAACTGCACAGGGCAGCATGTTGTGGCAGATGACATAGGTGTCCCTCTTAAAAAAATAGTGGTTGTCTGAAGCCCTATCTTCAGACTGGAGGGGTTTGTCCAGGTTGTCATAGAGGACACAAATGTCATTGCGCTGAAAATCTGAAATGCAACCCAACCAAATGTGTTCTCAGGCAGCAAATCAGTGGAACTCTATGCATCTTCTGGAACATAGTGTGTGTTTTTCATACTCCATGAAGAAAAGACAAAGAAGGACACTTTTGTTAATAAGGTTATCTGGCAAGATGATTTTGTATAAAAAGTGTCTTCATCATGTTCAGTTTTTTAATATGCATAAAATGTCACAGATTTGGATCTGCTGTCTCTTATGATGGACCCTCACTGGGGTGAGAATGAAGTTTGCCCTTGCTTTCTGGTAATATTTAAGACCTTCCCTGGATGGCAGCAAAAGTTGTCCAAAACCTATATATAACCTATAGTCTATATCACCCAGCATTAATTTTGACTCTCCAAATGACTAAGGTGCCCATAACAAAGGCACTAATGCACCCCGCATCTCATCATAGATGCCGCCTTTTGAGCACTAAAACAACTGACTTTCCATCTCTCAAGAGAGGGCCTCCAAAAAGAATTTCCAAAAAGAATGACAGATTTGGTTTGTGTAACCATAGGACAGTTTTCCATACCTCCTTGGACAATTGCAAATAAGTTTGGGCCCTGATAAGACTGGCACCTATGGATCATGATTTATTCTTTGCATGATTAAGTTTTTACTAGCATTTGTAGCTGGAGTGTCAATAGAAAAAAAGGGGAATTCCATGTTATTCTGGAGCCAAACGTAAGGGATAACTTCCGACGAGGTGAGGTTATTTCCAGTTGGATGGAAATAGCGGCGAGGTGAAAATCCGCTGAGTCATTATTTCCATCAAACTGGTCACCTCGAAGGCCGTTGTCCCGCTTATCTCCCGTTTGTGTTTAGGATATAAGTTTATCTATAAGTTACTTTATATTTAGGAATCATGTGCATGAACTACAGAAAATAACCTATTATAGCTATCGTTAAGGAAGAAGTACAGCGCGTTACGGTTATTATGGTTACCATTCATACGCGCATTGATATGGAACGATGAATCAATCTTTCAATCGGTCATGTACTTTCGGATCTAGGCTACACATAGATTTATATATAGTAACGTTGCTATATAGTATCTGTGGCTATACAAAGTTAATTGCCACACCATCAGCCAATCAGAAAAAAGAATCCTATTGTTAGGGGAGATGACTTGATATGTTACTCAGTACATTCTTCGTCAAAGCATTGTCCGCCTGACAGGACAAACGGGTCTTGCTTCGTGCTGAAGTGAAATATTTTCCTCTAATGACTGGCAGAAAATACATTATCCGGCTTATTATACGGCCACTTGCCAAAATGACGGCAGAAAACTTCACACAAACGTCTTTTCATTTGTTATCGTTTTGTGGCTTCCGGGGATAAACAAATTGTTCGCAAAGCAAATTGAACTTGAGACATTGTTTAGAAGGCAGCTAATCTCTTTTCACTTTCAACAAAGATTCACGTAGCGCTCATTAATCTTTGCTTTCAACGAAGTTCAATTATATATGTATATTATATTATATTATATTTATACTGCGTATTTTACTATAGTATTGCCTCATGGCGCTTTACAGCAAGAAGCACCCAAGAGCAAGAGGGACAAGGAAAAACTCCCCAGTGTTTAGTTAGTCCAGGAAGAAACCTTGATTAGATCCAGGACTCAGGGGGCTAACCCATGTGCCAGGGGCCATGCAGGAAAAGTACAATCAGCAGTAGGCCTAACCATGATAGACTAGCCTACGAGTTGTCCATGGTTTTAGCTAAGCATCATAATAGTTCCAAAATATTGTCCCATAACATTAAATGGAAGTCAATGCATAGGTGATTATCAAGAATTATGGCTGGACAGTGCAGTAGAAGCAAGTCATAGTGTTAAATTCAAGGAGTGAGATGGGTCATGGGGGTAACAATAAAGGTCCATTTTGACAGTGCCATTATGAGGGAGGGTCAGTCACAAAGCTTCAGGGAAGGAGAGTCAGCCCTGGCATGGGCATCTAGGAAGGGCCTCTAGGATGGAGAGACGGCCCTGGCATGGGCCTCCCATAATGTTGGTTGCAGTCCACTCAGGAGGGGAAAGTGACAGTATATATATATATATATATATATATATATATATAGGGTGAACAATGGTAAAGTGGGACAATTTTTGAAAAATTTCATTTTCAACCCATGACTTCTTGATTACAAGACCAACTCTCTAACCAGTCCTTCACAGCAGCCAGAACATTGCGTTCTGTATTTAACCATCTATTTTAGCATTCAACGAAAACTATAAATGTAGCTTGTAAATGTAGATTGATTATTCCCGCACGGTAGGCTCTTCCTCCTATTTACAAGACCAGCATTCGTGGATCTTAGGGTTCTAGGAAGGTGGCAAGGGACAAGTAAGTCTTTATTATATGTTGGAGCACGGCCATTGAGGGCTTTAAGCCTATAGGTTGAGGGGAGTATTTTTAAATCGATTAAACTTTTAATAAGGGCGACACTGTAAAGAAGTGAAAATAGGAGAGATATGTTCATATTTTTTTAGTCCTTGATACAGGTAGCCTATTAGGCTACTACACCCAGAGAATTAGGCTGCAGTAATCAAGACTGGGGGCAACAAATACATCTATTCATTCATTTAATCACAAGAACTTTCTAACCTTAGCGATATTTCGTAGGTGTAAAAAATATGTTTTTGAAATGTGTTTTACATGACTATTTAGAGAGAGGTCTATTTCTACTCCCGGAGTGATATGGAGATGTGAAACTAAAGCATAAAACCCGTTGCCATTGCCAGCGGTTATTATACTTTCGCAGCGGTGAGTATAGAGAAATAACTGCCCTCCGAACGTTGCGAAGGCCCATTCTACTACAGTGGAATCTCCCGCAGCATTCTGGAGAGCCATCTAATAACAAAGGTAATTGTCACCTTATCAACCAATCAGAAAAGAGAATCCATTGTTAAGAGAGATAAAACGAATATTATGTCTGGAATCTGGATCTAAATTTTCACCACAGCGACACATAAACAAAACTGGACAAATATTGAGTTAGAATGCTTAGACCAACTGACTTCATACAATGTAAGTTCATGAGGGAGTTGTCAGAGTAAATTGCTTATTTTCCCTTGGGCTCAAAATGTTAAGCCTATTAAAAGTGGGGAATGCCAGAGTTTTCCTGTCACATCTCAGTTGCCTAGCTGGTTTACCAAGTTCCTAACATGCTATGGTGAAGGCCACAGTAGGCCTACTGTACATTGTTGTGGAAAAAAAGTGTCCAGTTTTGTGGTGTGGTCTTAGGGACGGCATGGTTAATCATCTCTAACAGGATGGTGATGAAGTGGATCTACTGTTTTGGGGATGTGACCATCAAAGTCAAAATACTGTACTGTACCCAAAATACTGTACGCTTCATAAGAAATATATTGCCCCAAGGTGTTGTTATAGGAAATCAGTCAGGAAGTCTGTATCTGTAGCTTCAAGTGTCCTAATATATATATATTCTCATCTGTGTGATTCTGTGTCGTCAAATCACTTGTGACGCATTGCAGGATGGAGGATTATTGCAGGAGAAAGTAAGCACGCTAGGCTATATTTCATGCTTTCCGAAAATTACACCACCGAATGAGACCACTCAGTCAACTGTTATACAGTTTTGTTATATGTTGAATAGGGGGGCCTTACCTAAAGTGTGGAGGCTTACTAAGTCACAGTGTACGTTTTCACAGTCCAAGTCTATGGTTGTCATCAAAGCAGTGCATTGTGCGTGCATGAAACGAGGTAAGATACTCAGATTTCCACCTTACATTCCCAACCCGGTTTGTCCCTGGGGGGGGGGAGCACAAGTGCACAAAGGTTCATCTAGCTGAAAGGTTCGTCTTGCTGATCTTACTTTGTTAAACGTTTACATACCAGATTGTTGAGTCTCTTAAGGTAATGTGGCAAAGGAATAAAATATGGCCTCTGTGGAAATTTCACTTTTGAGATCTGTAACATAAGTACATTCATCTTTTAACTGTCTAAATTTGAAAAATTATAACATGCACACCAAGCGAATGCGGTGTGCATGTTATGCGTGTGTTTTGAAAACCCCTGGTTAACAACTCGGCAACAATGTGCGATGCTTTGAAGACATTCAGTGACCCATTGAATGGATTTTTCAGAAAGTCTGAGTTTTTGGCGCTACCAAGAAGTTGTTATTAGATATTCATATATTCATATGCTGCTCTTCATTGTCAAATGTTCTTGTAGGCCTAATCCTTTTTCCCTCAAAGCATTGACGACATTACAACATTCTGAAACAAATGTTATGGTATAAAAGCCAAGTCCCATTCACCTTTTCTTCTAGCCATGCGTCGAAAGGTTTTGATCTTTATTTTTTATGTATTTGCCTACCCGTTTTTATCCATTTCAATCATACCTTTACAAGATTTCCATTTCTGATGGTTCCAACTGATGTAACCATGTCACGCCTCACACTAGAATACCTGAAAAGCAACCCGCCCTGAAATTCCGTCTCATTTCACGTAGGAAGCGGAAGAATGGAGTATTTTTCCGGAGTACAGCGCAACTTTTACTCAGGAAAACCTACCTGTGGAGTTGTCCGCATCCCTTGAAGTTGAACTTTTTTTATAGCCTAAACTTCCATCTAACTGGGTTGATGATTTACCAAACGTTTGGTCAGTTTTGTTTTATCTTTTCATTTCTATAGTAAAAGTCTAGCCCTCTTTATTTTCGTCATCTCGCAAATCTGAGGAAAACGGTGGAATTTGCACAAAATGTTTGAGTGTTGTCTGTCGGAAGATGAAAAAGAACGGATCAGAATACACAGAGCGATTGAGAGACAACTGAATCGCGATAAAAAAGATTCAAAGAAGGAGATGAAACTGCTGCTTCTCGGTAAGTAACTTTAGTAGTGTGCGTGTGCTGGCAGGTGCAAGTGGGAGTCCTTCAAACGTAGCCTAAGCCACCTGTAACGGTATAATTCCCAAATGACTTGGATCAACTTGGATCTTTAACAGTTTTTAAAATCCTGATCCATTCAAAGAAGGCTCATTCAAATAAATGTAAAGCAGTTATGGATATTGTGAACACTGTAACTGCGTGTTCACACCAAGAACTACTAAAAGCTGTAAATCGATTTTGTCGCTGCTAAAATATTTTATGTGTTCGGTATTGTCACCCATTGTCTTTCTATATGTCTTAAATGTGGCACCGCTTGAATCCATGGTGAAACGTTGTTACTATATACTGTGTTTATGGCTGAAATTACAATAAAACTAGCTTGGCAATAAAACCAGACGCTCGTTCTACACTTTCGTTTTAAACAAGCGGAAGTGCTAGGAAGGCAAAGCCAGACTACAATAAAATCCACTTGACTTGACATTTCATGCAGCCGTAACGCGCCCTGGCTAATTGGCATAAAGTTGAGCAGTTTTTAACTTATTTTAGTCGCTCTAGTCGCTTTTGTCAGTCCGTACGAATTACATCCGGCGATTTATGAAGCTTTAGTCGCTCTTGGTGTGAACGCAGTGACCTGATGCTTTCCTCATTTTTGACACAGTCAGACGGATCAAGTGGTCACTGACTGATACTATCCCCATTTTGCCAAGCCTGTTCAGCATGTAAGTAAGAGGTTGTGAAGGAAGAATAAGGGCCACTTTTCCTCTGACAAATTATTATGTCTCTGGGTAGGACTGAATTTTCAACAGTTATTCCAGTTTCCTGAATTACAGTGTGGTAGTTGTCTTCAGTAGGTCGCTAATGGATCGCCAATGGATTTATTGGTAGGCCTAGCCTTTAAGTGGGAAGATATGCGCTAAGCCACACTTGAGGAGAAAAAAACTGTGATGTCAGTGTGCTTTTGAGCTATGTCACTGTAGAACACTTGGGGGCGTCCTAATTCTCAACCTGCTCATTATTGTAGGCTATGGCCTATAAGCCTGGTTTACAAAAGATATTAGACTTGGTAAACAGTGTATCTAGCATGAAGCATATGTTATAGGGCTAAATTAGGTACTTGGGCAGAAACACAAATAATAGGTTGATGCTAGACTGTATGTGACTGTATGAATGACAGATTCTCAGAAGGATTGTGATCTGGGTTGATACCATCTAAAATTCACTTTAGTTCTTTTGAGGCATCCCAGTGTCTTTTTAGCTTTGAAATTGGAGTGTAACTAGTGGGTTATTTTTCTCTCTCCAAGCTTCTGTTTTACAACACACTCCAACAGATTTCCTTATGGTATTGTGTCATTCATTCTGCCTTTTATAAAAACCCTCCCTCCAGTCAGTTTCTGCAGGCCAGATATCCTCAACAGGATGTGACTATTGCAGTGTTTTTTACACGAATTCACAACCATGTGCTCAGGTTGGACAGTGTTGTAGCTCACATCTTCAGTCCTTTTTCACTTTTTATGCCTTTTAAAATTTTTTACTCACCTCTTTCTTTAGGAACAGGAGAAAGTGGGAAGAGTACTTTCATCAAACAGATGAAGATCATCCATGGTTCCGGCTACTCCGATGACGACAAGAGACAGTTTACTTCCCTGATCTACCAGAACATCTTTCAGAATATTCATGTCCTCATAAAGGCCATGGAGACCCTTAAAATCGCTTTTAAGGATGAAAACAACAGAGTAGGTTTTTCTGTACCTTCTATTGAACATGTTGGACCCTTCTGTAAAGAATTTGATCATTAATGTCCAAAGTTCCTCCCATTTTTTAAATACCAAGGGGCTTTGATTGAAGTGCCTGCATTCATAGAGCATCTGATCATCTACATTTGATTGGAATTAGCTTCTGGAATTCAGCAGACTTGCTTCTTTGCAGCAATATGCTCAGATGCTGATTGGTGTTCAGCCTGATATGGTGACCAGTCTGGAGCCCCAGTATGCTGATGCAATCAAGCGAGTTTGGGCCGATCGTGGACTACAGGAGTGCTATGACCGCCGTAGAGAATATCAGCTCTCAGACTCAGCCAAATAGTGAGCTCTCTGTTTCATTTCTGTCTTATGCAAAACACAACATGCTGCACAGACTAAATAGGCAAAACAGATCTGTTTTTTTCTTGGTGCTTTATCTCTCTCTCTCTCTCTCTCTCTCCCTCTCTCTCTCTATCCATCTATCTCTCTCTGTCTGTGTTTGTTAGTTACCTGAGTGCCATGGACAGGATATCTGCTGTTACTTACTTGCCCACAGAACAGGACATTCTTAGGGTCAGGGTGCCAACCACAGGCATTATAGAATACCTTTTCGATCTGCAAACTGTCCTCTTCAGGTGAGAAACTGTAGTATGCAGCATGTATGATTCAGGGATTTCTACTTATGTTGTTGTGTGAGTCTGATTTTAAGTCACTCCTTCTACTTGTTCATTTGGAGTATCAAAGGATTTGATAATCATAGATCATGTATGGTGATGTAAATGTTTATCTTTGCTGTTAGTCATTTTTTAATAAAAGCTTCTGATGATGTTGCGTGGTATGGACTCTGAGAAGTGGCGTCTGATTAGTCATCTCTGATAGGATGGTGGATGTGGGCGGTCAGAGGTCAGAAAGGAGGAAGTGGATCCACTGCTTTGAGAATGTGACTTCCCTCGTCTTCCTGGTGGCACTTAGTGAATATGACCAGGTGTTATACGAGAGTGACCAAGAGGTAAGGTTCTCATTAGTTATAGCTAGTGATAATTGCTTGTTATCAAAAATACTTACTTCATTATTACTTCATTATTTTCGCAAATGTTTTTATTTCCATCCCATGACCCGGATTTAGTTTTTCTGGTACAAAAAAACACTTTTTTCCCTCATTTTCATATTTTTTTGTCTATTAGATTATTTTCTGTTGATAAATTTAATATAGTATGTTTGTAAATGTCATATATGTAGTATTTTCAGTAGTGTTATTTGTTTATTTTCAGTATTTAGTACTCTTTTCAGTATTTTATACATTTAGAAAGAAATCCTTTACATGACCTGTTACTGGGGAAAGTAATATTACATCTTTAAATTATTAGTTATTATTATTGACTAGTGTGTTGCACACATACATACACACACACTCACACACATTCACACAAACACTTTGCACACTGCATGATGCGGATAAATGTCAGACAAGTTGAATATCTAAATGTCAAAATAACAGTGTTGGGCAGTACCTTCACTACAAGTAGAAAAGCTACTAGCTTAACTACCTTTCTCAGTAGGCTGTAGCTCAGCTTTTTTCTGAACCTGATAGCTTTTCATTAGCTTATTTATTTTTTGACTATGTGGTGTGGTAGCTTGCCATTTGTCAGAGCATCAGCTCACAGCAGCAAATTTTCCATATAGTCCATGCATGAAAGATCAGATCCTTAGTCCAGCAAACTTAATGCATTTGTTGAATGAGACACACTATTATTTAAAAGAATATTCACAGTGTATGGAATGTGCATTATGTAAATTTTATATTGCATGTCTATTGCAAAGACCTGCTCGTCAGATCAGTCTTAGAATGTAATAAAACAATCTTGACACAAGGTTGATCATTTATCTGTTGGCCTTTTTTGTAAATTATAAAGCAGTTTCACATGTAGTAAATTACTTATGCCAATTATTTGTAAAATTTAGTCTTTCGGTAGGTTTAGTGTAGTGAAGCCTCATCTGATGTAGAGTAACTGGGAGCTTAGTTTAGATTTTCTGAGTAGCTTTCCCAACACTGGTTAGAACGGACTAAATGTCAGAGCATTTGATGTTAGTAACATGTTTTTCTGTTTACCAGAACCGCATGCTGGAGAGCAAAGCACTATTCAAGACAATCATCTCCTCCAACTGGTTTATAGAGTCTTCCATCATCCTCTTTCTCAACAAAACAGACCTTTTAAAGGAGAAGATTGTATACTCACACCTGGCTGACTATTTCCCTGCATATACAGGTAAGCAGAGCCTCTGTTCTTTTGACATGTCACGGCTATGTCATGGTGAACTGTAGAGGTTTTGGCTATAGTTTTCCAAGGTCTTCTAATTTTCTAAAATGCAATTCTCCAAGACTGCAAAGGTCAATGTTCAACCAGTCCTCAATTTTTTCTGAATGCTTAACAGTGATTCTTTTGGCTTGATTCTGAAACTATTCAAACTTGTTGTCAATCTGCTCACAAATTTCGGCAAACTAAAAGTACAAACAATGTTTTAGTTTGCAATTTTATACCACACTTCTACTCTTCTACTCGCACTGTTATGACAATTGCCTTCCTACATTTACTCTTCCTACAAGTACTTTTTGATAATTAGTTCACTCAACATTCATACCTTTAGTATTGCAGAAAAGGCTAGCATTTGGTCTGGATTACTAGTACAATATATGATCATTTTGGACAGAGAGTGAAAGAGGTGTAAGAATTAGGGGAGTGGAAGAGTTGAAGAAGTAAGGAGGAGAGGGACAAGGACCATGAAGTGAACAAGTGGAGAAAAGGGTGAGAAGGATGAAGTACAAAATCTTACCACAAGACCTAAAGATGATGTGTAAGGTGAAACCTTATTTTTTCCCCCATGTAAATGTATAGTCTGGCTATGACTGATAGACAGGGCTCAATCCAGTGGGCGGAATCATCTGTTGTCTTTCAATCAGAATCAATCAGAATGTGGACTGTTGTCTGCGTCTGCATGCAATAGGTAGCCTGTTAAGCTACTGCTAGGGTACGTCTAGGTGACTCTCTACAAGAATAGAGCCATGTGATTGGTCCAACCAAATGGGAGAACAGCTACTGGACGGCAGGGGGGCACTAATCCTCCTTTATGGAGTGCAAGTGCATGCTCTGTAACATTGAGGTCTAGGGCAGAAGCCCAGAATTTCTAAGAATATTTAAAAGCCGTATTTTTCTAAGCAAATGATGTATATTTCAACACAGTATCATGATCTCCTAACCCTCCTGCCCATTTAAGAAAAATGCTGTGATAACATGACTCTCCACTCTAGAGAAAATCAACTTTATTTAGGTGTGCATTACTTCACTCATCATTCAGACCTTTAGCACTGCAAAAAAAGACAGGTAAGGATTTGTCTGGATTACAATTTTGGACAATATTGGACAGAAAGTGAAAGAGGTGTAATACTTAGAGGAGCAGAAGAGGTAAAGAAATAAGGAGGAAAGGGACAAGGACCATGAAGTGAAAAAGTGGAGAAAAGGTTGAGATCAAATATCAAAACCTCTACGAAAACTGTTAAAAAAATGTTATATTGCACTTTTGACCCCCTCTCTTACATACCCTAGACCTATACTGAAATACATATAAATATCCTTAGTTTACCTTATCCATAGGATACCTGTGGATACGCATGATACTAAGCTACATGTATTACAACATTATAAGCTACTGAATACTGACATGCCCTGCACACAGAGTACGCAAAAGCCAAATGTGTTTTCCATTTTTACTGTCAGTGTGCTGTTGGTGCTTTGTGTGATTATTAATTTCATGGGTTGTATGTACTTTTGCATACAAAAATACAATTTTGCAAAAAGTGCTTTTGCAAGTAATTTATGATGTTTTGCTAGTTTGGTGGAAGGTTTTGTGATTTGTGAATTTTGCAAAAATAGTCAAAAAGTTTCAAAAATTGTGCCTAAGCAATCAGAAAGAGATTGAGCTGTAGTAGATTTTGTTAATATTTTATTTGCAGCAAGAACACAAGATCACATTAAAAGATGCACTGTTATTACTCCTGCCATGTCATTCTTTAGGTCCCAAGGCTGATGCTGAGAGTGCTCAGAAGTTCATCCTGAAGATGTATGAGCAACAGGTTCCAGACAGACAGAGGTCCCTATACTCTCATTTCACGTGTGCCACTGACACAGAAAACATCCGCTTTGTCTTCAAGGCTGTCAGGCATACAATACTACAGAACAACTTGGAACTGTTCAATCTACACCCCTAAACACCTCTAACCTCTAAGTTGTGTGTAACAGTGTGTGTGTGTGTGTGGTGTGTATGTGTGTGTGTGTGTGTGTCTGTGAATGCTTGTGTGTATCTACATATGTTTATGTGCAAGTGGCTTGTGGTAAGGCAGAATGATTGACATTTGGCCTATTGTTTTTCACTTGTTATAAACATAGACTGAAGAGGAGATGTCTTTAAAAAAGTAGCAGCTATACTTTGTAGGGCTGATGCCAAGAGCAAGTATATTAATTTTGAAAAGGAAGTTAAAAGTCAAAGAATCAAGACAGGTGGCATCTCCATACATTGTGTTAACATGTAACACAATGATGCAGCTTGCATATATGGAATCTGAGCAGGGTTATTGGGCAGTTAGCTGTTGAGGGGCAGCCATGGCCTACTGCTCCAGTCTTGAAACCAAAGGGTTGCCGGTTCAATCCCTGACCAGTAGGAAAAATGTGGTCGGGGGAAGTGGTTTAGCACTACCCTCCCATGCTCACAACCACAGCTGGAATAAATGCAGAGACCAAATTTCCCTCACAGGATCAAAAGAATATACATGCTTATACTTACATCTGCAAAAAGGTCTTTTTCTGTTACTTTGTAAATTTGTATGACATGGAATGCATGCCACAGTGTCTTTGCATGTATCAACATGCAAAAACTCATTGCTCATTTAAAGGGAAAGTCCAGCAAAAATACATATTCCTGTTGCTTGAGCTCACGAATGTGCAAACAGACCAGCAGCCACTAACACTAACTGAACTGAAACTGAATTAGTTAGTGTTAGCTGCTTTTTCGCTATTCGGACCTTGTATCAATTTCCTCTCTCTAACGACAGCACTCGGTGAGTTCCAGCAACCAGGATATGGGTTGATTTACCAGAATTTTCCTTTAATGAACTGGGCAAACCATTTAATATTGCTGATTTCATATTGGTGTAGGCAACACCATGCTATGCTTGAGCACCAGTGAATCAGTGCACAGATAAGGAGATGTAGGTTCTTCTCATGTCTAATAAAAAACACCTGATCTTGATCAGTCAGGTGTCTCCATGAGACGCTAGACTCCTGCCTGTCTGCCTCTTATCACTCCTACTAGATTTTCTGACATTCTAAAGACTGATCTGATCTTACGTGAGAAACAGATCAGGGTTCGTTTTCCCAATAACATTCACTCTTAACGCACTAAGAAATACTCTAAAGATATACTTTTACTTTTTTATACTTTTACTTTTTTGTTTACTTTTAAGGTAGAGGTTAAGGTATAACTCAAGAACTACTTAGCGTTAAGAAGGCTTTGGGAAACCGGCCCCTGATTAGGAACTGATTCATTTCTGTTGAACGGTCAGGTTTCTAGACCCTCTCTTTGTACCAAAAAACGAATCCTGATAAATAAGTCCTTTCAAAGTGGTTGTGTATGCATCTCATGGACATTGCTGCAAACCCCCTCTGAAAATCTTGTGTTGAAATGTAGTCATTGTGGTGAATGCACTGTCAGATTACTGGCATTCCATTCCTTTGTCAAAATGAGGAAGTGGGCAAATGTATGAATGAGAAGCTTTGCAAACAAGAAGGACAAAATAAAAAAAGAGCTCTATTTGGTCATTTATTTTACCTTTTTTGTTATTGTTATTTTTTTGTATTCTTTACATGTGTTTTGTGAAATAAATGATCACCTGTGAGTGCTGAGGGTTTTGACTTTGTTGTACAGTTCTATTGTGTCTCTTTCTCTGTGAATAGCCAACCTTCCATAGCTTATCAATAGGAATCACATGCAGCTCAGTCTCCATATGGGATAGCACAAGAGTCTCATGCCCTGATCTTGTGATCAATTTGGTAAATGTTGCCTTTTTCTTCTTGTGTACTCTTTTATATGTTCCTTGTTTTATTCATGTTTACTTCTTCAATGTATAATCTGCTTCGCTTCCACTAGAGTTTGGTAGTGAAACAGCCAGCTACTCACTGTGATCCCCTGCTCCCCATGTCTCATACTGCTTCCTTGATCATTGAGGTGTTGGCCTGTCATCATGAAGATGACCTTTGGACCGTGCACTGCTAGTGTGCATCAGCTTAGAACACTCCTTTGCTTCCGGTTCCAGATTACCGTGTTTGAGACAGGGAAAAAAGCCACAGAGGTGAGTGAAATCCAAACCCAAATTATATTTTACTGTGCTGTGATCCTGTTGTATTCTTCCACCTCGGATTGTGACAGTTGATGACATGTCCCCTGAAGGGAAACTCTTAACAGCAAGGCAAAGGCTGACGATTAAAAATCAGTGTTCTTCAACAAGAGTGACACTTTTGCTGATAAGCTGCCTGTGTGTAATGCTGAGGTGTAGTGACTGCTTCGTGTGTGCTGGCTTACATTTGCTGACTAAACGCAGAGGAGCTGCTAGAGACCATAATGCACTATTTGCATAATGCCAACAGACAATGCAAAATATTAGAGAAAGTTAAATATTATCCACCAAGGCTAAATCTTTCTGCGTCGTTGTACCAGATTTACTTTTGAATGAAAAAAAAGCATTCAGGTATCAAAAGGTTCACGTCAAACTAATGCAGGCATACACAGGAGGCTATAGCAAGGAAAGATAACATGGGCCCTATCTGCCCATTTTCATTTCAATTTTACCACATTTTCTTAATAGCCTACCTATTATTATTATTTTATTTATTTGTTTTGTTATGTTTTGCTGTATTATACAGCATATATACTGCTTTGGCAATATTGTAACATTTACAGTCATGCCAATAAAGCTCATTGAATTGAGTTAAATTGAATTGAGAGAGGGAGAGAACGCTCTTTTGTAGGCACTCGCCCATCCAAACTCAAACGCACTGGACCACTTCCTCCACTAGCCAGTCTCTTGCTGGATCTCCACCCAGCTGTGCGGTGAGGCTTAGTCAACCCCATTCAGCTGCACTGCACTAACCAACCCCACCACCAAGCAACAACCACCCCATGCCCCTCCCCCTCCCTCCATCCTCAATCCTCCATCCTTTCTTCTTTAAGCAGCTGTGATACAGAGGCTGTGCCTTTCTCAGTACCATGCAGAGAGAGAGAGAGATAGCAAGTGGAGGGAAAGGGGAAGGGATTGGTAAAGAGAGCAAATGAGAGAGAGAGAGAGCTGTTGGCCCATCCTCCCTTATGTGGTTCCTGCCTGGGTCATGTGATCTCAAAATGGTGGAAGCTGAGGGCTGTTTGTGAGCCAAGCATCTCTCCATCGACGGGCGCTCTGAGAGGGGCCAGGCAAGAGGGCTGTGCCACCGAGTTCACACACATATCCATGTTCCCGTGACCGTGACACCAGAGAGGAAGGCTGTTAATTGAGACCTGAGCTGTCACCAGTGAGTGCCATTTTATATCCACCATACGTGAGTCAGTCTGTTTTGCCTTACTACTCAGACAGAGGCTGAGAGATGCTGAATCTCTCTTCCTGATGGAGGATGAGAGATGGAGGGAGAGAGACAGGGGGAAATAGAGTGAGGGAGGGGCGGGGGTTTTACAGTGCAGTGGTGTGTGTTCATTTGAGTGTTTATCGGGGGATGGGTGGAAAGCTGTAGTCGTAGCTTGTAGCATCTGCTGAAGATGCAATCGAATGCAAGGGCACATTATGGTGTTAGTGTTCCTGTATTCCTGAGAATGTTAGAAAACTCTCATCTACAATTATATGTGCCGTGCCACAACAGGAGAACATAGATAGCACAATTTGCATGGGCTTTTGGTATTTTATTTACATGTGTCCAGATTTGTGTGTGTTTTACTTTGTGTGACAGAGCAAGGCAGTGAGGGAGGAAGGGAGGAAGTGCGTGTGAGTGTGTGTGTGTGTGTGTGTGGACGTTTGAGTCGGCAGACAGAGACCCAAAGGGGAAGGGAGGGGGATGGCTGAAGAAGGCAGATGACATAACTCCTCCTTCCTCCTCTCTCTCTCATCACCCCCTCCCCTTCTCGTCATCACTGGTTTGAATGGATAGATGGATGGATTGATGGATGGATTATTGACTGAGAAAGATGCAGAGTTGTAGAGATTCCCTGTGTATCTCACTTGCACTTCCACCAACATACATCCTCATCCTCCTCATCCTCATCTTTCTCTCCCTCTAAACCCCCACCCCGCCCTCTCTTTCTCCCGGCTCTTCTCCAGCACATTGTTGAGATCCATCTGGCAGGCTGTTGTACAGATGGAAATCCAATCCTGGCAGGCATGCAGGCAGAGTAGATTTCCCAGCATTCTCGCGCACGTGTCTGTCTGCCTGTGCTGTCTGCAGGTGCGTGTTGATGTTGCATGCACTGCCAGCCTCCTTTGGTCCTGCAGTATTTATGGAAATTGTTATTTGTTTTGTACCCTGGGCAGGGATTTCTGTGTGTGTGTGGGTATTGCCAAATGCTTGCTGGCAATACAGGCCTGAAAAATTCAGTGGTTAATAGAAACATGTATTATGTGTCCAGGATTATTCATGTGCAGAGAATGTAATAACGTATCTAAAGAATATAATAGTAATCGTGTGGTCTATACAATGCATACATGATGGTAAAGCCAAAAATGCTAGAAAAAGCCAAGCAGAGGTCACAGTTTCGTATACAGATACAGATACTTCTGTTCTGGGATCATGTTAATAAACATTTATTATTTAAGAGCTGTAAAGGTATCCTATGCAAATCAGGGGATTTTCTGTCCACGAGCTTCCCCTGGATTTTTTTGCAAGCTAAAGGAGAGGAAGCAAATGTAATACATTTCGAATAGTCATGTTGAGGAAAAAAAGATTTTGCAGGGCACTTGTATGAGATACTTACAGCTTTGTTGTTCAGGAGGGCACTGATGGCTAATCTTTGAAGCCTGCTAGCCTATATCACCAAAAAAATAGTAGGGGCGAGAGAAGGTCTTCATTCACCCCACGTCATTTAATCATCACAGTATCTATGAAGTTAGTAAATGTAGATCTTTCTTCAATGACGTACCTTTTTAGCTAAGTTGCAAATCACAAAGTTCTTCTAGAGGTGACAAACCATCATCACACCAAATAAGGCCTACAGTTTATGTCTGCTTCTGTGTGTGTCACCCAGCTGATTACAAACCAGAATGATTGCATTCCTATCTTTCAAAAAATCTACCCATTGAATCTTCATGTCATGCTTTCAGTTTGGGGAGTAGTCCAGGTTATTTATATCATTAGAAACCTATGGTAATGTGAGAGGAACAAGTGTTCATGCTTCTTGTAATTGGCCTGATTGTACTGATTCTGATGTGCGTTTACGACTTGGGACTTGCAATAATTTAAGTTAATTAGAGCAGAAATTACTTGGAAGTGAAAATCCCAAAATCTTGGAAGTAATTAATTTATTCTGTGTGTGTGTGTGTGTGTGCGTGCGTGTGCGCGTGTGAATTTGTGTGCTGACTGACTGATCGACGAATCATATGCGCATCTTCTGGTGCTGTCTCCACCAGGCCGATAGGACAGCATGTTCTCTTTAGGTGGTGACTTTTCATTGCCAGTTAGCCGACACTGAGGACACTGAGAGCAGCTGTATCTGATCTTATAAAAAGACAGAGGAGTTGATAAAGGTTAGCACCTGGTTTTGAATAAACTGCTAAAGGATTGTCTTTTTGCTACTGCAGTTTAAGTCTCTCTGTGTGATTTACCTTCTGAGGAATTGCAATATATTCTACAAAACCTTTGAGGAAAGGTGATGCCTAAAAGTGCCTTCTGTCATAGCTCCTTCCACATAACAATACAAATATAACGTTTATATTCCTGTTCTTTTGTCTTTGGCAAAAATAAAAGGCAAACTATTTACTGTATACATCTCTAATACATCTCTGGGATATTTTCTTTCATCTTCTGTCATATTGTGTCAAGCGCTGTATGAACTCATATGTGTGGGGGGGTCTCTGTCCACAGGTCCCCCTGGATGCTGGGGTATGGACCAGCCCTCTGAACACACAATGAGCTCCGAGGGGGCAGAAGGCAGACCAGGTAAGGCCCTTACCTGTGCTAGGTATATTTTTACCAGTGCAGGAACTGAAGGTGTGTTTCTGTTTTGGAATTGGAGAACACACTGTCTCTCTGCCAACCTGGAATAATCACGACAAGTCTCTCGCAGGTTATGACGTCAGCATTTTCAGTGTCCAATGATCATTGCTTTTGCTACATCTAGCACCGCCCACCTCCCTGCCCCTGCAGAGTGGAGGCACCACCACCCAGAGGAAGAAGCTGTCTGCCCCACGCATCAGTCTGTCACTGGATCAGAGCGAGGACGACGTCTTCGACACACCCGATGATCTGGACATCAACGTGGATGATCTTGACACTCCTGATGAGGCGGACATTTTGGACTACACTGACCATGAGATGGACTGGGATGGTGAGGGATGCATACACACACGCACACACACACAGCTACAGTACATGCGTGCACACACACATACAAACCCATAGGGCAAATTCTTGTTGAGGTCATATGCCTGAAGGTATGTTCATATATACACTGCACAGCACAAACACACACACAGTGACTAATGTAATAACCAAAGTGACTAATATAAGCAAATTTATGCAACAATGCAAAATGACCTCTTTCCACACTGTGCATTGTTATGCCGTGATGACATTTGCACACTCTACATACTTAACACAATGAGCTTTTGAGACTAAGACAAGACAAACTAAAACAAAACAAAACAAATCCCAACACATAACACAACACAACAAAACCCAACACAACACAAAAGCTTAAAATTGAAAACCGACCTCTTGCCCTGTGGTCAGAGCCCAGGACGAGCAGTCGAGGCGCGGGCCGGGACACCAGCCAGGCCATCCCCACCACCAGCGCTAAGGAGGAGCAGCAGGATGCCAAGCTGTGGAGAACGGTGATCATCGGTGAGCAGGAGCACCGCATCAACATGAAGAGCATCGAACCCTACAAGAGGGTCATCTCCCACGGAGGTACAAATGTCACATGGATATGTTCCTCTCTCTCTCACACACACGCACACACACACATGCTGACACACACACACACACACACACATGAATACATGAATACCCAGATGCACATGCACTTAGATTTACACACACACACACACACACACACATACAGGTGGAAAATCAGCACAACAGCACATGATAAGAGTCAGATACATACACACACACACACACACACACACACAAACAGGCCCACTAAACATGCTAAACATACATGTTACACATGTATACTCTAACACAAGCCACTTGTGTAAACCTTTGATGCAAGGCTCATTTGCTCATTTGCAGTACAGTGCATATATCTGACACCTTGGCCACAGGTATCATGGGAATTTTTTTAAAATTTGACCAATCATGTTTTGCATAAATGCTGTACACAGCCATGAAAATTATATGTGGTCTAATATTTTTAAAATGCATTCACTGGTCCCCCAACAAATTACATGTGTTTGTCTTCCCACAGGCTACTATGCTAATGGCGTCAATGCTATCATTGTGTTTGCTGCCTGCTTTCTGCCTGACAGTGACAGAGAGGACTACCATGAGGTCATGGAGAACCTTTTCTTGTGAGTAAGCGCCACACCCTCCGGACACTCCTTGGCTTTGTTCTACAGAAGCTTTTGTCCACCCTGACGCTCTTAGTGCTACAACAACTCTCCTCCCCTCTCCTCTCTTCACCACCCTCTAGAACTCCGATCTAATGTCACACACATGTGTGTGTAGAGGTGTCTGTGTTTGTGTGTGTGTGGGTGTGGATGTGGGTGTGTGTGTGGGTGTGGGTGTGGGTGGATGTGTTTTTGTGTGAGTCCCTTGCAAGTTGAAGGAGGTGTGGTGCAATTTTGAGATGTGCGTAGGTGTTGTGGATATTGGGTCCCTCACATGTTCAAAACTGCTTTAAAGAAACTGCCGTCACAAATTTAATTTTAATAAGGTCACAGAGGTATTCTTAACAGGTGCAGTTAGCTGCACCAAGGAACAGTGGAAGGTAGACTGGTACAGCTGGTCGTTATAAAGTTTTTGAAAGAAACTTGACAATGAAACTGACTGGGTCTAACTGGGTCTCAGTTTTCTAGATACACCTCACATGAGTGGTATGTAGTTGCTTCTTGTGTACTCTACCCACTAGATCAGGTGTTTTTTATGCAACACAAATACATCTGAGTGAAGTATGAAGACAACAGTTTTTTTTGGCATTATTTATGATGACTTATTGGCTCCCTTTCATAGTCATCGTTAGACTTTTCATTGATAGCCAGATTAATTTGATAGCCAGATACATGTTTTTAGCTACAGGAAAAACTGTAGGTATCTGAATTGCATAGTTGCATAGTCCTGTATTGTTTGAGAGGGGGGATTTTTGGATATGGAGCAGTCTGTTGTGAGTGATAACAGCTTCAAATCTCTCACACCTCCAAATGAAAAGTGTCTGGCCTGTCTGCCATGTCTCAGCTGGTGTCTCACCACATGTCATTCCTGGAGGGCTGCTTTAGGCACCTTATCCTCTGCTTGGACAGTTTTGCTCACTCACACACGGATGACTCACTCTGCCTCAGTAGGTGGGGAACTGTTTGAGTCTAACCGCTGCTTGTTACCTCCACTGAATTCAGAACACAATGCTACCTACTATTTATAAACACAGAATAAACACAGACCCCTGCTGGTCGAACTGGAAAGATGCTACTGTGATACTTCGGCACAAAAGGCTGTGCTGATAAGCTACATAAAGAAGCTAGTTAACTGCACTGGTAAGGAATTGCTGTGACCTTTGACTAGAGATTAGTGCAGTCTTGTTTTTTTTTTCCCTTTAATGGAAGAGTTGTCGCGTGGGGATTTAAGTTGGATTTAAGTCTTTTCATGGTTCCTTTTCCCCTAGTTGTTTAAATCTATTCCAGTATGCTTCACATTTTCAGTTACAATAGCTTTGTCTGGACTCGAACATTGTGAGTGTTGCAAAGGTATTTGTGCAAGACGGATGACAAACTACCATGACGTCAAAATAACTCCTTTTTTATAAGCTCTTATTTCAAGGTATTGTTTCAGCTCTTGTTTATAGCTTTGTATAGGACAAAGCTTAAAACTTGAAGCCTACTGAAGCAAAATTATATTTACCTGTGATCAAAAGTCAGTGATGGTACTGTACATGTAGTACCATTTCACACAATTCAGTATCACACTCGTGCAATGGCACACAAACACACACACACACACACACACACACACACACACACACACACACACACACACTTACACATGAACACATGCGCACATGCAGGCACGCACGTACACACACACACACATTTGATCCAAAGTAAGTGTGACAGAGCTTTAGTGCTTGCTATAGGGTGTTCAGCCACACAGGCTCTGTAAAGGGCCTTGAAATAATTTTACTTGTTTTGCACTATGATAATAAAAGTGTATTGGACTGACATGTCAGGAAAAATGACCTGTGCTGTGCTGTGCTCCGTGTGTGCCCCTGTGCAGGTATGTGATCAGCACCCTGGAGCTGATGGTGGCTGAGGACTACATGATCGTCTACCTGAATGGAGCCACTCCTCACAGAAGGATGCCCGGACTGGGCTGGCTCAAGAGATGCTACCAGATGATTGACAGGAGGTAATCTCTGCTTAAAATCTACTTACTTAGGAAGATATGTGTGCAAAGTATTACGTATGTAAACAAATCAGTTTTTCCCCCTTTATACTTGTAGTTTGTTTTATGCCTGGTTTTATATACAGAGCTTTTATGTCACACTTTCTAGAACACTCTACAACAATTTTTATACAGTTGTAGCTGTGAGAAATATAGTTAAAGTAATATGACCTGATCTGAACATTTATGCTTTAGATGTTGATTTCATAAAGCTGTTTTCATCTAGCTATAGATAGACAATGTCTAAAAATGTAAAGTTTAAATAAAATGACTAGTTGGTTTGTTTGTGTACACACTGTGTTCTTATTTGTTTTAGATTGAGGAAGAATTTGAAGTCCTTCATTATAGTTCATCCGTCCTGGTTTATCAGGACTATTCTAGCCATCACAAGGCCATTTATCAGGTATGACTGTCACTAATATGTAGTGATGTCTGTAAACACTGATTAAATTTGGATCACTGTGTACACATAGGTAACTGAGGCATACTAGTCAGAACCAATTGGACGACATCACTCGGTCTCATGCAGACACTTGAACAGTTGAACAGGATCCAGTCATCACATTTACTTATGTGTCTGGTTAGCTGGAAACCTGTGATCATGGGCTGTGATGGATTTTTCCATCTGGACAAAGCACCCAAGGGATTCAGATACTACTGTAGGAGGCTAATCGTTGTGTGTGTGTGTGTACGTGGATGCATGCGTGCGTGAATGTGTGTGTGTGTGTATGTATGTGGATGCATGCGTGCATATGTATGTGTGTGTGCGTGTGTGTATGTGGCCACGTGTGTATGTGTACATTCGTTGATTCTCCACAGCACCAAATTTAGCAACAAGATAAAGTACGTCCACAGCCTGGCGGAGCTGGAGGAACTCATCCCCATGGAGCACGTCCAGATCCCAGAGAGCATCATCAGGTGAGGCCACTCACCTAGGTCCCTGGTCCTGCTATGGCCCAGTACACCTTGGCCATGTCACCTCAGATATAGGAAATACATGTCAGCCCTGGGAAAGGTCAACCAATGATCTCAAAGCACCTGAATATCTATTCTTGTCAGGTGGCTATATGTTAGGTATATGTAGTAATGTGTAGCTATGTGTACAAACTGTACGTACTGTAATTAAACTATGAACTACATGGTTGTTCAGGGAATATGCTTGTTGTAGCATACATAGTTTCAAAGTTTTCGATTGGTGTTAGCTATTATATGTCAGTTAGATCATAGGTCAGATATGACTGATTTGCGTAACGATATAGTCTCAGGCCATCATTCAAACGTTTTATATGGCCACATGGACTAGCTGAAAGAATGGCACTATTGTGGAACGACAATGAGAAGTAGCCATTGGGGGTTACTTGAGATGCCTTTGGTGGTGGCGCTGGAGTTAGGTTTCACTGACAAGACTGAGACACCTGTGTATGTACATGTAAGTGTATTTACTCACACACACACTCACTCACTCACTCATTCACTCAGTCATGTACAAATGCATACACACAACACACAATCTTTCTCTTAGTCTCTCTTTTTCACACTCTCTCTCTCACACACACTTTAGATGCCTTTGGTAGCAGCAGTGGAGTTATGTTTCAGTGGAAAGGCATAGATGCCTGTCTACATGCAGTTGGATTCACTCACGCACACACTCATTCTTTCTCCTAGACTCTTTTTCTCTCTCTCGCTCGCTCTCTCTTACTCACACACACACACACACACACACACACACACACAAATACACAGATTTCTGCATTCTATTTCTGCATTCGTGTTCATTGGAATGGAACTGGCTCATTCATCAAATTCATTGATTTGACATCCAACAAATTCCATGCAAACTGTGACTCATTGCTTCTCATTGCTTCTCATTTTCTGTCTCAAATAAGTGATCCACCTGGCACTTCACTGATATCTGTGCTGCACTTAAACAGATATTTCTTCCAGACATAAGATACAAGTTCTCTCTTATGTGACCAAGGACTAAAGAATGTTTGGTTGACAGTGATATTTCAGGCAGTGTTTGAATTTTCTAAACCAAAAGAAAAAAAATCACTTCAGGTGTGAATGTATCAGTCAGATGTGTGAGCCTGCCAGTGGTTACCATAGCAACTACCCCTGATGTGACTACAGATCGGAGGTGTTAACGAGAAACACTGTTTTGTCTCTGAATAATACCTCCTTCTGCTCTAGATGTCTTGCTTTATTTCTGGCCATCATTTCCCACTTATACTCTGGATTATGGTATAAACCAGTAGTCTTGCATGAGTACATTATAAACCAGTAGTCCTGCATGAGAGGTGTGTTCATTAATGAATTTGGTGTGCATGTGGGTCACTGGTATCCTTACGCTCTGTCTCTGTGCTCCTTTCCTCTGCTTTTCTCTGTCCACTTCAAGACTTGATGAGGAACTAAAATTATCTGCAGACAGCTCTAGGTAAGCTATAACCGTTTATTTTTTGTTTGTTTGTATGTTTGTGTCTGTATTTCAATCTTTTGTATTTGCATGATCTATCCGTCGTGTAATTGAGCTGTGATATAAACAGTCGGCACCAGCACTGTAAAATCTACGATCCAAATGCTTGTGGTGGTAGTTACTCTAAATGCTGTAGAGATTCTCCTCACTGACGGGCCTTGCTGCGGAGCTATAGACTTTGTTGCATGATGCTTAATCTGCCCTCACCAAACGAGACCTCGCCACCCTTCACCTCTTTGTTTTAGAATCAATGCCTTTCTCCAGGGAACTGAAGCACCGCCTGCAGAACCCGAGTAAGATTTCCTGCACCTTGAAACTCGACAAATCACTCCCTCGGTTCACTTTCTGGGAACTTCCTGCCTTCCTGTTAATTTACTCTGCCCTTGAAGGCAACACTCAGCTCACCAAAACTTTATTGCATCCTCCAATCTCTAAATCACTCACTCTGGCTTGCCTTTCTACGTAAAGGTTTAGACTAATAACAACCTCTTGCACTCCACCCTAGATGCACTGCACCACACAGTGACAGGCAGAACAAATAATAAATAAATGAAGTTGAATTAAATGAACTTACGAAAGCTGCAAAGTATGCCTTACTAAAGTAGGATTTTCTCTCCCTCTGTGCAGAAGTGAAGTGTCTAGCATGAGCAGCTCCTAAAGGAGCCCCTCACTCCTTGACTGGGGCTCTAGAAGGAAGAAGTGATGTTGCCGTCTCTAGCCCAAGATCTTGGCTCGCTGAAGTGGATGCAATAATCACAACTGACCACCTACCCACACCCACACACAAACAAACTCATACACACACACGTTTCACAACCATGAGAAATTGACTTCACACAGCATCACACACTGGCTGAGATGAGACTAAGTCAAGCACTTTCACTTTGTTAGCATGTAGCATCAGAGGCTAACCCATGAGCCAGCTTGCTCCCATCCATTGTAACTGACACTTCAAAAAATCAAGAGGCTACATTAACACCTCCCTTGAAACATTGAGGTTACTTTTCCATATTCAAAATCACAACAATTTTTTTTCAAACAGCAATTGGGTCGTTTTAATCTTCTCTGGATAGGTTTGTCATTGTTGCTCTTTGAAATGTGCATGACAAGTAATCAAAGCAATAATTTTACTGTAGCTTTTTTCCCACACAGACCTTTCTTTCCTGGTCTTTAATTTTACCTTTTAATACAATTTAAAATATACAAATTGTTGCCCAGAATTTATATCATGTTATGCCAAAGTAGTGACTGGAAAAAAATGTTTGCCATAGATAACTGGACCTACACACAAGAACACAACACTTTCTTAGGCATCAACTTAACAAACTCACTTTCAAACAACAGAAGAAATTGTGACAGCCATTTCCACAGTGCAGTGGCCAATTTAGCTGTTTTGATCAATCCTCTTACTGAATTTATCACTGATTGCTTTGGTCACTAAACCAGTATGTGTGTACTGTATGTCATAAAATAAGGTCAACACACTTTGATCATACCAGCTTAATTCTCACCGTCAAATGACCACCAGAGAAAGGACCATCAAGACACACGTTACAGTATCTGTTTACTTAGCAAAACCATTTGGTCCCAGTAACAGTGTATGCAGTGTATAGTGATACAACTAGAACAAGTCATCCATACATACTGAGAGCATGCCTTTTTTCAAAGTCTGACTGTTCCGTAAACGTGGTTCCTTTGTCACTGTTCAAAATGTATGTGTGTGTGTGTGTGTGTGTTTGTTTGTTTATGTGTGTTTGGTTCATTTTCTTGTCTCTCACGCTCCTCCAGCAAACAGGAAATGACCTCATAAGGGGGACAGTAAAAAAAATAGCTGTCAAGCACAATCTTCTCTACTGTAGTGTGTTTAGAGTGTTCTGAGATGATTGGGTGAGCCTGTCTAAGAATGTGTGTGTGTGTGTGTGTGTGTGCATATGTGTGTGTGTATGCTTCTCTGTGTGAATGCCACTGCATGTCCCCTAGTAGAAAATGTTAGATGTTTTGGTCCTTTAGTTTAACAGAGAAATGAGCAACTACGAGTATTTTGGACCCAGTGGCCTTCTCCAGCTGTGTACATACTGGCGAGCTGTAAAATTATGAAAAGCTATATCAATAAATACAATCCTAATCTAAACTTTGGGCATTGATCATTAGTGTCTTATTTCAATGTAGCCTGTATCAAATGTCTTATCATTTATACTCAATCACAAATAAAGTCAGAACAGTAAAGTTATTTTTTTATTACAATAAACAAACAAAAGGATATGCTCTCACAAAAAAGGGAAAACACTTTTGACAGCAAACAAAAGTAAACAGTAATTCTGTCACAACATCATATGAAAAGGTTTGAAATTTTACAGAGGAGCTGTCATTTGTTGCAGCAAGTACATGTATGCTCACACAGTAAAAGTAAAATAAACCAACCAGAAAGCCAATGCAAAAATGGGTCTCTTTTCACCCATCCATGTTTAGTGGACTATCTTGTTAAATAAGGCCAAATGTGATGCCTTCTTTCGGACCGGCACCTTCCTGAGACCCGCGCCTCACACCATCTGTGGAGCGGTAGCCTGACCCGACTGATTGTCAGCAAAAGGATCCGCCCTGAAAACAGATGAGCAACTCTGGTTATGACGAGAGCATTCCACCTGCAAGGACACGAAGCTTCAAAATAAGGGTCATTATGAAAGAATGCTGAAATACTTGACGGTAACAGTTAAATGCACACCTACAGAATTCCAGATACATATTTTGAAACACAATCTTCTCTGGATAGGTTTGTTATTGTTTGAAATGTGCGTAAAAAGGAATCAAAGCAATAATTGTAGCCACAGACCTTTCTTTCCTGGTCTATAATACCCTATATACCCTTTTACCCTTTAATGCAACTTCCGGAAAAACTGCTTCAAATACATATTTTTCTATTGTTGTATGCTGATGCTGAATGTAGTGCTTCAGTGCTTTCTTTGCTTAGGAAATGTAGTCTGAGTAAGGATGTTTAGGAGATGTAGTCTGAGTAAGGATGTTTAGGAGATGTAGTCTGAGTAAGGATGTTTAGGAGATGTAGTCTGTGTAAGGATGTTTTCTGGTACCTGAATGAGTAGCTCTCGTCATCATACTCCAGCTCATCCTCATTGTCCTCGTTCAGCTGCCCATACCGAAATTTCCGATACACCGTCCCATCCTGCCCCATGTACACAATGTCTTCATCTTCGTCATCATCATCGTCATCCTCTCCGTGGCCTTTCGACTTGTCGCTCAGGTCCACTAGCTGCTCCTCCCGGAAGCGACCCCCAGACGACCCGCCCTGGAAGCCCCCCGCTCCTCCTGCGCTGTAGGACTCAGAGGAGAAGGACGTGGCCCCACCGCCACCCCCGTAGCGGCTGCTGTTGGACAGCTTCTCGTAGCCACGCCCGGGGCCTGACTCCGGCTTACTGGGGCCCTTAGCGAGGGAACGTCGGATGAGGACACCCACGGCACCCAGGCCCAGCAGCAGCAAGACGCAGGTGGTGATGAAGAGCGCTAGGTTGCCACGCTCTTCGTCATCGTCATCATCATCTTCAGGCTCATTACGGAAGGCAAAGTTGGTGCTGAGGATGCATTCACCTGCAGGGAGGTAGGATAGAGGTGATGATTATTTAAATGGTACCAATTACAATGAAAAAGTACTGGATGACTGTCAAATAAAGTCCTCATCACAATCATAAGTCCATTTATTCATCAAGCAAATGCTTACATCTAAAGCAGCATAATAATTCTGTGCAAACAAACACAGCATTTGCTATGTGTGCTACTTGAGAACTACTTGACAAGACTATTGGATTTGGTGACAGCTTTTGCATGAGGCTTGCTTCACTTGTGCTAACTGGAGGTAAATATGTGCATGAATCCAACACAAACCCACCAGGTACTTCCTGTCCAACCCTTTGACATTAATACCTTTGGTCTCAGTACAGTTGCAGCACTCCTGCTGCGTGATGGTTCCACCTCTCTCCCCTCCATCCCCAGGCTGCCCTTTGGTGCAGCAGGGCAGGCAGCGGCCCTCCACCGTCAGGATGGATTGTCCCGAGCACAGTGTGCAGTTATTGGAGCCTGACCCACGGCACTCCAGACACGAGTCGTGACAACGCTCACACCTGTTACCTGAATGCTGTTGCAGAGACCAAATGGAGGGTGGTTGAAGCCAAAAACAGAACGGGGGACTGGGAAAATGGCTTAGTCAATCAACATGTTATTAACATTAGCATTAGTGATGTTAATAACATAGTAATAAAAGGAATTTACAAAACACATAATCACAATTAAAAGTAAAAGTTATTTACTTCAAACCCTTACCTCTACGACTGGATATTCTCCCATGATGCATTGTGATACACATGCTCCCTCCACGAGAGAGTATCCAATATGACACGAGTCACATGACTGAGCTCCTTTACCTGTTAGGCAAAGGTGAAAATATATGAAATTAACAAATACTGTTTTCTAACGCTAAAACCACAAAAGCATATTCCAAAGCATATTCCAGTTTGGAATGCCATCGTGAAGCACAATACCCTCGTTTGGCAAACTGAATTTTATCTCTGCCATACACTAAACCATTTAAAAAAAGAAGTTGGTGAACCCTGTTTCACGAATAAGACTAACGATTCAGAATTAGAAACAAACTAGTGGGATACTACAGTGATATAATCCAAAATGGTATGAGACAAGAGACAAGAAGATTGGGATGAAACACATTTTTGTGCAAATGCCATCTGATCAGTTGATAAACCTTGGCTCAGGAGATAGAAGACTGAAGATTTACAAGGGTTGTAGATTGAAGCATATCATGATTGCTCAGGTTTAGGGTAAGAATAAAAAGATCAGCAGAGACGGAAGAGGCTTGACTATTTTGTGGACTACTTAATTAAGTACTGGACTGTGGTATGATCTATGATTTCTGAGTTTTTGTCTTACTGTAGCAGGTTTGGCAGGAGGGGTGGCATGGTTCACACGTCTTGTGGTGTGTGTCCTCGTAGTGACTCGCAGGACAGGTGTGCAGACACTGGCCCCGTCTCCGCAGGTAGACCTGGCCCTCTCGGCAGCTCAGACAACTATCAGGCTCCGCCCCCAAGCACTCCGCACAGCTTGCATCACAGGGTTCACAAGAGCGTGTGGACATGTCACCATAGCTACTAAGATGGGGTGGGAGAAGAGGAGAGGAGAGGGTAGGAGAACAGGGAAAAGATATAAAGCATGTGTTTGTTAGGAACATCTACACAACTTAGCACTTACAATTACCATGATCTAAATAAATAATAATCTTCACAGTCATTAGCACACTTTGTTTAGTCAATTCTGCCATTATGTGGTGTCTGTTCACACATAACACTCCTAGCTGGAGTTACAGATATATTTTTATTCAGGTAAGGGTCTGATCTTGTTAATCCAAAATTGCCTAAAGGCATCACTAAAATGTCCACCGAGTGAAGGGCCTGGTAGGACTTTGCTAAGTTGCATTGAATAGCAAGCTGCAATATTTGTGCTGTGTTTTTCTTCTTGTCGGGCCTCTTTCTATTTTTCCCTTCTTTCCTCTCCTTTCCCTTTCCCTGCTCTTCTCCCTTCATTGTCTTTGTATGAGTGGTGTGTGTGTGTGTTACCCAGAGTGGCAGGTCTCTACACACTCCTTGCCGTCCCTGAAGAGCTCTGGTTTGCAGGCCAGACACTCGTGGCTGTGTCTCCCCACACATGACAGACAGGATGGGTGACATGCCTCGCACATCTGCTGGCCCTGGTCCCTGAAGGACCCCACAGGACAGGCATCCACACAACTGCCATCTGAGAAAAGCATGTAGCAAATTTAAGACTTAAAAACCTGAACCTGTCACATACCTGGAGGGTGATGTATCCATGTCACCAACAAATAAAACTTTTCTTTTACCACCACAGACATGCCAATGAATGTAAAATGATGGGAGTTTTACCAACTTACACACTGACCAGCTACTTATCAGCTGGCCATCATTACTCTCACCCTTCTGAACTGAAGTCCAATTTGGGTAACGGCACCAATGCATTCGGTTGTGCCATGCACTTGCCCAGACTTGAACACGCAACTTTTAGTGCCATGCAATGGTGGTGTCGAGCAAGTGAGCTAAAACCCTGGGAAGTCAGCTTCATTTGCAAGCACATTTCTTCAGGTGTGGGGAGAGAGGTTTGCTTACATATATAACGCACACACCTGCACACAGAGTATCTGCCATATGGCTGCTGTTATAAAACCTCTCTATCCTACATGCCAGCCTCCCCTGCACTGCATAGTGATTCCTGTCCTTCTCTAGTCTGGTAATGCCTTCCTAGCACTGCCGCTTGATTACCATCTCCCTACAGTGCGTGTTTGGATTTGATCCCACTGAGCTCATTGTCTCAAGAGGCATTTTAACCTGTCCAATCAGCATACAGAGGGAGGGATTGTGAATGCAGAGCTAGAATGCTTCCAGTCAAGGCAAGCCCCAGTCAGGGGCTGATCCAGTCTTTTTAAACTTAAACACCTCAAGCAAGCAATTGGATCTCACTATCAAATGTCCAGACCCTCAAGACAAAAATTAAAATGTAGAACGAGGGTCTGGTTTGATTACCAGGCTAGTCCTTCTCAAGTGTGTGAGGTGAAGTGACTCACTGAGCAGGTAGTGGTTGGCGCTGCAGCTCAGACACTGGTTCCGGTCGGGCCCGGAGCACTGCTGGCAGTACTTGTGGCACTGGTGGCACTCGCCGTCCCCGTCGGCATAGTGGCGGGGAGGGCAGCTGGCAAGGGTGGCACAGCGGCCGTGGCCGTCCAGCTTCAGGCCCGCGGCACAGCTGCTGCAAGAGGTAGGATGAGGGCCCGAGCAGCTGCGACAGGAGGGGTCGCAATCTAGGCACCACAGACACACACACACACAAGTGAGGCAGGTGAAGGTGAGTAGCAACCAACTAATGATATGTTTGTGTTTTTGGTTGAAAAGGCTGCACATTGACTGTAACTTGTTAGTAATTAAGTAGCTTAACAAATATAAAAATATATAATTTTTAATTTCAAGGATGAGCAAGAACAGCTAGAGCAAGAACAGTCATGAACATTTTAGTCTGGCTGAGCTGAGATGGCAGGCTGGATTTAATCTAGCTAAGAGCCATAATATGTGTGTGTGTGTGTGCATATGTGTGTGTGTGTGTGTGTGTGTGTGTGGTGTGTGTGTAGTTTTTGCCAATAGGAATGATTTGTCAAACTGCCATTAATAAAGAATAAAGACTGTGGTGTTATGAATAAAACATAGAAAAGGGAGCTGCTAAATCCAGGCTCAAGATGGGAAATGAAAGTCTTTAGGCCTGGTCATAAATATGAATAAGGTGTTTGAAAGACTTATGGTCTGGTATTTCTAGTACTTCTCTACTTTGACCAGTGTGTGTGTGTGTGTGTGTGTGTGTGGGGGGGGGGGGGTATTGCTGAAATGCATACCCAATAATGTGTATAAGTTTGTGTGTCTTCGTGTGTGTGTGTGTGTGGGGGGGGGGGTGTTTGTGTGCATTTGTTTGTATATGTGTGTGTCTGTGTTTTACTCACTCATGCACTCTCCTGTGTGGGCATCTCTGTATGTGCGTTCGGGACACGGGGTCACACATGCCCCGTTCTGCAGGCTGGCATTTGAGTCGGCACAAGTGTCACACTCCTCTGCGCCCGGCCCGTCACACAGCTCACAGTTTGGGTGGCAGTGCCCACAAACCTTGCCCTCCGTGTCGTCATAGAAACCATCAGGGCACTCTGCTACACAGTGGCTCTCATGGAGGAAGTAGGATTCCTCACACTCTTCAGAGACACAATGGAGGATTTAGAGGTACTGTATGTCCACCTCAGATTAGATTTAATCAATGGCTGAATCGCATTGTAACCCATTACCCTAAGCCCTGAACTCTCAAAGACTTAAAGGAAAAATCCGGTGTGAATTAATCAGTCGTTATGTTGTTTGACATTGCTGAGTGCTGTTGTATTAAGACGACAGAATTGGGTACAACATAGACCAAATAGCAAAACAGCAGTTAACGCTAACTTAGTAGGGACGACAGCTACGACAGCTCTCAACAACATCAAAAAAGAGGACTACTGATTGATTCACACTGGATTTCTCCTTTAATCAGCATACATCAGGCAATTAAAGTTAATTCAGGGCTGAAGGCTTCTTAGGTGGCACACTAAGAATCAGTTATTGTATTACACTGACTTTTTAAAGTATACATAATGTGTACTTAAACAAAGTCATATTTGTTAGTGTGTATCTATATTGTATATCCTTACGAGTTACAGACCCTAACCCAGGGCAAACCCAGTGAGCAAAATCCTCTCTTGTAAAATATGCATTTCACAGAAATTCCTTTACCGGGCCCTCTTGTAACATGAGAAATTGTGCTAAAATAAACTCTAATTGATGACACACATCCTCCATCTGTTTGTCTGTTTGTTTCTCTGTCTGCTTCATGTGAAGTAGAGGCTGATTCAGAGAAGAAAACAGTGACCTGCTCACCCTATTCCAGAAACTCTCTTCCTCATTCTTTCTCTTGGTTTCTCGCTCATCGCCTCACAAATCTCCCTCATTGCATCACAAATCTCAGTCTTTCTCTATCACCATGCAAATCTCACTTCCTCTCTACATGCCAAACATTTTCTGGTCTCATCATTGTCTCTTGTCTTTTATCTCCCCAGCCCACCCCCCACCCCCAGCTCTCTCTGAGACACCAGGTAAGTTACTGAAGTTACTGAAGTTCACATCATGTCAAAATACATTTAGAAGATTAGTGTATTTTTTAAGAATGCATATAGCACTGTTGCGTCTGGTGTAGCCAGCCATTAATTATCGAGGCAGCCAACTGTTGCAGTTTACGTAACATGAACTTAGTGCTTCAATAACTTCAGTACTTACCCCTCTTTCCTTCCCTATCAATCTTGCTCTCCTAGTTTTATTGTTTCTCATGTCTCTCTCTCTCTCTCTCTCTGTCTCTCTCTATCCTCAGGTGTTGGGAGGGAGGCATGTTAGTTTTATTACTATAACAGAACGGAGCGTTTTCCAAACCTCTGTTTCTCTCTTTCTCTTACCTGCACACAAGCCTGTGCCAGTGCAGTGACGGCAGTCAGTGGGGCAGCGCTGGCACTCTCCATCTTGGAGGGTGTGTTCCGGGGGACAGGCATCCAGGCACTGGTGATTGTGGAGGACCCGAGGCTCATGACAGCTCAGGCAGTGTGTGGTGTTCCACTCGCATGTCAGGCAGCCCTCCGCACAGCTGACACACACCTGACCCAGCGGGAAGCCACTGAGGGGGGAATAAAAACACACACAACTTATGTTTTGGAAACAACACTGCCACATGACTATGTGCACAAACACGCATACACACACAAACACACGTGCAAGTGTCTGCACACACACATAAACATTCACACAGACAGGCACATCCATGTTAAGGCTACCCCCATGGTTTCATAACAATATCTATGTAACCCTTGAAGGGAAAACAGTCAAGACAAAGCAGACACAGAAGCACAGAGGAGTTTATATTCTGCTTTCTGCAAAAGAACATTTCACACAAGTGGTGATAGAGTTCAACTGACATTTTTCCCTGAGAAGCAGTCACACACACACACACACACACACACACGGCTGAAGTGTCTCTCTCTGACCTGGTGCATTGTTGAACACACTGTCCGTTCTGCAGGTAGAGTTGCTTGCGGCGGGTGGACTGGCAACGCTGACACTGCTGCAGACTCACACACTGGGCACAGCCCACCTCACACACCTCACACACTCCGCTCGCACGACTGCCGAAGCGCCCCACCGGACAACGCAACACACATGTCTGATCAGGGGTCAGGTAACGGCCTGGCAGAGGGGACAGTAGAGAAATAAACAAGGAGACAAGATGGAGAGTACAAGGAGAGTTACAATGGTTAAATTACGACAGAGAGATAGAGAGGAAGGGTGAGGATGGAGAGATTGTGGGAGGTAAAAGAGAAAGAGAGAGAGGGAGAAAGAGAGAGATAGAGCGAGAGAGAGAAAGAGAGGGGGTCACAAGTCACAGAGCGAGGTTAAAAAAAGGGAGAGAGAGGAGGGACAGAGTTAATTAGAAGATGAGTAAAGAGAGATTGTGAGAACGATAAGAGTAGAAAATAGGGAGGGGCAGGAGGGTGAGACAGAAAGAGAAAGAGAGAGAGACAAAGAGTATGAAAAAAAACAAACATTTTAAATGTCATGTACTAATAACAGTGGTTCAAGAATGCTAAAAAAGTGGCATCAATGCATGGCAGAAAGACACAGGTGCTGCCAACCTTTGACACAGGAGACACAGTTGCTCTTCAGGGGCCCGGCACAGGACTCACAACTGGAGTGGCAGTTCTCACATTCACCTTCATCTACAGGACAGCACAGCACAGCACAAAACACAAGACCTAAACACACCTAATGTCTCTCACTGGGATCTCACTGTAATAATCAGTGGGCTCAGCTCTGTCCTAACAGGTGAAAATTGTCTATATGGGACAAAGTAATTTTTAAAATGAATCTCACCGTCGAGGTAGGTTTTGGCTGGACAGGAGTCCTGGTTGGGCACGCATTCGCCGTCCTGCAGCTCGTCTCCCACTTGGCAGCTCTCACACTCGTCGTCCTCAGGACCGCCGCACGTACGGCACGACTCATCGCACTCCTCGCACTCCTGAGAGTCCTCGTTGCCATAGAAACCCACTGGACACTCTTGCACACACTTTCCGTCTGGAGCCCACATTGGACACACAGACACATACACACACACACAGACACACACACACACACACAAACACACACACACATATTGAGCCTTAGCATGAAGTTGGTAAGAAGACAGAGGCAAATACTCCAGACAGGAGTGGAGGTGAATGTGTCCCATTCGGTAGCACAGGATTCATTCACAGGGGAGAGGAGCTGGCACTACTCATCTCATTTAAGCAGACCTTAAAGCAGAACTTAGAAGCAAAACGGCAGCAGAACTTAAACAGGATAGGACAGTGGGCCAGTACATGTCTATAGGCAAAACACAGTCACATTCATACCCAAGACACATAGACACAAAGATACAAATCATATGCTCACTCACACACTCACACTCACTCACACACACACACACACACACACACACACACACACACACACACACACACACACACACACACACACACACACACAGATGTAGCTGCATCTACACTGACCTAAGAGGAAGAGATCTGTCTCACACCAGTAGCACTCGTGTTCGTCACAGCTGACGCAGTTGGAGTCACAGGCCACACACGTCATCTCCTCCTCCACGGGGTACGTCTTGGCTGGGCAGTGTTTATAGCAGCCCTCCTCAAACCTCCACACCAGGGGAGCACAGGGAACACAGGGAGACTCTGACAGTGGACTACCAGCTTTATTTACACACTAACTCAGAACTACCAGCTGTACTTACACACTAACTCAGAACTACTAGCTTTACTTACACACTAACTCAGAACTACTAGCTTTATCTACACACTAACTCAAAACTACTAGCTTTATCTACACACTAACTCAAAACTTCTAGCTTTACTCTCACACTAACACAGAACTACTAGCTTTACTTACACACTAACTCAGAACTACAAGCTTTACTTACACACTAACTCAGAACTACAAGCTTTACTTACACACTAACTCAGAACTACTAGCTTTATCTACACACTAACTCAAAACTACTAGCTTTATCTACACACTAACTCAAAACTACAAGCTTTACTCACACACTAGCTCAGAACTACTAGCTTTCTCTACACACTAACACAGAACTACTAGCTTTACTTACACACTAACTCAGAACTACAAGCTTTACTTACACACTAACTCAGAACTACTAACTTTACTCTCACACTAACACAGAACTACTAGCTTTACTTACACACTAACTCAGAACTACAAGCTTTACTTACACACTAAGTCAAAACTACTTGCTTTGCTTATTCACAGAGGCACACAATTCATCCCAGCACACTGAAAATTTGAGCATACACAGTAACCGTCATTATAAGGCAAACTATCAGATCACAATCGGAACACAATGCAGATCTTATCCAATCAATTGAGAAAACCTATAAAAATATACACACTTCTGCTCTGACAGATGTTGGGAAGTGTAGTTTATCAATGTAGTTTAGAATACAATTGATCAATGACCACCTCAGTCACTAGTGTTGACACAATGGAACATTTACCTGTGAAACATTCACCAACAACACACTACTGCTGACAGTGTGTTTTTCTGTGTGTCATCAGGAAATGTTTGCTGTTATGGAAAACATCTCTGTTGTGCTATTTCAGACAGTAGCTGATTTGCCTCCACAGATACAAGCTTTGAAACACTCAGTGACCAAGTATCAGTGTGTGTAACTCATGTCTGTGTGTGTATGTGTGTGTGTGTGTGTGTGTGTGTATGGATTATTTTGCTCAGCCCCTGTACATCATTCAAACAACTATATTGTCTACCCTTGCCCAAAGACTGAGTACTGCCTCTTACTTGTAGTAGCCATCGATGCAGGACATGCAGTGCTTGGGGTTGTCTGTGTAAAAGACAGAATACAGGCAAGCTCACAGGTACAGTCTGGGTGGAACACACACTGAAGATTGTGTGACTGATTGTGTGTGTGTGTGTGTGTGTGTGTTATGTGTGTGTGTCTCTGTGTGTGTGTGTGTGTGAGAGAGAGCGAGAGAGAGAGGTGTATGTGTGAGAGAGAGAGGTGTATGTGAGAGAGAGAGGTGAACTTACATAGCACACACTTCTTACAGCCTTCTTCACATGGCATGCAATCATCATAGTCAGGGTCCTCGACTTCACCTGCACGCACGCACACACATGCATACACACGGGAGAAAAAGAGGAGACAGTAAGTGAGTGACAATCATTATTCATACACTCACACATTCATGTTACTATCATGTCTTAGTGTAATGGCAAGCTTTAATTAACCCTAGAGCCAAGGGTGGCTTGTAATGAGATGTAATGCCATGTGAAAGATGACACACAGCATAACAATATTCTGAAATCAGCAATATCATTATTCTGTATCTTAAGCCAACATTGTGGCCAGCATGACACCTTTCTTCTGATTGACATCTTGTGTTGTGAGTATTTCTAGTTTCTGGGTGTATGCCTTCTAGGCGTGCTCTCTCCCAGTGTCATTTCATCACCGCCCAACGCCTCTGAAGAATGCTGCCTATGGCACAATTAAAGTCCAATTCATTATTTTCAAATGTAAAAATAATGCTTCCCAAGCTGCTCTGTTCCTCAACCATGAAAAAGAAGAGATGATTAGCTGTCGAGTTCAAATATCAACCAACTTTTACCTCAATCATGGATCCTATCTTTAAAGGACTAGTCTGGACTAGTCTGACCTGCATGAAACACTTCTGTTGATTACCATTACTGACATGAAAACGTAGATACACTGACATCTTGCGAGCAATGTCCTTGTGAGATCTACTAGCTTCTGGGTGCACAGTTTTTTAGATGTCTTCTCTCTCTCAATTGAAGAAAGAGTTATTGGCATGAATGTTACAGTAATATTATCTGCTCTCTCTGTCTGACATCTGTCATTCCATTACTTCTTTACACATTTCACTTGACGCAAGCTGCCTATTGTCCTATAAACATATTTGGGTAGTATGGACTGACTCAACAACTTGGTGCTGAGAGAGATGGCAGGGGATCTCTGACCTTCTCCGCACTCCAGATGGGCACAGATGCCGTGGTTGAGGTAGTACGAGGGGCCACACTTGAGGCATCGGGTGGCAGAGGTGCAAAGCTGGCACTGCTCAGGGCACGCCTCGCACGTCTTCTGCTGAGTGTGGTAGTGAGCTTCTGGACACGAGTCCATGCACTGACCATGGAACAGGTAGCGGTCCATCCCGAACTTGTCTGTGACGGGGAAGTCATTTAACTAAGTCATTAACAGGGATATATACTGTCCAGAATAGAAGTACAAAACACAGCATGTGGCACAAATGACTGTGTCAAAGTGACACTGTAAACTTGGGAAATAAAAATCATGAATCTAGAAAAAGACTCAATGTTTACTATATTTCTAATCTGATTTCTAATCTGACATTACTTAAATCTTTAATTCATTTAATTCTTTTTCATTCATTTGAGCTTATAGTCTGTCATGGTTACTACTGATTGTAATTTTTCTCCATGACCCCTGGCAGTTGGGAAGCGCCACGAGACAATACTATTGTAAAAGGCGCTGTATAAATAAAACTGAATTGAAACTGAATTCAGTCAAAAAAATGGCCAATTTGCTTAATTGACAAGCTACTGTAACTTGCTTATGACTGATGGCTTCATAGAGACATCCAGCAGGTGGGTTCACCTGTGTCACAGCTGGAACAGTTGGTAGGCCCGTGGTCCACGCACTCGGCACAGGTGTGGTCGCAGAGGTGGCACTGCCCGCCAGCTTGATACCTCCCAGCTGGGCACTGGGCCATACACTGGCCCTCGTCCAGGAACCTGGTCAGGTTATAGAACTGTTTTTAAACATCGCCACACTATTGGATCTTCATGGCCCTGTGCCATACTCCCAGTTATGTTGATTCCACTCTATTACACATGCCGTTCACAATGTAGAACAATTAGAGAGAATGTAGAACGTCTGTGTGTATCTGAGTGTGTGTGTGTATGGGTATGAGAGAGAGACAGGGGGATGTGTGAGTGCATGTCTCTTTGTCTGTGTGTGTGTATGTGTGTTTGTGTGTGTGTGTGTGTGTGTGTGTGTGTGTGTGTGTGTGTGTGTGTGTGTGTGTGTGCGTGCGTGTGTTCTCACAGAGATGGGGAGCAGTTGATGCAATCGTTGTTTCTGGGTCCTCTGCACTTATGGCAGGTGGGATCACAAGTGTGACAGTTCCCCTGCTCATCTTGGTACTCTCCTGTCCACACAAACATACAGGACACACATTGGAACATCAGGACACACATTAGAACATTAAAACACACACTAAAACATCAGGAGACACACTAGAACATCAGGACACACAAAAACGCTGGTGTCATTTTTTTTTCAGTAAAGACACCTAGTGAACCTAGTGGAGCAGATTAATGTCATGGTGGTCCTTTGGCAGAAATGCAGACTAGAGACATATCAGAGATTAGATGTACTGCTACTACAATTATACATTATTTATCAGTTATCCAAATCAAAATGGCCATAACCATTTATCATTAGTATTAAATTCAAAATAGTATTTCTGCATATTATATTATATATAGATTATAATAATTTCTATACAATATACAGTTACATACAATTATACATTCTATCTCTAGGGTCTAGTTCTAGTTTCTTCAGACACATGCTGGGCAATTAAAGTTAGTTGCTGGATGACCTCTGCTGGTAATTTATGGTATTGCAATAATAAAGGCTGGGTCTTTCCTCATCTGCTTGGCACAGTGAGGTAAGCAATGACATCACTGTCTGGTCTGTCTAGTAAAATAAGTCCAAAGAGAAAGTGTGTCTTACTGATGCATAACATCTGCAATAGATATTTCATGTACGAAGCCAAACACAAGATAGTCACCGTCTTTACACTCCGTCACACAGGCTCCATCCTGTAATTTGTGCCCTTCTACACAGCTACTGCAGTTCCTTCTGCCATCTCCCACACATGATTGACAGCTGGCATCACACCTGGTCTCAGACGTGCACACACAGACACAGACACATACAAACACAAAATGCACAATTGGCTTAGGTGAGAGTACGGTTTGTTACAGATTCAAATCTCTCTCTCTCTCTCTCTCTCACACACACACATACACACACACACACACACACACACAAAGTGATCCCACTAACATACCTGTGGCATATTTTGCTGTCAAAACCTTGCTGGGTTGCATAGAAGCCTTGGCTGCAAGAGGACACACACTTCCACTCCTCTATCAGGTAACCTTCTGCACAGCTCTTACAAGCCTCTACACCTGCACCTGGACATACACATATACACACACACACACACACGCGTACGCATGCACGTACACACGCACGCACGCACGCAGGAGTAACATGCAACCACATACCACAGATATCCAGACACAAATACACACACACACCACACCTGTAACCCAATCCCCATTACAAACATAGATACACATACAGTATACAAATATAAGTACCTACCCACAATCACTTTGACAATGCTAAGCAGTCAGAGTTGTGGTAAAACATAGACACACACACACGCACATGCACACACACACGCAGACACACACACACACACACACACACACACACGCTTAAGAATTTTATTTGGATCTGTCCAGGGGAAGAGTTACAGATTCAAACATTAATGGACACACACACACACACACACACACACACACACACACACACACACACACACACACACACACAAACACAGTGCCTCAGAGCAGCTGTAAATCATTGCTGTGGTACAGTACCTGCACAGGAGGCACAGGCTGGGTGGCAGGGCTCACAGGTGCCCTGTTCTTCACTCAGAAAGGTGCCCACAGCACAGCTCTTCTGACACTTATTACCCGCGAGACTGAGAGAGAGAGGGAGAGAGAGAGAGAATAGGGGTAGTGAAAGAGAAAAAAGATTTAAACACCACAGTGTACTGTGTCAGTACTGGGTTATATGACCTATGAAGAGCAAACATTTTGTTCTGTGCAATTGTGTTGGCCTGAGTTAGCTTCTAATGTAGGATTTGTAGATCATCCTTTGGGCCCTTTGCTCAGCACTGATTCCAGACTTTTATATTTTTGGAGGAGAAACCTAATGCTTACCTGTGTCCCTCCATACATTCTGTGCAAACAGTGGCAGAAGTACATCTCGTGCAGTTCTCACTGCATTTTCTGCACACATTTCCAACTGTCAAAAAACAAAACAAACAAACAAACAATGAGGCTAAATACAACTGTTGTTAAGAAGTACTCTGACTGTGCCATTGTTTGTTTATTTTTTTCTTAGACACTAAAGGTAATAGTCATCAAACGGTCAAATCACAACAGTGGCTTTAAAAATATCATCCTCACCATTAGAGGTGACGGTGCTCTGCTAAACTCATCAATAAGAAAACTACATTATATCAAGCAAAGTATACTAAAATCAATTGATTACTCAGTTCAATTAATAAAATTAAAATTGACTGAATTCAATTGATTGAATAAATCAATAAACAAACTCAAGTATTCCTATGCTCTGCACACTTGCCATGCTCCACGTAGTAGCCGTCCCCACAGCTGGTCACGCAGGAGTTGGTGTCCTCGTTGAAGTGGTGTGAGAGCTTGCAGGACGTGCACTGGTTGCTGCGGCTGCCTTCGCACGTCTTACAGGAGGAGAAACACTTCTTGCAGCGCTTCCTGTCCCCCCAGAAGCCCTCGGGGCAACCGGACACACAGGTCCTGCACAGGGGGAATATGGTGCAACGTTTGGTCACTGATTCACACACTCCTGAGTCTCAAAGTGTCTGTCTAGGCCTATTTTGTTCCCTTCATTACAGTGTTTATGGTTTTTACTTTTAATGTAATTGGTAGGTGGGCATGATATCATATCAGAATCATAATTGTGACATTGTGTTAACACTAACGGGACTTAGTCAATGCTTCACTGGCTGAGAAGCACTTTTTAATCAAGACACTGAATAGCCAAATGTTTGATGGTTGAGAGGTCTTTTGGGGGTAATTATCTTGCAATAAATGCATCTACTGTGCTACTACGATAATCACTAAAAATACATGTGTTACGTCAGTTTCCCAACCTTGTGTTATTCTTGAACTTGAGGAAGTAGTGGAGACAGGCAATGCACTGGTGAGCCCCGGGTCCCTCACATCCATCTTCACTGCACTCAGGATCACAGGACCCTTATGGAACACATTCAACTCCATTATACAACTGTTAGGTCTGGCTAAATGATTTATCTGTTTTCTGATTGGAGAAGTGGAGTTCCATATGTGCATCCCCACTCTGACTCTTGACTCAGCACTTCTTCAATCCTGAACTCATGCATCGACTTATCCCAAACTATGGCAATATCTGTTACCGATGCCACTCTCACTCATGACATATTGCTTAAAAGGCATGACTGTAGCAAGTCAAAGAAGAGATACACAATATGTGATTGACAGTGGATAAAAAAGGAGAGAACCAGAGAACATAACAAGCAGAAACATGACATGACCTCCACACACACACACACACACACACACACGCACACACACACACACACACACACACACACACACACACACACACACACACCCACACGCACACACAGGGCAGATTAGGACAAGCCTGGGTTATACAGTTAGGAAAGATCTGAGGTAAACGCATCAGATATCACACACTCTGTTTCTTTTTGAGGCTTGGCAAGTCTTATCTGGTGTTGACTCATCAGTCATCAGAGCTGCAGGTTGGTCTAGACCGCTAAATGCTACTGTGTAAGAGGGAGCTCAATCATGACCACATAAACTCAGCTAGTATGTTTCAGACCAAAGCAAGCTCAGCTAGTATGTTTAAGACCAAAGCACAGGGATAAACCTCAGATAAAACACACACGCACACACACACAAGCAGATATATACACATGCAAGCACACACACACATGCATACACACACTTATAAAAAAGACGTATGCGCACACACACACAAACAGACATGCAAGACTCAACACACACCAACTCTCACACACACACACAGACACACACACCCCAGCTGTGTTTGGCTTGAGTCAGACCCCTAATCTAGCGTGGATCTGATAGATCAAATCAGGACCAAATCCCTCCTGGAGTCAAGAGGCTATTTTCTATGACAAGCCTGTCAAAACAAGATATGGAAACTCTGCCAACTCAGTCATCTGCACAAATTAATAGGTGAGGTTTAGGGTTAGGGTTAGGACTTGGGATACAATGAAGAAACCCAGGTGTGGTTCCGTGTTGCCTAGTGCTTACCAGTGTATTCCTCGGTGATGTCATCATCAACAGCCGCATCAACCGAGCGAGCCTGTGCATGCCGGGGTGGTGAGTATGGGTGCACGGTGGTGCCATAAAGCACCAAATACCACTCGATCAGTTTAGCTGAAAATTGCACATTAACAAAAAAGTACTTAGTTTAATGTATTGTGATGAATCTCTCAGCTAAATGAATTTCAATGAATTTGATTCAGTTTTCTACAGCGCAGCTTGTGTTTCAGATTGCGTGTTTCTAGATCTAATCTCAGAGTACATGTGACTAAGATAACAGGCCTGGTGTTAGTCAAGCATGCACAAGCTTGCGAGCCTTTGCTTTCTACAAAGTTCCAGTCATAATCCAACCTTTCCTCCCCAGACCTGATTGTCTGTATGACCTCCTCCTGCTTGGCGTGTCACGAATCTCCAGGGTCCACTCTCCAAACGACGTCTCCCCCCAGCAGTGCGTAGTCATGAACTTCCAGCGCCTGAAGCCCTCGGCGGAGTAGTCATTCTCCCTGGAACAGAACACAGCCAGGTCAGCACAGAAATGGCTGCCGCTTCCCCTCCACCACTGCTAAGCCTGAGGCTGGAACGGCTCCCTCAGACACAGCGGCCATAACTCTTTCAGATGGGAGTTTCCTCTCTCCCCCCCTTCAGCCAGGATAGGGAGGATATGACTCCACCAGGAACCACTCACATTATATTATAGTTTTGTTAGTCCAAGCATTGCAAGACCACAGTAAAACTTATAAGATGCTGAAAGTATTTACAGTAAATACAGAGAAGTATAAGAGCTATGACATTAATGACTGTGACCTCCTGACCTTGTTGTGAGGAGCTGTGACCTGGTCCCTGAGGGGGATGTGAGGGTAACGGAGAGGTCACCGCGACGCGGGTGCAACAGGGTCACACTCACGGTCACATGCTCCAGGTACGTCACATGCTTGTTGCAGCCTGATGACGTGTACGTGGACCTGAGCACCCGGTCTGCGCGGATCTCCCTGTAACAACGAACAGAAAGCAGAGAAAACGTTTATAAAAAGGATAAACAAAGAAACAGATTGAAAGTCATGCCAATACCTGTATATTGTGTGTGTGTCTGTGTGTGTGTGTGTGTGTTCCTATTTTCTCATAGGCTGAGTGAGAACACTTAATGTTGTGTAGGGAGGCATTCTGACTGGCATTACCTGTTGTTGTAAATGATATTGTCAACACACACACGGTGAGGAGGAACATGACTCCATCTCTCAGCTTCTGTCACCATGGCTTCAGCATCCATCAGACCAAATCCATACAGGTGACTGACTGCATGTCAATGAATGAGTGAGTGAACAGATGGATAAGAGAGTGAGAGAATGAATGGATGAATGAAACAATTTGACCACATGATCTAGCTTCAAAATAAAGTACACACACAATTACATATATACTATATATTACATACTACATAGTTACATACAAACTACAATTACATCCGACACAGTTAAATACATATAAATACTTATGTATACCTACAGATACATACTTATAAACATATTCATTCTGTGACTAAATGTAACCCCAGAGCTATTTGCATGCCTCAATACATCACCTCACTGGCTGTGACCACACTCTTGTGGAAACAAACATCAGAGCTCAGCTCTATTAGCTACATCTCTCGGTATTTGGACAATAAAAAAGGTTTTTGAAAAAAGGTGTGTCAGCTGGACTCTACCATCATGCCCAGCTCCATTGGTCTGCCAATCAGGAGCACTCAGGTGACCTCGCCGTGATGTCTTTACAATAATGTGCTGCACGTCCCGCCAGGTTAGCAGTGGGCTGGGGATAATGGATCAATATATAAGAGAGTCAGGAGTACAACATATTGTCTGACACTGACATCTAATATATAAATAATATATTCTATACACAATATTCAGATCTTAAGAATGCATAATGCACAATGGGTCCAAAACCTATACCAAAACACTTTGTAATATACAATACACACTGTAATATACACTGTAATATACAAAACAATCATATTGCTTGAAAGAAAAAATAGTCACACTATTAAACAATAACTACACAGGTTCATAAGTGAAGTGGCTTACTTGGCTTCTAGGGTAAGAGCAATGATGGCAGCTGCCATGGGTGCAGAAGCAGAAGTTCCAGAATGTTCCTCAGTGCAACGCTGCCTAATGTCAGTGGTCACCTGGTATAGCACACAGAGAATGAGAAATCACAAATGAATAAGCATATTTATTGTGTGTTTATGTGTGTCCATATGTGTGTGTGTGTGTGTAAAAGAAAGAAATAAATAGCTAGAGGGACTGACTATGCCGATGCCGTTGCTCTCCCCACTGCTGTAGGTGGTGGCCAGAGTGGAGGCACATTCCTCCAGGTACCAGGGCTTCCGGCCGCTCTGGGTGGTGCTGCTCACGGAGATGGTATAGATGCTGTTGGTGTAGCCGTCACACGAGCAGTGGTCCTTGTTCCGCCCACCGTTTCCAGAGGCCCAGACAAAGATGGAACCTCTCCCCTTTCTGCCCTGCGCTCAAACCACAGCGAGGAGAGATTCAGTAAGATCATCATCCATCACACTTAACTACTAAGCCTACCTCCACACTCCCAGTGTTACTGTTTCTTTAAAGAGTCCTCTGCAATGTAGCTTTAACATCAATCTCTTTTTAAAGTCACTTTGGATAAATGTGTCTGCTAAAGACATAAATGTGGATGTAAGACATTCACAGAAATATACAAGATATTTGACTTGGCCTTTACTTTTAAATACAGCCAATTTACATGCTGTACTGTAGTTTCTACTTCAAGCTACTCAAACAAATACACACCACACTTCCTCCACCACAGATTTTAAATGCACAAGGCAAAGTCAAACAATGCCAGAGGGGTCTCACTTTGCGGACTCCATTCTCCAGGGCCAGTCGAGCCAGGCTGCCGGGCCCATCCACCGTCCTACCATCATCATCAGGGCCCCAGCTGGAGCTGTAGATGTCAATGTACTGCGGACGGAAGCTCAGAGACTGGGCTTCGAGCATGTCCGACATGTCGCCATCCAGCATGCGTATACCTGGTAACACCCAAAGCGTTAAATGTAGTGTTCTCTCTTTGTCAGTTCATGTTGAATCCTATTATCATGTGTTTTCTTTTTTTCTGACATCTTTTCATGTCAGCATGAATGATCCAAAATAACAATCAATATTCATAGCTTCCATATTCATTGTCCCATTGCTTACTCACTCCCTGGAGATGTCAGGTCTTAGTTGAACTGAATTAAATTTGACTGAAGTTGTGGTGGACAGAGAGAGGATGCAACAGAAATGAAGACAATAACAAAGCATGTCGACAGGAACTCACCTCCAATCTTCGCATTGTAAGCAATTCCCGCTATACAGAGAGAATTGTTGGCAGTTGCTGCCACTACTCCGGCACATCTTGTTCCATGTCTTTAAAAAAAAACACAGAATCATTTGTTTGAGGAATAACAGCATTCATTAATTTTTACGTATTTCTTGCCACCACTAGGCTGGTTGAGCCAAACCAATGCTGCTATATTTTACCCATAGCAGGAAATTAGATGTGTCACGCTTACAAGACTAACACAATGAAAAGGGAAACACATGAGTTATGTGTGTGGTTGTATTAGCCAAGCTAGGCCTCAAAAAGGCATGAGTCGGGGAAATGTAAAACAGCTGTGGATAAAGAAACGATACTGACTTGTTTTCATCAGTGACGTCATATCTGGGACTGGGGTCAGGATCATCTCGATTGAAGTCCCAGCTGGCTCGGTGGTCCTTAGGGAGAAGCACAGAAACCCATATAATCACAAATGCACACACACACACACACACACACACACACACTCTCTCTCTCTCTCTCTCTCTTTATATTAAATGTGAAGTGTGAAGCTTGAAAACTAAATGATTATGCTCTGTATTTTGCTGGACCAAGACATTCATGGATAAGTTTACAAGTCAGTTCATCTGGTGGAAATCTATCAGAGACAGACAGTGGGATTTATTGTTATTTATTGTTTATTGTTAAGTCTGCTCTCAAATGTTTGAATTATGTCAGATCTGTTAGATAATGAATTGAGGTCTTTCCACCATTCGTTCCTCAGACGAGTGCTGATTGGTTGACAGGCGCACTTACATAATTGTGCTTGAGGTCAGGGTGAAGTCTTTCAATGCCATCATCCAAGATGGAGACTACAACTCCTTTCCCAGTGTACCCTTTGCTCCAGGCCCCTTTAATGTTCATGTCTGTCAGGCAATTCTGATCGCAGTGCTGCAAAGACAGAAATAAAACACACCATCATCACCACCAACATTTACCAGTAACTATTCTTTACCCCCATTCCTCACTCTATCATTCATCCTGTCACAGACCCAAAGAACAAACGAACAAATAGAAAGCATGTCTAATTAAAGGAGAATTCCGGTGTAAATAAGTCAACAGTCCTGTTGTTCAAGGTCACTGAATACTGTCTGTAAAAAGAACCAGAAAATTTGATGCAACATAGACCGAATAAGAAAACTACTACCTAATGTTAACTGAATGAGGCATAGCAAAATGAAACTGAAAGTAAGTTACTGTGCCTCTTCATATTGTATCACATTTTCTTGTTCTTTTTTCCTACTGACAGCACTTGGTGACCTCAACAATAGGGATATGGATTGTTTCACACCAGATTTCTCCTTTAAAATGCTGCCTCAACATGAGGTTATGCATTCCATATGGTGCAAATCAGCAAATTCAGAGCAAAGGTATGTGTTCAACTTAATTTGCTATCATCACTGAATACCTGTGGTGGGGTTGTAATTTCGGAAAGGACACTTACTATGTACCACATTTTGTCCCATTTAGGATCACTGAAGGTTAGGGTGTCGTCTCGTTTTGACCTGTGATGGACAAACTGCTGCTCGGCCCACTCCACCTGCCCACAGACAAACAGGAAGTATTGTCACATACAACAGGAAGTGAGGTGTCAGAGCCTATTATGCAGCTGGTACCATGGCCATATGGGTAAAACAGACCCATTCATTAGCTGTGCTCTTTTCTGGCAGTTCTTTTATTAAATGACGACCACACTCAATTAATAATTTACAGAAGATGATGTGTTTGTGTTGACTTTTCACACACTTCAGCGGTGATCTAGTGCAGTGGTCCAGTGGTCTTCATGCTTGTCCATGCATATGTGTGTGTGTGTGTGTGTGTGTGTGTGTGTGTGTGTATGTGAATAGTGTTGGGTGACTCATTAAGTATACAAGAAGGTTCTCAGCGATAGGGCCAATGAGATCCTCTTACATTGCTCTCCATGGTGATGAGGCTGTGGTTGCCACGACTGGAGGCTGTGGATCGTCGCATGATCCTTGGGTGAAGGAACTGGTAGTGGTCCTGTAGGTCTCCAATCTACAGTGGTACACAGAAAAGGCACATTTTAGTAAATAATAGGATACTATTCACACTAATGATGGACTACCACACCCCTCTATGGCCATCTATGTGCAACTGGCTGCCCACTGTGTCAATTATGCACCTGTAATTGACGTCAGCCATTGAGACCCGAGGTGCAGGGAAGGTTACCTTACACCCCTGATAGTCTTACCTGGAAACATGAGCCAAACCTATTGACCAGACAGCAGCTGATCCTGGGGTGGGCCAGGCCCAGATCTGGCCCGCTTCTAGGAGGTCTGCGCCACATATGGGCCAACCCTGACCCAGATTCAGCTGGTGCCTGGATGGTGCTTTAGGCTTAATCCCCTATGGCTGATGGCTACTCTCTGACACCCATATGCCGTAAAGTTAAGATCTAAACGTAAATCAAGACAGCAAAACCACCCGCTAAAAAGCACAGTGGAAACAGTATGGTCTGCCGAAGTGAAAACTATAATCAAATATGGACGTGAAACCACACAATAGGTATTTGCGAACAAACCGAAATTATGCAACACAGTTTTTGTAATAGCTTTCTGGCTCATATAATAGGAGTCTCTCACTTTCATCTCTTTGCCCACAATTCTTGCCAGTGCATCAGCAGAACATTTTCCTGGAACAAAGCATGACATCACTTTTCTAACATAAGAGTAAGAAATGGAGCTGTTTTATGTAAAAAAAAGAAAAAGAAAATAAAAGACAAGGAAAAAAAGTATGTTTTTATTTGGAGAGGGGGGAAATAAACCGTACATTAGACAGACTGTTCCATGGAACTGGGGCACAAGCAGGGCTTAGCCAAGCTTCTCCAAGGCTCAGCTTCCACCTTTACAGACATGCATTATGTACAAGAAAGCGACATAACAGCAGCCTGAGCCCTGTTACCATGTGCTAACTGGTATGGTTTGGGCCAAGTGACCAAGAATACTTTTTGAATCATCCTGTGGAATATAGCCAAAAAAGTCAGCTCAACTGGGTGTAAAGTTATTTTAAAGGTATTGCATTTCTCAAGTCTAACAAGTTTTGACCATGCATTGGCCACAGAGTTATTGAGATGACTTTCTCAATTAAATGGTGGTGCAGTCAAAACCACATTAAGGCTTGAGGTTGCCTGACACAAACAATTAAAGTTGTCTTGTAGTCTTGTAAAAAAAAAAAAACACTATATATTTTTTTCAATTTTATGATTAACTTTTAGGTTAGTGTGCACTTCTCAAAGAGAACAGAGTGCCCTTGATGCCATTTCAGTAGGAGGCTGATAATAAAATATTGAATAAGAATTCAAATCAGCAAAGCCAACCAATGTTACTGCCTGTGTTTTTAAAAACAAATAAAATACTTGATTTATCATGAACTGTGTCTAAGTGACTTAATAATCTACTAAATAAATACATTTGCAAAGCTTCGAACTATTTCAAAAATAACACTGTACTGTAAGGAAAAGAAGTGCTTCAACTGGTCATCAAATAGACTACATGCTGTGGGTGGACAGTTCGGAAATCTGGCAAAAGTGTGTCAAGGCAGAGATCCTTTTTGAGCTACATTATTTGCATCAGCCTATGTGGCCATTTGACTTGCTGTCTGACAAAATTGCCTCTTTATGTCTATACAGGAATGGTATGGGGTGCAGAGATGTTTTCATACAAAATTTAATCTGCTCTAGAGGTGGCCCAGGCCGCTTAATCCTGTCTGAGTTGGACCACACGACTTCCTGGAATTTCACATTCGAGACCATCAGTGATTTGGAGCTAAAATGCATCTCCCATAAAGGGGCACAAGTCCATGACTGCCCAACACATTCCATGACTTCAGTTCTTGCTACATAGATTTTGTTGCTATTTTTAGAAGAAGTAAAACAGCTGTAACTGTCACAAAGAAGCTAAAGGCAAAACAATCCAGACAGACTTAATCATTTAATGTCTTCAGGGTATGTTTTGACTGCATTTCTCTGTGATGGCAAAGCTGTCTGAAAGTGTGAGTCTAATTCTAGTTTATAAAAGCAAATGTTTTAGACCAGAAACGTAGCATAAGCAACAGGAGACAGATATATGAGATTTTTTCTTTGTCCAGAACAAACTGTATACTTCATCATATATGGGGCTTTACATACAGAATAGAATATTGCCCTCAAAAGCAGGTTATATATCATGCAATGACTTATTTTCAACTATGACGTTCTGTCATTAATAATTCAAGATCAAAGACAATTAATCATTTAATTATAGGCTATGTAAAGTTACTTATTCGTTTTTGACTTAAGCTGAAATAAAAGTATCATTGCAATTTGTTAACAAAGCAAGCACATTTGAGACAATGCACACCTTCACTCAGGACTAAACAGAGTTTTAGATATCTCAAATAAATTTTACATACCTGACCCATATTAAGGAATCCATATTTCTCCGCTATAAAGTCTGCAGCTTCGGGGCCCCCTGTTATTTTCACTGCCCAGCGATTTGTAAATAGTCGTGTTTCACCCGGTGTCCGTAAGAATCCCAACATTAGAGCACAAATTTGCAGAAGTCCATTGAACCTGCATCTCGACATCTTGTTCGAACACGACTCGATAAAGTAACTCAGCTGAAAGACGGGGTTCTTTGCATGTCAAAAAAAGCGCAAACAACTTTATTCTAAAAGAAACGCGCTGCGCCTGAAACAAAGGTAAAAGACAAGAAATAAGTAATAATCCTCATAATTTTCATGGACCACAAGCTCGTCGTCTCGGCAGCTGCCCTGTGAGGTGTCGGCTCTCACCAGGTATCAAATGACCATTTCGTTAAGATTAGAGGTTCTTTGTACAACCTATAAGGTGATAGAGACGCACAGGTAGCTCCAGTCACGTAACTACTGCGGCATTTAACCCATTTAAAGACTTTCTTGAGTGAGTTTGTTTATCTTATCTTCCTTCACATTGAGACACAAGAGTCTGATAGAGAGGGCGCCCCAAATTTCTTTTCCTTCCCTTTTTTTTAACAGACATACACCAATGGAAGGGAGGGGTGGAAGAGAGACCATCCCATATGAAATGTAACGAAGTCATCATAGTAAGCAATTGTTTTGATTTCAAATAAATAGATACATTTAAATCAAATAAAAACAATCAAAGCATTGCGTGAACCTGACTTTTATTGAGCGAGGGTTTCCAGGTATAAAATGAACCAAGTTCAAAGGATTATTCATCAGATACAGTATAAAGATTTTGTTTTTGGCGCCGCCTATAGAGCACTTTTTTATGACTCCTTTTTTTGGTCAGTCCATGCCAATTACCTACCAATGGGCCCATTTCACAGCAGCCATTTTCCCAAGAAGTTGCAGGATAAGCACAGGTATTATTAATGACAGATAATAAGATTCTGAGTCAGTGTAGCAGATTCAGATCCTTATTGGATGTCATTAATAACACGTGTGCTTAGCCTACGACTTCTTGGAAAAATGGCTTCTGTGAAATTGGCCCATTTTCCTAGATGTCCATGCCAGGGCCGACTCTCCTTCTCTGAGGCCTTGTGACTGACTGACAAGGACTGACTGTCCTCTTGGAACACTATTATGTTAATATGACATTGACCAAAAATAATAGCTAAATCGTTATTTACACTTTTTGATCAGGACTGGTTCTATCTGGACCGTTAGTGTTTATCAACAGGTTGACCCAAGGTTGGCAGAACCAAGGTTGCATGGTGGAGAAAGAGGTGATAGTGGTCAACTAAAACTAATCTAGCTGAGTTCTGTGCTATTTGGTCTAAAGAATCCTCTGTGCTTCCAAAAAAAGTAAAATTGTCTATGAACTTTATTCCAAAGTAAAAACATGCCTTTGTCAGCCATGTGTTTAGACTGAATAGTCAAGTGAATGTACTCTAATGTCATTTGGGACAGAGAGCGTTCTTTGAAATCTTCTTAGACTTTGAATTGTTCATTATTCAGTACTCACATTTTATTTTGTTAAATCAATGCATTCAATCATTCCAACTGTATTAATATCAGTCAGTTCCAGTGATGACTTTTGTTGCTGTACTCCCTTCATGAGATGTCTCGCGGAGTTAATCAGTCTTTGATAGAATGTTATTCATTTTTTAATAACATGATGGAAATCCTCTGTTCAAACTCAGTGTATTTTCTACAGGACCTTCTGGGTCTCCGCATTTTGTTTTAATCCAGAGTCAAGGTGAATTACCATCCATTTTTTTGCCTGTTGTATCATCTTGTTTCACTAAAGTCACCTTCACTACATTTAAACCACTATTCTTGTTTGAAACTGAAAATGAAGGAAAACCCTAACAGAAAAACAGTGAAAATAGCTCTCTCCCCCCCCAAAAAAATACAGTACTTAATCAATAATCAATTCAAAGGGGTTCTGCATGTTAAAACAATATTTTCTTTTTGGCTCTCCACGAGATCCAAGGAACTGACTATGAGGCAGTTTAAAATGAATGATAAAACACTGTATTTCATGGCTGATTTAAATTGCGCCGGCTCATTTAAAGTTTCATACACAGAAGTGAAGACAAATATAGTTAGTCAGAAACAGATACCTGGCACAGTATTTTTCCACTGCATTGAAAAAGTAATGGATAAAAAGCTTTATTTATATTACATTAGATGATAATTATATTATATAAACTGTTACACACAGCTTACTCCACAATGCATCACCAAGCTGATATCTCAAAATAAGACTCGAACAGCCTAGTGAATTTACACTATATTATATGCAGTTATACTATATATAATTATGTTCTAGCGGACTGGACAGACATAGTAAGCCCATAGTTTGATGTCCTCACTGCAGATAGAAAGATGGGTTGAAAGCTCAGTTCTTTCCACAGAGTTCCAGCAGAATTTTCTCATAGTCTCCTTTAGTCTTAGCCTGTAAAAACCAAGTCATCAATGCAGTTAGGTTTGGGAAACGTCATCTGTGTTTATCATTAGGAAAGATGAGGAAAAAGCATGTTTAGTTTTGTATTCTCATCAGCGGACCACAAGATCAGAATTGGCACAGCTCTGAAAACTACAACATCTGCAATGATTAAGTTGGAAGAAGCATTACACTGTAAAATAATAACGCTCTTTTCCTTTAAAACTTTTCTTCTCCTTTTACATTGAAACTCTGACTAGAGCTATTCATTCCAGTAAGTGTATTAAATATTATAACAATTATCAATTGTATCCTTGTAATTATGCAAGGGGTTATGCTTTCCTAATGCTATTATGCTATGCACTTGTTAATTTACCTCGCTTATGCAATTAGGTGATATACAGAACTTTGTAGGCCCTTTGGGGCTTAAGAAACCAAACTTGCTATTTTGCTAATCAATGAACTGCCAAAACATTCAACAAAGAACAGGCGTACTTTATCCACATGTAGAAACCGGAAAGATTCAATTTTGGGGGTCTCTGGGGTCTCTGGGCTGTATGTGTGTATGTGTGCGTGTGTGGGCAAGTGTAAGAGTGTGTGTGTGTGTGTGCAAGTGTAAGTGTGTGTGGTTGTGTGTGTGTGTGTGTTTGTGTGTGCGTCATCTGAAGTCATGGTATACTCACCAGTATATCCTCCTGCAGGGTTTTGCTGTAGAGCCTCTTATATTCATTTATGATCATTTTCAGATCCACCTCAGAGCGACTCACAATGATTCTAGTCAAGGTATCCTTGTCAGTTCCAAAGCCCTACAGAATTAGTGAAATAACTGGCTTTTACTTGTGGGCTATTCCATGCTATCAATGTGACAGGACATGAGCAAGTATAGTACTATTTAAACATTTTTTTATTTAGTAAAGTCTGTGTGTGTGAGTGTATGCGCGTACATTGTAGCATAATGTAACAGTCAATGTAACAGTTACCTTCATTGCCAGGTGAAGCTTTTCAGCAAAGTAGGCAGGTGTGTTCCATGCACACTTCACTAAAGAGAAAAGTACCATTTGTTAGATTAGTCAGTGAGCCCCAGGCATACCTGAGAGATGCCCTAATAAACACACTGAGGTACAGAGACTTCAGGTCAGTCAGGATCCTGATGTTATGCAAAACAAAACTGATTCTTGGAATGCTTGACAAGACAGACCTGCTTGGTCACACTCACAGCTGACAGTTCACACATGTTTACGCAATATGCGTGCACACACACACACACATACACACAGCCTTGGAATTCATAGTTTACCTTTTGTTTATCATGATAAATGTTTTACATTCTCTTTCTCTCTCTAACTCTCGATCCAAAACATGAATGTCTGACAGTCTGTCTGTCTCACACACACAGACACACACATACACGCAGGCGCACATACGCACACACACACACACACACACACACATGCACACACACACCCACACACACACACCCATACACCAAGCAGACAGGTAGATTACAGTAACACAGTGTTACTTCACCGAATAAAATTTATATTCGCATTAGGGCACTAATGCGGGTGCTTCTAACCAAGGTTTTCTTATTCATATAACTTGTATGTGCATCAGCTAGTTGGATGGAAAGCCAGCTACTGTGTCACTGTTCCTCACCCAGGCCCATGAAGCAGTCCTCTGTGTCTCCCTTCAACTCCTCCATCACTGCGTCTGCCAAGCCAACTTCACTGTACTGAGAATACTGCATGAGGACTGTGGTGTGACAACAACAGACACACATGAAGATGGTTAGACGAGCATCCAAAGCTTTTAGTTGTGTTAATATTTTCCAGCCTGGTGCTGGCAGAGGCAAGTCTGAGTCTAACTTTTACCACTCATTCCTTACCCTTGCAGAGCTGAGGTCCACTCCTGGAGGTAAAAATGTCAATGAATACAGCGGTGTCAGTTCCTTTCTGCTTCTCCCCAGCCTCATACAGAGCCTGAAATAACAGAGAATAATCCAACAATATGTCAGTCCAATTTGAGTAACATTTTACGTCTCATTTTGCGGTCATTTGTTTAGTAAAGAGTTGTTAAATCCATACCTTTGCATCTGCATTGGCAAGGCTGTCATCAATGAAGTTTTGTTCATTACGATCCGCCTGCAGTGCACATCATATGGTTACAAATCTCAATTCAAGTATGATATACTGTATTTATTTATATGCATTTATTTATATTTGTATGCAAAGTGATTCCCAAATGTATAAATTAACTTAAAAGAAAAATCAAATCCTGCCTACTAACCTTACAGAGGGCAAGCAGAGTTGTCATAAAATCTCCACTGGTGTCATTCTTTATGTCTTCCTCTAGGTCCTCATTATAAGCTTTAAAGAGACAGGAAAACAGCATTTGTTAAGTTCAGTCATGTTTTACATCAAGTCATGCTTTACAACAGGAGTTATTTCATATAGAGTATAATCCACATTTTTCTGTGACGGATTGTCTGAAATTATGAGTAGGGTCACAACACAACACATGTCCCCTGCTCTCACCACAGATACACAAGCATGCTTTAGATGGTGAAACCTATACCTTCCTTGAAGACCTTTTTAATCGCCTTAATTTGTTCATTGGATCTGGAGATTAGAATCTCACTCAAGACATGCTCTTTAGTGCCGAGACCCTGTTGAAAAAATTATCAAGATATTACATCTTCACCTCATCAATCGATACAGTGACTGTGAATCCCATGTTAATGTTATTTCATCTATGCTTTACCTTCATGGCCTGTCTGAGTGCATGAGCATCATATTCCGCTGGGGTCATGAGCAGGGCCAGAACTACATCCTCTAAGTCCGACCGCAGAGCTGATTTCAAAGCTTTCTCCAGAGGCTGAAACATACAGAGAACACAGTTTCTTATAACAGAACATGGTTTTACATTCTTTAAGTAGAGCTCTTCCACAAAATGTATGTCTTCTCCTCAAAGATCATATGTAAAAATAAAACAAACATTTAACTAGAGCAGAAATTACTGTCTGTCAGGACAAACCTTTCTAGTGTCAAGCTGGTAAGAGGCTTTGATATGTTGTCTTTGGTCATTGCTTCTCTTCACCAACAGGTCTATAATTGTTGCCTCATCTACACCTGATTGAAGGAAAGACCATAACAAAACTTAACCCCAGAAAAAAATCTAAACCAACAAAGTGCAACAGGGGGTTTTCTGCTGTAATATCTGAGTTTTACTCAGATGCTTTAGATTAGACTTGAGATGGTCTGGGATTGAGCACCCTACAAAACTTGAACAAAAGCTTTCACAGCTTGACATTACCAAATATATTTCCAAGGCACAAGCATTTAGCATGTTTGTATGATTTTTATTAGCACCATCTGGCCAGTTTGTCAGGCTTTTTTACTGCTTTGGGGTAGTCCGCTTGCTAGTTTTTGAAGAAAAAATTGCCACTTTAAGTAGGAATTATTTAAGGAATTGTAAAATGTAAAACCTGCAAAACCTGCCTGTTGAAGGGGGTTGTTTACAAGGGACGGAAGTCAAGGGACAGAAAAACAAAAATCCTACATTTGGAAAAAGTGTTTCAATCAACCCATCAATGATGAGATAAAACAAGGCAAGGAGGACAAAGCTCTCTCTTTCTATGTGTGTGTGTGTATGTGTTTCTTTCTCTCGTCTTGAAAGCAGTGCAGGACAGAGCCTATCATTATATGAATCACAGGAAGATGCAGAGTTATTATACCATGCAAATTCCTCTCATAGTTTTCTGGTGCCAAATTCAAAATAACAAGTTGCATCACCTCCGTCTTACCTTTGGCCCCAATGGCCTTCTGTAGGACTGCTGCATCTCTGACGGCATTGAAGTTGGGGTGTGGGGTCACTGTTCCGTAGTACGGAGGCTTCACAGGGGTTTTAAAGTATATGTCCTTATAGGAACAGATGAGATCATGATGAGAGGAGCCCTAACATTGTTTGTAAATGCATACTTCAAGTGCAGATATACACAGTGTGGGTAAATGCATACTGCAAGTGCCTGGAGTACCAAACATGTCATCAAAATCAAATCATTTTGAAGGGTAGAAATTGTCAGGTAGCCTACTGCACATAATACTAAATTACCAGTCTGACTTCTCTTATATTCTTACCAAATTCTGGTCAGATTTATCATCTGTAACCTTTTTGAAGATATTCTTGAAAAATGCCATTGATATAGTTGGGCTTACTTGTCACCAGAATCTGGAAGTGAGAAAATTGCATGTTATAGGTAACACACCAAACACAAGTCCCTTGTTTTATCTAAAATAATTCATGTCACTAAAATAGACTCAAACCCTACACTAAAACTAATTTATTAGTTTGAGTATTAGTTTACTCTATTTGACATACATTTGGTAAAGTAACACAAACATAGTCACAGCACTAGATCATATCTAAACACTCATGAGTTATGATAGAGTTATGACGTGAATTCTAGTATTATGAGGTTCAATTCATCCTATCCTGCAAAGATTACAAATACACTCATGAGGGATAAAAGTTTGACAAGAGTATCAAAGTTAGCATAAAGTAAAGTGAAGGTGAATATACAACTCACGTGTCTGCCAGAGAGTATCTGCAGTGAAATGTTGTGACACACATACTAGGAACCCGTAAGACGGACCATTCCGCTGCAGGTTGTAGGTGTGGTTAAAAAAGGTAAAGAAGGTGGAACCATGATGGACTACCAGTTGTACTTGTCTTGACTGAAGAAAAACGATAGCTGTGTGTGTATGAGAGAGAGAGGTTTATTGTATGGGGTTTAATGTTAACAAATGACATTACATGTACAGTATCTTGTAACTGTAAGTTTGTCCTGCTGCTAACCCACAACATAACATCCTCATGAGTAAGATGATCTTCATGCATCGAATAGGCCTTACAGTCAAAAACTCATCATAAGTATATAAGCTAGAGAAACAGAGAAATCTAACGTTTAGGCTACCTACACATAGTATATTGAATTTTATGATCATAATTTTTACACTATTCACGTGTGAAATTTCCTTACCCTGGAGTTGTAACATTTGTCATTCACACGCAACTATTGTTTGCACAAATGGACAGGTTCATAGGCAGTTGATGTCCAAATGACTGAAGTAAAGCATCATAAGTGAGCATGAGCTGAAACTGTTTTTACATTTAAGTGTATGGCACTCACTTGAATAAGCCACAGATACAACTTTGAATCAGAATCGCATCAAAAGAATATTTATTTGTATACAACACAGTACATAGGGAACATAGACTTCAGGAAAAACACTTTTTTTCTTTATTGTTGAACATTAATTCAGAGAAAACTTTGTTTCTTTTAGGTCAGTAAATATTACTATATTTTTTGTATTTGTTAAATGTTAGAACAAAGAGAGAAGAGAGATTTTCTTTATTGCTTTTTTCGGTTTTCGGTATCCTTCCACAAGCTTATCACAATACCTTGCTGGAATTATGGCCCATTCCTCCTGACAGAACTGGTGTAACTGGGTCAGGTCCTTAAGCCATTTTTTTAAACTAATTTGCTAACTAACTAATATGCTTGGGGCCATTGTCTATTTGAAAGACCCATTCTTCGAAGACTTGGAAGACCCATTCATGGAAGACTGGTGCCCTTCACAAAATAGATGGCATCATGAGAAAAGATATCTTGAAGCAACATCTCACGACATCCTATCAAACACTAAGGCAGTCTATGTAAACTTTTGACTAATAAAAAGTCACATAAAAATCTTTCTCTCTTTATTCTGATTTAACAAAAAACAAAAAATGCAATATTTTCCTACGTAAAAGAAGTCTGATTTAATGTTTTTGTCTTTTTCTGAAGTATATGTAAATATCTGGTTTCAACTGTATTCATCTTTGTGTTGGGGAAAGGACCTGGTTAGTGGCTAGTTGTCTCCACACAGACCCAGCAGAATCTTCTCAAAATCGCCTTTTGTCTCTTTCTGCAGAAAAAAGACAGAACATCATATAATTAACAGATTGCCGATAATTTCACATGCATGGAAGGCAAGACATCATAGGTCTTCAGATTAGATCAAATTTGATGAGAATTTTGCCCAGACTTGTGTAACAGTATGTGTAACAGTGTGTGCACACCAGGCCAATAGTTGCACGCCTGATACTATTGGCCCTGTCGATGAATGTAAATTGACAATTTAACATGTTGAATCCGCAATAGAGCCAGTGGCAGCGGCTCGATATTGTAGTCTGTTCTCTTACAGTGCGCTAGGGTTACAGGCAAGGCTCACTAAATCAGGATTAAGAGTGCTTACTCAGATTCACCATCAAGATTTCGTTTCTGGAGAAGGTAAACAAAACACTTTATTCTCTTCATTGTGTTCATGGAATACTCACCAGAATGTCCTCCTGCAGGCTCCTGCCATACATCCTCTTGTATTCTTTTATGACCTTCTTGAGGTCCACCTCCGAACGACTCACAATGACTCTTGTCAGGGTACCTTCATCAGTGCCAAAACCCTGTAGACATGGTTGTTCTATCTGTTACTTTTGAGAATTCCTAAAGCCATATTATAATTCAGACATATCTCTGGACAGTTTCAGAAACTTTTCAGCACAACAATGTATCTCAATAGCAATTACATTTAATTGTTGGTATATTTCAGCTTAATTGCTTATTTAAGAAAATGAATTTTCTGAAAAACGGATACCTTCATTGACTTACGAAGCTTCTCAGCAAAGTAGGCAGGCTTGTTCCAGGCACACTTCACTACATGAGATCAAACACTTGCATGTGATTATTGAACTACTGATTTAGTGACTCTAGAGATCTGCTGACAGAGTCAGCCTGTTGGGTTGAGCTTGTCCAACTGGATGGTGAAGTAGTTTTGCAACTACACACACACACATAAACACATACACACACACACACACACACACATAACACACATAACTGGAGTTCTTACCCAAGGCCATGAGACAGTCATCAATGTCTCCAGAGTGCTCATCATCAACTGCTTCAGCCATTGACATTTTTCCAAATCGACCATAGTGCTTGAATACTGAACACACATAAAATAATTACCAACCTAATTTATGCTCTTGCAGTGTAAGTGTATTTATTTACTATGATGTGAAATAACCACACCCATAACTTGACAATAACAAAGACAATTGTTTTACAAATTTTATTCTCTCTCTCTATATATATATATGTTTTTCAGACATCTTACTTTTACAGAGCTGGGGCTCACTCCTAGAAGTGAAAATATCAATGAAGACAGACGTCTCAGTTCCTCTCTTGTTCTCTCCTGCTTCATACAAAGCCTGCAATGCCACAGCAAACAAAACATTACTCTTACTTTTTGTTGTATTTCTTACATGGTAAACCAAAAGTCTCAATGCTCCAGTCTTCTCCACTTACAGACTCTGTTTACCTTTGCATCACTTTTGGCAACGCTGTCCTTAATATCGACATCCTCACACCGGTCAGCCTGCAGCAGTAAATAGCAACGTATATAAAGGTTATTTCCAGACATCTTGTCTACACTAGAACCGGTATGTTGATGTGCTGTCAACAGTATAAGTACATGGTTTCTCTCACTCACCTTACAAAGGGCTAGCAAGGCTTCTTTTAAGTCTCCACCAGTGTCATTTTTGATGTCATCCTCTAAGCTTTCATCATAGACTTTAACAAGCCACATACACACAAATGCACAAGTACAAGTACAAGTACAAATATGTTAGAAAACATGCACTTTACAGGAAATGAGCACATTGCATAACTTAATTGTGATGTACACACCATCTTTAAAGATCTTCTTAATTGCTCTGATTTCTTCATTTGATCTGGACGCCAGGATTTCAATCAGGATACACTCACAAGTACCTATGCCCTGTGGTTGAAAAAAACAGTCAACTTAATACAACTGACACTGTATGCGTCCAACACTCATCCAGTTTCCTTAAAGGACAACATCTACCTTCATAGCGTGTTTCAGTTCATAAGCATCATATTGAGCTGGAGCCATCAGCAAAGCCAAGACGACATCTTCGAAATCTGACCTCAAAGCAGACTTCATAGCTTCCTCCAGAGGCTGAAAATTACAAAAATCGATTAATCACAGAAATTTGTCAGTGTATTACAATCCTGTTTCAAACCTTTTTTTGACACACTTTTTGTTTTCTTTTATCCTGTCTGCATGGGGTGAAATAGCTGCACACACAAATAGCTGCACCCTTCAATATTTTTTATGTATCACATTTGTACAACACAGTGACCCCAATAATGGAACCAACTGAAAGCCAATGAATCTCCAAATCTAGCAGGGAAAGGCAGGTGTATATTGTATAGATAATGAGGAAACAGTCATCACTACACACCTTTCCAGTCTGTTGTTGGTACATAGCTTTGATATCCTGTCTCTGGGAGTTGCTTCTCTTCACCAGAATCTCAATGATGGTGGCCTCGTCCACATCTGTATGATGAGCAGTATATTAGAGTTATGGTGAGGTGAATGCCACCAAACATCACAAGAATTTGACATTGGTGTAAATTCTGATCAGGGCTAGGATCATTGCTGAGTAAATGTTACCTATTGAACACAAAGTCAAGTTATAAACTTACAGACCTGTATTGACATTTCCAGGAAAGGATAAAAAAGTCCCACTCTAGTTCATAATCCTTGTTGATAGTTACACATAGTAGAGGGACTAGAACTGTCAGGCTAATGTCACAAAAAATGTGTAAACTGTTTATTGACCACACCTGTGTATTGACCACACCTATGTATTAACTGCAGTTTACTACATGAATCAGATCTGAATCAGATCATGAGTGGGAAAGTAAAATGAAGAAAAGAAATGCATTCCCATATAAAACGTCATAGATGAAGAATCACTTGCAAAATCACTGTTTTAACTTTGATTAATAATCAGGGATTGAAAACATGAATGAGGTACGTGACCTCATCCACACCACATATGTCAAGTAGCTACAGACTGAGAACAATTCAGTGGTACATATTCAGAAAATTACTGTTATACAGAGTCAGATCCATCAAAGTTCCCATGTTTCTCTGCCCCCAGGTAACACATTCAACATTACCTCTGGACTCTATAGCCTTGCGCAGCGTGGCTGCATCAGTACTGGGATTAAAATTAGGGTGTGGGGTAACTGTTCCATGATAAGGCTTCACAGGTAGTTGACTTCCATGTCCATCCTATACAAAACAAGATATGACTGAATGTCAGGGTGCTTTCTGTAATCTCCTGGGAACAACACTGGCCAGGTAAACTGGAGTTTACAGACACTGGCATTACTGTAGCAGTAAACTGCTAGCAAGAAGACAATACAAGAGCAAGAGCACATCAAATGAATCCATGACTCACTGCGTTATGGTCAGCATCGTCATGGATGAGTTTATGAAAGACTGTCTTGAAGAATGCCATGATCAGATCTTAAACACAAGAATAAAAAACACATTCAACCCCAATAATCACAACTGACATCCAATAAGTGAATAAATAACTGTAACTATGTGATGGGCCTTCACTTCACTTTGATGGGCCTTCACTTGAGCGCACAAAAGCAGCCAGTTCTCAATCAAACAAAACACTATATTCTTACAAAAAATTATTAAAACATGATTTCTTTTAACTGGTGAATAGTCAGAGACCTTACCTGGTCGTCAGTTCTCTCAACATCTGCACTGTAATTCTACATGGAAGACTAACACACCCTGGTCTGACACCACCCACACCGCATGGCTATAATGGGTGGAGTGGCAATCAATCCAGTCTGTGCAGTTTCAGTCAGCCTCCTTACTCACACATACCCACATTCATTTGTGAACAGATGTAGCAATTGCAGAACATGCAGAGCATTTTGGACAATGAGAAATTTTCCTGTTTATTAAACTGATAAAAGAATCAACATGCCTTTACAGATTTATATCAAACACAAAATGAAAACAGAGTCAGGAACCAGGGTAAGATGTAAATGTAATGCAAATGTAAATGAATTACATTTATTTTAAAAGATTTATTTCATAGACTGCTTTGCAAAATCTGTGATTGACAGTCACAACAGACGTTCAGGGAAATTATTCTGGGGCTATAACCCCCCCCTTTCTGTGTCTGAAAATTAAATTCACCTGCAGACAGAGATAAAGATGGGGATGAGTTGATTTTGATAAGTTGAGGTGATGTTTGATAAGGATGAGTTGGTTTTAATAAAATAGTCAAGGGTGACTATAAGATTTTGACGTTTACCTGCTGCACAGGGCCACAGTGAAAATGGTGAAAATGACACCATCTGGGTTCATCTGGGTAGCGCATCTCCTGAGGTGGGAACAGGGGGACAAAATAAATCAAGGGAGTTAAAGAGAGCCAGCGAGAGAATCAGAAGTTCTTCACACAACAACACAACCAGTGGTTCCTAAGCTTAACTGTCACATACTTGAGCCCCATCGTATACCCCTGCATCACTGACCGCTTGCTTTAACAATTAATGTTTTTGCATAAACAAACAATGCTACACAAAATGTGAACACATATGACACACAACAATGTAGAAGCAATTGGGTGATAGGGGATATTCTGAGTATACGATCTTTTTCCTTGTCATCTTTAGGATGGTGAGAGCTGAGATCCCATTCAACTGAGATCCCCTACAATTTATCCAAGTACCCCACAGTTTGACAAATCATCATGCTCACTTAATCTCTGGGTCATGGAGCTCGACGTTCTCCTGAGAGATGATGTCTACCATTCCTCAGAGGATGAGTAGCCAGAGGAAGTCGAGGTCTTCTGATGTCTCTGCCTATGGAGGATGCATCTGAAGATGGACTTCAGACAAGCATTGATGGCTGAGGCACAGGGGAATGCCATGATCACCTTCCAAAGAAAGGTCTCAATGCCTAAAATAAATACCTTCATCATCATTACACATAGCCCTAAGTTTTTAAAGAAGGCTACTTTAGGCTCTCCGTGGCTGTTCTAAATTGCCAGTGACATATTTTAATAAACATCTAGAGAAGTTACCCCTGTCCACAGTTTTAAAGTTGGGCACGAAGAGGGCTGTGAACCCACAAAGGAAGTTTTGTGAATTCAAATTCCTCTGTTGTTGCCTTCTTGTCTTGAAAGTCCTGTTGAATAGATCTGATGAGTCAACATTTCCGCGCACTTCATTCGAGGAGCTCCGCTTGTACTCATTAGTGAGTTTTAGGCTACTCATAGCTAACCTGAGGGTTATCCTGTTGGATGTACAAATGTCATCGTCGTCAGAGCTGTAGTCTCCCAAATTCTCTTGCCTGGACATTGCCACTAGCAGTAAATATTAAAATAGTGCAAAAGCAGCCGATAAATTAGTTCATATCGCTAGTTTAAGCCACCAGAACAAGGCTACTCAAATTATTTGAGGAAAAAGTTGAGTAACCTGCAAGTTGACTTACTTCAAGTTAACTCAGAAACTTAGTTTAGGCTGACCAAAAGGATTAAGAGTGCCGATTCCCACACTGTCTATAATTATCACTGTCTACCGAACCTTTGGTGCAACACAGAATGATATGGTTGCCATATTGTTGCGAGGTACAAGTCATAACAATAGAACAATGGACATTTTGTCTCGAACGACTTTCTGTAGAATTACCAGACTCTGTCGTAAACATTGTGGGCCTATGATCTGTCAAATAACACAAAAAGACAGCTAACACGTAAGTGCAGATTATTGGCAGAAACTCTATTTAAACAATTTACCTCCCCCAAAAGCGCACCAGTTATAACGTATTTACTATTAGGCCTGAAAGAATGCGTAGAAAAGTCTTCAGATTGAGGTGCTTATAATAGGACAGAAGGCATTTGACCTATATACAAAAGACTGACACTGATGTGATACGACAATCTGTTAAATTCGTTTCATAACGAACAAACATAATGAACTGTGACAACATAATAGTGTGTTTTTCCCTTTACATTTTAATTAATTAAAAACATTTTTTTAATTTACATGATACATGTTCCATCTTTATAATATTTCATGGACTCCATTTGTTGTGTCATGGCCAGAACTTCATGGAATCCTGTGCTGAGGCCAGACATGTGCTGGAAATAGGCCTCCTTTTCCACCTGAACTGACAGGTTATTTACACCAGCGTCTTTCAGTATGGCTGTGACCTGAAAGAATAAACAGAGGGAGGTGGCATAAGAGATTCCTTATGAACAAATTTCCCAAAATCAATTATACATACAGAAGATAAGTAATGTAATGAGAGAAAAAAAAACCTTAAGAAGGTCCTAAAAAATCTTTAGGTAGGAAAATTAATTAAACCCTTAAGAACAATTTTCTTTTGTCTTTTTGAACAGCTGGTGAATGATGATGTACTTTACTTTGAAGAATTTAGCACTCATGTCTGTTCCACAAACTCACAAGTATCATCATCTGTGGGTGCAGAATAACATAGAGACTTTTTATTTTTGAAAGCAACCACACCTGTTGAATGATTCTCTGTTCCACTACATCTGACATGAGCTGAAGGTGGATTGTTCCAGCTATGACGTTGGCCGAATGTCTCCAGAAATGAGGGTCACGGAATGAGAGCACACCCTCTATTTTCTGAATCTGGAAAGAAAAAACAAACAAACCATATGAATGAAGCATGAGGCCTTCATTTCACGATTTAATGTTCTGAAACATTAAAGAAGCCATGCCATATACTTCTCATTTTCTTAAATAAACATTTCTCACATTTTGTAAAATCTGCCTAGAAAAAATATCTTGGCTAATTTTCCTCATGAAAAAAAAAAACAGATTTTGCAGCTGAGCTAATTGTAAATGCATAATTGACTTCATTAAGACTAGCCAACATTGATGGCCATCTTCAAGGTGTATTGCTAGTTTGCTGACAGAAGAGGGAGCATCATATTTAACAGCATTGTGCTGTAGAAATGCTTTCACCATTAATCTAGCATGGTAATAAAACCAGACCCTTGATCTACACTTTCATTTCATAGAGGGTCTGGACATTCAGTAGTGCGTTTCAATTACTTGCTTGAAGTGTTTAAGTTTAAAAAGATTGATAGCTTGCCTTGACTAGTGGCATTCTAGCTCTGCATTCACAATCCCTCCCTCTGTTTGCTGATATGGTTAAAATGCCTACTGAGCTAACAAACTCAATGGGTTAAAATCCAGCACTGTAGGGAAATGATAACCAAGTGGAAGTGCTAGGTAGGCATGGCCAGGCTACCAGTAAACTATAACAATTGTGTTTATGTGGCAATCACAGGCAGTAAAGGAAAGCAAAGCCTAATGCATTGCCTTTTCATATCTACATGTTATTTCAGAACCAATAAGAATGAACAGTTTCCTGCATCATGACCCCTTTAAATATACAAATATATAGATAGATATATATAGATCTGATCAGACTGAGACACTCAGACACTCCTGAATGCCCAACCTTTTCTAGTGCCATGTTTAGGTCCTTCTCGTGCTCAGGAGGTGTCCTCAACAAGAGAACTTCGCAGGCGTCCTTCAGCAAGGGTATGACACTGAGGAAGATGAGTGTGGCGATGAACAGAGAGCAGATGGGATCGGCAATCAACCAGCCGAACTGCCGGATGAGCACAGTAGAGATGATGACCCCCACGCTGCCCAGTGTATCGGCCAACACATGCAGAAAGACACCTGGTCAGGAAAGAGACAGTGGAGTAAGGGAGTGGAGAATGTGCTGCACTGATCTGCTGACTTGAACTTCTGTCATTGTCAATTAGTACTTTATGTATATTTTGATTTTGTGCCTGTAAAATAACTATGATGAATCTATCTCTCTTTCAATTGATCTTGGTTACTTGCACTTCATAGATTTTCACAATGTAATTATCCCAAAGTACTTAAAAAAAAACTCACACAATAAGGGTAAAAAAATATCAAATAAATGAGGAAATACTACCAAAAACATTTTTAAATTACTATCTAATTCTCTGAGAAACAGTGTAAAAAAATAACAGTGGGGCTAACATGCAGCCTGCTCAATGTGATCCATTAGTCCAGTCATTCCTGATGGCCAAAACCACTGAAGAGCAAAAAATTACCTCTCATGTTGGCATTCATGCCCCCTCCACCAGAGCCATGAGAATGCCCGTGTCCTCCATGGGAGTGCCCGTGTCCACCATGACTGTGCCCATGACCTCCATGGCTGTGATCTCCGTGGCCATGCCCATGGTGTGAGTGCCCGTGGTCATGGCCAGAGCAGCTGCTCTTGGACGAGCCGTGGGAGTGGGCGTGACTGAAGGCACAGATACCCACCAGGTTGACGAGGAGGCCGCCAACTGAGACAGGCTAAAGGGGAGAAAGACAACACTGAGAGTCAGCTTCACTACTGATTAGGACAACGGCTTAATACATTACAGAGCAGAGCATTGAGTTTAAGTTGAAATGTGCAGCTATGGCCAGTAGGGGGTGTTATACACACACAAAACACAGCTTTCCTTCTGAAATTACTTGTCTAGAGAGAGAATAGAGAATCAGTCTTATTGACAAAGTGTATTTACACACACAAGGAACCTGGTCTCTGCATCTGTCCCAATTGTGAATTATTAAAACACACAGCACACAGTGAGGTAAAACACACACTAACCTATGCCAAGTATGACAGGGTAGCCTGGGGAGCAGTGAGGGGTTAGGTGCCTTGCTCAAGGGCGCTTCAGCCGTGGTCCACTGGTTGGGGATCGAACCCGCAACCACTCGATTCTAAGCCTGAAGCCCTAACCAGTTGGCTTGTCTAGTCTAGTCTTAGTCAAGAGTGCTTACACACTGTGATATGTTCAAACACTTTAGAAAAAGGCAGACATATTCAGGGCAGATATAATGAGTCAATACATGTTTCTGGGAGTTGCAATACGGAACACAAAATGTCTTGAAGAAATTACGCTTAAGTGAGAGATCAGACTACTGTTCTGTTGTACAAATTATCACTCAGCTATTTAAGTGATTCATTTGGTGCATGTTGTTACCAAAACAGCATCAGCAAAATATGTTTTGTTGTACTTTGTTGATGGTTTGTGACTTGTTGGTGCAAAGTGCATATTCACCGTTAACATGTCTGTGTTGATGTTGGGGGGATCCAGAAGTCTGGTTATGGACTCCATAAACACAAAGAAAGCAATGACCATAAGGAAAAGGCCATTAATGAACCCGGAGAGGATCTCAACACGGCCATACCTAGCCAATATAAAACATAACAGGATGTAAGACAACAGCCACAAAGCACAACGCACATAGTGAAATCTGATTCCACTGAGACCTGTGTTAACTAGATTTCAGTTGGTAACTGGTAAATTAGCCCAAAATACACCAGGCATACAAGTATCTTATCATAAAATGTTTTAATCTATAATCTGGCATTTCTTTGGTTTACTCTTATATTTGCAGCAGAGGGGCAGAGCTGGTCGCTACCTACCCATAGGAGAAAATCCTAGTGGCTTTCCAGCGTGTCATCAGAGCTGCAAACAGTCCGAGCACCAGAGCAGAGCAGTCAAACAGCATGTGGAAGCCATCAGAGATCAGACCCAGGCTGTTGGTCCACACCCCATAAAAGAGCTCCACAAAGGTGAAGGCCTACAACAGAGACACCACAAAGGCACTAGGCATTAAAGCTTCTGCATTCCCCTAACACAAGCATACGCAAACCTGTGTCCACAAAGTATACTGCTTTTGCTGATGTTGACAACAGGTGACTGAAATAACATATTATGTTATTAATATATTATGAGGCATATATTCTCTTTCAATTTTCTGTAGACCTCTCTCCTCCCTTCAAAACTTTTATAAAGGCAAAAACAAAATAAGGTCTCTATCCTTCACAAAAGAAATGAAACACCGAAACATCCGGTATGTTCCATTTGCATGGACTGAAACACAGGCTAATGTCTAATTCCAGGAACATGATGTCACACTGTGCAATGCAGTAGAGAACATTGATCTCAAGTAATTAACTTTGTAACGACAAAATCCGTGTTTGCAACCTAAATGCAAAGGTCAAGAGAAGATGGAGCTTTGCTGTGCACATACTAACCACTTATCACCATAAATTATTTTTATTTCTGCTTGTGTCAGTCAGTCAGTCATCAGGACAGACACCAATTACCAATCATTTCTATTTGCTGGTGTAGTAATGTCGGCCCTTGGCCACTCACCAAGTTAAGACAGAGGAAGTAGAAGATCTGCCGGGAGTCGTACTCCTCCAGGATCTGTTTGAGGGAGTCCTTGAAGAACCTGGGCAAGGACTGGGACGTGTGCTGCAGGGCGTCCCCCATGAAGTTATACAGTGGGGTTCCTTCAGGGGAGTAACCCACCAGGGTCCCCTTCTGGCCTTTCTTAGACGGAGACGACAGGATACTGTCAGCTGAGAGGAGAGGGAAGGAGAGGAGTCATATTAATCCGGCACGGTGCAGTCAGCAACACATGGTCCAGACACTGCGGTCCAACGAGTACCTTATATGACTACACCCTGGAAATGAACTTGTGACAAAGTCTGTTTTTGTCTTTTTAGAAATAACTGTGATTGAAAATCTTACAGCAACAATACAACAATAACTACCATTACACATAATTACATTTTACTAAATTTATTCCTATTATAAACCATCATATTTGAGCACGACACTTATATCTGTGACAGGCAGACCCTCCAGATACCTTAATGATGATTCTGCAGTACTACATTTCAGCTGTTAGCTTTTGAAATGTGAATGTCTCTGATACGAAATGGAAGCATATATCAAACTGTGAAAATGTCACTCACACATGAGGAAGAAGGCAGCGCTGACCAGTACTCCTCCTGAAAGCACGTGTTCAGTGCTGGCCTGCTGCGCGGGCTTGCTCATGGCCCGCAGCTGGTCAGTTAGAGGGTGTGTCCAGAAGTTGGCCAGCAGCAAACCGCTGAGGAAGAGGAAGATGGCGCCATAGCGGGCGCAGCGGGGCGCCTCCATCTTGGCCACGCAGATGGACTCCACATAGAAATCCAGGATCATCACGGAAAAGACGATCATGGCAAAGGGCAGGATGAGGCTGGACCATGACTCCACTTTGCTCTACATCAAAAAAAGTTCATTGTTTGGAAAACTCAACAGTTTCAGGATTTGGCATTTAGACAAAAGACTCAGTAGAAATGTGTCCATTTTGCACATCTGTGCAAACAAACAAAGCAAACAAAAATAAAATGGCTTGGATGTCTCCCACGGTGCGGAAGTAGTCTCCTACCTCTGTAGTGGCAGCAAGGACGATAACCCAGGGAAGGAGCACCATGGCAGAGACCAAGCTGGAGAGGGTGTAAAGCCTCTTCGCCCCACCAATCTCCACAGACAGCTTCCTGGAGGCTGTGTTGAACCCCACCTTCAGGCACAGCGCCACCACCAGCAGCACAACCCCACCCTACAGACAGATCAATAGATACTTTATTGATTTAAGATACTTTATTTAAAAAGAGAAATATAGGCATCAAGCAGCTCGTGGGACACATACAAAAAAGAAACACAGAAATTAATTTAACTGCAGGAGTGACTTTAAACAGAGAGCAGATGATCTATCCACATGTATCAATGAAGAGAGCTGTTAGATGTGGAGTAAGTGGGTAGCCACTTCAAATATCCGCTACAGCTTTAACCAACATACATCAAACTTGCTATTATCACCTCACAGGCTCTTGCCATGAGACGAAGCACAGGACACTCACCTTATGGTCTGCCACTCCTAAAAAGGCTATACTTGTGTAGAGTGCATGCGTCAGAGCACTATCATGATGCCCCTCAGCTGAAATCCAATTAAGGCTAAATCAGGTGCAGTAGCAGTGTGCAATGCAGACAGACACAAACCAGATGACCAAGAGAGTGTGACTGTGACTATTATGAGCAACCATGATGTTCTCAGTGAAAATCTCTGATGTTTACAGATCGATCAGCGACATTGAGTTTGTGAGGTTATATAACTGTTTAATATTATTATCATTGTTTTTATTGCAAAAGTTTGAGGCGTACTGGATACCATCTTCATTCATTCAAGTGCCTACACTGCAAAGTTCAGACTGATTAATGAGTAGTGACGAGATGCCGGGAACAAGACAAACTCAACAAAATATACTAGTATGTTTTGATCTTGGGGTTTTAAAGGATACGGTGTTCAGCCATCTTGGCCATCAGATCATCGTTATCGAAGAGCAGGAGACAGATCACAGCAATGATGAAAAAAGCAACACCTCGCGTCTGCAGGAGAAAAGAATTATATAAGAATTATAACAACAGAATATCAGCTTGACAGAGTTGTGTCAATCACGTATATTGCAAGATAGTAAGTCAATGTATGCAGCAACAGGGGCCAGTTTAACAGGTTTACTGTCAATACTTAAAAAACATAACACTCTTCCCAATAAGACTTTTATGTAAGTTTATCCATTTCCTTTACCTTGGAGGGTCCTCCTCCTGAACTTGTGAAAAGCACACTAAGCAATGCAATGACCACCACATCACTGTGTTCAAAGAGCAGTAGTGTCCTGTGAAGACAGCAACGAGTTTTTTTGTTTTACTTTTTATCAGCCCAAAGACATCTTAAATCATTTATAAGAAATTGTAAAACAGTTTCTGTTATGTGTCATTACCTTAATGGTCCACAAAGAGTTAGTCCAAAAAAGCCCAACAGGGATATGATGCAACTGATCACTGAATGCTTCAATATCCTGATCCACTGTTAATAACAGATAGATTAATAACAGATATATAAGTTCCTAAAAGATCTTTACTAAAAGTTTTTTTTTATGTAATTTAATTTAATTTAATTTATTTATTTTCAACGTATGCTGGTTTTATTCAGGGCATGTTGATCACTGAAAAAAATTAAGCTGTCACCTGTCTTTTCGTGATCATTTTCCCAGAGGAGAATGGTTTTTGGAAGAAAACCAAGAGCATTGCACATCTGTGGAAAAAAGGTAGAATGTCAGTATGACTTCATGTAACCTTAGATAAAATCATATCAGGTCGTGATAACATACTGTCAACAATACTCACCCCAATTTAAGTATGAAGAGAAACTGCACTATGTGTACCACTTTCAGCAAATCGTAAGACTCAAATATTCCAAGAGCCTTCAACAATTTCGTGAGGCAAAGCAGCACAATGTATCTTGTAAGACTGAACAGAAATGTGAATCCATATTAGCATCCTCTAGAGACAGTACATTGAATTTATCACGTTAGAATACACAGGCCGATTAGCACGGTAGGCAACATTTAGCTTATCCCACCTGGCATTTGGTACTTCGACTCGCCCAAGTTTTCCACTGGAAATAACGTTACTGCTGTATTTGTCATCCATTTTGTCGTAGTAATATTTACAATTTGGACTACTAGCTCACATTTACATACTAGTAAACCTGGCAGGCTATCTGATCGCGCACTGTGTACTGTTCATCATCACTGGGGTGAGTAACGTAGCTAGCTAGCAGCTTGTCTCACAACCGTCTTTGTACTGTAGTCGTGCCTTATTATACGGTCCATAGAACGGACCTGGCTCAAGCTACGCTCATATTTACCTCTGATTAACTAGACGAGGAATCATTGTAATCGCAAATATTTAACAGTGACGCATCGAACACCCGAGTGCTAAGCTCCGGCAGCTTGTGTTGTTGTCGCTGCTATGACTTCCGGGTGGAAATGGAGCTGGGTAGTTTCCTGTACGCCATCGTTGATACATATATTATGTGAACCAGCGAGATGAATGTCTGGCTCTACATTTTGGTATACAGATCAGGCACTGTGCTCAGAGGGCCACGTAGCCTTTGTAAAAAAAAAAAAAAAAAAAAACTTTCTTTTATTGCCTGTGGTGTCATTGTCGTAGTATAGCAAATCCTTATATGATAGAATATTATAAACAATGTTTCACAACACCTTCATTTTTTTTAGATCACACGTTACTGTAAATGTGTCTTTCCTTCTGTAAAAATGGATAGGCTAAAGTAGTATTGGGTAGTCACCAAGGACACTATCATGTTCTCTGTGACTCTCAATGAGATTGCAAGGTGAGCAGGAAAAGGTAAATAGCTTGAAATAACAAGTCCACTCTGGAGTCATCAGTCATTCTCAGTAATGCAGAATGTCACACTTCCTTCTATAGTAAGAAAAAAAATGCTCATCTGCAATGAAACGAGGCTAAATGAAGATCACACATCCTGCCTCAGCAGAGTGGAAAGAATGACGTTACACAGATAGCTAATAGCGTGGCTTGACCTCACCATCCTCTGCATCACGCACATACATCTTCATAATGTGTTCAGGCAGAAAAGGTCAGCTGGGTTAGCACACTATTTATGCTGTCAATGGACCATGATGCAATCTATGTACTTTACAGTGTGTTCAGAGAGGCAGATGTAGCTACATATCCTTTATAAGGAATTATTACTGACATAAAGGAAAGCATTTGTCTTTGCACCCTGATACTTTAAGTGCATTGCAGTGTTTTTCTTGGCATTTTGTGTCAGCTTCAGTTGGGAAAAAAGACAATATATTGACTATATATGACCATGATATGCATCCAAGTTTAACCCCTAGAATACTCTTGTCCTTATCCATCACATGTTAATGTGATCGAGCGACATGAAAATGCTTTAGGGTACAGTTTAGCATTAGGACCACCTCCATTTATGGTTGTAATGATTTTAGTTTAGATTGTGTGGACGTATATCAAAACTGCTGAAAATGCATAACTCACACTGACCATACACAAATCCTTTATGACCTTGACTTTGACTCAGGCCAAATTACTTCATTTTCATTATTTGTGACAGCAAAACAAGAACAGTCTAGATAGATAGATAGATAGATATAGATAGAGACTGTATTCCCAGAGGAAATTCAGGCATCCAGCAGCTTGCATGATATGACGTTACACACACATACACACAAGATGCAAAGATTGTGTGCAGCTTAGGAGTTCCAAGCTATTTGAGGTGTGGAAGTAGTGTAGGAGAATGGGAAGTGGTGCAAGTAACAGTGCAAGAATATTATCAGTGCACCAGTGTCTCAGGCAATTCATGTTGAAGAATATTAAAATTGACACTACTAGCTCATTCACCAGACTAAAAAAAAAAGAATTAATCTTCAATGAATATGAATCTGTTGATAGATGAGGTTAAGTGACAGGTACATTCATCAAGCTCAACAGAAGGTGGCACTGTTATATTATGTAACCATTTTCAAAGTATGCAGTAAGCCTACACCCTCACAATAAGACTGTAGGTCAGGACTCCGGGATAGAGTTCTGAGGATATTGTTATAAAATGCACATTTGCATGTTTTAAGAGCGTTTTAAACAGAGACAGTCTGTCTTTTTATTATTAACACTACTGTTTTCAGTTTTTGTCACAATCTGCAGCACATTCAAACATATTTGGTAAATCCTAGCCACAGAACTTTGGCAAAAGCATTAACATAATGCAATAATGAAGTAACCCTTGAGTCTCAGCTTTGCTGAGAAAGTCCCCATCAGCAGTCAGTAACAGAGGGTGATCTTACAGTGTAGGACAAAAACACAGTCATACTCCAAGTAAGACATCAGAATGGAAGCTGAATGAACGGGGTATTGCAGTGCCACAGTAATGTCCCACCGTTTACAGCCAGTGGCAGTGACCATGGTTGGAGAGTGACCAAGATCACACAAAAGGCAATTAGTCTGAAGCAATTTGTTGGTGGGGTTTTAAGAGTGCAACTGTAGTTACTACTCAGCAGGTGAACGACTGTGGATGAAAGCCGAACTATTCAGGCTGCGTCGCACAGGCAGGCTGCGTGCTTGGCAAGCCTGCCTAGACATGATGCCAAGTTAAAGCCCAGAAAAAGAGCAGCAAGGCTAGGGGAATGTGTGAGTGTGTGTCTGTGTGTGTCAGTCTGTGTGTTTGTGTGTGGGAGCGAGAGAGAGAGAGAGTGAACACTTAGGTTTCCAGTGTCCCTTCACTTACCCCTGCCTGCACTCCTTATTGCAAACATTCATTTCTGTGCAAACAGCTAGAGAATGAGTAGAAGCCCTTTGAAGCTCCACAGTGGTCTTTGAGGAGACGAAAAAAGAAACACTGTATCAACTTGTCTCCCGTGGGTGACAATAAAAACATACAGAGCGCTCACTTGCTTGTGCAAAGCATATATGCTTTGGCCTTGGCAGTTTCAAACTTCCCTTAAGCAGTCACCTGTTAAGACATCTGTGCAAATGTATTAAACTGTTTTCACCTCAAATGAAATATGTCCCTGTTTTTGTACAAAAATATTCAGTTATTAATTAACCACTTATTTTATTTGTCAGGGAGTTGTATATTGCAGAAAAGGCATACTATTTCCTACACACAGTGTTATGCAGTTGCAAAATCTTGCCACATCGCAGATTTATATTTTTAGCTTCTAACAAGCCTGACTTTTCAAGTGGACAAACGTATACATTTTTAATAGCCTACATGCAAAAACTCTATCAGTTTAGCACTGGTGAGGTGTGTGTGTGTGTGGGGGGGGGGGCGACAAAAAGCTTTTTGCTTGGCTACAGTGCAGAGCCACAGACAGTATGTCAGATTATAGCCTCTACGTTGTGACCCTGTGTTTATGTGTTGCTGACTGTCATCATTGCGTCTGGCCCTGTAATCAGCGGGAGACTCCACTATGCTGCTCTGACCTGATTTTGTTGCCTCACTTGCCAGAGCCATGCAGGTTCAGCTTTAAGTGGAGGCCTTTCAGACCGGTCATGAGATTTACCTCTGCAGGAAGGGGAGGATGAGGGAGGGAGAGAGGTGAAGGAAGGGGGAGGGGAAAAGAGGAACAAAAGAGAAGAGGAGAGAGAGAGACAGACAGATACGATATATATATATATATATATAGAGAGAGAGAGAGAGAGAGAGTGAGGATGGGGGAGAAACTGAGAAATAAATGTAGAGAGGGAGAGAGAGGAGGTAAGAATAGAAGGAAGAGAAGACGGAAAGACAGACTGAGGAAGGAGAAAGAGAGACAAAGCAATCTACTGGAGACTGAGAGTGTCAAGACGTTCAAGAGAACTAATGAGAGTTTGCCTGGTAATAAAACCAGACCCTCGTTCTATACTTATATTACATCATTTATATTGTCATACATTTCGTACAGAGGGTCTGGACATTTTGTAATGAGATTTGATTGCTTGCTTGTGGTGTTTAAGTTTAAAAAGACTGGATCAGCCCCGACTGATTGCTTGTCTTGACTGATAGCATTCTAGCTCTCCCTCTGTTCTCTGATTGGACAGGTTAAAATGCCTCCTGAGACAACAAGCTCAATGGGATCAAATCCAGACTAGCACTGTAGGGAGATGGTAATCAAGCGGAAGTGCTAGGAGGGCAAGGCCAGGCCAAATGAGAGCAGGTTCAGGGAAGATAGAGGGGATTATAGTACAGAAATATGTGGACAGAGGAAGGAGACAGGGAAAGACAAAGAACTCTCTAGAAAACTGTAATGAACACAGGAATACAAACAGCAATAGGTTTTAAGACAACAAAAAAAGACACAGAGAGACTCCACACTCAAGTTAATCAACAAAAGACCATAATGATTATACAGATCAGACGTTCATGTTTGGAGGCATGAAACCCCCATCCATTGCTGTACGTCTTTATGCTTGAGGCGTGAATCAGAACTCTGTGGTACAGAGTGCTACTTGCAACATCACTGGGTGTGTGCTATATTTATGGTATTCCCCTAAGATTCCCCAAACAGATTCAGTTCTAATGCAAACCTAAAAAGCTTGAAATGATTCACTGTTCATTCACTGCTATGTCAAGGTTCACCAGTACAGCAAGAGAAATTGAGCTCCTCTGTGTTGGGGAAAACCAGGAAGTGAGTGGGCACTGCTTGACATATACACAGCTAAATCACATGTATGGAATCACCCACTAAGGGTTTATAAGCAAAAAAATATATTTCTGTAAAAGTTTACATGATCTCCCCCTAGATATAAAAAGTGTATAAAAGAACTCTAGCCTCCATCAGTATAAAGAGTTGCGATCTATTAAATGCTTCCCATGTTTTGCCGATTTCAGCTTTAGTCAGACAGGTTCCTCAAGGGCATTTGTGTGTCAGAATGAGGAAGTGTGGGGAGTTAGAGAGACTCTGTAGAGGGTTGGCTGCCTAGCAGACGATTGTGTTATATAACTGCAATGGGCCCAAGAAGACTCCACCCCTGCACATGTGATCCCAAGTTAGACAAGGATTCTAGGAAGCCAACCTGTAGCATTTGTGCGTAACCTGTGTGTATGTGTGTGTGTAGTGTGTGTTTTAGAGTGCGCTATTTATCCAGTGTTATGTCATTATTTGCTCAAATAATTGTCCCAGTCCCAGCATTTCACAACATGTCCTCCAAATGAAGAATATTGGCTGTTTTCTTAGTGCTCTGTCTGGTTTCTGAATAGGTGACATAAAGTAATGACTATAGTATCAACATCAAAAGTACAGTCTGTGATTTTGGTGGTCTTTGTTTTTCATTTACACAGGCAGATATGTTTTGTTTTTTGCATGCTCACAAAACAAATGACCATGTGGATTGACTGGCAATTCAAATTTGACAATGAGTTTATAGAATGGATGGTATCTTTAGGAAGAGACTGGTATCAGAATGTTCCATGAACATCATTAAAAAGGAAAGAGAACAATATTCTGACTAGTGCTGTCTGCACATATGTGGGGTCATCCAGTGTGTTTGTTGCCACATTTCAGTCAAACAAAGTATTTCACCACTGATCAGGACACTTGTGCAAAGGTTGCTCGGTGGTTTGGGACTGGGGGAAACTTGTCGTGGGAACAGAACTCTGTCATTCGCACATATAAAAAAAAATTGAGGAAATATCAAAATAGCTTCTGACAGACTGTGATGTTTGAATTGGCCCCACATAATAGGTTCAGGGTCTGCAAAAAATCATGCCATTTTCACTACAAGTTCAAGTAAATAGGAATACTTTACACTGACATAAACAGAAATTCCTTTGAAAAGTTACCACAGAGTGAACTTCACTTTCATGATCTAAATATATGTACATGCTATTACCAAAGATCAACAGGATATGATATAAGTGTTTGATAAGTTGGTGTGATCAACCATCTCAGTGTGTTGTGATGTGATGCGTAGGTGTCTTCTGAACAAGCTGTCTCCGCATGTTCTTTTGGCCTCTTACAGGAAGAGTCAGATGAGCTCTCATAGCAAACTGAAACCTGCATCACAGAGCTGTCTTTGAATGGTTAACTCACTATGTTTGCTATCAGCCACACAGAATAGAGTTTTAGACAGTGCATGTTGTAAGTCTTTACTGAACTCAATGTTTTTCACTTTAACTGACTCAGATAAAGAGGCCTTGTTGATCTTTCGGTGAAAGAATCTTCCATTCACAATGAATGCTGTCATATAAGGACTGGATGACATTAAGGGTCTTTTCTCCCCCTCAAAACCCCCGGGTTCTCTCTCGACCTTTTTCGAAGATGCAGTCTTTAAATTCATTTTCCACCTCAAGGTCACGGACATGATCAAGTGTGACACACTTCAGTTTCACTTTGACTTTTGTGTCTGTTTAAGTTTCTCTCAGTGTTCTGACCCCTTTATCACCATCACACTATCGTTCATTCTTAAGTGGTTCTGAAAACAGCGGTCAGTCAAAGAAAGACTAGAGCCTGGGCTCCCCTCTAACTCCAAACAGAGTGGAGCACACTTTATGAAGGATGCTTTGCAGCCTGGGCGATGGGAATCTGATTAGTTTCCTCTTAATCCCCACTCTGATCTTGGGGATGAGTGTACTAGGGGAGATAAAAATGGCTCCAAATTGCTCTAACAGGCAGTCGTGGGATGACATCATGGGCGCTCTCTATCTGATTGGGGGCCGTTGCATGCTGAGTGGTGCGATAATTCTGTGGAGGACACACCATATCTGATGGCAGCATTTGCAATCACATTAGGTAATTGGATTCCTAATACCAATATTGTGCGTTTGTACCGTCACAATGTTACAAGTAGCTGTCACACTTGGCAACTTTCCTGTTAAAGCTAGTAGCAAGTATTATAAAAAGCAATCAGCAATCATTTCTTTCATTTTTGAAAAGCATTCCTTTTGACCTTCTCATTGTGCCATACACTGCATCGACACAATGGCATTTCTGAACAAAGGACCACTAATTGCAGATGAAATATGTGAGGTCGCCTCACATCACTGGAGATAATGTACTTGTGTGCACATTGCGTGCATCTACCATGCAATGGAGTCATTACCCCCGAAGGCAGTTTGAATTATTCTCGTCTTAAATGGCTTTCACCATGTCGTCAAAGAATTATTGCACTGCTCATTTAGTTAATTGCTGGAGGTTTGGTTAAATTTATGGATTTCATTGCTATTGTTTCTCACATAGATACGAGTGCATTAAGTGTGGTTGCAGCCGAGCGGATGATGAAATTTGATTAAAGGGCACACTGGAAAGGAGTGGAGGGCAGGTGGTGTTGGGGGGTGATGGTGCTGCCGCAGCTTTAAAAGACTGTGTAAATAACTTGGTGACATTATTAACTCATGCTGAGGTTGTTCACATAAAACATGGCTGTCAATAAAGGCTTCAGCCTTTTTTTGTTTTCATGTTAATTAGGTTAGCTCCAACACAACATCAATGCAAATGAGGCGGCAACCAGGACTGGAGAAAAGGGGCCACTCTGTGGTCTGAAATGGTAGACCACTTCCTTTGTTCTCCAGACACCAAACTATGCTCTGTAAAATGTCATGTTTAGACTGAGTTTTCAAAGCGTTACATATGAGATGTTATGCTGAAAATCTCGCTTGGTGTTTACCCGATATCCACTTATGTTACCACGCCTCCTCCTACTTTGTACCTCTTCAGGGGCTGGCAAAAATACTTTAAAGTCAATGAACTGTGTGTCTATTATGCATCTCCAAGTGCAGGTTCAAAATTTAAGATATGTGGTCAAAAATATCCTGGACCACCGCAGTGAGTGATGAATGACTGAATCACAACATGCCTTACAATAATGCTTAATTAGTTTCCATGTCCAGACTTGCATATGGTATTAAATCTCTGCATGGCAATTTTGCATTCACAGGAGCACATCACTAGGACCTGAGTCTAGAATACTTTACAAAATTACTTAGTGCTAAGATGCCTTACAATCCTCTAAAACCAAGAGAGCAAAGTACAGCGTTTACCAAATACATGCCTCAAGCCCTCACCTAAGTTGGTGCTTTAGCATTACAATGTTAAACTGGCTTCCTTGGCTCACATGGGCATTTAAATCTCATTCTTGTTGTATTCAAAGCAGGGCAACAACTCCCAGCAGCAAAGCACATTCACAAACACATTTAAAAAAAGCTATAATAGAATGAAAGAATCAATGGAAGAATGACTCTTTAGGCTCACCATGTGAAATAGATGTGGGCCTTGAGCCATTTGCGAAATTGCTGATGTGGAGTGGCAGAGATGAGAGCCATTTGTGCCACTTTGCCATGCTATGCCAGGCCAGCCGGCTTTAGTGGCGATGACATAACAGGGTCCTGAGAGTGGGGCTGGTCCCAGGGCCTGAGGGACGAGAGGGATTAGCACGCTAGCTCACCCACTCGCTAGCTCATACTGAACCCAAAGCCCAGCAGTTTATTTTGGGGTCCTGCGGGATAAAAGGGGATTAACAGCACAATGAATCCTTCCATGCTGGCCGAGGTCGGCTCCACCCCCCCCCCCCCTCCCATCCATGGCTGCTTCAATTTACATTTTCACCATCTCCATCTGATGGCTAAACTTAGTCCACATGGACCGTCATTAGAGCAATTTCTCTCATCAACTCTCTCTCATCTCTCTCTGTCTCTGCATTTGAGTCTCTGTATCTAAATCTCTCTGTTCATATCTCTCACTCATTCTTGCCTTTACTTGGCCTCCTTCTTTAGCTCTCTTTTTTTTCTCTCTCTCTCTCTCCCCTTTTCTCCACCTCTCTTTTTTTCTCCACCTCTCTCTTTTTTTCCCAGAAAATCCTGCCTAATGGGACTAGGAAAAGAGGCTTCTTCAGAGGCAACACCATTAAAGTTTGATTGAAGAGTTTCTGTGCATTTCTGACAATGTTTTGAGTGGCTTATGCATTTTGCAGAGCAGCGAGGAGGTAACCATTAGAGTGTCGATCCACTGAGGTCTCGAAATACAGACGACACAACGATGAGAAAATACAAACAGACTTTCTCTTTTTTGTGCAGGCACAAAATGCTTGGTCAGCTGCCTGCACATTAATGAAAGCTTTCACCATGGAAAGATTTGAGTATTGCATCTGTAAAATTCTTAATTCGTACTGTAAATAACCAGGACTCTCAACTTGCAGGTCTTGCAGACTGAAACCTCCACAGAGTGAAGAAACCATTGAGCTCTGAGTCAGGCCACAGAGCACTTCTGAGGAAACTAGATCAAGGCTCATCTTAGAAAATCCTTCCTCCTTCCCTTTAACTTCTTCTTTGTTCTGACAAGGCTAGTGCATGTAAACCCACCCAACTGCAAACTAGCAAAAGCTTGGACTGGCATTAGCAGAAGTTCAAGTGTGGCATTTGTACTGTGAGCGTTACCGTTTTCTAACACATTCAGTCTAGTTACAAGTGGTAGCTAAACTGAATGCGGGAGGACTTCAGTGTTGCCCCTAAAGATACAGTATCGTTGTGGGGTTAGCCCAGAAGGCAAGATTGCACATAAACAGTCCTTATCTTCTCCCCTTTTGACTAATCTTTCGCTAATCTTGATAATTTTGACAATCTTTGAAATAAGTTGCTGTAAATGTTAACAGGATCAAGTTATTTAAATTTATTAACACGTTTTTTTTTCTCTCTCTCTTTCTCTCTCTCTCTTAGTGGCTGGCCTAGTTTCTTTCTGGTTAGCCAAATCATATGTTATGCATCTGATGTGTGTTAAATAAATCTTCAACCATTGTTTTGGCACTAAGTGGATCTTATCTTCTAAATATCATACATCACTACAAATCTGTTTATAAATCCACCTTGACAGCGATGAACTCAGTATTTAGGGTTTGGGACACACCAATGCCAGATCCATTCACAAGGTATCAGCTGTGTGAGAATTACCAGTACCAATCCAGACCACTTAATACCTATACTATCCGTATCTTTTTCTGTTGCTAAGAAGCCTAACGTCATGATTTTGTGGCAGATGTTTCTTGTGATCATCTTCTTACGTGGACCAGAAAGTCTGTCATTGAGCTGCCCAAACTCTATCCCTCCCGAGGGCATTGTCTGATTTACCAGGCAAGAGCCAGATAGGAGTCATGAAAAAGTTATACAAGCTGTGCTCTCCCTCTCTTTCTCTCTCTGTCTCCTTCAGATGTGCTTGGAAAACAATGCCGTTGGAGGGGACAAACCAGGTTGAAAGGAAGAGGTGGCGGGGTGGCGGGGGAGGAGCATTAAGAATTTATTTATGGCTTTGCCCTTTTTTTGGGGATGTCTTGACTATGAAAGTGCCTCTCTCCTAAATCAGTGTTGATGCCATCGGCGTTTCCTCGCTCGTTGGCTTGCACCTGCTTAATTACTCCTTCTGTTTTCTCTGACATCAGCAGAGAGATCACCAGCAATTATGCATTCAGATCCTGGCCCACGCCACAGTGCTTAGAGAGTCATACCTCGTTTAAGTGAATTAAGAACACTAAAAATCTCATCGCCCAGTTTATTAATCTCTTAATCTCTAGAGAGCTTTAGACTGGATTTACATTTTTGATCCTTGAAAAAGCATGTTCACTCATGTAATAGCCCCAGATTGATCACTAATTTAAAAAGTGTTGCTATATAACCTTGTTCCACCTTTTGATGCGATTCATTTCTTAAAATAGATGTGTAATGCAAATAACCTCAATGAATGTATCTGTTTTAAACACCCAAAATTAAAATTACTCAGGGTTACCAACTGGGAAAAACATTTTTGGATTCATGGGATACAAAACATGTGGCCTTTTTATACAGTAGGTCCTATTGTGTCATAATGTGCGTTATCAGTCAAACAAAATGCCACACCTGGCTCTTAATTGCAAATAATAAACCACACAATTATTTAACAATGCCATGTGAAGAGTCATAACTGATTATTGACTTGTGGTTGTGAGCCATAATAGATTTAAGTAGATGTCATATCTTTCATATGCACAGAGACAGTTCACAGGTGCAAACTGTATAATAGCAAAGACATTGCTGATGCATTTCATGAATTCTATTGCTGTCTCAAGAAAGTTTGCCCATCTGAATAATGTCCTACCTGTGTGTGTGTGTGTGTGTGTCTGTGTGCATTAGCCCTGTCAGAGCAAACTAACCCCACGGGATAATGGGTCAGATTAGCAACTTCCTGTTTGGGTAAACAGAGCCAAGTCGTCTTCCTAGAAGTCTGAATTGTTTAAAGTTAAGCCTATGTGACTAAGATTATAATTGCCATGTCAATGGTAATTTAAAACGCTCACAGCAGACAACTTTAGTGGTATTAATTATCAGCAGAGAACATTATGTGGCTCCACATGACATCTATAACGAAAACTGATGATACAAGATAAAACTTAGTTATAACAGTCCCTTTCTCACTGCTGTTGCAGCTATTTCTGACTAAGATGAAGTAAATCTATGTCACCTAGCATGTGAGTCACACTTATTTGCTTTCTAGGCCATACAGGGAAGGGACTTTACTCCTAATAGCATCACCACAGATGGATTGAAAGGTGTGTGGTGCAGTGCCATGTATCTGTGAAGTGAAACATTAACGTGCAATTGTGTAAAGGCAAACTGATCGTCTGTGGCCGCAGGAATTGATGCACTTTGAGCCCTTTTTATCTCCAAGACCTTTCTCATATCACTCCCTTTGATTACCCCCCAGCTATAGGAATCCAATGAGAGTTTTCGAAACTGTCTGTAATGCCCTGAGTCAATACCACCATATACAGTATGCACTATACAAGTGGCTTTTCACACTTGCTGGTCCTTCTATGATAGAATAAAAAAAATGTCTACTGTACAAAAGGAGAGAATAAGTCCGATGTCAGGGAGCGTCAGAGTAATGGTGCTTTAGTCGGAAATGAGGTTATAGGAACTAAAGTTCTCTGGAGGAGCACAGGGATTATAAAAAGATTACAGCTTGCATTTTATTCAGCCTCCCAAGGCCAAAAATATTTGACCTGAATTAAATTCCTAAATGGCTTGCATCTGGCGACTCTCTGAAATTCCCTTAAATCCAGTCAGTCCCTTGTGCTTTTGTTCAATCAGACTGGCTTTAAGTGTTTTAAGTATTGTTTAAATACAAATGAAATCTATATTCAATTTTCACAGGAAATGAAGCGCTTGTGTTTGAAATGTAAAATTGCTCATGTCATGCTAAGTGTAAGGAGATTACATCCTTCTCTAGTACATCAACAGCCAAGTGAAGCGGTATTTGTATTTACACGGATTGACAGACATTACATGCTTAAATGAAAAAACAGATCAACGAAGGGGGAGTATCAACCAATACAACATATATCCCCAGCTCATACCGGACCCAAGCACTGGTACAATCTGGAACAGGTACATTCAAAAAACTGTTTAAAAAAATGAGAAAGTAGAAGAAATCTCCAGAAATTCCAAATCTGATGTGTACTAAACTGGAGTTATAGTTCTCATGTTTTGTGAGTGAACAGACAGACACACACACACACACACACACACACACACACACAAACACACCCCCCCCCCATTGATTGGGGGCAAGGCTGACAGTGAGTGAAATGTGCCAGTCTACCTTCTGCATAGGCAACATTCTAGTTGTGGACACATTTAATATTGCTTCACACTGCCACATTGCCAAGCACACACTGCTGATAGTGATGTCTTTGGTGGGATTCACACAAGTAACCTTGTTTGAATGACCCAAATGATTGCTTTCTGACACATTTCTCTCTGCGTGAGGTCTTGTGCTAAAATACAACAGTTGCCACTTATTCAGCATGCTGTCCAAAAGACACAAATTTTCTCTGCGTGAGTGAACTACAAACTAGAAATGACGCTAAACTAGGCCGTGGCATCCTGCCTTATCGGAACAGCTGAGCCTCTCTCCACACATATGGGTTAAGTATATTAAAAGATTTTGTGCTGCATGCCCATCTTCTGCTGGTTGCATCATAATGCAAATCATCAGATGCAGTTGGCCCCCATCCTCATTTATAGGCTTAGCTGGGGAAATAAATCTGTGTCCGAAAATAGTCCACGAAAATTACAACCATTAATCAGCTATGTGGGGCTCCAATATACCATTAATGCCATCATCTGTGATCTAACGAAGAGAATAATCCACATATGAGAATCCATGCTCCCATGAACTCAGATTCAACCACCAGCCATTCCTGATTTGAGAAACATGAATGCCTGTCTAGAATCAATGATAATACACTTGTGAATTGGTGTGTAGAATTACGTAAAGACAAAAGAAACAGAGGAACTTAATCCTTGCATTGAGTTGGGAACTCATGTACAGCACATTAACTGTACATGTTTAAGTACATGTCATTCCACATTTAATGCACATAGACTGCATATCTGTTGTATAAGCCATAGCTAGATACTGGAAATTGCATTTAGCTTAATTTTCTGTCAGTATTTTTCCTGGAAGCGCAAAAGCTAGATATTTTGACAGGGAGCGTTTGATTGCTTATTTTCTGGGGTATTTCTGGGGTCATGTAACACTGTAAATGAATCACGACAAGTCAAGAGTACATTTGAACTCTTCACTGTTTGTCAGTTATTTTGGAAAAGCCAATGGTAAATGTTTCCCACGCCATTGGTGTTTTAGCATTCAGAAACCATCAGCTTTTTTTAACAGCATGTTTTATGTTATCAGTCGTCCACAAATATTTCAACTGAGCCAGTTCCCTTATATATCATATGAGACTTGAAAGGTTTGTACCTTAATAAAGGTCTGAGCAGAGTAGTTTGTGGTGCAACTACTGCGTGCTGTCAGCAAATCACGATAAAGGAAGACTGCTTTACCAGTCTACCCCACACCTGATGCTTCTCACTTCCTCCTCCACCAGCGGCTTTGCAAGCCATGTCTCTGAAAGCTACAAGGGCAATCATAAAAGCCTTTAAGTAAAAGCCAGCTTTTCTTACTTTAACATGAAACCCCATTCAAACAATCAGACAAGAGTTTAACAAGCTTGTGGTGGGTCTATTCTTGCACACTGTGATGTGTGAAAGACGCACGACACGATTCATGAAGCCTAGACAGCTAGGACCGCTCAGCATATTTGTTACGTGCACAACAGCTGTGGTGTACCTTCAGTTTCCGTTCTGCAATGTGTGCAAGGCCAATCAGCCAAAGCCTCAAACGTTCCTACACTCACTGGAACAATTGTGTGATACATTTGTTTACATGTGGGTGGGGGTATATATTTATTCAGATATATTAATATAAGCATTTCACCAAGACTGCTTAGGCTATGTGATTCTGATGGTTACCTTTGGAATATTTTTTATCTCAAATAAACACAAAATACAGTGCTGAAGATGAAGTTGTAGTTGAAGCTGCCTGTACAGTTCGCTTCTTTTGTAGGAGGTGGTGGGAGTTGGGAGGTGCTTCTCACTCACTGGTGCCATGCCTTGCATTTGGAAAGCGTTGACCCCTTAACCTCCCCGCAAGAAGCTTCTATTGTTGCATTGGCCATGGAAAGGAATGCGGTTTAAAATTATCCCACAGCCACATTGCTGGGATGGCCAGTCGCTTATCATGGCCCATCAGCCAAGTTCTCTGGGATGGGGAGTGCAAGAGAAAGGCGCTGCTGGGGCAGCCAGCTGTGCCCTCCGCAACCATGGAGACTGTTATGTAAGCCTAAGAAAAGGACTAATTTTTCACACTACTTGTGTGTTTAGCACGTGTGAACTTTTCTTCTCTCTGGTGACTAGTGATAAGGTTACATGATCTGACTTTGGTTGCTGTTCCCTTTTTTAAATTTTAAGATGGAAAGCTTTCAGAGTGTTCAAAAATAAAGGTGGCACATATGCAAAGGTGCAACTTCTCTTCCTCTCGATCTTCTGTTAAATTCAGCATTGATCATATCTGGATCAACAACTGAAAGCGAGCCAAGTGCCTCTGCTGTTTGACACTTTGACGTCTTTGGTCTGTAGCATGTAGCAAGCACAAATACCAGGTCAGGGGTCAGCTAATAATGTGCCTTAATGAGTGGTAGTTGATACTGTGTAGGACTACACCCTAGCATTAAAATAGTTTGTAGGCTTGGAAAAAGGACATAAAGTTCTGTCACCTTGTGTCCTCGAGCTGCAGTGACATCGATGGCGTGCCACCATGCCACAAAGGGGAAATTAGCATAACCTCAAGTCTCTCTCTCTGTGCAACGGTACACACAGCACAAACACCACCCAAAAGCACACAGTAGAGGCTGGCAGGGTTTGAGCTTCATGCTTCATGCACTCTACTTCAGGGTCTTTTGTTTTTAACCAAATGCTACTTTTCATCACAAAAGCACAAATCTTACAATTTCTTTTTTCTTAAAAACATTTTTTTATTTATTTTTCACAAAGCCCATACAGGTTTTTAAGCAGTTTTAAAACTGGGACACACCGGTAAATTTTAATCTCAATATTTCTGACACAATCATCTCATATTTACCGTAAACCAAGCCTGAAAGGAAAATAAAGGAAAAAAATGTTGGGGAGGAAATAAATGGTGCTGCATTTTCTCAGAAACAAATGGCCAAACAACTAACACTTTCAACTATGTGAACAAATCACTCAAAGGCCTCCAAAGCCTTTGGGAAAAAAACTACAATGATATAACAAAATGTTAAAAAGGGAAAGAACGAAAAGGATCTGCTGTAGATAGGACATGTAGATTTTTTTTTTTTTTTTTACAGTGCTTAGTTTTCTTTGAATGCTCTCTGTGAATCTCAAGTTGATCATTTTAACAGATTTAACAAACAAGGTGAAGGGCAGGACAGCTAAGACTAACTAGTCCTCCAGTTATGGCTCTCCTGGACTTTTGAACTTCCCAATGCCATTGCAGTGTTAAAGTCCAAACTACATTAAGCAGAAGTCAAATGGTCACACTGCTTATGGTGGGATGCAAGTTAGAATGGCATGATTAACCTCACACCTGCCACTTAGGCAGTTCTTTTTTGGCATTGGCAACCAATGACAAGTCTCTTTGCCACTTAAGGCAGGTGTGACAATTACCTGAATTTGACTATGTCTATTTGTAACATTAAGAAAAAAATTGCTACATCCACCTAAAGTCTTTTAAGCAAAAGGGCAGAATTAGACCAAAAATGAAGATAAACTAAATTAAAACGTGTTTACAAATTATTCTCCACATGTACATTTTGAAGAACTGTTTCTACTAGGGATAAACACACAGGGGTTAACTTTGCAGGCAAGGACTGAACCTTGTTAAAAAAAAGCCATCTTAATATTTTAAGGCAATCAGGACCCAGTAGGAACAAAAGTGGTGTAACGTCAGAGTATAACTTGTTGATCAATGATTAAAGAAGAAATGTGATTGTTCAAATATGAGGATAAATGATCTAAAAAACATGGTGGAACAAGCCAGAACACTAATGTATCAGAAGAATGCATGTGTTATACTGATATTCACTGATGCGAAGTACAACAGAAGCCTGTGTTATACTGCAGGTTAAGTGCCGCATATTATTTGTGAATGAAGATTTGCACTAAAGGCAAACATACGTAATACAGACTTGAACAAAATCAGTCAAGCTTCAAATACTGTTATTAGAGGAGAGAAAAAAAGAGAAAATAAAGATGTGTGCGCTATCGAGTTGGCAGCTATGTCTAATTTGGTACATAAACTTTATTTCTCTAAGGGGTTTTCCAGTGGCAGAAACATAGGTCAAAAAAATAATGCATGGTCACAAGCATTCAGCACTAGTCAAAATGAGCCCGTTCACACCCATGTAAACACTCATTAAGAATTTTCTGATACAGAAAAAATACTGTATGGACCAAGGAATGAGAAGGAAACCTTTTTTCTTTCCCGTCTCCAAACTGAGCATGCAATTGTTTCTGCCATCCCACAAAATACACTATCTTTCCTCTGCTTCCCTCACAAGTGGAAAATTAAAACTCTCAAAAAAATAAAACTCTCGGGGTGGAGGTGGGGGAGATCACATTAGGGAACATGGGAATTTACTACTCATGGGTTTGGTTTGCCCTGCATGTCTGTATACTGCTTGGTTTTGGAAAAAAGCAAAAACAAACTGTCAATTTGGCTTCTTGACTGTTTTCTCTACAGATGAAGGACTAGGATTCCCACATAGGCTCTACCCAGGAGGACAGTAGTTCAAAGTAAAGAAAGAAAAAAAAAAAACAAATAATAAAATTGCTATTTTTTCTCTCCATCTGTACACCTGCTTTCTCATAAAGACATCTGTAATAAAAGTAAATTTATTTCTTTTTTATTTATGGGTCTGAAAACCAAGGCCAAGTTTCTTGGCATTTTGACACTTAATAAATCCTCTTAGAGATTTGTCATGGGCAAAAAGACAGATACTTTTTTTTCAAGCAAATAAAACAAGCTTATATTATGGGCTGCAACATGTAAAATAAAATCAGATCTTGCTGAGAGGAGGGAGATACAGAGTTGCATAGCAGAGTAGAATAAACTGAGAAACAAAAAAAAAGGAACTGAGCTTTTCTTTTTGGTAGAATACGGTAAGTCATCGTCATCACTTGTTTTCACTGTATGTACAACATAATGAAAGATTTATGTCTTTTTCCATTTGCAGGCTATCAAACTGTTTCTGCTAGTCCAGTTACGAGCCAATGGCTCAGAGTCTGTCCTATGGAGGGGTATCACAGGAGAAATGCCACTGTCTGAGCCCACTGCCTCACGCTCTCCCAGCGAGACCAGGCGTCTCATAGGAGTCAACAGGTTGAGAATATATGCTCTTTTTATTTTTCCCAAAAAAAATAAAAAAATAAAAATAAAAACAAAGGACAAAGAAAAGAGAAAAAGTGCCATTTTGCTACATATATTAGCCGTTATATGGTCTGTCCATTTTTCGTTTTAGAGTCTTTCGTTTCGTTTGTTTCAACATCACAAATGTCAAAGCACCCCGACGATGATTTTTAGCTTTCAGATACTGTGAGTTTTGGTCACATCGACACTAATGTACACACCACTATCACTCACTCAGTCACGCGCACAGATACACACATACACACACATTCACACACACACCCACACCCACACAGAGACCTGAATAAAGTGGGAAGTGGGGTGGGGAGGTTCAGATGTTGGTGGGGTTGTCGTGAGGCAGAGGAGGAGGTGAAGGAAAAGTTAGAAAAATGTTAAGCCCACTGTCGGCAGATGGTGCCAGAGTGTGGGTCAGATGGTGGTGGTGGAGGGCAGCGGCGGTGGTTGAACTGCGTAACGAAAATTCCAGCAGGTTAAGCTTCAACATGAACAAGCACCATTTGGAAAAAAAGGCCTCCATCGTCCTCCATTTTATGTTGGAGAGAGAGAGAGAGAGTGATGAAAGGCGAGGAACGAGAGGAGAGAATGAGGAGGAGGAGGAGGAGAAGGAAGGGGAAAGAGTTCCAATTTCCTCTTAGTACTGCGCTCTGACAAAAGAGAACGCAAGAAGATGGGAACTACATTCAGACTCGGCACCAGTCCAAACAGAGTCTCAGAGGCTGAAATGTTTCTTTCTGTCTATAGATATAGTAATATATAGATATTTATATACTTGTATGTGTATCTGGGTTCCATTCCATTTGTCTCTCTTGTTCTCTCTCTCTCGCTCTTATTTACTCCCTCATTCATCTTCCCAGCCTGAAAAAGTCTGAAAAGGGGAGGAGGACGGGAGGGAAAAAGGCAAACACACTCCCTTTCATCTAGCTCTTCCATCTGTTCACCAGTCACCACAACAAAAGGCATCTCTCCATCTCCCCCCTGTGTTCCAAGCCAAGCTCCACAGCGTCCTCGTCAGAATGCCTACACCCTTCCCTAAGTCCCACAACCATGTGAGGGAGGGAGGAAGAAGGAGGAGGAGGAGGAGGAGGAGACGATTTTTTTTTTTCCCCTGTTGAAGGAAGTCCTCATCGTCTCTGCTGTGCGTAAACAGGGTACGCTAACGTGACATTCAAAGAGTCATTGTGCTGGACGAGAGACGTGTGCTGGTAGTGCAATACCAGTTCTTTCAGCGAGCTGTACAGGTTGTAGGGCTCTGCAAAGCCGTAGCCCGAGGGCGTCTTGTTGATGACGCAGTGCTTGACCTCACCATCCACACTGTAGAAGAACAGAGAGGGAGAGAGGAGAAGAGAGAGACAAGAGGTCATGAATAATGCAGCACATTTAGTTACTAAACATAGAATCCCTCTTAACAAAACTCCTACTGTTATGTAAAAACAACAACAAAAAAAAGATCTGAATGGTGCACCAAATTAAAACATTCAACACACTTCAACGCTGTGCTGTTGTCACGCTCAAAGATAACAGAGACATGAGGGGTACTTACACCACGCTGCAGGCGTAGCAGCCAGGCTTGCTGCTCTCCCGTACCAGGAATGTTCCGTCCCTCTTGCCCCGCAGAAGGGCCTCGGCCTGTGTGCGGACGATGTTGCCGAGCTTCCACGAACGCTCGTCGTGGTGTGGCAAGTCCTCGTCGTCGTCCACCATCGAGTACTGACTGTTGGGTTAAATCAAAGGGCAAGGAAAAAGAAGAATTGTTATCTTCATTCGCTCGGCCAAAACCTATCCACTTCAGCAGTAATCATAACTAATAAGACAGGAAGCTGCTGTGAGTTGCATGCAAGGAACACAAGGCACTTACTCTTCGTTGTTGTCGTTGTTGATGCCCAGCCATTCGTTGAGCTTCTTCTGCCTGACACCCTTCTGTGTGAGCCACCTGGGATGGAAGAGAGAGAGCGAGCAGATTGGATTAACACAGTTGAAAACTACAGATTTTTATTGTATGGACTTAGGGGCCTGCTAGGCTAGCTGTAATTGCACGCTGGCGAAGCTGATGTAACCAAGTCATGCAAATGAGAATGATCATCAGTGAGGTCTGCTTACGTAAGGTAGTGATCCCTGGTCTTGCGCAGCTGGATGAGGTCGGGCTTGATGCTGTTCATGCGCTTGTCGATCTCGCGGTAGTCGGCCGCCTGCTTCTTGAGGTCCTCCTCCAGGCGCCGCTTGCTGTCCACGATCTCGCTGATGCGCGACTTCAGCTTCTCGTAGTTCACCATGATCCGTTGGATCTCCTTCTCGTTCCCTTCACGTCGGAACTTCTCGATGTACTCCTTGCTGTACCTCTCCTGGGTCTGGCACTGCTCTTCGAAGATCTTGATGGTCTCGTTGAAGGCTTCGATGGCAGTTCTCTTCATTTGAATTTCCTGCAATCAAAAACAGACTTGTTGTTACCACACTCAAAAGACTCTCAAACTTTACTTTTTAGGCAATGATTTTGATTCAAAGATCATACTGCATGCTCTGTACCAGTTGGCTGGATTAAATGACTGAATTAAGGCCATGCTGCAGAGAGCTAAAGTACAAACCTGCGATGTTCTTGTGTACTCCTCATACAGTCTGTCGTACTCTCGGTTCTTTTCTTGGTACTGCTGGTGGTACTCGTACAGCTTCTTGCCCACAGCTTCGATGTTGTCCTCCTTGACAACCTGATCCTGCACAAATCAGATTCGAGACACCATTTAGCGTTGCATGTCAAGTTTGAGCTACCTGTATGGTTGACATTATACAGCCCATTAGAAAGGGGAAAGCGGAAACTTGCCAACCTGTTGGTGCTTCGACACAGGATACTGCAGTTTCACATCTAGTTTGGGGTTGTACTGGGCGAGGGATTCGTGGCGATAATGGTTGATAAGCTCAACCACAGAATTAAAAGTCAAGGGATCCGAAAAGCCATACTTCCCGTCGCGATGAAAAATTTTGATTAGCTTGTTGTTGCCTCCTTTCCTGTAGATTTATGAGGAGGTAAAAAAGCATTTTCAGCACATATTCTGTGTGCAGCTGAGACAGATCAGTGCTTGAACAGTTTGTGATTGCACACACCACATAACACTGAAGACGCGTACCTTAGCGTGAGTGTGTAGTCTCCGTGCATTTTGGTCGAGGCATCTCTGACAAGAAACGTACCATCGGGAGTGTCTCTGAGTTTCTCGTTGACCTCCTCCCTGAATATAAATATAACAACAACAACAAAAAAAAAGAGAAGTAAGGACCTGTGATGAGAGACAAAGATCTCAAAGTAATGTGACTACAGAAGCATGGTTTCCTGTTTTGGAACCGTTGTTATCACGCGGCTGTGAAAGGGGTGGGGGGGTGAGGTGGAACTTGCCTTGAGATGTCTCCCCAGTACCACTCGGCGTCCTGTAGCGCCATGTTGTTGTTCATACCGTTGTTAGTGACAGGGGTGGGCTTGGGGGGTTTTGGAGGTAAGGCTGCACAACAAAGACAAAACAGAAACAAAACCAAATTGTCAATTGATGCTATTCAGTTGTGATATCGCACATGCTTACAACACTGAACTCACAGAATTAATAAAAGTAACAACGACATGAGGCTGACGGGACGTTATCTCGCACCAATCGCAGTCTGATTCACTGTGCATGTATTCCTCGACTCAAACATCCTTGTCCAGAGTGTTTCCTCTGAGCTCAGCAGGAATTTTAAAGCAATTTCAAGGCATTTATGGCATAAGGTAACATGTCGCCCTCGTCTCCCTCTTCCCCTTCCTCCTCCTCCTCCCCCCTTCCTCCTCCGTTCTCCCTTTCCACTTGATTAAATCGAACTGAAAGAACAGCGCTGTTGCTCAGCACGGCGACTGCCGAGGAGAATGAGTCAGGAGGAACTGCATTTCATTCATTCATTCATTCATTCATAGGAAAGGCCAAAGGACAAAAGAGCTAGGGGCATTCTTCCCATTCTTTTTGCATATAAAAAGTGAGATATTGTCATGTCAATCTAGAACTAAATGCACCGTATGCAAGACTGGGGAAGAATATTTTTTTTCCCCAAATGCAGCTGTGGTGTGTAACAGGAAGAAGCTGAAGAGCCTCACACGAACTGCATACCAGATAGAGATGGGCTAGCTGGCAACCATAGCCAAAACCTGTCGGCACACATATTTGTGGCCGGTCTTTCATCTTCTGAGGATCGTTCCTCCAACAACCCCCTCCTCCCTGTTTTCTTTCTCTCTTTTTTTCTGAGAAATAAGATCAGGGGGACTAGTTTCAGTTTCAAGCAAAATCCGCAAGTATGACACAGAGGCAAAGTTTTTTACTGCTAGCCTATTTTTTTCTTTTCTGGGTTTCTCTCGTGGCCGCTGTCTGTTGCAAATTGGGGGCTTTTCAATTCATGTCCTTCTGCTCTCACACACACCTTGCATGGCAACTCGTCTCCCGTTGCCGTTACGACACAGTCATTCAGTGGCTGCTCCGTCATTAGGGCGCCATGGCAGCCGCGCCTCCATTGGCCGAAGACATGAATGACAGAAACCTGCGGGGGCTGTGCTGTGCGGTGCGGTCTGGTCTCCGAGGAGACAAGAGAGGAGGGGTTTGCAGGGGGGGGGTGGGGGGATGCAAGGCTATTTTTACCTCACTAGCGGCACCAACCCACCCCCCTTCAATCTGGACTCTCTTTGTTCGTCCGGATCCCTGCGCATTTGCACCACTGCTGCAAAGCATCAGCCAGAGGACCGGCATCGCCATCCCAGCAACACCTCCCCCCACCACCACCCTTCATCTCTCCTCTCAGCTGCCATTCACTCCCACAGCTAGAATCTCATCCATTGCATCATAGGCTTCACACTCTGACCCCCCCCCCCCCCCCCAATAGGCGAACTCTTAGCCAAACCTCTCCCCTCCCTTCTGTTCAGCCTTCTCCCCCTAATCCCAAGCAGCAGCAGCTAAATTAAAAGATGAAATAAAAATGGAACCAGTGTATAAAACATGACCAATAACATCCATTAACTTGTAAGCAAAGCACACAAGTGGTACCAGAGCGCTGAGCGGTAGCAGGTGTTTGCCTGTGTCATCCAACAGCCCACACATGTAAGTTGTGTTAAGCTCTCTCACAGACCTGTACGCATCTACGCAACCAGTCCAGCAACAGGAGACAAAACGCAATCACTCTACCTGGAGGGTCCATCTCGATGTACGACAGCATTTCTGCCCCAGCAATTAGAAAAGACTCGCGGTCATGCTGCTCCATATTCCTTGCAGTCTATGCTGTGACGCATGCTTTATGCCGGCCAACGACATGTGCCATCCTCGACGTTTCATCTAACCTACTTTGTGCGCAGCTTTAAAACCACAGATGAAAGACCTCCCCCATTCTCTCTTTCTTTCGCTCACTCTCTTCCGTTCTTTCTCACGTCTGCTCTAGCTGAGTTTTATGTGACTGCGATCATGCTGGCAGTTGAGTGAGAGAGAGAGGAAAAAAAAAAAAAAAAAGAGGCTCGCCGGGAGGAAGAAGTGCTAGGCAGAAATACATTACATCACTTACCACAGCCAATGGCACGCAACTGGCTGTCAGAGACCACTCCTGCAGCCTTGCCCGCTGCTTCGGCTTGCGTTTCCCCAGCGCAATGATGTCATTGTGAAAGCTCACCGGCTTCGTTGCTATGCTCCCCCCCCACACACACACCTTCCTTTCCTTTCACCAGTTGGGGGTGGAAAAGAAAAAAATTAAACAAATAAAATCCAGCTCTCTACCCGTCTCATTTCAATGAGCTCAGAGCATGCCCGCGAAAAAAAAAAAAAAAAACATGCTCTGGTAAATCCTGTTGCAGGCAAATGAACACGTCCACGCAGAGAAGCACAAAAGAGCTGATGTGCACTCGAGGAGGACTAGAAGTGAAGGAGAGAGAGAGAGAGAATGTCAGAAGCAGGGAGCTGTGCTGCAGCAGAGCATCATCTCATGAGTGAGGGAAGGGAAATGAGAGCTCAGTAAATCTGCTCCTCCTCCTCCTCTCTCCTCCTCCCTCCCCTCCATTGCTCACTCGCTCTCGCACGTCCACTTGGCCCCTCCTCTTAGCTGCATGTGACGATACACCAACCCCCTGCTGCCCCCCCACCAGGCCACCACTGCCTTCAGCCTCTTCTCCCTCTCTCCCTCCCTCCCTCTCCCGTCTTCCTCTCGACCCGTTCTTACTGTTGGCAATCACACTAAAGCCACTGTGTTGCATCGGCACGTAGGCAAGCAGGCAGGGCCAGCCAGTAATGTGGCCGTGTGGGGCACAGCGCTGCTGATACGTCTGTAATCCCAGAATGTGACGGGGGGGCTGTGTGAGCTAGAAGTGTGTGTGTGTGTGTGTGTGTGCGCACACGGGGTGAAGATCTCAGCCCTGCCTGTCTGCCCTGGCGATCTGAAAATAGCGGTGGTTTCTCAGTAGCCGGGTTTATTAAAGGAGCGTGAGGAACGTGGCCATTGTCATCCTATGAGCTCTAATGACGGGTCAGTCTGCTGCTAAGCACCTCGGCTCATGTCCTACTTCAGAGAACAGGAGGAGGTATAGACAGGGGAAAAAACCCTCCTCACTCAACCAGTCCTGCTATCTCAGGAACACACCGCAAGGGAAATATTCATCCCAGCCGCATCAGCCTTTGTTGCAACACACTCAGGTACATTTCTTATCATTAATCTGTGACTGAATGCAGCATATTAAAAGAACAGGTGATATAACCAGTCCTGCTGTCTCAGGAAGACGACCCAATGATTATCTTGCCATCCATTTCAGTCTTCAATCCTAACCATGTTATCAGCTCTTAAATCTGTGACTGAGCTCAGCATATCAAACCTTTAAGAGCAGGTACGGCTGGTCAATTAAAACCACTGACATCAGGCAGTCACGTATGACGCAGGTGACTTCCAAATGTAAATAAATCTCCCCCCTCTCCTAAAGCAGATGTTCTCCCTCAAGTTGGGGCATGTTGGAACAAGTCCCTGTTTGAGCATAAACTGGTTAACCCGCTTCGTGTACACACATATACAGACACTTGCATGAGCACGCACACACACACACACACACACCACCCTCCCCCCACTAAGAACGGATGGCTCTCTGGAGGGTGAAAAAAAAGAGCAAGTGATATATGAGGCCTGTCAAAACAGTTCTTTCCCCGTAAAAGCAAAAGGACAGGTTGGCCTGGGACTGCCTCGTCTTCAGAGAGAATTATTAAAACTAACAAACCAAAGGAGGAGGGATAAAACCAAAGCAAATAAAATCACAAAAGGCTGATTCCAAGTCCCACTGCTACCAGTACACTCTCTCTCACACACACGCACACAGTTGCATATTCCTTTGTTGCAAATCTGTGCACTGTCGACACAATGACACCTATATACCTGCACACTTTAACTCTGTCACAGGGCAACAGACTGACTGTACAAAAATGCACACTTACTCTGAAAGTTGTGCATGTTCTAATTGACCTCGGCACAGCAGCAGGCAGTCCTTCCTTGTGAGCGTGTTCCCTTAAAGATTATCCTTACAAGTTCCAAACTCTCAAATCCACACGATAGCACAAGTCCTGAGGTGTACTTCCATTCCGTGATTGCTAAGCCCACATGGCGAGAAATCGTACGAGTTAGTCGGTCCCAGGGGTTGGTTGGGAAATCCAGGTAAATCCGCAGGGGCAAATGGGTGGTGTTGGCAGGGAGGGGTGAGGTGCGTTGAGGAAGCCGGTGCCACGCACAGCCGGGCAAGTGTTCTGGGCAGGGAGAGAGGCGGCGGCGGGCTGAGGAGAGAGCGGCCGCGCGCCTTGTGGGGGGGGCTTGGAACGATGTGTGCCTCCGGGAGCCGAGAAGTCTAAAGAAGCCTCAGCACAACTGAGAAGGGTGGGGGGAGCGAGGAAGCAAACGAGCGAGCGGCTCGAGCTAATGATTACACTGGGATTGCCCCCGATGCGGTCTCTCTCTCTCCCTCTCTCTCTTTTGCTATCTCTCTATCCCTCTTTCTTCTCTATCTCTCTCTCTGTGCTGGCGCAGCGGCTCAGTCTCATGATTAACTTGCTCAGGTTCAAATATTTGCTGAGGTGGGCACTTTGCCGTTTGCTGGGAGGGGCAAGAGGGCGGGTGAAGTGGTGAACAGTTAGGCTGGGGGTGGGAGAAGGGGCGGTGAGAGAGAGAGAGAGAGAGAGAGAGGGAGGGAGGGGGGGTGGGAGAGGTGGAATGAAACCCTGGGGAAACGAGTGCAGCCCGGTGGTGGGCCCGACAAGCGGCACACTGTAGAGGCATCGGGCAGTCTCACCGCTGCAGCCAATCAAAAGGAAGTCAACCCTTTCTCCAGGAGGCCTTAAAATAGACCCCCAGTAACTGGGCACACATACAAACACACACATATACACACATGCACACTCGGTCACCCAAAGAAACATACACAGTTACCCTTTTCATATGTACACGTACGTACGTACACACACACACACACACACTACTATAAATGCACACGTGTGCATGTCTCGGCACAAGCGCTTGTCTGAGACAGAAACACTTCCCCTGTACTCTGTGAACTTTACTCAGAAGTGGGCGGACAGGGTTGAGCAAGAGACAGAGAGACACATACATGAAGTTTCTTACAAGTCAGGATAGAAGGGTAGAAGGGAAGGGAAGAGAAGTGACGGGAAGGGGATAGAAGGGAAAAGAAAGAATAGAACAAAGAAAAGAAATTGAAAGAAAAAAAAGTGACTGACAAAGAGGAAGGAAGACAGCAGAGGCTACGTGAGTGAGCATGCATGCAGGGCAGAAACTCTGAACAAGAGACTAACCCCAGTGGAAAAAAAAAAAAGGTAAAACCAAAACGGAAGAGGAGAGCGTATGCTATGCTAGGTCAGTATGTGTGTGCGTGTGTGTGTGTGTACGTGTACATACCTCGTTTTGGCTTTGCTAGCATGCGTGTGTGTGTGTGTGTGCATGCTCTCTCTGCCCTACTGCAGGTGGGACTTGCTGGAACCCTCAAGGCTGACAGCTGAGTACGGCCCAGGCCACAGATGGATAAAAATAGGCCCTAGCAGGTAATAAAACGTTTTAACAGTTGCAGCAGGACCACTCACCCCCCCAAACACACACACACACACACCCCACCTCCAAGCAAGAGTGACAAATGAACACAGCAGGAGGAAGAGACAAGAGAGTTGAGACAGTGAGGGAGACACTTAATAAGATGAAAGGAGAGACAGTTACCGAGACAGAGCTAGAAAGACAGAAAGAGAAAGATAGACAAAGGCAGACCACACAAAAAGGGACAAAGGAAAAAAGGTACTGAATTAAAACACCAAACCAGCAAATCTAAAAAGTCCCAACCTAATGCACGTGACCTTTTCCATTGCAAGCATATGGCCACTTTTAATTCAATTCTGTCTCAATTCTGTCAAAGTGCTTCACTGAACCCACTAAGGCAAACTTAAGAATACAAGCTCTAGTGAGCTGCGTCACTCCCTTCCTGACCCAGTTTAGATGGCGAAGGAAGAAAGGAAAGGAAAAGAAAAAGACAAGACAGAAAAACACAGAAGGCAAAGGAAGAGCTGGAGCTCATCTCAAGCTGACATTTGGTGCTGGTGAAAGGGAGCAGGCCTGGCCTACCTGCATACATATCCCCCCTCCCACTGCTGCTGCTGTCACTGAAGGTTACAGTCTACTGCAGCCCTCAAACAACCTTCAAAAGCCACCCAACAACTACACTTTGTGTCGCCATCTCGGATCATACGACTAGTATTATGCTGCATTATATTACATCTAGTTTTAAAATACAATGCTGTTAATATAAATTGCAATGTAATAATGAAAGACATAGTGCCTCTTATATTAGACATATATTCTTAGACATATATATTTATATGTCTAAGTATAATTAAGAGATAATGTATAGTTTGCAATTATATAAAACCACAGTTTGGAATGGAGTTAGGTTTAGATTTAGGCGTTATATACACAGCACATCAAACTGCTACGCCACACAAATCAGGACTGATTTACACAGAGCTCAAAAGGAAGGGTGTCTCAATGTTCAATCAATCTATCTCTGTGTGTGTGTGTGTGTGTGTGTGTGTGTATGTGTCAGACACATGTAGTACTGAAGCTGGGAGAGCTGTGGGACGACAGAGCATTGCAAGTCAGACAGACAGAAAAACCCTTCTCAGATGCAGAGGCGTTTCGCCAAAGTACAAGAAAGTTCACAGAACACTTTGTGCAGAGAGAGAGAGAGAGAGAGAGAGAGAGAGAGAAGGCGGAGGGAGGAAGCTCTCAGACGCTGCCACCTGAAAGACTGAGACTCAAACCCACATGAAGAGGGGAGGAAGGAAGAGAAAGAAGAGAGAGAGGCAGAGACAAGAAAGGAAAAAAAAAAAGAGTGCACACAGTGATCCTTCTGCAGGCTGCCTTTCAACCAAAGTGTCTGAACGCTGCACATCAAAAGGGATCTCGTTCTTTCCAGTCTTCGCCGTAAACGGTGATGCCTTAGTGCCACCTGGCCGGCAATAAAATAGAGGCCAGGGAAAAATTGGAGTTGGCCCCACAAGTGTGTGTGTGTGTGAGAGAGAGTCAGAGCTGCAGATTCCGAGGCCCTGCATCTGACCAATTCAAGCTGCTAATAGTTTTTTATGTCCCCTGCCACTCTGTTGCCTCCCTTGGTGCAGTCTCCCCTTCCCTCTATCTCCACTTCAGTTAATCAGCCTGCTACCCCCTCTCCCTCTCTCTCACACACACACAGTTCAAGTCTTCCCAACCAGCATTTCCTCTTACATAACGGCAAATGGATCCACGTGCACCAGTTGACTGCGCAGGTGCTTGACAACTGCCCGTGTGTCTCATAAATCACAGTAGCAGAAGCTTGTACCCTGTGTGTGTAAGAATATATGTGTGTGTAAGAGTGTATGTGTGTGTATAAGAGAGAGATACAGAGTGTGTGCGTGTGAGTGAGTGAGTGTGCGAGAGAGAGAGATAGTATATGTTTCTCTGGTCCTACCTGGTGCAGCCTGGCTGTCGCCCCACTCACTGGTGACCAGGACTTCAATGATCCTTATGTGGGAGTCTGGAGTGGGTTCACAGCTAGGGGTGGAGGAGGGAGGGAGAGAGAGAGAGAGTGCGAAATAGAGGTAGAGAGAAAAGAAGAGCAATGAGTTGAGATCAGTCAGCATTTCATGCAGCATATGTGTGTGTGTGTTTGCATGTTTGTGTGTGCACATGTATTTGTATGCAGATGGGTAATCTGCGTGGGCTTAGCGAACAGGACTCTGGCTGCCAGCTCTAATGCGTGCTCCGACAGCTGTTGAAGAGGGACTAAGTCCGTGTCCAGAGCAGCCGGGGTCATGTGCGTGGGTGCAAGGGCCAGCTTTTGGGGAGAGTGTGAGCTCCAAACCATCTGATCTGCTGCAGACCACCATGGATCTGAGGCCTCTGTGGACTTAGGTGCTCGAATGTCTATACACAAGATGCACACTCAGTCCACCTAGTAGTGTGTGTGTGTGTATGTGTGTGTGTTTTTTTCTATAGGTCCGTGCATGTACCTACACATGCCAATAAATCAGAGCGTTTACCTAAACACACATCTTTGTGCGATGCTCTTGCATTATTGTGCATCAACATCAGACGTGTGCATCTATGTGTGCAAACATATGTAGGCACGTACACATGTCTCTGTGAACATGTCAGTATATTAGTATGTGTGTGTTATATGTATGTGTGTGTGTGTGTGTGTGTGTGTAAAGGCACAGCACCTACCTGGCAATCTGCTGCCTGAAGAGCAGTGGGCTGAAGATCTCCCCCAAGGCGCGAGCGCTGAGCAGATTGCGGCCAGAGGCCTGACACACTCGTGCCAGGTGGCACAGGAGCGCCTGCAGTGCCAGCCAGTGCTGCGCGAGCACCGCAGGGGACTGGAGCACGCGACGCAGACGCACTGCACAGTCGTCTGGGTTTGCCACCTCTGCGCACACACACACACAGACAGAGAAGACAAAAGAGTTATGTTAATGTTACCATGTTCATAGAAGTTGTCATTTAAACACAGACAATCCAGTGTAATCTATACTATATTAGAAAACACAAAGAATGTAAAGATCAAATATGGTTCAAAGTAAACAAACAGGGGTTGTCATGGTTGTCGTGGGATGAAACACCACCTGTGAACAGGGTGTAACTTCACACATGCACATACACATTCACAGAGCTCTGTGGGGAACACAGAGAACGTCTACCTGTGACCTCTTGGCAGTATTTCAAACATCCCACACACACACATACGCATGAACATTCACACTCACAGAGGGGGCCTTCTAGGCAAATCTAACAGCACACTTTCAGATTACTAAGAACCTGGTGTGGTTGCCATGGCAGAAGCGAGATTTGCAAGCATAGACATACAGGAAGAAGAAGAAAGGGGAGAAAAAACCAACACACACCACACCTCTTGTCTTTGGCGTGTCACTAATGGAAAGTTCTTTACTTCCAGCCCTACTTGCCTCTTGACCACAAGAGTGAACAAGGTGGTGAGCTCACCTCAAGCTGCCTCGACAAGAGGCTTGGCTGCAGGTGATTGGCTAATTTTTCAGATTGAAAAGATAAAAACAACCCCCCCAAAAAAAAAAAAAAATCATAACACTTTTCTGCAACAGTTTCTAGTCCAGTTGTCAACGTGACACGCTTCCTGACAGTGTCTCAGCGAAAAGGTAAAAGAGAGAGAGAGAAAAAAAGAGGTGGCATTTGACATGTAACTGGCTCACCAGTGGGTGGTCCTTTGTGCTATTGGACAAAGTGTTCGAACTTAAGCGCTGAGGTCAGCTGAGCCAGGGCACTGGGCCTAAAGGGGGTGGTGGGTGGGGCAATTATTAACAATGTCTCAACTACCAGATAAAGGTTCATTTGAGGCAACACTGGGCACATCCAAACACGGTGTCTGTTTATCTCCGCTGATGGAAAAGCAAGGGGGATCAACTCCAGTACATGTTTCACTGTGAGTACCTGTGAGCAGGGGGCTTAGCTGAAACCCCTGTTTGGAGTCCAATGTCAGATTTCCAGAAAGGAAAGAAGAGCTGCTATGACCGCTGAGATTCTCTGAACTGCCCAGGGGCATGCTTACTGATGACTGTAAAACACCCACGCTGACAATGGCTCGTCTGCCAATGAGTCAGTCAGGTGCTGCTGCGCTGGTCAAGGCAGAACAGCACCTCCTAGTGGTGAGAGGGGAGGCTGGCTGTGTGTGTGTCTAGGCGTTCAGCAAGAGCTGGCTCTGTGCCTCGGAGCTGCCTCTCGGCCATCGCTTTCAGAGCTGTCCATTTTAGAGCCTCGCTGAGGTCAGGTCTGCCAGGACAGCCATTGTGAATGTAGCTAAGGTTAGCAGTGTGGTGGTGTGGGGGGGCGGCGGCACTGGAACGCATTATGGCAAAAAGGAGGAAGATGTTTCCTCTTGCATCCCTTTTTTAAAAGGTCAGCCGATGCAGACATGTCCACAACGGCCAACTACTTCCAGTCTCAACAGATGGACCTCTTCACACACACACACACCTATTATATAACTAATGGGGTGTGGAGAGCTCACCTTGGGCAATGAGGGCCAGATCGGTGTAGACGGCGGCAGGGATGACAGGCTGGGGTAGGTCTTGTAGGTAGCGCCTCAGTCCGTCACACAGCATGGGCAGGTCAAACTGGTCCAAGTCTGATGATGGGGCATCTGGAGAGTCACACACAGATACACACGCACACACACAGAGAAATGGTCATTTAACCACACCACATGCACTAAAGATGGTGAGTGAGCAGGTAATGTGTTTGTTGATGGTGGGAATGAGGTGTGTGTGTGTGTGTGTGTGTGTGTGTGTGTGTGTGTGTGTGTGTGTGACTCACCGCTGTCGAAGCACTGTCTGACCTCCAGTCCTCCACCTGCAGTGAAGGTGCGGTACAGAGTGGGGTTGTCCAGACCTGGGGAACACAAAGCATCCAATCAGAGCACATAGAAATAAGCCGAAATGGGTCTATATGGGTCTAAATGTTCCCAAGTCGGAACTGTAACAGGGGCCAGTCATCAGAGATCACTTTCCCTGAGGTGATTGCGGGAAGTCGTGAGACAGAAAAAAAGTTGACAATTGCTGTTTTAGTCACTGTGAGTAAACACAGCTGCTAAATCGGTAAAAGCGCTAAAGCCGTCAGTCAAATGTGATAACAGTGACGGGTGTGGGTGAAACCGCTGGCATGTGGAAGAGGTGTGAGAAGACTTACCCTTCCGCTCAATGGCCTCGATCAGACGCAGCAGCATCGGGGGAGCGCTCTCGGGAGGCGCAAACTGCTCCGTCAGGTCCAACAATGTGGTGGCTGAAAGGGACAACACAAAGAAAGACAAGGAAGGACAGAGAAAAAAGGACGTTAGTTAGCAAGCCAAAGTTAATGTGGCGAACAGAACGGTACTGTGCACACTGTACTCAGCGCCGCCTTTAGAATGCTGGCAATACTGCCATTCCCATCCCTCCAAACCACACATCTTCACACACCATCTGTTTGTCTGTCTGTCTGTCTGGTATGTGAATGCAATGGTCTCTGGTTCCAGACGTGCTGATAGGCGGTCAGGAATGGGACCAGGAACGGGAGTGCTGCACGGACAGGCAAAGTTTGGGGTGCGAAGAACTTGATCTGGGTAGCGTGCATCTCAGATGGAGAGATGGAGAAGGAGAGTGTGTGTGTGTGTGTGTAAAACAGAGCGAGAAACAGGGACAGAAAAAGACAAGAATGTGTGTGTATGTCTCAAATGACAAGGGGAGAAAAGTAAGAAGAGAGAGCGTGCGTGTGTGTGTGTGTGTGTGCATGTGTGTGAGAAGCTGAGCAAGTGAGCAAGTGTGTGAACTTACAGTATGAGGGCGCAAAGTGATTAACTGCACACAGGAGCTGGACTCAGAGTGGGCCAAGGAGGGCTGAGCAAACAGAACCAGGGTCGGTCTGGTCTGGGGTGGGCCAACATGGCCTGGCCACATGCCTCTGATCCCCCGAAACCAGGTGCGCACATGAAAGAGCTTTATTTGGCTTTCCTGACCAGGACCACTGCGCTTAAAGGACTGGAGGAAAGGGAGGGAAAAAATCACCTCACTTCTGTGAAAGGACCCAATTGTTGAGCCTACAGACTCAAACGCAAGCCGCTCATGAATGGAGGTCCTTCACCCATCGTTCTCTTTACTCCTCTCTACCACTACCATCACCACCCTGCTTCGCTTTCTTTAAAGTTTTTAAAGCAAATCACCTTTTTGATGAAAAATGAAGCGAGACTCACACTGGCTGAAAAATTCCCAAACACAGCAAAATTAGTGCACACCTGAGACTACATTCATCACCGACAGTAGCCATAGCACCTCGTTTATGACACCAGCTGGGTGGTGAAAAGGTAAAAAGGTATGTACTGTGAGATATGAGAGAGAGAGAGTGTGTGTGTGTGTGTGTGTGTGTGTAAGGAGTGCATGAGTCCAGAGCACAATGTTACTTGTTTGCTCCCACTGACTCATACACACACACACACTTTTCACACAGGCATTCACTCACTCACACTCACCCACCTGTGGCAGGCCATCTGGTCCCCATTACAGCCACTAAGTGCACCATGCTGCCCATTTCTCAGAAGTCTTCATCTGAGAGCTGGGATTGGGGCTGTAAAGGTGGTGTGTGTGTGTGTTTATAAGAAAGACGGATGGCTTGAGACCAAGGGCGTCAAGAAAAAAAAGAAGACCCTGCCGTGTGCCATGAATGGCTGTGGGACCGTCAACTTTTCACCCTCTGTCCAGATGACACCCTATACTGCCGACAGGGTCAGAGGATGGACAGCAGGCAGGCTGGCTGGCTGGCTCGACCCTGCTGACTGCACTTGAGAATTCAAACAATGGCAATCCAAGCCTAAAGTTAGCAACTCCCCCTGCTTTTAAAGAGAACCTCATTAAAGCACTTTTATACCCCCGCACTTACTTACATGCACAACCACTCACACACCCACAAACACACACACCTGACAAGCTTACTGGAAACATCGTATTTCACAATACTGCCAGTAGCAGGAGTTCTTCAGGGAAACAATTTATATCAAAATAATCAAAGGGGGAGGAGTGTGCCACTCAATGGACACAATGCCATACAAGAGGTGCAAAGTAGGCCAAGGCCTCCTTCTCTCAGTGGGAACTAACTATGGGAACCACGCTGCTGGAGGACAGATCAGATCCCAGATCCCAGTGCCAGGAGTCAGAGCGTCTCTAAGGTGCGCCAGATCCCAGTTTCACAGAAACAGCTTGGGATTCCAGGAGACGCAGTGTTTACTTACAGAGCCTGACATGGGCTGCCTCGAGTTGACAGGACGCTGGCCAATCAGCTACTTGGTGAGGGGACAGATAGAGTTGCTTCTGAGTATTGAGGGTAAAGGGCAGGGTGTGTTTGGGGAGGGTGCAAGGGGGTTTGGGAGACCCAATCGGCAGATTGAATGACATCCCTGAACATGTCACCTTAACCCCACAAATCCTCATTCTGTTAGTACTGCTACCACATGATCTGCCTTTTGGTCCAGGCAGATGCTCCACAGACGTACAACAGAACCCCTCCTGCCCCAACACATACTTTTTTTTACATGTCTATTCGCATCCCCCATGGTCACTACTTCTGTTTTCTAGGGGAAATAAATGAACCATGCGCCACCTCGTTGGCAGCATTCTGGTCATCATGAGGGCATCATACAGCCCCAGCTCAAGAATAGTAGAGAGAGTCTGATAAGAGGCACAAGGCTGGCTGGCCGACTGACTGACTACCTCTCTGACTCGGAGGCTGATGGTACGACTCAGCAGTCTGCTGGAGACAGCCAGGCACCTCAGTCGATTCCCAGCATTCTACCCACATCAGTTACTTATGAAAAAATAAAAAAGAAGTTTAACGGTTTGCAGCTTTTCCTCTCCTTTTGCCTCTGCTCGCCTGGCCCCTCCACCCCATGTCTTCAACCAAAGGTGGAAGCAATTAAATCCACAATCATAAGCTAATAGGGGAAAAATTGACTGTGCTGTTGGTTTGTTACGATCAGGAACAGATTTCTTTTTTTCTTCCTTTCTTTTTTTTTAAATGATGAGAAACAGTTTTTCCAAAACAATTCTCTTTTCAGGGGGTGGGGTGGGGGTGAGCTAGCCTTGACTGCTTTCTAGCTCCCACAAAAAAAATGCAAACAAAAGGGAAAATGTTTGTGAGATATAAAAAGGCAAAAACAAAACATTAATGATTGATGATGATAATGATAAAAAATTTAAAAATGACCCTGAGGAACTTAAAAACTGAACAGGCCAATCAGGGGGCTCCTCTCCAACTCCAGTTACCCTGGCAACATGTGGAGGAGGAAAGGCCCCACAAAGCGAGCTTCTTCCCCTGTCCCACAAGGCCTCAGTCCTGAGTTCAACCACTGATTGTGGAAGTGAGTGTGAGAGTGAGAGTGAGAGAGTGAGAGAGAGAGAGAGAGGGGGGGGGTGCAGCTGCCGCGTTTTGAGGAGAGACTGCCTGAACCTGCCGCGTCTGACTGAACCGGGTGAACTACTGTCTGCGGCTGGCTGGAAAGCTGTTGGGTGTTGAGGGGGTAGCTTTGCTATAGATAGCATGTGGGGGAGTCAAATTAGGGAGACGGCGTGTGTCAACCTGCTCTTCCACGCCAAAAGCACAACCCTCAAAGCTCGCTTTGGGAGGGAGTGTGTTTGTGTGAAGTTGGAAACAATATACTGTAGTCTTTGGTTTTATAGTGATTATCTTAAGAATGCGTCTTCAGTCCATACAGCTTATTGTATGATTCAGATCTGAAAGTGCAGTTAAAGCGAAGTTCAGGAAGAAAAATAAGAAAGAACGAACATGTACAGTATATACATATACAACATGAAACGCATGGCATTGTACTGAAATAACTTACTAGTTAATGGGATAATAAAACCCAAATTATTTAAAAATGACCTAAATGACTAAATTCACCTTTGAGATCTGACTTCCCTGTGCATTAGAGGGTGAAACTCTAAAAATATAACTCTCTGTCTCCCCCTACATGTGAATAGATGTAAAAACATCACTGCAGCAACCAATGGAGAACGTATAACTAATCTTCAAACATTTAACTTCTTTTCTGGGTAAAGGGCAAGGCTTCTTAAAATAAGAGATTAGATTATTTGTTGTACACCGAGATCAGAAAACACCAATGATGAATTTCCTCACATAAACAAAGGTGTAAAGAAGCATTTGCCCATTACCAATACGGCAACTTATTTTATGGCAATATATTTCACAAATTACCCAAGATACATAGATGGGAACCAATTCATAGGCGCCAAAAACGAGGGTCAGGAAAAAAAATATAAGTTTAAAATGGAACACTCTGCCACATAATCACAATGGTTGTTTTCTGTGCTTTCATCAAAGAGTCTGTGCAAGTCTCCTCATTCATGTCTAAAATAGGTTGTTCATGTTTAAAGTAAGCTGAGCTAGTCATAGGAAAAATCTCTTTTTTTTTGTTTTAATAATGCCTAAATGCTGTGTTGCTGTATGTGAGATAGCTCCTTACTGATAGCCCTTCAGTACTCAGGCTAAAACCCTTAGAAGAAATCAATACCCGATGTATTGTTTCCACGGGGACCGAACAAAAAGAAAAAAGGTTTGCTCTGCAGTGATACACAGACGAAACCTGCTGACCAATGGGTGAAAAATATTGAGCTGCGTCTTCCCCGTCACTGGAGAACAAGATGGGTAGGGTGGCATGCAGGTGTGAAAATGCAGGTATGCTCTCCTCACAGTCAAGTGGAGCTGAGCGGTGCGGGTGGCTTGGCTCGGCTCTCATCCAATCACACCTCAGAGAGAGGGGGGGGCAGCCTTTGGACTGTTACGTAACCGCAGTGCACCTTGTCTGCAAGGCGGAAGGCAACTTCACGTTCACATGCACACAAAGGAGGAGGAAATAAAGACGGAGGAAAGAAGAAAAAAAGGAGTTTGGCAAAACGCTGTCGAGTGATCCCTGTTCATATTTCACATGAAGATCCCACCTCTCTCGCTCGCTCTCTGATTCTCATCCCTCCATCCTTGCTTCTCTCCGTCCTTTTGCCCTCCCCTCTCCAACCCTTCTTCTTCCCCTATTCCCTCTCTCTCTGGCCTTTCTTTCTCTGCTCCCCCTCCCCCTCTAACGTGTTGCTAATCCTCCGAGCAGACATGCTTGGCCCGCTGTAAGGAGCTTTGCCAGTTCAGCCCTGCCTAGGCCTCAGCCTCTGGAGGCAGGGCTGTGTAATGAGAAGCACATGTGTGTGCTCTCACGCACGGCCGCTTCATAAAAAAAGCCTTTTTTTCCCTTCTGGAACTGTGAGCTGGGCCGAGCAGCTCCTCCATTGAGCAGTGCTTAAAAAGGGAAATCAAATTACAACCTGCGTCCACATTTCTTTTTCTCCAGCACCATCCCTCTCCCCCTTGCAAAAAAAAAACAAAAACAAAAAAAAAACACCTCAAATGAAGTTGTGAGGATTTATAGTGTGTGTGTGTATATATATATATATGTGTTAGGATGGTGTGCCATCTCACCCGTGCACTTTTGACCCACAACCTCAGATTGGTTCAGCCAGCCTGGAGCACAAGCTGCCACATTAGTCCTCCCTGCTGGGAATGATTTAACAAGTCCTGATCGCCATTACGCAACCCCATGGCAGGCACATTTACTGGCACCACACCCCAGTGGCCATGGATTGTTACGCAGAAACTAGACAATTTTACTAGCAAATTCAATTCAACTATTGCGTGATACTGTAGAGGAATTTAAATACCAGAAACTAGGGGAGGAACCTTTATCAGTAAGAATGTGCAGTGCTCATTAGTCCAGTTGCGTCACTAGCATCTGTAGTCCTAGTTAGTGTTAGCACATGGGCCCAACAATAGCATCTGTAGTCCTAGTTAGTGTTAGCACATGGGCCCAACAATAGCATCTGTAGTCCTAGTTAGTGTTAGCACATGGGCCCAACAATAGCATCTGTAGTCCTAGTTAGTGTTAGCACATGGGCCCAACAATAGCATCTGTAGTCCTAGTTAGTGTTAGCACATGGGCCCAACAATAGCATCTGTAGTCCTAGTTAGTGTTAGCACATGGGCCCAACAATAGCACCTCTTGCCACCAACTTCCTGCGCCTTTGGCTGCATGAATGAGCTCCGGTGGCAATCAACCCCAATTCATCATAATGCTAAATCTATCCGCGAAAACCACTGACTGACCAGCCCAGACGTCCGCCTCTCCGCAAGCGCATGTCATGACTAGCGACACCACAAAGCACCCTGCGGTCATCTGGAGAGACGGCATGAGAGAGAGAGAGAGAAAAGGGGGCCTTTCGTTGGGGCTGTCTGTTCTGAAAGACAGGGCATCCATCAAATGGAACAGACAGCTAAAGAGCAGTTGAGAGTTGAGGAAAAAAGGAGAAGTGCAATGGAAGGGCGGAGGAGGGCGGAGAGTTCTGTACATTCAAACATGGAAGCTCTCCAGCTGGTTCTGTTACCGAGTTAGGGGAGGGGAAAGTAGCAAGCATTCTTTGTGCGATTCAGGCAACAGTTCCCCTTCACAGCAAGCGAAAAAAAAAAAAAAGACAGAACGACATAGTGAGCAAGAGCTTGAGAGAGAGAGAGAGCGAAAGAGAGAAAGAAAGGGCGAGAGCGAGGAAGAGAGGAGGGGGGGGGGGGGGGGAGAAAAAAAAAAAGAACTGCTCAAACCAGCAGATGTTCGTCTGTGCGTTTAAGAGGCCCGGGAAAGGAGAGTGCAACATTATCTCAAACTCCAGCTATGCAACATGTACTCTTACTGCTCTCTCTCCCCCCGGCTCCGTCTCTCTCTCTTGTCAGCCAAAGCTACTGGTTCTCACTCTTTTGTGACTGAGGGCACTGTTCAGAGTCTCCTTCAGCTCTGGTCCTTTCCAAGAAACTTGCTGGGTTTTGGAGTTCATTCGCAATTTGGGTGGAGACGGGAGAATGATGTAATTTTTTTTGGTAATGTGATGAATCTATGCATGGCTCAGGAAACGTACTTCTCATGCAGCTGCAAGGCTCAGCCAAAAGCATGGAAGCCAGAGAACTTGGTGCACTTTAGATCACGCAGTGCTGGGCGAACCAAGCCCTGCTTGGAGAACTGGCGGCATTAAGGGACAAAAACTATTCATCTTGTTTTGCCTGCAGCGAAAAACCCTCACCAAATAAATGTCAAGGCCATGAAAATGCTGGAAATACAAACAGCCAGTGGCTGAAGATAGCCATCTTAAAAAATCTAAATCTGAAAGAGTGATGTGGGGAGAAAGAAAAGGAAACAGAAGATAGGGAGAAGGAGGAAGAAAAAAAAAAAAAAAAACCCAAGCGTCAGGTTTCCTTGTGCGAAACAAAGCACGTAGGCCCTGTTGGGGCTTGCCGAAGAACAACCCCCCCTCCCCCATCCTCCTTATGGTCTTGACAAAGCAGAAGTCTTATCATCCATTCATTTTACTGTGTACACTGCAAGCACTGTGAGAGAGAGGGGGAGAGTTCATCTACTACGGCATCCATTTTAACTCTAGCCAAACAGAAACAAACTTCTATAAACGCTGCCTCCCCATTTTGACTTCTCACGCAATGCTCAACTCACAAACTCCCACCCCACAAACTCCAATATTTCCATGCATCACTGCTGTTATCGCCCAGTGAAGATCTAACGCTGTGCAGCTGAAGTAGTTTGCATGCGAGCTAATGGCCAAAGGCTGGTGTTCTCAGGCTGGGCTTAGCGGCTAGCACACTGCAGACAGAAACAGAACAAGCTCTGCTCCATGGGAACATTACTGGAATTTGACTGTTTCAGGCAGAATCTTTCCATCGCGGGCCCTCAGCACGGCAGGCCAGAGACACAGGAGCGAGAACGCAAACGATGAAAAGATTACTTTAATGATGATCTGTGACCAACCACCCACAGTATTTTTACACTGCCAGTGCAAGCCGGTTAGGGGGTCCAGTGAGTTATTTTGTGTATGTGACTAAACGTGCAACTGTCATGAATGAGGGTAAGAATAGTTGCAGACATGTGTGCACACATGCATGTGTTTGAGTGCATGTGTGTGTGTGTGTGTCTAGTAACATGGCGATCCTGTTGCTGAAGACCTGCAGAAAAGAGCTCACATTTGCGTTTTCAGAAAGCCTGAGAGCTGCTGTACCAGGCAGGAATTCCACATCGGCTGGCTCAAGTAAACCCCTGTGGCTCAAAGTAAGAGTGGGAGTGAGTGAGTGAGTGTGCGTGCGTGTGTGTGAGTGAGTGAGTGAGAAACAGAGTGAAATAGAGAGCGATACAAAGAGAAAGAGAGCGCCAGAGAGACAGGGAAGAGAGGGCCCCTTTTTCTTCCCCGCACTTTCACCTTTCTCTGACAAACTTTCCTTTGCTCTCAGAGTTGACACCTTGAACATTATCCAAACATTACAAAGACATAAAGGCAGAAAGACAGAAAGGAAGAGTGAAAGAAACAAAAGCAAAGCAAGTGAGCAAGAAAAAAAGAAAGCAAGAGAGAAAGAAAGAGAGAAAGCAAGACAGAAAGAAGCCTGCTTGGCCAGTAACTGGAACTGTAGATGCAGAAGTCTGGGAGAGAGAGGGGGAATGTGAATGAAAGAGAGAGAAAGAAAGAGCAGGAGAAGAGAGGCAGAGTGAGCACGGGAGGGAGCTTTCAGTCGCAGGTTGTAAATCACATACACGCACGCAACCACACACACAGACACACGCACGCACACACACACACAGAGAAACTGTGGAGCAAAAAGAATTCTGCCTGCAGTCCTGCACCCCACAGGCTTTTCAAACCTTTGGCCCCTCACTCCATCTCACTCTGCGCACGCACACACACACACACACACACACACACAGAAACTTTTCTTCTCCTGGTGCTACATTCACACTCCCTCTCTGTTGAACCGGCCTCCACCATTCAGCTCTTCTGTTTTTCATGTAGGCGATCACCCTTCACAAGCTCAGAGAAGAATTTCACAATCTCACCAGAAAGAGCATGTAACCCAAGAGACAAAAAGTGAAGAAAAAAAAAGAGAGAGAAGAAAACAAGAAGGAAAAAAAATGTTGTGCAGTAAACCAAGCTGCAAGATACCATCTCTACCATTAAGTTGCACTTTTATCATAATAACTAGGCCTACTCTTCCAATGCAAGAAGTGCACTATTTTTAGCTTTGAGGCTTGAGACCACCTTAGCCACAAGGATACATTCCAAGTGGGATGGAGAGAGAGAGCAAGAAAGAATTGTGCAAAAACTGGGCTGTGAGGAAAATCTCATGACTGTACTGAAAAGTGAAGCAAAGTCCACCAAAAAGGGGAAGTGAAGGGTTTGTCACAGGACGCAACCTCACCAGGAGGAAAGCCACAGTTGTATTCAGAGTGAGAGCGCCAAGTCCTCATTAATGGGAAGCCCACAGCCAGCTTGCTCGTTCGCTTGCCCACTCACTTGGCCTCAGGGATTTTTGAGGCAGGTCAAAATAATCCCCTCCCCCCATCCTTTTTGTTCCTATGCCTATTACCTCCTGGTATGGAATTTTTTTTCTGTCTTTTTTTTTTAAACGATTTGAATCATTTCTGTTGTCACATGTACATGTATTGGTATGAAACAGAATTACATGCACAATCTTGTTGTCCGAGACACAATTTTACAGTATTTTTTCAGTATTTCTTTCCACAACAGATAAAAATGGGTGACACAAAACTCTGATAATGTTGCGCTGGTACCAGGAGCAGTGGTTCCACAATGTACTACTGGGAACTGGATGTCTGCCAGTAGCATTGTAATCCTGGCCTGGTTAGCATTCAACAGGGGGTGCCACGTACTACCACTGCCATCAAGGCAGCAATTGTAGTCAGTGTACGCCTCATCAGTGCCCCCGAGACACCCCACACACACCCCCAAAACACCATCACATGCGTTCTGTAAAGCCAATCAAAGTGGGCCCAACTTCAAGCACAAAACAAAAGCATAGCACAAAAGAAAAAGTAGCCTACCCCCCCACACACACCACTTTGACGGCCGACATTCCTGTCAAACCTTCCTCCTACACTGCCACACTCGATTTCCAAGTGGCAATTAGGCTAATCTTGAAGTAGCATACAAAGGGAAAAGAACATTTCAGTGGTTAGTTTGCCCATAGGCAGAAACACTGGCGGAGAGGAGTGCAAGGCTGCGCTGTGCTGTTATGCTCTTCCAATGTCGTACTCCCTGATCGGAATCATGCTGTGGGTGCAGGGGGGGGATTGTGACTGACTTCCAAACCCTCTTGATTATAAGGGAGCAGGAGCGAAGGCGAGCAAGCCGCCTTTTTAATTGAATGTTCTAAATGCCGAGCACGGCAGCGGCAAAACAACTCCATGACAACGGCTCTGGTCCGGTTCTAGCAAGATGCATGGGGAGGAACGTGAAGCAAAAGAAATAAAAAATTAAAAACAGTCAGTGCGTAACACACTCCTCCCACTAGTGTTGCTTTGCCATGAGGGAGCTACGCATCTAGAAATGATTCGGAGGCACCCTATGGTTTTCGACATGTTGACTCCGTGTAAACTGAAGGTACGTTTCAGTTAGCTTCAGCATCAGCCAGGGAAAACATGTCCAGGCACATCGCTAAACCCCATGAACCATGCCAAACCTGCCGTTACAATCAGATTCACACAATGGCATCCATGCCCACCTCCTCACAACAGACCTGATGGAGTTCTTCTTGCTAGGGCAGGGGTGGATGGAGCCTGGAGAGCACAAAATGGTAAGATCACCACAGTAACTCCCTGAGCTTATCCCAAAGAGAGAAAGAGAAAAAGTTTAAAACGGATGAAATTCTGCTTCGGTTTTACGGAACAAACTGCAGTCAAGACTGAGTAAGAAAAAAAATGTAAAAATAAAATAAAAAATAAACAGGGGCTGTAGGTAAAGGCAGCCATTTTGGGCACTCTTGATAGATGAGCAGCTTCCAGCAGGTTGGAAATGACTAACAAGGGCACAACGTGAAATTATGGTTGGAACCCAAAAAAAAAACAGTTTGAAAGAGATAGGCTAGCAGTGACGAGAGGGGGAATGTGCAGACAGCTTGGTGAATTCTTGCAACAACTCAAGAACAGCGTCATGCGGCTTTCGGGGCCATGCAACAGAGACAGTGTAAATGACGCACTACAGTTTCTCCATCCACGCGGCAATCAGTCGCCCCGACGAGACTGACCTCAGGTCGCACGTCGCGCACACTGGTAAATCAAAACAAACTGACTTAGGCTAAATTAGATCGAGTGAAAAATGCATGTTGGCCAGTGCTTGCTCACCTTGTTCGCTGTCCGAGTCAGTCTTCGTTGGACCTGGGGCAACGGGCAGAGGCCTGGGAGGTCTTGGTTTTGGGGTTGGGGGTGACATTCTCTTCTTCCCAATGAACTCTACGTAGGTCCCAGGAAAGTCTCCCTTCTCCTGGGTGGTTTCATTGATGCCAGGCAGCCATCCTATCTCCTCTGGCTTTTCCTCCATGCCTTCTGCGAAGCCAAGGGCCAATAAGGCACCTCTGCTAACTACCAAGATGTCCCCTACATGGAGATCAATGTCCTCTTCCCTTTCCTTCTTATAGTCGTAAAGCGCACGGTACTGATATCCTTCAGCACTCATCTTGATATTATTTTCTATTTCACAGCTGATGTTTCACAATAACTAAGAATCCCTGCAGAACAGGATCACGGTACAAAAGATCTTTTTTTTTTTAAAGAAAAAAAAAATATATATATATAACTTTTATACACACACCACAGCAATTTGTAAACGTCCAAACAAAAGGGTTGATCTCATATCATTCTCAAGAGTTTCTGGAGATAATCTCATAAATTCTTCAGGTCATATTAATGGGCCAGTGTTCCAGGGCACCCACACGGTGCTTTAAGCAGAGGGATCCCATTTGTATAAGGCCTGCAGAAGATCACTCACATGTACTCCCCTGACCTGCAACATGGAGAGAAAAAAGCCATTTTACCAAAATGCAAGGAAGCGGTCATGTACAAGATGAGGGCTTTAAATCAAAAGTAAATAAAATCAAGTTTTCGTTTGCTCGTGTATTGAAAACTTTTGTTTGCTGCCATGTGTATTTAAAATGCAGTTACTAATTTAAAGGAAACAAGTATCACAAAAAACTTTTTGTAACCATTGTTTTGCACAATAATAAAGATTATTTTAATCAATATAATTAAAGTTAGGCCTATTTGAAAATATTTACAATTTTGAACTGACATGTAACCATACCGACACAGTACATGCATGCAACATTTAGTCTAGTGTAGGCCTACTGCTGTTAGGCAAATATTCACACTGATAATTTAAATTAATTCAAAAAAGGTAAATAAATTAGAATTTACTATTGGCATTTTGTGAACTATGACATTCAGACAAATACTTCATGAGATTTGTAAAGTAATGCATAACACCACACGTAACGTTAGAGTAAATACAGATGAGTTTTACACTTTCTCTACTTTAAATGCATTGCCGAAATTTAAGACTAGTTTTCTACTGTGCCCTGCACATAAACCAGCTGTACAGCTAACCTAACGTTTATTATACACCTTGCTCCATTCCTAGGATTGAAGTTGCTTGCCACGTTTAACAGATCAGCATTCAAATCCAATGACTACGGATAACGGACAAGAATAACGCTTTGTTCGACACACAGGTATTCCCTGATGACAAGAAACATTTGCTAGGTAGTCTTTGACTAAATAACGTGCATAACAGTTATTGGAATATTTCCCCTCTAGCAAGTTAACTCGCTAGGTTCACAAATAGTTATGTGTAGCCTGATAGCAATCCAGCTAATGTTAACTACTGCGCCAGCCAGATAGCCAGGGGTTAGCTACCTTGCTAACACCAGCTCGCTTGGTGAGAGCAGCAACGTTATCCAGGATAAGTGCCCTCAATGACGTAGAATACCACAATTACATACACTGGTTTAAATAAATCTCCACCTCTACACCTCTGGATAAACTTGTTGCTGCAATCACACTTTTGTAAACGCTGCAACATTACCCGAATTCACGAACATTCCTGAACAATAAGGAACTTGCACCATAAGCATGGAACATGCCGTTCTGTAACTGATGTTAGGCAAAACAATTCACTTCAAACAAAGTGGAAAGATAACCCAATAAAGACAAAGGAAATAGCTGTTATAGGCAACGCTAATAGATGAAGTTTAGTTCGTTTAACATATACGCACCTGTGTCAGTACTGCCTAAAATGTGGACACAAAACGCTAGGCTATGGCTAGCGATTTAGCTTACTTACTTGCGTGATAGGGGCCCAGTCAAAAGCTAGCTAACCCGACAAATCTTCCTTCCTTTCGGTAAAGGCTATGGTAACTGTAAGATCCGATGGTTCTTCTAAAAGAAAGACACCACTGGTCGCAGGGAAAACAAGAAAACAGAGTTTCGTTCCTTTGTGTATCTCAGGGTAGTGAATCCAATTTTTACCCGATCGTTGGAAAGTAATATAAAGTACAAATTTAGATAGCTCGTGCACCCGATTTACAGGACGACTCCGCCCGAGTGACTGCAGCGCAACCCTATTCCAAGCTGGGCACTGTCGGACACGGACACGTCCATCAAATTGCGTCAGCGACAAACCGCACATACGCTCCACCCTCACAAGCTCACTCCGCCTCAACTAGTTAATATATCAAGTTCTAGTAGCCTATGCGAGTGCTTCCAGCTTGTACGGTTTCTTTGCACGCAACGGGTAGGCTCCATATGAAACACCCACCTGAGAATGTTACATAAACGTAACGTTATCATATGAAAGTGGTTCATATGGTCGTCTTGCTTGGATGTAGTTTAGCCCGTCAAGTTGATAGCAACTTATTTTAAATAGAGAAACACGGTGTTACGCTAAATGGTTTGGTACGGTAATCCAACTGTCTCAAACTTTATTTCTGTTGGTGACATTTCTACATAGGCAACATTGTCTATATTAGCCTAATTGTATCACAAAAGTTGTCCTAAAACTATAGTTAAGTAGGCCCAGTAGATACGACTTCCCACACTGGCATAGTAGTGGAAGATGATGTTAAAATGTAACAATACAGCAACTTAATAGCAACATGTTATTCTTCCGTTTCCATAAATTAAGTTATACGTCTTCCAAGAACTGGAACAGGCAGCTTGTCAACCAGGGGAAGAGTCCATCAAGTCAAAGCTATAACTTTAATAGGGGAATTTCCAGGACTTCTTCATGCATCTCAAACGAATGAAAAAGTCTTTGAATGAGTTCAGCATGAAAGGAAAGAGATTTTTGAACAGCCTATAATTTGTGTCACATTTTTGTACTGGTCAAATTATGGCAACATGAAACCTAAAGAACATAAAATTAAATTAAAATACATTGCATAGAGGTGTATTATAAAAGGGTCCTTATGAAAAGCATCTTATTCAAGTCTCTGAAAACTAGGAGCATTGTTAACTTTCAGTGCATGTTAATAAATCACTTGTTATGCATCATATAAACATAAATTTGATTATCATTCACCATTTGGAAGATAGCCTAGCATTCTTTGAAAGATTACAGAATACATCCTCACATGACTGTGAATGTGGGTGGCCTAATTATGGACAAGAGTAGCCAACAGAAATCCCCTGGCAAGTAGGCTATCCTGCTTAGGTTCTGCCAGAGTACTGAGTAGCTTGTTGAGTGCAAATAGGCTCTTCAGATACATTCCAACTGCAGGGAAATCAGCAGAGGTTTTTGCACCTTTCAGATCTGAGGTGGGGTACAGGAAGGCAAGCCTTGATGAGAACAGAGGGCCAAGTATTGGTTTCCAAGAGGTCCCCAAAAAGCACTATGATGAAAAGAAAAGAAATATATGCATGGTTAAAATATTAAGACCTGTAAAAATATAATAATTACACTGACCTTTAAATTTTAACTAATTTAAGCCATCCATTTAGTTTCTACTTATGTGGAGGGGTGTAAGGGTTTCTGTTAGTTCAGGTTCTTGTGTAAACGTAGTTTGTGTCACACTTTGTATGTTCAATGTAAAACTAAGCAATACTTTAAGCTATATGACAGCACTCATAAATTCTTATGTTTCTTTCCAGGAGAGTCTTTATATTTTTGTTAATACCATCAAACTTAAAAAAAAAAGGTGGCAAGAGAAATAAACTATATAGATGAGCATACTACGCAAGAGCAGATCTGGAGTTGTCAGTGGTGATTGAAATGAATATTCAAACTATCAGACCATATGATCCTTTCATTGTACTGGCTGATTGCATGATGGGTCAGACAGTGGACTTATCTGCCATATTAGGAGAAAAATATGTGGGGGTTCTTTTATGTAGTTCCATAACACAAGGCCACATGTATCTGTACAGACATTGTAATATTTTAACATTTTTATATGACTACTTCAAGATGATTATATCAGACAGAGGCAGATGCATTTATCTCCATAGAGTACTGCACAAATGGTGGCTTACAAACTATTTTCTTATCCAGATGTTCAGGTTTCATTGCACTGAGAAAATTTCAATTTGTTAAATTCCCATTAATAAGTACATTCATCCATCAAACTGTATACAGGACAGACATGCATAACTGATACTTATAAAGGCATGGTTCCTGAACACAGCATGAAACATGAAACCTCATATCATTCAATTACCATAAATTAATTAGATCATTGTACCATCACAGTTATACTGGTGAAAGAAGACAAAAAGGACACAGCACCCCCATCAATAGTACCACTCTGGCATTGGCTTGGATCCAGCAAGCTGGCCGCAGGGACTCGCCTCGATGTTACATAAAGAGGTTATTCAGATCGGCCCCAGCAGCCCCCAGAGTGAAACAATAAAAACCCAACAGATACTGACAGCTGAGAGAGAGAGAGAGAGAGAAAGAGAACGAGAAAGAGAGAGAGCACACATGGGACAGGACAGCCTGTTAAAGCAGCACTGCTCCATCTTCACCATCTGCAGGTGTGGTTACCCACTGCAACAGCAACCAAAGTTATGCAATAATAACTGCTGTAGTGTGCCATAGGTGTAACGAATGAGACCTGCTTGCATGACTGGGTGGTCCCTCTCACAGTCCTCTCACTTGCAACTGAGAACAGACAGGCCCACAGGCAAAATTCAATTATGAACAATTATTTCTGTATCATCAGTCACATCCTGCCAGAAAACATAATGGCTATACCTATTGCACCCACCATGCCTTCATAGCTAATATATATATATTCACTTTTTACGAGAGTAACCTGTCAGATCTCTGTGGTGTGATACCTAAAAATAAACATAATTGTTGACCAAATAATCTCAACTTTCTTGATGGAACAACGGCTCCAAAACTTTGGCTTGTCAATCCATTATGTTCAATGCACACAGAGTGAGCTAATTAAATAAATATTCAATAAAACTAATACAATATGAACGTTGCACATTGCTGCATGTGCCATTCAAAGAAAATGAATGTCCATTAGTCTTGACACATATTTTTACAGGTTTGTCCCTATGAGTTATACATACACGTCAATACATACAGTTCACACATGTTCAGAGTCTGAATTGCATTATTCCAGAATTCCTTCTGTAATATAATGGTTTGTGTAATCAAGCACAAGGGGTGAAGATATCCCCGGAGACTAAAATAGCTTACATGCTATGAGCCTAGTAGGCTAGGGCTACATGCCCACCACAGTTTCATTGGTCCCATGTGTCGAAGTCTTTGACACCATAGGCGGAAACTTTGGCGGAATTTGTTTCTCAAAATGTGGCGCTACACTACACAAGGGTGGTTGAGGGTTCATTGGAGCCGTCTCCTTGAGAAATATGCACCAGTTCAGTTTCATTGGCAAAGCATTACAGTTCTTGCAGGGGTACCAGCACAGGGGAGGAGCTGTCCCTGGGGCCCAATATGGCCTAGGACATATGAGCTCACTGGAGTTGTATGCCCAGTGAGTTTGAAGTGACCCAGTGTTTTAGTTTCCAGAATATCACTGATGGAAATGCTCCAAAATATTGCTACTTTTGTATGTCAATAGGTGGTGCTATGCCACACATGGGAGGTTGAGGGCTTGTTGGATGTAGCTCATTGAGATCTATCTTCCTCTAAAATGTAGTTTGCTACGGTTCTGGAGTTATTCCAAGAAAACTGTGTCTGACCAACCTGTGTTCTGGGGGAGCCAGCACAGGGAGGAGGAGACAAAACTTTACTACGCACTTTGGGCCTACTAGGGCTACATGTCTGTCAATAGGTGGTACTACATATGTGCTGAATCGATTTATGTGGCTCCTTGAGAGGAGACAGGAAGAAAGGGAACTCAAGCAACACCTATATGTCCACTGGCAGCGGTCATAATAGAAGTACGGTAAACACAGAAGATGACTGGCGAATAACACTGTAAGACTGAAACTCCCTGAAGCAATGTTTAAATACTAACAGATGAGCTGCTGCAGTGTGTAGACACCTATGAGCAGAGATGAATTTGTGTTGATGTACAGAATCTTATGAGAAAGTCTGCCCCTTTTTAAGTCTCCATTTTGAATATGGCTGAAAGGCGTCTTGGCCAGAGGAGCAGCTTTGAGAGATAAATGAAAGCCAGAAAAAAAAATCTATAGACCTGCTCGACAGTGAACATCTTGCATGAATGTCACAATCCCAAGGGATGAATGCGGGCCCCTTGCTTCCCGGCTCCCTCTCTCTCTCTTTCCCTGGAATCTGCATTTTGCATACATAATTTAGATTCTAATGCTCTTCATATTCTAATGCTCAGTGAGCATTCCATGGTTTCAAATAATGTTCGCCTGACATGCAGTTGATTTCTCCTCAAATGTAATGACCTACAATTAACAGAGCTATGGTTAATAGAAACTTCCTCTCGATTTTCTGTCATCAAAGGAAAAAGAAAGAGACCCCCCCCCCCCGCCCTCCTTCCTTTTCATTTCTGTAGACTTTGAAGCGAAAGGCAAAGTCGACTATTCACAGGTTGTTGCCTTTGGCACCCAGCCAACAGCGTAGGATCAGAGAGCGATGATGTTGTTCTATGAAAAAAAAAAAAAACACTGACCATGGGGAGAGGTGTATAACCTAGGTTCCTCATATGTAGAACAGTTTACACAGCTTTCTGTCTGTTTTCAAATGCAGGCTCTGGATGGTTCCCCTGTCTCATTGCATGATAGTGCTTGGCATTGTCTGCTGTCCCTTTCTGTACTCAGACAAGGTAAGATTTGTTATGGTGAGAATCAGAATTTGTGCCTAGGACATCTGACTGGGGCCCTACCAAAGCTGGGGCCTCCACAGCCTCTCCATTCTTATGCTAATTACATGTGCTTATTTGACCGAGATTCATTGAGGACCACCAACTGGCACTTGAAGATGAAATTCCATAACATCAGAAAGTAGAGCACACAAACATACTCTATATGCATACACTGTCAGATGGTTGCTGAAAATAATACGAATAGTCAACAAATAGTGATATATGCAGTATAAAAAAATGCGGTCCTAAAGTAGCAGTCATGGATAATAGATCCTAAGTCCCCCAAGAAGTGGAAGGAAAGGTTGGAGGTCTGATTGTAGGGCAACATGACCTACAAGCTCACAACAGGGCTATGGGTGTGTGATGGCTATAAAATAGCGGCACAGTTCATGGCTGCGGAGGTGGTAACATAGAGCACTGTCACTGTTATAGATTGATCGTGTCATCATTGCAGTGGCCTTACCACAAATAACCTCGGCCGTGCAGATGTAAATGCATAGGCCCTTGAACGTATGTATACGGGGAAATGGGAGAATCCATCTACATGCCATTATGCATGTGGTGTGTGGAGAAGACGAGTGAAGGAATACATTAGTGTTCTCTTTCACTCCTTTTACTTCACACTCTTTTATGAACGACTGAAAGCTCCAGGTACGTGACAGATGGTGTGTTGCTTTGGTGCGGCAGTAAATGTTTAATCTACTTTTTAAGAATTCACTCAGCACAGGACTGGGCCCCCTAAACCATTAATCTGCCTTGTGTTCTCACCGTCTTCGTAATGACCAACCTTTAGGTACTGTGTTTGTGTGCGTGTGCATTTGTGTGTGTGTGTGTAACTCCTTGGGGTCTGGCTTTTCATTCTACTCCCCCCACCCCCTTTTCCATTCATCGATTCTTTCACTTTCTTTTTCGTGAGCAAGCTGAGAATTCTCACACTGGCCGTCCCGTGATGTCCACTGACATAAGAAGAACTTGTGAAATGCATCACCCGCCGACGCTTATTTAAACAAAACATGGAAAAACGAGAGGGAAAGACGGAAAAAGAAGTTCCCTTTCAGCTCTCCTTCTCTCTCTATTTATCCTGTCTCTTTCTCTTTTGCTATATCCATACCCCTCCCCCCTCCATCCACTCACCTCATGGATACACTATCTCCTATCACTGTCACATTTGCATTGCAAATCAAATCAGTGTGTACAACTTGTGGATGACATAGGGAACCACAGCATTTCAAATGCTACACATTTAGGTTGAGAATAAATATGGTCATCACATGCTCAGTCAAGCATAGTGTATTGGAGTGTAAAGATATTTCATTTGACCATGACATATAAGTCCTGAATTGTCATGTAAATCTATACAGTATACAATTCGCGCACTATTGTAAATTCTACATTGTTATTTTAATCTACACAGTGTTTTGGTGGTTGGAACACCATAATCAGGATGTCACCCAAAACATGTGAACTGTAATACTATAGCTTCTACATACATTCCGAGACAATGAAGCAGAATTTCAGTTCTGCTTTTGTCACAGTGCATGTGTGTAGAATGTGCACGTTCTTCGCCTTGTCTTTCCTTTCCTCTGAATTATCATCTCTTCTCTATTTCATACTTCAGTGTGCGTGTCAGGGCCTCCTCAGTACTGACTGCATAAACTTCACCAAAAACACAGCCCATCTGAAACTGGTGGAGCACACATGAACTGACTAACACTCACCTCTCAGGTTACTAATGACAACTTTTGCTGAAGAATTTGATATGAGCAAACTCCCCTCCCCCAACCCCCATCGACCACACACACCCTCATCCCTCACCCCCACCCCGCCCTGCCCCATCACCCACACACTTGACAAAATAGTTACAGTGAAGCCTGGCGAGGCTCACAATGGACATGTCGCTATAAATTGTGGGGCTCTCTCCCTCTTGAAAGGGTTCTTTGAGTGGAGACAGACTGGCTGGAGCTAAGGGCCAGGGAAGGCGTTGATTATTCCACCAGCTTTTGCAAAGCCCTTACCCTACCCCTGAAACAAGCACAAAAAAGCCAGGGGAAATCAGGGATACCTATTTGCATACGTGATTGATATGCAATTTCACCCTCTGGCATTACTGAGAAAGTGAATGGTTGGAAATTCTACCACAGAATGTTTTATAGTACAGTAGAGAATTACTTTGTGTATTATCCTGCTTGCTAAATTGTAAGTTGGGTAGCAAAAGGTTTTGTTTAAAAATGGTTGTGTATCACTATCAACTTTCTTTTTGTGTATCTACTATCTTGTATCTTGTATCTTTTGTGTGTTCCCTTTTGTAGAACGCTAAATTGATTTGTACCCTATAGATTGTACCCCACAGATTTATGAATTAATTTGAAGCCTTAGTCCAGAATGGTACACACATGTAAGACAGAGACACATTAAAGACACAGTTTAGGGTTTTAAAGCAATTCTTTTATATGATTTCACTATGATTTTGTTGTTCAGATGTGTGCACCCTTACTTCAATTTCAATTTCAAGTGTTAGTTAGCAGAAGCTTGTCATGCCAGTGCTGTCACTCTCAGACTGATTAAGGGCTGTCTGTGCTCATTCTCAGTCACAAAGTCCAACCCAACCTGTTAAGTGTTCCTCTTTCTAAAAGGACACCGCCAACATTGAATGATGAGTGTCTGTCATTGATGAATCATGGTCCCCATGTTTCTCTCTATCCAGTGCATTTTAAAGGAAAAAATGTGGTTGAATATTATATTCTTTGTGCACATAACATACATTTTGTGTAGAAATGTTCTTTTTTGACTGAGTAAAGGAGGACAAATTACAGTTCTTTCTCTTGGTTTATCAATAAAAAAAAGCTGTTAAACCTAAATTTACCAGCTGCAGGAAGGAAAATCTATCAGCTGATGTATTTATACCCCCAACGTAATGCCCAAATCAAACTTGAGTCATAAAAGTGATTCAGAGGCTTTGTTCTTATAAGAAAAGGGTCTGTCTTCGAGATAAAGGGTTATCGATTCTCCCGTCTGTGAATTATTCCCCTTCTTTGCAGTAAATAACATGCATGAGATGAGCATGCTTTCAGACGTGACATATTGATATCACAGGGACTTATGAGCCATTAGTGCTGTGTTCCAGTGGACTTTCAACGGCATGTGATCAAGGCCCGTGCCCAACTGGAACATTGGTTCAAATACTCGTGGGATTTTTATAAGCTTTGCATTGGGAATGGTCGTACTTAGGCGTTTCATCTTCGGTTGAGTACAGAAAAGCTCAATGTGGTGCTTAGTTGTTCCATGCTGATTATGGGTTTTTCATGCTGTTGAGCCAGCAGGTTTCCAGTGTAGAAGATGATTTGGTTGCATGCAGGAACGCTCTCAGACCATGCTTATCTTGTCATAGTAAATCAATGAGCCCAGTGATTTTTTCTCCAATATTCTTGCATGCATGCATAGTCTCCTTGTACTTAGATTGCCTTAATTATACTGATAAGCTGACATCTGTTGCTCAGTGGACTGAATGGAGTATAATACAATAAAATCAAATGACTCGCTGAAACTTTAATGCAAAAGCATTAAGAGATTCAGTGTGAATTCAATGTCTCTGGATGTAGGGTTGTGCAATTGTCTGGGATTCATTGCTTGGGGCAGTTGAAAAGACCAAAAGCAAAGTGGCATTGTGTTACTGGATGGTCACACACACCACCACACATGGTTTTTGAAAGTTGCTATTTTGACATTATTGTTCCAAATGTTAAGTAACAAATAAATAACTTTTTACGTGTGTGTTTTGGGTACGAAAAAAGCTGTTGCATTCAAGCATGTCTGAGAAGGAATTCTGATAATTGCAATGTTTTTGAAGTCTGGGAGTCACATGCCGGGTTCTAGAACATTTTTATGGCTTTGACATTCCATTCTTAAATAAATGTCAAAGGAATAACACATGAACCATCCATGCTTTGAATGAAGTGTGATAAGTTTGCGTCACCTAAGGAACATACCATGGTAATATATGGCATAACTACCTTTGTGTTCAAGTTCCTTGACTGGAATGTGTCGTGGTTCAGTGGAAGAGCTCTCTTTTAGACTTCTAGTGATTTGCTGCCTGCCTAAGGCCTGAGTTGTAAAACATAATGGGTGGTATTTTTCATGATTTAGTATGCAAGAATACGTACAGTGCCATGATGCCATAGAATATATATGTTCAAAATATATATTAATTGTTTTAATACTCTGTAATGACAAACCATCATTGGCATGCTATCTGTGTGTGTGTGTATGTTTCCTTATCATTTCATCAGAATGTACAAGCACTGAATGAAGAAAGTACAAATAGCAAGCTTGGTGCAGGGAATTTCTAAAGTTAGTGACTGGAAAAATATTTGACAGAATAAAAGGGGGAAAATGAATATGAAATGTATTTAGAAAATGTTATAGTGTCTTTGTGTGTGTAAGCACACAAGTGCACACGTGTGTGTTTATGTGTGTGTGTTGGGTTGCTTTTTGTCATTTGTTCTAATGGCTCAGTACGGTTGCATCCATATGCTGAAGTATCATATGTGTGAAGCTCAGATATGATGCAGATATGAGACAGAGCTTGAGGCAAAGGTATGTAGCCCTTACGTTTAAACTCAAGGGAGGCTAAAGAACATTTGTGTGCTTCTCTATGGCAAAACTTTGATTGCTTGCCAACAAAAGTTTTCTACCATGCTATGCAATGACAATGGCTAATGACACTGAAGATTTGGCATGAATTTTTCATCACATTAGTTCAGTGTAGCAGCTGTAACATACATCTGAACTTGGAGCACCCTCTCTGGTTCATGAGTACAACCGCAGAACTGTTTCAGTTCAGTTCAGTTCAGTTCAGCTGCATTCAGGTTTATTAATAATGTGCTAAAACCGTTGACATTGGCTCAAGGCTCTTCTCACAGCCCAGAGCCTGTAAAATGTGAACACCTCTGAGGACTACATCCATGACTCGTCATATCTGCGTCACTGGGCTGTGCTGTGCAGTTTACTCCCTTTGCGTGATCCCTTCTCCTCCTCATGTTCTACAATAAGTGAACCACGGGTCAGAAACACAGCTAGGAGCAGCGGCGGTGGTGGAGGCGATGCTGGCACTCTACCAGAATGTGCTGTGGCGGTTTAACATGCATGCTCATGACAGACATGGCACCGACTGCACTCCTGAACCCTTGGCAGCTGGGAAAAAAGTAATCTTTTTACATTTGTTCCAAAGAGAGAGAGAGAGAACAGCCACTGGTGATAGCAGGGGGTTTATGTTGATGCTCAGCAAGGGGGAAGAGATTGTGTTTGTGGGTTTTCTGGTCTGCCAGATGTTCCACGTTCCGCCTGGGCCCTGGAACTTTAGTTTCCCGATTTTCATGGGCTATATCCATAGAAAGAAAGCATGCAGAGGGGGAAAAAAACACTTTTTAGATTTGTTAGCGGATTACAGAGCTGGTGCAAACTTCCCCTGTTAAACCAGAAAGATCATTTTGGAGCTCTTAAACTCTTAAACTGTTTCATTGGGAGTAATAGTTCATCTGGTGGCCAGTTTTCTCAAATTTCTGTATATTAAGTTATTTTTGGCATTCAGCATTCAGTTCAATATACATTTTTTATAATGAACCATAAAAATGTACAGACATACAAAGGTTACATAAACCATGGTGAGTGAAACGTTATCTGACTAGAAAATGATACCACTCCGGTTCACTGCACTGGTGTTCTACTTCACATTTTCTTCTAGCTTTGATTAGACATCACGCTCAGTATACATGAAAGGTACTCCAGTAAAACTGCTTTTCCTTTAAGACAAAGGAGAGCCATTTTATGAGCATTGCACGGTGAGGAGAAGGTTAATGCCAGCACACAGAATGTGTGCAGTCAGTCCCTGCTGGCGTGTCAGAGTTCCCTTCCATCTCCTCCTCCCTAGTCAGGCAAGGCCAGGCAAGGCTGTGAGAGTTCACAGTGATCCCAAGGCATTCATATCCTTGCAATCACCCTGCAGATGGAATGGAATGTATGTCAGAAAAAAGAGAAAAAAGAGGAGAATTCTAGAAGAGAAAAGGGACAGAGAGATACAGATAGAGAGTGTTAGGCAAGGACAGAGAGGGAGGGAGAAGAAAGTGAGGAAATGCAAGTCTATTATTTAGACAGAGAGAAAGAGCGAGTTATACAGAGATGGAGAGAGGTGACCTAGTTTGGTCTTTGACATGTTTATGGTTGATGGGCACAGTCCAGTGATTTCTCCTGCAGAAATTGCTGCTGTGCTCCAGGCCTCCCTTTGAGTTCTGGGCCGTCCCCTCGGAGCGAGATGAGACATACAATGTGTTGTGGTCAAAATGGGAGGGGGTGAGGAGGAGGTGTGTGTGTGTGTGTGTGTGTGGATGGCTTAGCCAATCAGCCTCATTTCTCACCCTCCCCTCCCACACCCACAGCCATCGTTCAATTTACTACTGGGCCTGTGTACATTGTCCCTGGTGTCAGCTTTCCACTGGAGAGAAAACCACTCTCAGCTGCACAATCATTTTGGGGGATTGTCGGTCAATAAGAGCCCAGGTCGACTGCCATAAAATGCAATAACAGGGAATTGGCCCTTTCATTTAGATGGGCGGCTCAGCCCCCACAATGTCTTGTCTGTCCTCAGAACTGAACTGAACTGAACTGATACTGTTCATATCTTGATTTTATTTACATGCAACTGCAGGGGCAGATGATCAACAACAGCCCCCCTCCCCGCATCCTACTCCCCTGCTGCTCCCAATAGCTCATTCTTAGGTGCCTAACACGATCCCCGTTGACCTCATTGAATTACCTGATCACTGAAGGGCCATAGAGAGATTATGCCACATAGCCTCCCAAGGGCCAAGCTTAATGTTACCGCATGACTGGCCTTGAAACAACTGGTGCGTGGTGTGCAGACGAAGGGGAAGAGATTCTATACAAGCAAGTAGAGGACTGAGTTGGTGATGTTTGCATGGGCCTATTAAAAACATAAAGCACACATACAGTATTGTTGATACAACACACATACACATGTGCAAGTGTGCTCACACACACACACACACAAGCTGATGGGTTAGACAGAATTAGCCTCATGACTCAAAAAAGTGTGTGAATGCTCTCTTCAGCACAACTTATTCCAAGTGCCTGATCCACTGGAAGGTTGGGTATGATAACGGGGAACAAATATGAGACATTGTAATGCTATTATGCTAATAATACATTTTATGCATTATTTACCCAACTGAAATGAAAGTTGCTTCAGAAGTATTATACTCATGTAAATACTGTAAATTTGTAAAATGTGTGTTTGCAAAAACAATCATATTCATCAAAACAAATCAAATATCAAATCAAATCAAATACCATATGCTAGTGCTATAAACACAAGTTAATTTTTGCTACCATAGGATCACTATGACAAACTAAGATCAGGGTGGACCTTTCAAGGACCCCACTCATTAATACAGAGTGTACTATATTGCCATGCTTTGAAGTTGCTTGTGAGTGAATCTGCCCCAAGCCCAGTCAAGATCAGTGTGGCAGACTTGCTTCTTAGATTAAAGCCTTTCAGATAGCTTTCTCTGTAATTACGGAAGTCTTCCAAGCTATTCATCGTGTGTCTTATGTAACCTAGGCAACTCGAGAATCAAATATGTGTCTTGGATGGAGGTAAATATAGCTGTGTTCATTTATGGGGCTTGCATTTAAATCTGGATGTTGGAGAATCCTCTGTGAGGTAACAGATTGTTTCTCAGCACTGAATGGATCAAAGGATCAAAACGGCGTCAAAATAAGCAGACCTTTTATTCGGAAACTTTGCCCTCACTAGCTCAAAAAACAAGTTACTGTTCAGTGTAGCCTTTTAATCTTGACATTGAGCAATCAGACCTCATTGGAGCCACATGACTTACGATTTATCAGCAGTTCTACTTTAGCCATTTAGTGTTAACGATTACTGTGTGGCTTTGCTGGGTCTGGCACAAGCGCTATGTACATTTGCACAATTTGTGAAGGTTGCTTGTTGTGACCCAGGCAAGCATGAGGTCAAAAGTCTAAGGGTGTAAGACTTTTTAAATGGAATTTTGGAAGATTCTAGGAAATCTGTGTTCGTAACACCTGGTCCTTGGTCCATGCTCAAAGTGATTCAGCTAACTTCTGAAATGACTTACTGTAGGATAGTTGACCTACCAAATCTGGCTTGAAGGGAAATACTACATCTGAAGTAGAAAATCTTGAGGCACAGTCTAGCAGTACACATGTATACTCAGGTTACTCACTCATTACACATCTTCAACAGAGAACATTGTACAGCTTTTCAGTAAGATATTGACATAATACATCAGTGATTTGCTGCCAAATATTACATTATAGTGTTCAGCTTCTGACACATAACTGGCATGGTTTATGTATTGACTTCAGCTTTGGCAGTGCTGGAAGTTCATTTCATATATCTATTTATCGTTGTTTCATTTGTTCCCCATGGCTTTTAACTTGCCTAAACTAAACTAAGTGTTCCAGTGCCTTTCAAATCTCTGACGCCTTGACAGTTTGCAGACACGGCCATGGAAATATTTTGGCGACACTTCAAGCTGCCAAGCACCAGACGTGGCTCCAATCCTGCCTTCGGCCTCTGACGCAGATGGCACCTCCCTCTGACCTGGATAGACAATAAGTGGTTTAGCTCAGGCGTTGATACAACACAGTTAAGGATCCTCACCAACGGCCAGGGACCTCTGTAGAGGCAGTGAAGGAGGAGAGGAGGAGGTTGAGCACACATATCACACAGCCTCGAAAGGCCCCAAGCACAGGGACATGGCCAGCAATTTCCCACCTCTTCTCCATCTACGTCAGCCACACAGAAAGGTGGGGGTTGAGATGGGGGTTGGGAGTGGGGTGGGTGTGTGTGTGTGTGGGGGGGGGGGGGGGGGTAGATAGATTCAGTTTGCCTGCTGCTGGTCAATCTGCATTCAAATGATCCTGTCAGCAGCAGAGGGCTCGGCAAACACTCATCGCTGCTGCTTGTTTCTGCTGTTGATGAAGGTGATGATGAGGAGAAGGAAGAGAGCGAAGACTCTTTAGGGCTTTCTGAGAGAGCCGGAGAGAGAAAGAGAGAGAGAGAGAGAGAGAGAGGGAGAGCCTCAAACACTCATCACTGCCGCTTGTTTCTGCTGCTGACGAAGGTGATGATGAGGAAGAAAGTGACTCTTTAGGATCTTCTGAGGGAGCGAGAGAGAGAGAGAAAGAGAGAGAGAGGTAGAGAGAATGAGAGAGAGAGAGAGAGAGAGAGAGAGAGAGAGAGCTTCTGTGGCTCCATGTTTGCCACATTTTAACTCTTTGCGTGTGCGAGGCTTGGCTGAGAGCCTCTAATTATCCCCATGTGCTGAGTCAGGCAGATGGCTTAGCCTCCTGCGGCCGGGCCAGAGCCTCTCTGAGTCCCTGACACACACACGAGACAAGGCCGGTCAGCCAGCTCACATGACCTGTCTGTGCAACAGAGCAGAGCCCTGAGTCCCAAGAGTGTCATAATGAAGGAGGATTAAAAAAAGAAAGTGGCTCTGACGTCAACTAAACTTTGACTTGAACTAAAATTACTTTTTTGTTGTTTGCCTCTGTGTCTGTTTTATGTTGGGTGCCATCTGGCTGGTGTGGTTCTGTGTCAATGTCTGTGTCTCCAGAGCAAAGGATTTAGAATCATGCTCTGTCAATGTAATATAGATCAACCTGACGCCAGTTAGATAGCTGTGTAAGCTCCACTTTTAGCCATTAATGGATTCTTTCCTCTCATCCCCATAATTACATATGCATTTAGCAGAAATATTACACATCTGGAACAGAAACATACAGATACAGAAACATCTGGAGATTTCCTCCTTTGGGGGAATATAATTATGGGAGAGGAGGTCATTCCTGTAAGCATTACTTACATTTACAGATAGAGACATATGATTATTGTGACCAAACAGTGTCATTATACAGGAAATGGAATCTGACGTATGACTCCAATTAGGCTTTAAAATGATCCTGGATAGGAAATATTCAGCACAAACTCACTTACAGAGATAACCACTGTGTTTTTGGAGAATAGGTCTCTCTGCAGGTTGGACTGTTGTCTAGATACATTCTCACCTGCATTTAGTTGATTCATTGTGAATGGTTATTGCACTGGTTATGCAATGGTTCGAGGAAGAAGGCTTTTGTGGAAAAAACTCGATGGGATTTTGGGATCCTTTGTGAATGTGTACATGTATGTGCCTTTGGAATTGGGGGTTGAAGGGGTTGGTCGTGGTACATGAGAGGTCTGCAGATGGTGATTTACTTACACTCCTCTCTGACCTAGCCCCCAACCTCTAGCCCCCCCCGACCCTGGACCCCTCAACCCATCCCCCACCCCCGGGCCTCACACATCTCCTGGTGCTGGAATTACAGCTATGCAAGGCGAATGCAGAGCTCACTTTTCTCTCTGCGGAGACAATGGTCGTTTAGTCTTACAGAGATACAATACGTCTTTTTTCCTCCTCCTGGCCTTTCTGGAATTGTCAAGTTCTTTTTCTCCTTCCTTTGTCCACACTCCAATGTATGTGTGACCTCTAGAAAAAAAGGACAAAAAAAAACACACAGAAAAGCAGAACAAGGGGTTGCAACTTGAGATCTGGGAGTATTGTCTCAGTAACCATAGCCTTGGGGGGGTGGGGTGGGGGTGGGATGGATGGGGGGCAGCTGTGGCCATGTAGAACAAGATGGAGCTGAAACAAGACATGGGTCTCCCTCCTTAAAACACTAGCTGGCTCTGATCCTTCAGAGCCAACGGATTTCCCGTATTTACATCCCTTATTTATACGCTGCATGTTTGGTCTTCGTGCGCAGAGTGGGGTGGAGGCCCTGGCGAGTGCTTTATGAAAAGCCTGACGCCTCTGATGTGCCAAGTGGAAAGTGGCCACCCCACCCCACCCAACACCCTCACTGTCACTTAGTTTAATTGCATGTAGGACGATTGACGGGGCAAAACTGGAAAAAGGATAAATCCATTGGTGCGGGTCCGCAGGCAGCAGTCACTTCAGCACCGAGGAGGCTTATTTAAACAAGCAGAGTGCTCTCAACCATCATGCCCCCAGCGGGCAAGACATGGAGATAGTTTTGAAAACATTAATTAATCTATAACGTGCCATTTCACCAGGGCACTAAATTAGGACACATCTGTCCAGTTGATGTGGTGGTATATTGGCAGACCATTCTACAATCACGGGGATGCTTGAATTCATATAATCTGATTTTTATCAGAGAAGAACAGCGTGTGCCTCCCCCTCACACACACACACACACACACACACATGCACACACACACACACACACTTTCTCATAGTGTCTTTCTCATCTCAGTTGACATGGGAAGGGTCAGGAAAGAATTAGAGACAGGCATTCAAAGACATAATATGACATGCCACTCTGCATTTCTTCCATAGATGTTACATTGCAACACTACTGACCCCTGGCACAAGGTTAGGTTCACCATCTACAGTACAGTTCAGAGTGGTTCAAGTGAGAGGGTCCTGTGGCAGAAAAATGACTTTACAGTATTCCAGTCACCCACACACATGTAGGTTTTATGGACTCTATATAAACCTAGAATAAATAAATACATGTTCAGGGCCAGAGCAGACTGCTGAATAGCTTTGCCTTGCCTGGGATACATTTTTGTAAAGGATTAAATACAACAATATCAAATTACATGCTGAGGTAATGCAGTAAAATTTTAGACTGACCAAAAATCAAAGCTTTCTCTTAGGCCACTAGCAGCATCCATTCAGATTCATTTAATTTGAAATAATACTGTAACAAAATTGATTAGTTCTAAATATATGTTAACAGTGTTATGAAATTGCTAAATAAACTATAAATTATAATAGGCCAACAGCACCTGAAGGAATAGATATTTAAATATCTCACACTAATCCTTTCATACAAACAGGGCTCCATTGTGTTTCAGTGAGTTGCGTGAGAAAAGAAACTCATGACTATGCTATTTCAGTGCATCTTTGTACACTTACACCCATATAGTTTCTAAATAGAGACATGAATTATTAATGTGAATTGTAAATATATAAATAATATAAAGGCGAAAAACATGTTTGCAGTGCATAATATGTGATATGATAAATGGAATTCAGTGTTTTTTGAAAGATGAGAAAAAAATCAGCTCTCTCCTGTCAGCTAGCTATTTGTGCCCCAGGCAAAACACAGCAAACCTATGGTTAGGATGCTAAATTTTGAGAGAGAGAGAAAATAAGTTGCTTCCTGAAGCTATCGAATGGCTGACAGCATGCACTGTATGTGTGAATGGTAGGCACTGTCTCGTCATTTTATATTTAGAGTTTTACACACAAATCATTTTTCTTCAGATGACCTTACATTACTTTGTGAGACTTTGAAAGAACACCACCCTGTTCCACCCAGAGTTCCCTCCAATATGTTCAGTGACAGAAATGAGCACAAATTGGATCAAGTTTCATTCAGAATTACAGTAATGGTCCTGCTCAGAGCTCACTAGCTTCCCTTCCTTTAAACAGCTGGCTCACATATTAAATGCGATAGTGAAAACAGGCTTCAACGGGGGGTGGGGGGAAGGCAGGGCCAGCTGCTGAAACACACTTTGAAAAATGCTCAGTGTGTAATAGAGGAGCGAGGCTTCAAAGTTGTTTTTAAACAGGAGAACTTTGTGTCTTTTTTTCCCTCTCAATATGCCTACGACGTTCAGGCGACCTCCACCCTTGTGGAGGGCTGTGTGAGGGCAAGATGCTTTAATCTGGGGGTGGGGGTGCTTTCCCTCTCTCTCTCTCTCTTTTCCTCACTCTCTCCCTCTGTCTTTCTCTTGCTTTTGCTCACTCTTCTCACTCTTGCTTCCTGAACTTTACCACAGAGGAAAACAAACACAAGACCAGCACCATTAATAAACGCTGAGGCCCAACCCTGCCAAGCAGATGGTTGGGGAGGCCAGTGTGGGAGCGAAAGAGAGAGAGAGAGAGAGAGAGAGAACTGAACATTTGTAGAGGCAAAAAAAGGGGAAACAAGAGAAACCTAACAGTAGTGCCACAATGTACGCAGGTGAGAGATGTCTCTATAACTTAAGACCCCTCCCCTTGGTCTCAGGAGGCTAGTTTGATGTAAAGCAAACATAACTGCCTCAGAGAGCCACAGCAGTCAGTCTACGAGGCCTCACTAGTAGTTTGACATGTTTTTGACACAATTAAAAGGCCATACACCCTGGGTGAACACTGGTTAGTGTGATGCCAACCATCTGGCCCATAAAAATCGCTAAGCAGACCTGGGAACAGAGGGACCTCGGAGCTGCCTGCCGGCTGCCATCGGAGCAGGCAAGTGCCATAGGCCACATTGCGTGCTACGCCCGGGGTAGCTGTGGTGCTACTGCCTCATAATTGTTGGTTGCGGTGAATGAATCATGCATCCAGTAAAAGTCTTTATACGACCTGTTTAGTTTTTTAAATAATCTTCCACGGAAGAATATGCTAGAGGGAAAAGGAGAAAAAAATAAGAATCCAGCCACTCCTCTGCTCTGAGGCTCTTTTGTTAGGTGAAAGTTCATGTTCTGAAGCTCCAAAGCGATTTCTAAGAATTTATAGCCATTTACCGCCTCAACACTTTATGAACAATGAAGTTGAATGTAAACTCTAAAAGAGAAAGCTCTCTCTCTCTCTCTCCAAGTGATTCTATTTCATCCTTTAATATTTCCTGAAAGTTTATAGCATGCAGGAGAAATGCAGATTTATCTGGAATTGGCAGGGTGACACAAATAAAATCTTGGCCGGAAGTTATGGTCTCTCCCTAACCAAATATGTGGGTTTTATTTTAAGCCTCCTCCTCTGACCCACTTGAATTTCTGTGCTCTGGTGTATGGTTTAGCTGACAGTTTATTCTGAAGGAATTTGCCTTCGTGTAAATGTTTGCTCAAAGAAGTCAGCATTTTTTCCCCTCCTTGGGCTGGCCTTCGAGCTGCTAGTCGCACCATGGCTCTGCTTAAGTTGGCTGACAGCAGAGTTCAAATTATTCCTCATTATCCCTGCTGAGGATAAGCATCAAAATGTGGGATTTCAACACTGCTCCAGGAGAGGAGAATGGGCTCTTGTCAAGTAATGGATGAAATCCAACGATCCAAAAAAAAGAGAAAGAAACAAGATTGATTGATGTGTTTCCATTTGCTCAGCATTCTTTCAGGCCTCTCAGTCTTAACAAAGTTCACTTGTCAAGAACTTTGTTGTGTTCTTGTGACCGAGCGTAGTGTAGTAGTCTATCAGAGATGAACCAAAAAGAATCTACCAATTTGCCACATTAGAAGTTTGTTCCTCACATACTGAGGGCCTCTTCACGCAGTCATCATCCATCGTTCTGTCTGCAAAAAGAACGAAAACAAACGAGAAGAAAAAACTGACACAAAACGACATTCTCCTGGTGAGTGAGGTAGCAGAAGAGTGAATGTTATGCTTTGGGGGCCCATGGCTCATTCCCTGTGACTGCCTTCTTCTTGACAGACAGGTTTGGGCCCTGTAGGTTTATGGTGTGCATAGCCAATGCATCCTATTCCCCTGGTCCCCAATGGAGAATGCCTCACACGCCCTCACACATCAAGGTTTGGGTTCAAATGCCATTTGAGCAGAATAAAAAAGATTGGCGTGTGTGGGCATTGCTTGGCAGTGTGTTATCGGAGCACAAAAAATAGTGTGTGAGGAGACATATACTGTGAGAGACAAAGAGAGAGTGAAAGTGCGAAAGTGCGAAAGAAAGAATGAGGGAGAGAGAGGAGGGTCACAGAAAGAAAAGATCCCCTTCCACAGGCTCCTTCACATGGACATTGAATAACTGCATCTGCCTCATCTGAAAAAAAATCAGCGTTGCTCCTTGTCTTAACCTTCTAACCTCAAATGAGTACCGACCGGTGGTAGAGGCAATGAAAAAGAGAAAGGGAGAGAGAAAAAAAGAAAAACTTTCCTGTGGCCTGTGTGTGTGTGTGTGTGTGGGGGGGGGAGGGGTTGGGAGTTAGTAATAGTGATAGTTACACAAGGGTTGCTTATTGGTGATAAAGTAGTGTCTTCTACAGCATGGTAGTAATATACGCTGACACCGTATCTTTGCTGAGCTATGTCAAGCCTAGCCATGCTACAGGGGCTTGTGCACATCTGCAAAGATACTTGTGAGAATAGCTGTTTTGGGTAATATACACCAGGGGATGTATTGACAGCTTGACAGAAACTATTTTAGAGGTTACTCGGATTATGGTAGGCAGGACTCCTTGGCCTCTTCTCCCCCACACTTAGGAGGTCTAGGTTGGCTGCTTGGCTCCACTGGAGTTTCTAATTGGCTGAGACGGACACACCTACAGCCACTTCTCAGACTCACATTGGCATGCAGGACTCGTTCGCCTGGTCAGAGATCATGCAACACTGTCAAAACACTCATCCTTCCCTCCTTCCCTTTCCCTCTCACTAACTCACTCATTTTCAGATCTCTCTCTCTCTCCACACACACAAACACACAGCCTGCATCAGTTTGTGTTATTTCCATGCTACGAAGTGTGTTGAAGATGACTTGTGTGACCTGTTATATAAAGGCCTGTTTTTTACCCATTAAGCTGGTTAGATTGACTCTTGTTTTCTTGCCTGTGTTATGTCTTTCTATGCCTTATTTTTCTCTCTAAAAACAGGTGTGCGGTTGTCCTCAAGCAACCCCCCTGCCCCTACTCTCTCTGTAGAAGTGAAGCGAAAAGGTTGAAAAGCTAGATGTTGTAATCATTTCACTGATGTTCTGTTCCGTTCCATTTGAGAAAAGACGAAAGAAAAAAAAAAAAAAAAACGGGAGGTGGAGTGTACTCAAGTGTTGTCAAGTAACAAACAGTAGCAGGAAATGTCAGGGTTTCTATTTCTGATCATTAAAGCTGACATTAATTTCCTGAAGCTACCTGCAGAACGAGAGTCCCTGCACGCTCAGAATTAGCGGAGCGGTGGAGGACTGCGGTGTGCTTGATTTGCCTGCACATGTGTTTTCATCACGGAGAGTAGTGTGCCTCTTACTCCCACTGTTGCTTTCTCTCTCTCTCTCCCACACACACATACACACACACAAACACATAGGCAAACACATTTATTTACTTACACAAAAACACTGATACATTTACATACACTCACAAGCACACAAACACACACACACATGCACACACACACACACACACACTAATCAAACAGTGGGATTCACAATTCAATAGCTTGTGTCTCTAGGGTCAACAACATTCTACACAAATCAGGTCTGATATGAGACGATAATTCACGATAACAACCCATGGAGAACATTCATCAGTAAGCAGCAATGTGGCCTAATTCACTGGCAACCGCATTGGCAATTGGATAGGGTGAACTGTGCCAGGATATTCTTTAACAGAGAAGAGCACTGTTCAGCTGAAATATCTCAAATATTCATGCTTCATAAAGTCTTTTCTGTGAGAGCAGAGGCCCTCTGTTCTGTCCTCATGGAAATACATATATATTTATGATAGTGCAGAGGCCGCGGAAGGAGTGTGTGCTGTGAGGTGTGTGTGTGTGTGTGTGTGTGTGTGCTTTGTTTGCCTGAGAATCATTGAATGCTCTTCTCATTACTGCAAACGCAAATCACACTGGCCACAGACCTCTAATAGCTCTTCTTCTTTCAAACACTAGTGTGTTTCCTTTACACAGTGAATATGTAGTCAGTCAGAGTATACTGATTATTTAAAATGTTAACAATGAATGGCATTTCTAAAATTACATTTCCATGTATCAAATCAGTGACTTGAAAACCTTTAAAACCCAAAGCATCAGTCTGTTGTCAACACCTGTCAACTTAATTGCAATTGAAATTGCAGATTGTTTGTCTATTTTTCCTTATCTTTTTTTTCAATTATCTGTTTAGTGTTCATTCAAAAATAATCTATAGAACCATTGTGCTGCTGTTTTTACCAACCTAAGGGTTTTGTACTGTATTTAAGGTTTTGGACATCAGATTACCATTTTTGTCACACTGTGTTTAAGCATTTGCAAATAAAACAACATAAGACATAAAAAAACTAAACAAAACAAAACAATCCAAGTGGAGTTGGACTGATAATAAAGTTTCTCAAAATTATATAACTAGATTTCTGTAAATTCATCACAAATGTGGTTTTGCATCTGAACTCTTCATAGATAAGCAAGCACAGACACACACACACACTCACTCCCACTCTTACTTTGAGCCACAGGGGCCACACATCTTCCAGTGCCTCTGCGATATACTGGTGCCCTGAATTGTCAAATTGTATAGATGTACATACACAAACTACACATAAGCATAAACAAACACACACATGCTTGTGCGTGCACACACACACACACACACACAGACATAATCATACTGTATATTGACAAGTGCTCCTGTTGTGTGAAATATGTTGTAGATAAACAGGAAGACGCATCTTTTTTTTTCACTTCACTTCACACCTGAACTTCTGCCATGACTTGATCTTACACATGCAGTAAAATAAATTTCTAGCACAGCCCCCACCTCAAATATTTGCTTTGTCGATCACCCCTCCTGGCCCCCATGTCAGAGGCGAACCAGGAGCGCAGAGGCAGGAAATGAACACTGTACACAGAATCTGAGTTACTGCCACTAAAGTGGGCCTGGCTATAAACAGAAGTACATCATGTTTCTTTCCGCACGTCACATTGCCTTGGCTGGTTTTGAAATGTGTCATGCAACCATGTGTCACCCACTAAGCCAAAACTTTCAACCCACAAGGTTGTGCTTGAGCATGATGTCCTACAGTTTAAATGAGATATCAGTGCATAGCTTACTGGAATGAAATGAAGAAATTAAAATGTGTGTCAGAAGGGAACATTGTGTCTTGTGATGCCAGAGAGTCACACATAGTTTGTGTGCCAGTAACTCATGAATTAAGTTTTTGGTGTTTTTATTTTCTATGATCTTTCAGTATTTTTATCTCTTTTAGTAGCCTTGATAGTAGTAGTAGTAGTTGATTCATCCACTTCCCATTACCAGGGGTTACAACAAAATAAACTTCAAAGTTAAAGTCATATTACAGCACATTTCAATCCATAGCTGTGTTGTTCAAGGTCACCAAGTGCTATTGGTAGAAAAAAGATTAGCTGCCAATTTCGGTGACCTCGGACAACAGGACTGTGGGTTGAAATGCTTGGGAACAGCCCTTTAAATTGAAGCATTAAGATTTTAGCAGAAGTCTTTGGAAGTGCAGCAAACCCCATTTTTACATTTTTGTTCAATCATTCATTCATTCATTTGGGAAGACACATCGAGGATAAACACAGAAATTATAAAAAGAAAAATGAAATAAACGTAAAATAATATAAATATAAATACAGTCTACTGACTACTCACATCACAAGGACAGTTGTTTACTCAATGCAAAGGAAAATACACATCTATAGTGTAACCCCTAGACAATAACGCCGACCCCTTCATTGGCTAAGAATCATAAAATATAAAATCTACCACATGCCGAATAAGTGTTTGTGATTGGTTCCTGAGTTTTTGGTCACTCATAAATGGGTTGCAATGGACTTGATTCCAGATGGATCTGCAGAACAAATTCAAGGGCGCTAGCAGTGAATCTTGTTTTAGCCATACAGGCTACTTTTTAAGCTCTTTTAGGAGGTCATTCTTCAGGCTCCAATAAATACCAGAGGTTGGCATTGGGAACATGAATTAGAGGACTCAAGGGCTTGTCTTTGACCATGGTTGCAATCAGCAGGATAACAATGCTGCAGAGGTTAAACTCGTGAGAAGAAAATAAGCAAAAAAGATTCCACTATAAGGCTTGGGCTTGTGTTAACCTACAGCCATGCCAAGGCATACCACGAGCTCTTAAATGGCACTGGGCTGAACAGCTATTTGAAGTTTGGTGCCCAGCTGCATTTTACTTCCTGCTGACGTACTCAACACCAACCTTATGGCCACAGTGGGAAAAGCTAAACTCCACCCCCCCTCCCGCCTACTCACCTCCTCCGCCTTTTCCCCTCGCCCCCCTCTCCCCCAACACGTCCTGTCCAGGAAGTCACAGGAAACAGTATTAGTGATAAAATCAAATAAACTCTCCGGGCCCTTGCGGGGGTGAATGACGTGGCCCAGGAGCTGTTTGGATCGATGAGGGTTACAGCTAAGGTTGCAAACGCAATTCCAACAGCCCCAACCCCATCCCCCCCAATCCCGCCCCAACACACTCACACACACACACACACACACACACACACACACACTCCTGAAATCCACTCACCCTCTCACCTGTATGATAACACTACTGCCCAACACACTAATTCCCTGTCCTCTTCACCCCAATCAATCCACTGTTTTCTGTCCTCAATTGCACAGCAGTCACTTTGTGCACTAAGGAAGGGAAGCAGGGGGAGGAGGAGGGGCACGTTGACAAGATGTGCTTCTGTCTGCTATGTTTATCTCCTCAGCTCTAAATGAAGGGGAGATTGCCAGGTCACAGTGTGGGAGTTTTTTTTTCCTTTTTCCTTTCTTCCTTTTCTTCCTCTTATTCTTCATTAGAGAGAGAAAGCAAGGTCTTGGGGGAACATTTGGTATACATTGTGTTCTTGTTAGCCTTTGGAGAGAGAGAAGGAGGAGGAAGAGAGAGGAAGGGAGGGAGAGAGAGAGAGAGAGAGAGAGAGGGAGGGGTGAGCAAGAGCCAGGGAGTGAGTCATCCCCAGAAGATATATAACTGTCCTTCGTGGCCATTTTCCCCCCTTCCAAACACCGCCCTTCATGAAATGAGTGAAAGTGAACATTGATCGCGCTCGAGTGCCCCTCTTAGTACTAATAAATTAGGATTGCTTATGGGCATGAAATAGTACATTGTACCTCTTAACAGCTGTTAAAAAATACAGCATGTGCTAAATGTGAGTGGATTTGCTAATATTTCACATGCTATCTGATTTACCAGAGCTTTCACAGTTCCAGGGTCTTTTTTTCTGCATGTGGGAAAGCATGATTATTAAAACCCCATAACGTCTTTATTGTTCCAGGTATTTTTGACACATTTAAGCACATTTCTCAGAGGTGAGGAGTAGACATATAGTGAAAGTAAAAAAAAAAGTTTCAGCTTTGGGCTGTTGTTTTTTTTCAGGTATTAGTGTGGATATTGCATTAAAGCCTTTAAAATCTCACTCGCTCTACATGGCTTTTATTGCCATTAGGTCTACAAAGATAAATGCAGCTAAAAAAATGTATGTCTATTACTTCCCAGCCACATATGTACAATTCAAATATTTTAAACAGCCCATTTAAGATGATTTGTCCTGAGCTGCTTGAATGATTATGAGCCTTGTCTGTTGATTATGGCAGGGGCAGGAGGGCTCAAGACTGCATGGCACGTTACCTATTATCATGCCCCATGCATTCCCAATGACAAAGGAACAGAGAACGAGAGGGAAAACGAATAATATGGTTGACTTCTGCAGTCTCTTACTCCAGGGGGATGAGAAATTATCTATGCATGCTGAGTTATAAGAGCTCCCCCTCTGTTTGATGTACAGATAACATTGTGAAATGACAGTATTATAGGTTATGGTGATGGGATCACTGATAACAATTTTGTGACAGGACACCATCAACCACTGCAGAATCTGCATCTACATAGGGTTGCTTCCCTACATGTCTATCATGGTGCTACAATGTGCTCAGAAAAGTCGTGTTCACACCAAGAGCTAATAATGCTGTAAAACTGCTGTTGTTACTTATCAAGCATTATTGATAAAATATCTGTGTTTGCTCATGGAGTTACCATTGCCATATCATTTACAGCAGAAATGGGTCATAGCTGATTTTAAAAAAGTTTGAAGCTTTTTTTGTCGTTCTAGTCGCCCAACTCTTGTTGCTTTTGTAGCTTTTTGTCACCACAAAGTGCATTACTTCCGGCGTTTTTAAAGCTTTAGTACCTCTTGGCGTGAACATACAGTTGCCTAATGCAACAAAGGTGAGGATAACAGTGTTTGTGTGAGTGCAGTGCTCCTGATATGCACAGCTAGTGTGTGCCGGTCACAAATCAACCACTCCTGCACATGGCAGAACGCAGGGGCAATGTCAAGGCTGCAAAATTAAACAAACGTTTCCCAAGTTAAGGCTGTTCTGTTCTGCAGCAAAATGGAGGTCAGCCTCGCTGACAGGCGGAGGCTTTGCATCTGTTTTCCCTATCAGTCTTTCCATCTTCTTTTCCTTTAGCTTCTTGTCTTCCTCTTTCTTCCCTCTCAATTTCCTTCGCCCGACCCTGATCTCTACCCTTGCCCTCCTCTGCCCTGTTGTCTCCTGCTGCTGCAATGCAGCTTCTCGCTGACCTGTGTGCGCTTTTAAATCACAATGCCAGAAATAGCCGTACGACTTAAGCAGCGACGGCACAGAGCCTGATCTCGGGGGAGTTTTCCAGAAGAATTTTATCTCATCAGATGCCTCTTCACATGCGAAAACAAGACGAAGCAGGAAAAAAAGATTGTTAATAACTGTTAAGTACACACTCTCCCATGGCTTTGACAGCCCCAGTTATAAAGTGCTTGTCAGAGACGTCCGAGAGGGAAGCAGTGTTTATGTTTACAGATGAACAAGATAAACTGCAGTTGTTTGTACGAGTAGTCATCATGTTGACCTATTATGTTCAAGTTATTAGGCTGTAGAGTTGTTTTTGTGGGTACAATTTGCTTTAGTTTTCATGTAGCCCAACAACTGTGAAAATGAACTTTGATTTTGCCAATACCTAGAAATTAGTGTTGTCAATTGATTAAATTAATCTAATGTCTAATCTAAAAAAAGTTAATCACAATTAATAGCAATTAGTCACACATTTCAGATTTCTCCTTGACATGCCCCTGGTTGGCCCAGGCTTCAGCAAAGTGGCACTACTCGGATTCCTTCACACCCATGAAACGTGAAAGAGTGTAGTTGCCACAGATTGTCTATGACAGGGGTGCCCAGGGGTGACCAACCACATGATTTTTTAAACCCCTCCCAGCTTCAAATCTAACATGGTTTGGCCTTTTCCTTGTACTCTCATTCAATGTGTGCGTCAGCTCTTTTAAAAATGCCATGTTATGAAGCATCTACAACCGTCATTATATTGGTTGTATTCTGTGAATAATGTCAAAGAGAAACTCTTGGAATCTTAACGAGAATTTGAAACTATGGCAACTGTAGCCTATGTTACTTTGCCTACATTAGTGTGCAGTCAACTTTCAGATAAACAAGATCAGGTGTTGGGCGTATTGAACTTCTTCTTAGTGACCTGCATACTTTATGTTGCCTTAAAAGAGAAAAAAGGCCAAAGACTCCATTTACCGCAAGTTAGGCAGTAGTTTGCAGCAGATGCAGACTGTCGGTGCCTTGTCGTCATCATTTTCCTGTCATGGTTCTGCGTTGAGTGTGTCTGTGTTCAGGTAGCAGACCTCACCAAATTGCTTTGAGTGGAACTATCTACCCTTCGATCACGCAGTCGAGTCTATTAAATTTCTTTGTCATGCTTTCATTTTGTTAACATTATTGTTAAATGATACACTACATATGATACACTGTGTATTTCAGCAACCTTGCTACAAAAAATATATCAGAACTATTTACAAGGTTTCTGGGCAGACAGTTTATGTTCTGTTAACAAGTAAACTTCTCATGACTGCCTACAAAGTATTGTCTGCTGACGAAGCTACAAAGTCTATTCAGGGACTAGCATGTTGCTAATGGTGCCTACAGTGAGCTGCTGAAATACACTGGCAAACAAAACGAAGCGAGTGGACGAACTCGACCAATCACAGCCCTTGCAGTGTGTGTAAGTGGAGGGGAGGGGGGTGCTGGAGGGTAGTGTGATATATGAATCTGCATGATTCATTTGTGGTAAAAAGAAATAACTTAAATTTGTTACATTAATCACATGGGTTAATGCATTTACATTGACAGATTACTAGAAATAATCTTGTAAACCTTAATAAAAACTAAAATAATGTCACAGCTGAAGAAAAATGTGAAAGAACTGTCTGAGAAGTTTACACAAAGTTACATAGAAAAAAGAGATTAGGTTTAAACTGTCATTTCACTGAATAGAAACAAAAAAATAATCACCAATGTAATAAACCTGAAACTAAACTGAAAAAATCAACTTAAACTTAAATATAAGATTTATGATGCACAACATATAGCACTGTTTTGGGGGATTTCAAACATACTTGTGGATTGTTTTACAATAGCCTTAATATTTGGATGGTGCAAAAGAAACAATCTAGACACAGATCTTCTCACAATCACAGGCCTGTATTTCCATGTTGTTTTGCTGAGGGGGAAAAATCAAAGAGGGTCATGACTGTTTAAAATTGATTTCACATGGAATCAGACACAGCCAACTTTTGTCATCCTGTGACCATGCGGCTGCAATGCAGTTCTAACTCACTTAAAGTTCTTGTGCTGCTTGCCCATGCCAGAAAGCCCCATTTCCTAATTTCCTAATTTATTTGAGATAATCTAATACGTCAAACACTATACATTATTGTTTAGTATGTGTTGCGCTGTGTCTGTGGGATACTATGTGACAGTGTGTGTGTGTGAATGTGTGTGTATGTGTGTTTATATATAGCCCATGTTTATGTAAATGTACATGCATGTTAAAGCCTTTCTGTAAATAGTGTTCTTGTATGTGTGTATATGTGTGTAGGTCTATGTTTGTCTGTGTGTGTTTGTGTGTGTGTGTGTGTGTGTGTGTGTGTGTGTGTGTGTGTGTGTGTGTGTGTGTTTGAGTGCATGCATGTGTGCAAAGCACAAGCTTTACACGTGAAGACTTCAGTTGTCACTCTTCCCACCTGCAGTACTGTCATAAAACAACACAGCTGCCCTTTGACTCATTTTTAGCCAGTTGCCACTAGTCAAGTGGTTTCTTTTCCTTCCTGTGTTTAGCATATCCGCATTCAGGCTCACATACTCATGCCGTGAAGCCACAGTGATTATCTACCCTGATGTGCAGATAACTTGGTTTTCTACTCACTAGAATACAGAAACAGTGTGAAATAAAGTTTTGCTTTGGATAAAAGCATCTGCCTAGAACCAATATACATAAACATAAACATAATATAAACATACATGTAAACAGAAACATACTGTAATTAAGTTACCCATATGGAAAAATCCTGTTGAGACCATATTTTACATCCTGATATAAGGATATTTTATGTCCTGATATAAGGACCATGAACAACCCATAATTTCTATAATCCCAGACAACATTTTTATGTGTGTAAAACTGCCTTTCTGCTGGATTCAATGGATTCAATGGCTCTGAAGTGTTCATGGTGGTTTAAACTTTCAGGAGGCGTCAGATAAGGTAGTTGTTGCACAAGAAGAACTGCCTGCCTGCCTGCGTGTGTGTGTGTGTGTGTGTGTGTGTGTGTGTGTGTGTGTGTGTGTGTGTGTGTGTGTGTGTGTGTGTGTGTGTGTGTGTGTGTGTGTGTGTGTGTGTGTGTGTGTGCGTGTGTATGTGTGTGCATCTGTGCTTGTGTGGCTGTTGAGCCACAGTCATCAGCACATAACTGGAACCCATAGTGCAGAGCCAAGGGGAGTTTGTGTTTCTCCCTCACAGCCTGCGTTGCGTGTCTGATTGAAGCCATCTTTATGTGGGTGGGTGGAGAGGGGTGCTTTGCGGTGTGGTGCAGAGGGGTGGGGGCCACTTCTCTTTGTACTGTGGCTGGGCTGGGTGTTGAGGGGCCAGAGGGAGGGGTGGGGTAGTTGGGAGTGGAGCTGGCCAGGCAAGCATGCGACTGCACGTAAATCAAAAATATGGCACAGCCCTCAAGTAAGTCTGCCGCTGAGTAATTGAATCTCCTGGATTCATGGAAGCGCAGGCAGCTGGGGCTTGCAAAGTGAATATTCCATGAATGTAGAAGTCATTGAGAATCCCCCTGCCCCATCCCATTACAGACACACACACACACACAGACACACACACCCCAACCCCTAGCTGATAACATAAGCTTCTTCTTTGGGGGTCCATCTCACATGACTCTTTTAAATTAACATATCACCACTCGACCTGAACACAGAGTGACAATTGAGAAATCTCATAGTGAGTTTGCCAATAACTCGAGATTGCCATTCTGGAACGGGGGCTAGATTCCAAGCAACAGTTGCCTAGTGATGCTGAAAGAGAAGGGGAGGGACATATTAGCAGCATCAGGAACATCTGATTTTTATGTGAGTCGGATGGAGGGTATTATAAATCTACACCTTCAGAGGGTTCGCACTTTGTCTTGATGTGCCTCCTGGAAAATACTTTATTTAAGTTATGTTATTTATGTTAAGTGTAGAAAACGCTCATGTGTGTGGATTTGGGGAACTGATTTCTATCCCACCCATTTCTAAACACTGCCAAACCACATATGGTATATGCTGTATATATCAATATATATATATAATTTTCGGAGAACAGAGAACAGGCATTTATAGTGTTATGTCATGAGGTTTTCTCAGGTCAGACTGTACATGTGTTGCTTAAAATGGAACATGGTGTAAAGTAAAACAAGAAAGCGAGAGATGCAAACTGCTGGCCATCGCAATGCATGTAATTTATGATCTGAGACACTATTTTGGTCCAAACATATAGCATCTTGACATGATCTATGTCAGAGTTTCCAATCCGTGTCAACATTACCACATGACCAACTTCAAAGAGTCACATCTTTGAGTAAATAATAACAAAAACAATAACAATAACAACATACTTTTGAGCTGCCTCATAACACAGAGATATCGCTGTGATAACTCTCCACATGGAACAGCTTTTACACATATGGTCATCCTCAAGTAGTTAGGCACACGTTCCATAAAAGGTCATTTGGTGTGTATTACAGATACGCTTAAGCTGTCTATATGGATCGTTGTAGTTATGCCATATGCTTTTCTTGCAATGGTTGAGATGACTTTCATCAGAATTGCACATAGAGCACTTTAAGGTGAACATGTTGGAAATGGGACATGTGAGGGAATTCCAGTGGATGTCATCTGGAACACGGCCATGGAACACATTATTCCTCTTTGTCTCAGGGCAATTATGCCAGAGCCCCACAGCAAGCATATTTCTGCAATTGAAAACCACATTCCTGAGGCAGGAGATTTTTCTATGCATGCATGCCTTCAACGCTTCGAAGGGGTGTAATTCAGGGGGTGTTCACAGAAAGGAGGCTGTTGAAAACCCCACCCCGACCCCCACCCTACCCAACCCCACCTGACTCCCACCCTTGAATTGATAATGTTTTTTTTCCATTTTATATAGCCAGTGAAATAACAGATTTAATCAACTGGCTTCCAGAGGTTTACCTGGTGCAGCCATTTCAGTTCACAAATATAGTGAGGGTTAGATGTAGAAGAAGACGCTGTTGTGGGTTCGCAGAAACCGCACAACTGTCCATTGTCCTTTTTCGTCCTGTTGTGTCTGAATGTTTCCTAGCTTAATATATCTGTCTACTATCTTGATTACACCTGCCTTTAAAAGGCGGAATTTTTTTATGCCAAACGTGCGTTAAATGCGTATGTTGTCACCCTCAGGTTTGGTACATACTGTGGAATATCTAATCAATCACGCCCATTTTGTCTGCTGGAAACTTCCACATTTTCTCTGACCCTCCCCATAATACATATGCAGGAGTGAGACCACTTGCCTGAAGGACACAAATTGCGCTTTTAGTTTGTAATAAAGTGGTAATAGCGAAGATTTAATGCCTGGAACATGCTTTTGTCCATCTGGCCCCAGGTGAGTCTTCCTGAACGTCAGCCTGTATGGAGGTCACCATGTCTGTATGAAAGGTTGGGCAGAAGCAGATTTAAACCGCAGTGCTTCAAAGCTTTAACCGGATTTAAGAGGCTGACCTTCAAACGGGATGGTCTGATGCAATGTAATGCATTGGTTGCATTCTGTCACTGGTCACTCTCGCATACAGGACTGAACCGAGGCCAGTGTCACGCAATCAGTTCTTACAGTTGTGCAAATGTGGGGAAAGGATGCTGACTTCAAGATGGCACTATAGGTTTACTATAGATTAGGCAAACAGAATGATACAGTTTGTTAGAAGAAGGAAAAAGTGTGCACACATCCACCAAAAATGTATCAGGCGCCAGACAATTGTTAGGTTTAAGAGGAAGTAATGGCTGTACACTGTGACTCCAAAATATACTGTATTTCTCTTCTCTTCTCTCTCCCCCCTCTCTCTCTCCTCTCGCTTACTCTCTCTCTTGTGAGGGTAGCATTTCTATCTTCAGGATCTTACTCAGGACATGATCCCACATGTAACTGCATATAACTGTATACTTTCATAATTAGTTAATTAAGGGCACAGGAAATAAAATGAAATGCTTTTAGGTCTTTTAAGTAAAGCAGTACGGCATGATCCTACCTGGAGTATATGCTCGAGATGCATACTGTCAGCAGTGACTTCAATTCCTACAAGAATTTATGATCATATCTATATGCTAATAAAGCCAATAGCAGCATTAACTTTCCTTCTTTATAAAACCCTGTTCATGCTACCAGAGTCAGCTTGATGACCTGGCTGGTGACTTGCTCCACAATTTCTGGGACTGTGGTGCTTGTTACCATTGCCACCCACATCCTAAATCCTCCATATTTTCTCAATACGTTGAGTTGAGAGTGATGAGAAAACACTGATACCAGTGGAATGTCAGAGCTTGTCAATATAGGGTTATATAGTCCTCTTCTACAATCTAACATGGCTTAAGTAGTAGACTATTTGGATTCCTGTGTAATGCAATGCTTAACTAAACAGTGAAAGTGTTATCATGAAATATACAAACTCACCTTGACTCTACCAAACTCACATTGAGCAGCATCCATACGTCAAAGAGAATGCCATCACTCCTCTACAGGATCAGCTGACCCCTGCCAAAAAAGTCCGTCATTTAAGCCTCTCTGAGTCAGCTATTACGAATCTGACCTACTCTGATGTTGTCAGGTGCTCTGAAGGGGTTAATGCTGACCAATGTGGTTAGGTGCTAAAGGCTCTGTTCAGCTGTGGGGATGTGAGATAAAGAAAGCAAGAAAGAGTGTGTGTGAGAGAGAAAGTGTGTGTGTGTATGTGTATGAAAGAGATCAAGAGATTGAGAATGATAAATTAGACCTGAACCCTGGGTGAACTCTAAAACACACACACACACACACACACACACACACATGACCAGGGCGGTTAAAGCCACACAGAACAAATGTATTATTAAAGTACCATCTGTTCAGCTTCATTCAATCTGATATGGCTTAGTCTCAGTTCACCTGTGTTCAAACATGATATGCCTTATTCCAATGTCTGCGACCCTGAAATACAGTTTAAGTTTTTTTCTTTCTTTCTCAGTCCAGCTTCTTCAGGGGTTGAGTTGTAGTCCCTGTCATAAGGACCATTGCCAGGTATAGATATGGAGAAGTGTTTATACAACAATGGTTCAACCAGCAGGCCTTGAATCGATGAATTTGGCATGACCTTTGTTGCTTATTCTTTTGTCAACCCATTGAGATAAACCAGACACCTCCATCTTCGCCAGTGTATGTTTTAAAGTAACAGCTCTTTGAAAAATGATACTTTGCAGCTTTATCTTCACAAGAGAATATACCAGAACGTCAACACATATCATAGTGATCCTCCCACACTTAGTCGCTTTTTTCCAAGAGGGGAAAATACTCTTTATAAACAGCTGCAAACTTTGGATCTCTGATGTTGCCAGGCAACAGGGGGTGGAAGGGACAGGGGATATACTGCCATTGGTTAAGCCCCTCAACCCAGGTGTTTTTGTCAAAGCTGCGCAAGCTTGGGGAGTGGGGTGTGTGGGTGTGTGTATGGGAGGGTGGTCATGGAAATTAACCCTCATTTTTGCCCACAATGGCCATCCCATAATCTCGTAAGCATGTCCAATTCTGAATAGTTCACCCAGGGTTGTCTTTTTTTCAGAGATGTGGGGAGAAGCCAAAGTAGTGTGATAGGGTGGGACGGGATGTAGCAGGCCTAGTCCCTAGCTGCAGTTATGAGGCAAGAAATGGCCTGGATTGACCGTGAAAGACTGTGACATGAATAGAGCTGGCAGTAGCCAAGGAGAAGATGCCAGTGCACACTAACGCCATTCTATGGAGATTTATGAAAAGCTGCCAGTGCCAAAACATGCCAGAGTAAAAGGAGCTCCTGTTGTAACTTGATAGCAGCTTCAATACTTTTATGTAACATGTTGGCACTGAAGAAGGGCATGGACATGGGAATGCAAGTTGTAAGATACTAAAGACAGTTGGAAATATGGATTAATAGCTATGCATACTGTAATCTCAGACACTAAAACATATATGTGATAGTTTTGTGTGTATTCATAAACAAATACCTGCTACAAAGCCAAGAATGCTCTGTTTGTCGATAGATAGATAGATAGATAGATCCATCATACTATTTTTTGGCTGACATGACACAGAGAAGAGAGAAAAACTGGAGTAGGGCAGCCATTTTAAACTTGGCTGAAGCTAATTTATTACTTCCTGAGTCCTGAGTGTAGGCCTGCATCAGCCCCCATGTCAGTAATACGGCTCTCATTGTGTAGTCTTTTTATTGCCGAACGTTGATGTGAAAAACTCCATCAGTAAACCTGCTTGCTGAAATGAGTAAACATTTTTTTTCCTGTTTTGTTATTTTTTTGTATTACTTGTAAAGCCACACAGCTACTGTATGTTTTAGACTGTTCACGACAGAGCGAACATCAAAACAGGACAGTGCAGTGATTTATTGAGTGGTGACGTGGAGCGCGATGTTTACTGGATCTGGGAGTGCTTACCGTAAGAAGGCAAAAAAAAAAAAGCACTGGGGTGAAGAGGGCTTAATCATGGCCTTTAATAAACACACTGCATGTCTTGGATAAGGATAATATGGCCTTCTAGTCTCCAAAGTAATTTTCTCTATAAATATGAAAGAAACGGTAGCATATGAAAAGCTAATTAAGCTTAATTGAGGTATTGTTACTAAAAACAATACTCTGCGTGCAAAAAATATTTTGCTCACCACCTCCAGGCTAAAAAAGTACTTGTAATTGGTCTTTGACTCATCATTTTCCTCATTGAAAATAAATAAATTTAGTTCAGCTTTGTATGCAGTTCTATCACTGAGCTCTGTCAACCAAAAACCTGTGCCATTGCAGCGATGCAGAGGGTTAAAGTGTAATCAAGTGAACTGACAATTTAGCAAAAAACAAAATGAAATTTGCCATCGGCAATGGGCTTCTGTACCTGCCCGATGAACTCTGTGGCACGGCACGGGCTCAGAAGTTTAAAGCATTCGGCTCAATCCTATCATGCTACCTGTAAACACTATGGGACAGAGGACAAGCAAAGTTAAATAAGAGACCAGGCTGGGGGTTCAACAATCTGATTAGTTCACAGGCTTATAATCTGGACCTCTGCCACAACATGCCACCCCAGGACAAAAAAGCTTGCCAGGAGAGGATTGGACTACTTTCGCCTTCTCAGGGCATTGGCCTAATTAAACTCACACATCTTAAAGGCAATATGGTGTCCACACCAAACCAACAGTAGGTGTTTCAAAGAGTGTGATCCTGTGCCTCCAAAGCAATTCAGTTACACTGAATATTTTCCTTGAATCACTTCTAAATGCTCTGAATATCTATATGTGTAGGAGTGTAAGAGTATAAGAGTGATTTTTGTCATTTTAGTATTTGTTTTAGACAGATATTTAAACTCTCTGTGACCATACAGTGAATCAAACTGTAAGTGACTTTAATGTGATTAATGTCAGACACATATGGTTTGCAAAGTCACAATCCCCTGAATTTCACAATGAATAAATGCTTGACAGATGAATGGACCTCAAAATCCTAATGCTTCAATGTGTTTCCTTGGTTTCAGTCACAATTTAAACATATGGTATTTATTATGAGACTTGTTTTCACAAAGGAGAAAATGGACCAGTTGATTTGAAGTATTTGTGGTTTGAGGAATTTTGCTTTACAGGATTCCCACTGTAAGTCTAACCTAAAATTCCATGACTTTTCCGTGACTTTCCCTGACTTAAAAGCAAAATTTCCAAGACCTTCACTATAATTAAGAAATAAGCCCCAAGAGGCCGTTCTATACCATGAATAAAGCACAGCTAAGGGGTATTATTAGGCATGAAGCCAGCAGAGCAAATAGTTAATTTTGGTTCCTGGCCAAGTGTAACTCAGTGGGCCTGTAGATCTACTTGAGGTGTAATCGGTTTTGGTAACTATCTCTTCCATTCCCGCTATGCAGTACATCTAGCTGTACAATATACTGCCTTAACTCAAAAACCACAACATCTCAAGCAAAAAATATCTGATTCGCTGGTTTTCCATGTCTGGAACAGGCTGTACTGACATTCCATGATTTCCCTGAAATTCTCTGACCTGTGGGAAGCCTGGATTTATCTAGTGCATTTCATATGCGATGCAGCTTTACAAAAGTAGCAGTAGAAATCAGCAAACAAATGAAAATATCAGACGAGATAGACATAGGCAGGGCATGGCAACGCAAGTTTATTTATATAGTGCATTTCATACACAAAGGCATTTCAATGTGCTGTGATCACGTAGATCACTTAACTGCCAGTTGTAATAGCATTAAATGGTGTTGAAGGCTTTATTATTATGGACTTATTACTAATGGCCTTGTGAGGTTATACCACCTGTTGCCATCTTTCACAACATGTTCTGGGACATTCGTTAATCAAGTCTGATATGTCTACCATTCCAAACGTGAGACCTTGAACGTTTCTATTTATGGAGACACTCAGAAGCTGTGGGAAAGATAACAAAGGAAGATCTACATAAATATTATTCAATGTTTAAGTTTTGAGATTGTTGATATGTTTAATGTAAGATATTTTAATAAAGAATATATTTTTGGATTTGTTTTTGATGTTCTGTCTTATTTAACACTGACAAATAAAGCAGATTGTATCTTCTGAATTACGTGCCTGCAGTTTTAAGGTATGACCATATTGGAACTCAGTGTCTAACAGCTAACAAAAATCCACATGGAAATATCAAAGGCTGAGAATGCTGAAAATGAAATATTACTCTCAGCAATAATGGATTATGACTTTTCAAGTAGTGTTTTGCAATAGTTCATAGAGCAATAGTTCATAACTTTGATTCACTCCAGGACTTTTATGGACAGTTTATTTTCTTAATTTCTATTTTGTAAAACACTATCAACTAGCCTTCTGATGTGTGAATTACCAATGTGTAGATAATCTTTTTGATCAAGTATTTTTGAGTAATTTGATAGGGCTGTTATATGTGCTAATGTGGAAAAAAACAAGGCTTCACAGTTTTCCTCTGCACAGGTGGAGTGGCTGCAGTTATCGAAAAACACCCGCCAGGACCTTGTGTCCTGTCATTCAGAGCTACTCAACGAACATCCCCAAATCCCTCCAACAGATCAACCAAGGGGCCTGGCCAAACGGTGAAAAGATCATCCCCCATCAACACCTGTTCTCTACCCGCAATTACCCCCCCTAAGCTACACTTCAGTGAGCTTTGCTGTGTGGGCAGCTGGGATGATACAGTATAAGAGATTCACTCTGCTTCACTCTGCTTAAAATCACACCAAGTAGTTCTAAAGATCTGTGATCACTAACTGCTCAACCCTCTTTGGTAGTTCTTTCATTTTGAAGTAGTGGCGTGAAATTCATTTTTGATGACTCCCTGACTCACAGGATAAAGTCTCTGACGTTGCCGACTCATGGTCTTAATGTCTGGTATTACGCTCTTTAACTTCCCATGGGTAGGAGCATGGCACTTTTTGGCACTTTCTTAAGTTTTAGTTTAGTTATGGGCCCTGATGAAAAGGGGGTATCCAAAATGCTTTAAAAAGTGAGGACTAGCATTCAAGCTACCACCTTGCACCGGATAACTGAAGTCTCATAAGATATGTTTTGACAAGCACAAAGTATTTTTGAAATGGTCAGCAAAACATATATTTGAATTGTCATTGGAAAGCCATTTTTTGAATATCCACATACAGCATTTCAAAATTCTTGTTGAGAAAAAAATCAAGTATATCTCTTTTCTGTAGTGGTCAGCACTAAGAAAGTTTCTTAAATACTAAGAAGTTTATTAAATATGTCTTTTGGTGTGCGGTGAAAACTTCTACTATATGTTTGCATTATATTTCAGTCTGGGAAACAGAACTACATTGTGTGTATGTGCTGGATGGCTAGGCACATGTGCTTATATGTTGTTCATATGACCATATACGCCATCGGCATAAATATAAATATGATGCCAAAACCAGTTGCCCCTGACAAATTGCCTCTAAAAGTGTCAAATTATTGCAAGGTGTTGCTTGTATCTTCTCTGTCCCATGTTAAGGGATGAGAGTCAAATGCTAGACAAGGGCAAGGCAAGCATGCGCTTTATCACTGTATGTTCCCGAGCAGCAGTGTGTGTCTTTATCTAGATTTACCATGCCTTCAGGGTACTAACAGAGAAAAATTAATTCATCCCAGCATCTCAGAAATAAAAAAAACAGAACAGAACAGCTAGCAGCTCTTGTTAATGACCTTTAAACGTCACCCGCAGACAAACAGATATCCATTAATGTGTGTTTGGCCTTCATTTGAGTGAAAGCCTGTGCTTAACCGAAGACCAGCATCCAAATGATAAGGCCTCTATACACATACATTTGCATTAAAAGCAACTAGCTGGCATGGCTTTTGCATTAACCTGGCTTTTCTGTGGTGGCTTTTTTTTCAGATGCAAGACTTAATTGACCTCATTGGATGAGCAAATTACCCCGGGTTTTCACCCTTGACAGCCTCCATTTGATGATGCTTCATTAGTGGTGCACTTTCGAAAGCCTCTCTCTCTCGTTCTCTCTCTCTATGCCACTAATGGCACAGACACAGCCGTGGCTGCAGCATCCAAATCCCGGCCTGATGAAACGTACCACACATCTGTGGCCCCCACGTGTTCTGCCATCCTGCTCTCGGGAGCATTGGAGCATTGGAGCAACAAGCGAGAGCGAGCCCTCGGACAATCCAAGAGAGGTAAATCCACTCGTATTAACGTTATACAACTCAGCACTTAACCCCACTTACCAAAGTAAGTGCATTACCATCTAATCAGTTCCTGCCTTCAGTCATTGGCACCTACCTCCCCCCACACTTGCCCCATCCCTCTATACCCACAGATGGAACAGCGAGTCACACTCTACTCTAGTCAATCGGCCACCGGATGTGTACAACTTTCAGGCCTTCGTGAGACACACTGAGGGCAATACACTGTGTGAATGCTAAATGTTTGGACGATAAAAAGCATGTCTGCTATTTCTTTTCCATAATGCAGTGTAAATCTGAAACGTATTCAGAGATTTAGACTTGCATTTTAGGTGAACTTCATTCACTAAAAGAAATTCTATGCTTTCCAAAAGTTTCCAGTGCCAATTTCGCAGTACATTCACCCTTCATTTGAGAATAGACAGGCTAAAGGCACAATACCATGCCAATAATAAAACCGGTCTGAAGACTCTTATCTGATCCTTGGTTTTCTTTCTGATTGTGAAGCTATGCAGAGATATCGTGTCTTTCAGTGCCTCCCAGTCTGAAATGCTAAGTATAGCAGAGCAATGGCAGCATGAAATCAGTCAGAAAGTCCCTCCAGGCAACAAGATAACCGCCACAGTTGAACTAATGAATGCCTGCGTGTTTGCACAGGTAGAGCCATGTGTGACAGCTGTTTCACATACTGTATTTATGCACACTTTTGTCTGACTGCCTTGGCGTGTTAAGACACTTTCCCTCAAGCGAGGCATGTTCATATTTTTTATTCTCCCTTCTCCTGAAGAATCACCAAAGGACATACAAGAATCACCAAGGATATACAAACTCTTTGCACTATGCATTCTCTATACAGTTTGTCTGTGATGTCAAAATTTGTGAACTGTTTTTTTCCCCTCTATGCACACAGGATTAACTATTCACCTCCAGTTTGGAACATTTAAGTTCATGTTTGGGCTCATTTCAGACTTAAATCTCATTTGGAGAGGACTATCGTTTGCATGAATGTCAAAGTTCCCTGTTGCGGTTTCATTTGAGAGAGACGTTTTCAAATCCACGGACATCTAACACTAAGAAGGGGTAAAATATTGCATGTGCGGATTAAGATGTTACAAGAGATTGTGTGCATAACCCTTTGGCACCGGTGCCACAAATTTTATGGAAGTGTCTAAATCCAGGATCCCTCTCTCCTCTCTCTTTCCTTCTCTCTCTCTCTCTCTCTCTATTTTCCCTCTCAGTGCTTTAGCTCAGGAAAAAAAATCCAGGACAGCAACCTCAATAATCCATTTTCAGTGGTACCAGGAGATTTCTAACCCTGTGAGTCGGGCTCGCAGTGGATTGCCAGCATTCGCTCTGGCCAGATGACATACAGAGGCCTCTTATGCAAGCCATACCAGCTGTGCTCTGTACTGTGCTGCAAAGATCAGCTTTACATAAGAGGTCTTCAGATGTATTTTTTTATTATTTGTCAGACAAAAGTGCAGTTTGGAGGGGAGAAAAACAGGATGGGTTTCAAATTTATGGTGGACAACACACTCTGAAGGTTGCAAAAGTACCGTCAGCAGACGTTTTGCAATCTTTTAACAAGTGATATGGGTGATAACACTTTATGTCCCTGTTCCTGTTGACAATGTCAGTAGGTTAACCCACAGTAGCCCCCGGGTATTTGTTTTGAATGGAGGCCAAGTATATTCAAACCAAAACATGCACATGGTGTAATGAATGGCTAAATAGCTTTAGAATGCAGATAAAGAGTCTTTAATAGTTAGGGATGTTGGGAAATAGTACACTAACCTGTGTTTGTGTGTGTGTGTGTGTGTATGTATGTGTGTGTGCGTGTGCATGTGTATGCCTGTTTGTGTGCCTGACGGTCTGTCTGTGTGTGTCTGCAAAGAAACCTTTTGGCAACAGTAGTAGTTCTGTAGTTCTCAACAACAATTTTTAACATTAACATTGCCGTAAATACAATGTTTCAGTAGTTCCCATTACCATATTAATGCTCTGTGGAACTGACACGTTCTTATGTCAGCCTGTGCGTTGTTTTGATCTTTCTCAGAGAGCGTACAAATTTGCATGTTATTAATAATTATCATTCACATATGTCAAAACCTGTATGTGAGATGGATGATGGTTTTGACATATGAAAGAGACTTTGGTTAAATTGGTAAACAGAAATTTGAACTAAATATGGCCAGTGTGCCAGTGCTGTGTTGTACTGGTATAAAGGTTATGTACGTCACCACTGTAACCATGGCAAACTTACATTTGAATACTCACTGTTAAATATTGTCAGTGCTTGTTTTCAAAAAAGCGTAAAAGTATATGCACTTTGGCTGGACATGACATTTCTCTCATTCAGACCACTCTGTTTCTTCACGTAATGAGGCTGTGATTTGGTGAATATGCGCCCGAGCTGCCAACATTATGTTGTTACCATTCATACTGTCATCTGATGCCGTGTTTTCGTAAGCTACCTCTGAAAGGAGAGACTTAGTCACCAACTGTTTCCACATCACTGTGCCATGTTTGTTATGAAATGGACTTTGCCACGCTTTGCTTCAGTATGCATTAAAGCTATGTTTATCAAAAAACAAAAGATATTTACATGTACAAGTATGTATACAATACACACACATTTTGTCTAATTTTATGATGCCAAAATAATACCACAAAAAAGACTGTGTATTTTGTCAAACTGATGGAAACCTTGATAGTAAGAGCGGTGAATGCGGGCCGGTGAAATCTTTTAATTCACTAAATCAAGGCAAATACCATGAGCTGGCAGAGTCCACTCAGCTGGCAGGTGTTGTGCTAATGCTGTGACGCTAGTTGACCTTAATGGCATTTTTGGGTGCTGGTGACCAGCCTCTGACCCCCCTGGTGGCCAGGGACCCGCTGACTGATCTGTGTTAAAGCCCTGAGCCTAAATCCTGCTCAGACTAGGGGCCACTAATGCCCGCAGTGATGTGTGTGTGTGTGTGAGGGCCCACACAAACCGTGTCACTTCTCCCATGGGCGCTTGTTGGCCCTCGCGTCTGAGAAGGGATTTGTGTGTTGAGCCTATTCCACCTTGCTCTACTCTTCCTCTTTTCCACCTACTCCTCCTCCGCCCTTTCATCCTCTCAACTTCATGCAATCATCTCATCTCTTTTTATCTTCTCAGAGTCAACTCTTCTATCTATGCAAAGGCAACCCCTGACCGCTCCCCCCATACACACTGATCCTTTCTTTCTTATAGGTGCATAAATCAACATCGCTGCAATGTGGAGTGCATTCCGGAAAGATCTCTGTGTTGATTAATTCATTCAGTGCAGCTTTTCTATCTTGCCAGGAGTTTCAGAGAACAGTCCTTTGTGTTTGCCCTGGTTCTTTCATTCCTGTTACGCAAACACAATTATGTTGGTATGTGTGTGTTTGTATTAGGGTTATTGTGTGTGTGTGTGCGTATGTGTGTGTGTGTGTGTGTGTGTGTGTGTGTGTGTGAGAGAGAGAGAGAGAGAGAGAGAGAGAGAGAAAGAGACAGGAAGAGAGAGAAGAAAGAGAGAGAGAGAATTGCTGTCATTTCCATTAAGTCCATTATTTTCCTCAGATCCATTCACGCCCACATAACAGTTTGCAGTAAGTACAGCTATGTGGACCGCATTCCGGAAGGACTTGAAGTGTTAATTAATCCATTCGGGCAGCATTGTACAGCTGAGCTCGCTTCTCTCTTTGCTTCTCACTCCTTTTTTACTCCCCCCTCCTCACCGTTATGAAAACACACACACACACACACACACACACACACACACACACACACACACACATACACACACACAAAGAAAGGCGCATTACCCTTTCATTGGGCTCACAGCATGCAGGCCTAAAACGTGTCCATGTAATCAGCGTATAGGCTACCAACAACTAGGCACACACTCTTGTCATGTGCTATTTGTGCTATTATGTCTAATCATATCAGTTATTGTTGCAGCCGCAATTTTTTAGGGTTGCAACAAGGATTGCAATCAAGGCAGGCAGTTAGTGTGCGTGACAACAAGCTGCTAATTTTTCTTAACCTTTTGCTTCTCCTTTGATCGACTCCCCTTTTGAAATGAGTTTCTTTTGCACTTTTAGTGGTTTCTTTGGAACCTTCCTGAAAGAACTCTCCTAAAGAAACAGAACAGTTCCCTTACAAATACTATCCCCTCCACCACCCACCTCCCCGCCTCCCCATCACCACCACCACCCCAGTAACCTCCCTCCGTCCTTGATTTACAAAAGGGTATTTTGTAAGGGAATAGCTGCATGTCAGTGTGGGCTATGCCAATATTTCTCAGGCCAAGTTCTTGTACCACAGTTTCATTGCGTTTCCCCCCTCTTCCCAGGAAAGGAGCGAGTCACTGGCGGGTCATCGCTCGGGTTCCAGCGCTAAAATAAACAGCCCTTTATTATTGTTATGCTTGGGCCTGGACACAGAATCTCAGAGAGGGCCCCGGAACAGCTGCCAGGGAGCCAGGGGCCTTGAAGAAAGACTTCAAATCTCCTCGTCTCACCCACTTTTTTGTCAGCAGGGACCGGGTGTGGCCCCACTACTATTAATGTTGAACTTTGTCTGCCTGTTCCCGTGTATAAAAAGAATAAAAAAAGAGAAAAGTGTAGTCACATCTTTAAAGTGTAACTGATTCCTTGGATGTCTGATGTCCTGCTTGCGGTAATACATTCAAACTGTTTCTGGATATTTTTTATATACCTCTGCCTTGATTGTACTACAAAATATGCTGTTTATTTTGTATTTTGTGTGTTGTTTTTCTTTCTCTGTGGGGTTGAAATGCATTGGGTGGTGTTGGGTAAGGGAGTTCACAGAACAGTTGACAGTTTCTTCTGTGAGCGTTTGCTTTTGGGTTCCTTCCAGATCCACTCTGCTGGGCTTGGTACTGACTTATCACAGGTGTTGAAACCGGAATTCTATGAGGGTTTTTTTTTTTGTTCTAAAAAAGTTGGCCTTAACAATCCCCTCTCCACCACGATAACCAACCAAAATATATCTCATGACATATTCTGTTATATACTGTATAAACATGCAATGCGAGATGTTGCTTTAAGAAAGAATCTTAGTCCATACTAGTAATTTAAGTAGCCATGTGTAGATATGCCATACTGTCAGACATCTAAATCATCTTCATTAAAACAATCAGTGGTTTGTGACCATGTGTGGTCTCCAAAAGGGGAAGCCATGAAGTCTGCACATTTCACCATGATCAAGTGATATGATCGAGCCATGCGCCACGTATCTGGCTGGGACTTCCACCCGCATAGTAATAAAGGTCAGTGGTGAAATAAAGCCATAGTACCCTCAGCGATTGCCCCTCTTCCACCGGAGTGAAATTCAAACCCCCACCTCCCCCACACACACGGTCACTTTGATCTCTTTATAAACATGGTGACAAGCCACAACACAACCGGTTTGTGTTGACTAAACCATGTGGTATACGGGCCACTTAGTAAACAAATTTCCCAGTATCGTTTTAAACACAACCAATCTCGCCAGTGGCAAGGAAAATATGACCTCACCACCCCAGTAACCTCCCTCCATCCCCCTGCAAGTATGCTAATCATTACACCCTGTGTGTTAGTAAACACTGCCACATTAATAGTCAACCTTCAGAAACTACTATAAAAAAGACACAGATTGGCTAAACCAGCTTTTGAGAATGTAAGTGGTCATGGGGGAAATCCACATGTGCTTTACATGGGTCACATTAAGACAGTTCCATGTCATACACACCAGTTGGCACACATAGTTGGGTAAGGACACCCTACCTCACATGTATCTCAAATCCAAATATAGAAGTCAGGATAAAGCCATATATCTTATGGATGGAAATTTCTCTTCAGACCATCAGGTTCTTAAAACAGCGCAGTATTGACCTATTTGTTCAGTTACGATGCTTCCAAATGTATCTCAAGCATACATACCAGTGTCTGTGTGACATTATGACTATACTTGAGATCACATTCAATGCCCAAGTAAGTCCTATCTCATATCGTAGATTTTTAGGATAAGTTTGCCAGTAGGGTTTAAATGCTTCTAACAACTTTTTTTCCACATGGATGTCTCCAAGGTCTGTGTTCTTTTTGTGTGTTGCGGTTATATAGTGTCTACATTAGGCCAACTGTAAATTGAACAGACTTAAAGAATAAACATTAAGATGTAATGCCCTTTCTATCTATTTCTCATATCACATTTCTATAGTCTCATTTTGAGCCATCACCCAAAAACAGACAGACCGAGCTGTGAGACATCTTAACCTCTCATCTTCAGTCTCCCATTATAGACCTTAGAGGATTGCCTGAAACTCCTCTCAGCTCAGAAGTGGTGGCCTATCGCTAATTAGCAGAGCTGGAATTTACTCCTAACAAGCGAAGCCCCATAATTCAGCAATGTAATTATACCTGTTGTTAAATGTTCTCTGGGTACTTTAATGTACAACAAATCAACCAAGGCGGAGATAATTTGACAGGTTGTCGGAAAAGTAGATAGACAGGGACAGAAATCTAGAATCCAGAACTAATGGATCCTACTGCCATTGGCTTTCCGCCAAGGGTGTGAAAAAAAGACCAGACATACCAACACACAGCATTAACTATTCACCTATCAGGGTGAATCAGTCCTTTTCTTCAGGCTTTTTTATCTTAACCCATGTGCTGTGAGGTGACAGATTGCTGTTCTGGCCACCGTGCGAGACAAAAATCACCGCGCTGTATATAATCCGGATAATCTTCAGCACTCCATCAACATTCTCCAGCAAGAGGGAGGGAGAAAAAAAAGAGCCAAGTCAGGGCCTGTTCTGGGGCCTCAAGGCCATTCTGTTGCTTTGGCTGGAGGCAGCACATAGTTGATTGATTAAACCAATAATTCTGCAACAGCAGTGCTGAGCAATGTTGTGACTGTTCGTTTCCACAAACAAAACCGGGCTTATCTCAGTAGCTGTGAAGTGACAAAATTAAGAGAGGAAGATTGGGGTGGGGGCAAGGGGTGCAGAGAGAGAGAGAGAGACAGGCCTCTCTCCAGAATGCAAAAGTAAACATGGAGTTAACGGATTGGGCTGAGAATGGCAGCCAATGGACATGCCCCTCACCCCCACCCAACACACACACACACACACACACACACACACACACACAAACCAATACTGCCACATCAATGCTGCTGCCGTAGCTCTTCTGCAATCGTCTGGAATGTTTTCCTGTCGTCAGCACTCTTCCTCTCTCTTTCCCCTCTCTCTCCCTCTCTCTCTCTCTCTGACTGTCTCTCTTTTTCAAACACACTCAACACACTGTTGCCATCTTCATTCCCCTCTCTGCATTGTTTTTCCAGCCTCTCCATTTCTATGTACATACATATATGTGCATACACACATCTGCCTTATGTGTGTTTTGGTACCCTTAACGTACAAGTGCCAAAAAAAAGAGAGTGAGAGGGAGAGAGAGAAAGAAGGAGGGAATCTGAAGGGAAGTGAGAAAGAGGAAAAGGCAGAGAAGGGTGTGGGGGTGTGGGGGCGCAGCAAGCATATGGGGCTACTTAGTGCCCCCAGTGTTCAGAGAGTAGCATCAATCCACCTCCACTGTTGCTCTTCTATCATGTGATAACAAGCTGCACACAGAGCTTGCGTGGCTCCGGTGAAACTTTGGGCCTTTTCCATACTCAAAACTGAGTCCCGTGGTCATTAAATGCATCATAAGGATATAGTGAGTGAGCGGGACCTTGGCCTGCGACCTAGTCACAACATGTACTCAAACTAATTCCAGCCGAAATTAATGTGGGGCAAGTTGAGGATTTCTCTGCCTCCCAGATTGCTTACATTCAAGTGGAACTGATACAGCTGCTGTGCTCCCAGTCAGAAACCTCCTTTTCAGAGGCCTTTCTCTGCACAGTGGATTAAATATTTACCAACAAACAGGGAGAAGGGATTTTTAACATAGGTAAAATATTTGAGAGTGAGAATAAGAAAAAAGATGGAACTAGAGGGCTATCTTTACATTTAATGAAACTTCCTCTGAAAATATTGCAGTTTATATTACTCTCCTTCAGTCTTTCTTTTTCTCATAATTGTGTATGTATTATAATTGTGTCTGTATGTACTATTATTAGGTAAGTGTACAGCTAATTCTCATTCATGCATAATAGTTTTTTTATAGTACATTGGCTGTCCAAAACCAAAGAAAATTAATTATGAATATCAAATCCAGTACTCTGTCCCACTGACTTCTTTGTTTTAAAGGCACATTTTATGCTGTATTAGGTTAATTTTGCCAGCTTTGCAGTCGCTTTGATGGGTGAATGCGCACCTGGAGGGGAAAATGCAGGCTTGCCTGGTACTGCTACATTAACGCTACATTAACGACGGTGTCACACCCAACCGATCTTGTGACGAGTATTGATCACCCCCAGACTTGTAATGGATAACTCAAACCAGTCTGGAGTCCCTACATTTTATCTGTTGTACTCACCCTGTCTCTGGAATACATGAAAGCCATAGCACCAGTGGAACTCTTGCAACAGGCCCTCCCATTCTTTGATTTATCGCTTCACGCTTACAGATTTTTCATTTGGTTCCCAGAAGATTGGTTGGCCTTGTTTTATTAACCTGTTCAATGTTTTATTCATACCTGCTCACATGTAATATCAAAATTATGATGGACAGCAAGGTGAAAGGTTTGTCTGGGTGATGGCTAAGGTGAACTTGGGAGATAGACAAGGGAGACAGGCCTGATGAGTCTGCCTTTCAGTCACGAGAGACAGAGAGACAGAGAGACAGAGAAGAAGCTTGGTGGGGGAAGGGGTGCACCGGAACAATACTGTTTTAATTTAAAGCCCCTCTCAGCTGTGCATGGATAAATATTGATAGGAGGAATAAAGCAAAGCTTTTATTAACTCTTGATATGAGTTTGTCAAGGCCACGAGGTGCACGGGATGCTCTGCATTCACATTTATCTTTGTTCAGGGAAGCAATGGACTTCGGTTTGTCAAAGACAAGAACCCATTGGTTTCATGAGAGGATGAAAAAAGAGCTGACTATCTGTCAGCGACACTAATATTGGCTTTGTGGGAACATTTGGTTTAAACACACGCTCAGGCTACTCCCTTGAAGTGGCTGTTGGTCTAAATGTATGAACTCAGGATCTAAATTCTGTCAGGCCTGTTGTATAAATAATTTGGTCAGAGGCTCTGAAAATAGAGAAAAAGAGAAGTAATAATAATAACACCCCCGCCCCCTTCCTTTCTCCCCAAAACGTCAGAAATAGATTACACAATTTTGTGCAAGCTAGCAACCTATGTTCAGCAACCTTTGTGAACCTTTGTGCAAAAAAAAAGAAGAAGAAACCCAAACATGGTTTTTCAAGGCTGTGGGAAAAATTTCCTCGCCCTAACAACTCCCCATACCCCCCAGCACACACTTGCTTATTGCCTCTAGGCTTTAGGCCCGAGGGCAAGATGCTGTTACTGTTATTGCCCTTTCTCCTCAGTGCTGGGAGCTGCTGCTTTTTGCTCTATTCTGAAGTCTGTCCTTTGAACAGAGTGGGGAATGGCAGCGGTGGGGAAGGAGGGGTGGTGGGGATGGGATAGAAGGGTGTGGGTCCAAGGACGAAAAAGAAGAGCTAGAAAACAGGCTTACTGTCCTTTCTTCTCCTGAGCACTGTCCTTTACTCCCAACGGCACCCATCCCCCACTCATCCTCCACCCTGCCCTGATGCACTGGGTGGCTGTCAGGAAGATTTAAATTTTGGGAAGATTAAGGGGCTCTGCGAGGGGCTGCTCCCGTGCAGCTAGCTCATTGATGTCTAATTTAGCAATGTAGGTCAGGGGAGCAGCAGCACCAATGCAGTCTGCCTCCTTTGTGTTACGGGCCCCCTGGTCTTACACTGGGGACCTCTGACTGCTCACGTGGCGCCTATACCTCACCATGCTGTACAAGGGGTCCATTGCCACCACTGTTAACGCCCTGGCATCTACACATGGCCTCAATACACAACCCAAATTGTGCATTGCGTACACCCCCCCTCCCAACCCCCACCCTTCTCCTGACTAGAGGTCTTCTTCCTTAAGCCTTTTCTCTTGCTCCCATTTCTGCCTCTCATATGTTTTTTTTTTTGCTTTGTAATATCAGGGAGTGGGCGTGAGAGCATCTGCACCATCACGACTGGACTGTAATTAGACGGAAGCTGCTGATGTGGGCGAGGATAAGCGCAGGATTCTGTAATCGCCGCGCTCTTTTGTCACGACAGGCAGCCAACACACAATGCCCCCAGTACACGCCACCCACTGTTTAGCTCAAACAAGGTGAGCGGATTTGGGGATATTTATATACAAAAGAAGAATGAACACTGGACACATGATTATGTAGCCTGGTAATAAAACCACACCCTCGTACTACACTTCTGTTTCATACAGAGGGTCTGGACATTCGGTAGTGACATTTGATTGCTTGCTTGAGGCGTTTAAGTTTAAAAAGACTGGATCAGCCCCTGACTGATCGCTTGCCTTGACTGATAACATTATAGCTCTGCATTCACAACTCTTCCCTCGTTAGACCTTAATTTCCTTCTACCTTAATTTCCTTCGGGATCAATAAAGTAACTCTACTGTACTCTACTCTACTCTACTAGACAGGTTAAAATACCTCCTGAGACAACAAGCTCAATGGAATCAAATCCAGACTAGTAGGGAGATAATAATCAAGCGGAAATGCTAGGAGGGCAAGGCCAGGCTAATGATTATGTAGAACAGCGGTGAAGAGTTTTTCTATTAAACTAGCAATGCGACTAAAGAAAAAGTCTATAGACTTATAGATAGAGTGCTGAGAGAAGCTAGCTAGCATGCTAATTCATGTGTTTTGCAGACACATTGTGACCCTCTGCCAAAAAAGGAAGCTGTAGATACGTTCAGGTATTCTGACCAGGAGTTTAGAGGGGGGTTGCAGAAGAGTTGCTAGATGAGAATTTCTCTTGCCAGTGCATTTGTCCTTCATGTGACCACATAAGTGTGTCATCCAAATAAATTTGTGGATGATGGGAAAAAAAACTAGTTACCGACAGATACATACATGAAGGAGCAGTATCCTCTTCATATTCAACCTTCATGAAGTCATGTTTTATTGCAATCCAGAGTAGGCTTTTATGTACTCCGGGAAGCTAACCAATGAAGGGACTTTCTATAGATTAAGGATAGCTTATGGACATGTTCTCTGATTGAGAAAGCTCTGGTCTACATGTTTCAACCACTTAGAATAAAAACACCCCAGCCCCCTCCCCCCCATACACACACGCACATCCTTTACAGTTTTTTCACAGTGCAAAACCATTGCAGCAACTGAAGATGTTATCTGTGGTTCCATGAGATAAAAATAGTTATGTCAGAAGAAGTTAACTGTGAATTTATGACTTGTTTTCATTTTTTAAGTCTGTTTTCAAATAGAGAGAAGAAATTTCATTACCCTGATACAAAATTAACAGTTAAAAGTAATTAAGAAATGAAACACTTTATTTGGCAAACAGAGTTTATTGCAGAAACAGTTTGTCCAAAACTGTTGCTGCTGTATTCTTTGTGTTGAAAGAGTCCTTTAGTACAGACCTCCTTATCTTTACAGCAGTTACTCTCCTTTGGCCTTCAACAAAAAAGAGCCTCCTTTATTTTGCAATCCAGAACATATTGCTGCAATATGTTTGCTGTTTCCTCACTGATCTCCCTCATGTGTATAAAAGGAGAAATCAGGTTTGAAAAATTTGATAATAAGGATTTCTCCTTTAACATCCAAGTACGCACAAAGCCGTTCTTTGTGGTGCAATTTATTTGAGAACAAAAGCAGAGGGAATGCTTTGTTTCTATTGAATCCTTGTTCAGCTGTTTCATGTGATGTCCAAGAGGATGTCTACACACACCGTCGCGTCTACTATACACCACACCAGAGTAATGAATAAAGAGATTACAGAGGAAAGGACATAAAATGTCTATGAAGAGCTTTGTCGGCATGATGGATTTCTGATATAAAAAGCTGCTGAATCCATTTGTGCTATATGTACTGTTAATACACAAAGACATTAAGTCCCATTTTGTATCATGCTCTGTGTATTAACATTTAGATTTAAATATGTAATAATCTCCCAGTCGCGTACTGACCAAACCAAAGGGGGCTGCTCAATAAACTCTTCTGATCTCACAACCATTCATTTACTGTTCAATCATTTTGGCAGAACATAGCTTTTGTCTCCCAACTGGCTAAAGAGGTTGAGTCATGGCTAACCATCTGTAGCAAAAATGTAGCATTGACTGAAGATTTTATAGTATGATAAGGTGTAAGAGTGCCCCCCATAGGTCAGAGAGGGCATAACGACATGTGCCTGATTATTTAACTTGAAAGAACAAGTAAAAAACAAAACAGCAAAAACAACAACAAAAACAAACTCAACATTGTACCACATTAGTTATTCTTTGTGAGAAATGATGAACACTGTTCATCAATTATAAATGGAAGTTCTTATTTTTCTGCATTTGTATTTCCTTAGTAAGGAACAGATACAGCCCTGTTCACACAGACACAGGGACCTAATATCCTTTGTCTAATGTTTCCCCTATTTGAAAACCATACTGAACAGCATTTATCCTATTGGTTTCAGTACTGTTTGAGTGATTTGAGTGGTGTTTTAACTTGTTGTCTGTCACTGTCCATAGAATGGTTGTATATATGTTGTATATGCTAATGTCTCAGTTTTTGATGATCTTTGGACTAATTCCTCCTGCAAAATACAAGTGTATAAAGGTAAGTTCATGAGATACTGATAAAAAAATGAAATGATGAGTCAGTTAGTTTCCTGAATCAAAATGGGAAGGAATTTCAGAGAAATTATTTCTAATAAAAAAGGTTTGCCATTTCAGGAAAGCTAACTACATTCAGTTTCTTATACACATATAGACTTGTATGCTAATGGCCTGTTTTCTTAAAATCACTCTTAGGTTGTTGATGGCTATGACTGCAGTGCTTTAAACTTGGAGGGTGTCCCAGATACTGTTCCCAATTCAACTCAGAAGCTGGACTTCAGCTTCAACTATTTACCAAACCTTTACCAGAGCACTTTCAGCAGGCTGAGTGAGCTTGTATTACTGGACGTGACAAGGTGAGAGACACAGTGTGACACACTCCTGTACTACACAGAATGCTTATTATGGTATTGGGAATTCAGTCTCTGGTTCTTTGGGATGATTAAAGTATATCTATCTATTAGTTATGCCACTCAGAGTAAATGTAGGATATTGATTGGAATGTCAGCACAGTGTGTGTTCTTCTGCAATTTGTGGTGGGGGTTGAGTTTCCAAATGTACGCAACTAGAGGGTTGTGAGTTCTGGATAAAAGTGTTGAATTTGAAAAATTGAATGTGAAAAAAACAATGTGTCATCTTCATAGGTGCCGGATTGATCTCATGTTTGATGAGGTGTTTGTGAATCAGACGAAGCTGCAAAAATTGATCCTGACGGGGAACCCCCTTATATTCATCTCTACAAGAGCTTTCAGAGGCCTGGATTCTCTACTGAACCTTGTCATGCCCCAGATTTCCATCAGCGACCTGGGCCAACTACCCATCTCCCACCTGCATCTGGAAACGCTAGATGTCTCAGGCAGTCGAATCAGCACACTGAAGGGTCTGAAGGCCATTTCAATGACTAAGATGAAGTCACTCAATCTGGCCAGGAATCACATCCCGAGTATAAGTGCATCTGACCTGAATGTATTCAAGAACACCAGGGGCGACTTGGATGTCAGCTTTGCCAGCAACGATATCTTGAGTGTGGAGCCTGGGGCTTTCAGGTCTCTTCACTTCAGGGACCTGGACTTCACCAACTGTTATGCGAAATCTGACGTGTTTGTGGTGCTCAGGGGCCTCGAAGGCGTGACGACAGAGACACTTAAATTAGGCACCTTTATGGGCGAACCTCGAAGGAGCATCAAAACAGAGAGCCTTCGTTCCCTGTGTAATATGACTGTGACCCGTCTGAACCTTCAGATGCAGCGCTGGGCATACCTCTCCAACGGCACGTTTGAGTGCATGGGAGGGCTGAATGTTCTCGAGATGACCGAGATGCATATCAAACACATACCAGAAAACATAAAGACCATGGGCAAGCTGTCAGAGCTGACCCTTGACCGGAATGCTTTTGGGAATGTGTGCAACATCAATGCCCACAATTTTCCCTCGCTGAAGTCACTGTCTATGCGAGACATAGGGGTTTATGAGACTCGGCTCATCTTCAACGACAGTTGTCTGCAGAGCCTGTCCCAGCTGGAGTATCTTGATCTTAGCCATAGTGAAGTGAAAATGGAAGGGCAATGTTGTGAACGGCAGCTTCAAGGCCTTGGTAATCTTCTTTTCCTGAACCTGAGCTACAGCTATACCATGCTATGGAATGCTTTGCCTTTCAGTGCTACACCAGAACTCAGGCACTTGGACTGCAGCCATGCTCATGTGAACCTGAGCGACAGTGCTCCTTTTCGGAACTTGGTGCTACTCAAAACTCTGAACCTCTCGAGAACATCAGTCAGTGTAGTACACCCCCATCTGCTGGAAGGTCTCAAAAGTCTCATTCGTCTTGAGCTAAGAGGAAATCCGGTCCCTGAAGGAGTTGTGTTGGACCCAGAGACATTCAGCCATGTTCCTCTCTTGGAGAGCCTAGTTTTGGCAGAATGTAATATTGTTGCTATTGAGGGGACCCTCTTCAGTGCCTTGTTGAAACTAACCTACATAGACCTTAGCGCTAACTATCTGACTAAACTCTGTACCTTTTACTCACCAATAGCTATTCATCTTAACTTTGCATATAACCGAATCGAGCTGGTGGACATTGATTCTGTCAAAGATCTAGGGCCCAACAGTTCAATCGACCTTAGCTACAACCCTCTGGTCTGCAACTGCTCCAATATTGAATTTATTGACTGGGTGAAGGCCAATGCTGATAAACTGATGCATTTTGAGGAGACTCTCTGCAATGCCACAAATAGACGGGTGAAACCATCGGAAATGAATCTCAACTGCAACTATTATTCTGGGTTGAAAGCATTTAGAATAGCTGCTGTGACCATAATAGTTATTGCAGTTATAGTCATTATAGTGCGAAAAAGTAAGAAGTATGAATGGTACTCACAGTTATGAAAAGGACAAAGCCTATTATCTAGTCATTGATGTGTCTGTTAAAAATCAAAGCTTTGATAATGTGAGGAGTAGACACCGCAATACCAAATAGATCTATCATCGTTGGCAATGCTACAGTACATGTAACATCAGATAAGACAACAAGAAGTAAATTCGTTCATGCCATTTTATTTTTAGTATTGTACAACTTTAGAAGTATAAATATTTGTATAGTATACAACATCTATGACATCCATAGAGCTTTCATTGGGTGAAATACAAAACTCATAACACATTTTTATTGCACAGATCCTAAAAGACCAATCATGAGAAGCTGTCATCTAACACTAGGTTTACACACATTAAGAAAAAAAAAAGTTGCCCCCCCACCCCCCACCCAAAAAGAAAAGAAGGAAAAGAAAAATGCAGGACTATGTAGAACCAGACAGATGTTTTGACATATAAGGTCTGCAATTCCACAGACTGACTAGAGTCTTATACAGCTTTGTTTGACTGAGATAAGCAGTCACAGACATTACAATCACCACAAGTTTCTCTGTGACATTGCACACAGATTTTGGCAAATTAATAACACAATATACAAAATATACATCCATGAAGTATTGTAAACAAACATTTAATGTGCTTTTTAAAGAGATTTTAAATGTCAGATGTCAGCAGAAAAAAAGCTTAGGGACAAACAAGACTCCATTAGATTTAATGAGCATTTATGTGATTCCTCTACAACAGTCAATTCCACAACTCATGTCATGTATAAGTCGTTCGAGTAGATATTCACATCTCAGCATAATTTATATTTTTTTCCCACCTCTCTTTTCAACATAGTCTTAAACCTGTGTTTGTCGCACATCCAACAATAAGGTGCATTTTTTTTAATCTCCCAGAAACAGCTTACTCTATGAACATTAAAAGTTCAGAATCTTACTACATATTTTATTTTTTTTTTTAAAAATTGTCATTAATTATGCTTTATGTATGGCAATCCCTAATGACTCCCAAACATACAGAAAGTGTGCTGCTACATATAGATAGATGCATTTACTTTCCCCTTTAAAATACCAATAAGTGTCTAGCTTTGTAATATAGCCTACAGATACTGTAACATTGTAATATTGTAACTAAGTTGGTATGTGCTTGGCTGTTTTCCATTATGATCTAAGTGGGAGGGTCGTAAAAGCATTGGCTTGATTCATTGCTTGATTCATTCACTTCTAACATTTGTTGTTAGTTTGAAGAGAATAATGTACATTTTATTTTAAAAAAAATATGTAAGAGGTGATTGTTAATTGAAATGTATTCATCACCACTGATTTTATAAGCAACGCAAAAATCAAAGGGTTTGAGGTTGAACAAACATCAGAGACAAAAGTCTGCAAAACAAATACACTCCATTAAAAAGCATGTTTCACAATCTTGTGTCAGGTGAAGTGTGTAACTATGTGGTAACTGTTATAGTCTACATGTACCCCCTTGCCATCAGAAATGCAGAAATGAAAAGGGCATTGTGCCACAGATCACTTCTACATAGTGCTCTGGAAACAGACTACAGTATAACAGATATGCTTAAACCTGGGAGGGAATAGGACAAGTGTGAACTTATGACACAAAGTTTCCTATTGGATGATGAACCATTTCAGCTCTCTGGCACTTCTGTTCAAAGAGAAAACATGAAATTTCATATCTCTGGTCCTACACCCACCCTTTCCCTTCAAGCCAAACTTGCTATCAGTTAAACACTACCACAAGCCAGACAACAGCCTTTACACAAATTTTTACTGAGGTTTAGGAATATTATCTTCCAAATTGAGGGTATTGGTTTTCCATTTTAGCATTACAGTTACATCAATATTCTTCACAGTGGTGCAAATTTCAAGTGAGACACCCTTGTGAGTTCATAGTGGATAGATCTTTCTGGCAAAAATCAAGACATTCTTATTCTCACATTTACTACAGGCACCTCAGTTTTTTTTTCCATAGAGACACATTACTGAAAAGTGTGCAGTTGCTCATTTTTAAGCTTGTTTTGCTTCAAGTACTATTCATCACACAATCTGATAAGAGATTATGCCTTTTCCTCGGTAGCTACTTCCAGAAGTCCAGAATTACCAAGATAACAATGACAGAACTAACACCAAACGTTGAGCATGGCATACAAATGTATGAGATAGCAAAATATACACATATAAAACATACAACACACATATTTGATTGAGCCCATGTAGCCCCCATTTGTACAGTTCACTTAGTCCTATTTACAGTATATTGCATAATTTTTTTTTTAATTTTTTTTTTTTTTAGAAATGTAGAGATGTTATGTGAAAGGAATGTGAATTTCATCATAACCTGCTAAGAACAGCAAGTCGAATTCCCCATGAACCCAAAAGGCCCCTTCCACTAGATATGTTTCCAGAACCGTAAGATGATTCCATAGTAAATAGTTCTAGGTGAGAAGCACAGGACATAGTGCATTGGCTCTGTGCACCACTACCCAAAACAAAACTGCACACTTCATCTCTAAAAGGGTAAAACAAACAAACAGAACCAAAAAAAAAATCTAACAAAAATTTGGTGAAATCACACGCCTTGCATGACAACTGCACACTACTTCTTCAGCACCGCTGCTACACTTTTATTTTTTGTTTTTATGATAAGTTGAGGGTTTAAATCATGTGCAAAGACCATTGCGTGTTTCAGTTCAATTTTCAATTGGGAGAAAATTCCTGGCTGTGTCATTTTGTCTCTCCCAGTGCGACGTGTCTACAGGCAGGTGCTTCCTGTTTGGTACTGAGACTGGCATACTGTGCCATGTCAGCTGCCACAGCTCTAACAGAAGCCACTGAAGGACCTCACTCTGCCTCCTCCGCTAGCTTACAGATTGCACAAACCTCTGCTTTAACTAATTATTCCACAAGCACAAAGCCTTTTCACACACACAATTACTTATCCTACTTTGCTCCCCACTCACTGCAGATAATTAAAATAATGGGACCACAAATCAGCAGCAGAAAAAAAAAAAAAAAAAAGTGTCTACATTCAGACCTACATGTAGTATTGACACACTCTCTCTCTCTCTCACACACACATACACACCCTCAACAGCCATACACTCACACAAGCTTGCCAAGCTAATCTGCCCACTCAGGTTTTTTCACTTGGTACACACTCTGTAGGTAACAGCTTCACCGGTCCTCAGAAAAGGAAGGTATATAATGACGTGACATAGAGAAGGAAAAAGAACTGCCTCTTAAAACTTCCCTAAAGGATTTGACAGAATTGGTGGCTGCTAACTAAATCCACACCCCCAAATCTCCCTAGTTCTGTCTCACTTCTTGTTTGCAGAGCCGCGAGGAGATTCTTTTTTCGGACGGATGGAATCTTTCTCGGCTGCTGTTGCCTCTTTGGCAGGCACAGACATTCTGGCCACGTCCTTGCCCACATGCTTTTGTGTAGATGACTGCTCCTGACCAGTCTCTCGTTTCTTCTTTTCAGCCACCTCCTTTCGACTCAAAGAGGAGGAAGAGGAAGAAAAGACTTTTTCTGTTGTGGTTGACTTCAGATCGCCAGTAGCACCCGCCACTTCCCCTTGGCCTTGGTTCCTCTGTGGCTTTGGGCCCTCTCCTCGTGACCTAGTTGGTTCCTCCTTGGAGGGCTGTGCAGTGGGTTCAGCTGTACTGGAGGTGCCCTTACCCAGGGTACCCCCACTGGGTGTGTGGATCTCTACCTTCACTGCGGGCACGGGGAGCACGGGCACAGAAGCCAGGCTGGCGCTGCCATGGCTCACAGCCTCTCTCTGGGTTTGGGCAGTGAAGACTGTCTCTCTCAGCTCTTTTGCCTTCACGGGTTGAGTGTCTTTAACTGTATGGCTCTCTGTTTTCCCTTTGTCCTCTGCTGCTTTGACACCCGACTGAAGCACTAGGGGGGAATCTACTCGTGGCTTATTTCTGGAGCTCACGGTGGCCTGTTTCCCACTGTTGGAGGCTGACGAAGAAGAGGGTTGGGGTGGCTTCGGTGACCGTGAGGGACTAGTCTCTTTTGTGGCTTTGTCAGGTGAGGCCTTGACTGAATGAATGCTTTCCATCACTGGCGAGCCCTTCGTTCGTGGCCTGTCCTCTGCCTTGACTGAGCTGGGATCTGTAACCTTGCCCTGATTGCTTTGCATCTTCTGTGGAGCTATGGCTACATTCTTAATTGAGGTGCTACTTTCAGCTGCTTTTCCAGAGGCAAATTCCTCTCTCTTCTGCTCACCCTTCTTTGTGATTTCAGCTTTAGCGGAGACGGTGCTGGTGTTACCTTTCGCTGCCGAGCTGCCTTTCAGCTCCCCCTCAGATGAAGGCGTCTCCTGGGCTTCGGCTGTTTTGTTAGCAGAACACGTTGTGGTTTTGAGCGTCTTGCCAGTTTGCAAAGTGGACATCGTCCCGCTGGCAGGCGCTGAAAGGGCCCTCTCTGTCTGGGACTTGTCCATGCTGTGTGGAGCTCTATCCAAGTGCTGATGCTGAGGCTGTGGAACCGAGCCACAAAGCCTCTTCACATCTTCCAACGGAACACCAACTGAGATCGGCACAGTCTTCTGCGGCGTGTTGAGTTTCAGAGGGCTGCCTGATTTCTTCTGCTTGGCCTGCGGGGAAGTGGCCTCTGAAAGCGGTGTACCTTTAGGGCCGGTGTTTTCTTGTGAAGCTGAGGCTAAGCTCTGTGCATTGACCTGCTTGTCTTTGGCAGCAGCAGTGCTCGATGGACGACTGAGATGCAGATCTGAAGGTGTGCTCTGTGTTTTTGCTGGCACGTCCTTGATGGCGCTCTGCGAATGAGAACGTTCAGAAACCAGTGTTATGCTCAGGATACTGGATGAAATTTCCTTGCTTGTGTTTTTCCCCAGCGCAGGTCCAGAACCTACAGATGTAGTTAAAGTCTGTCCGGGGGCTGGTTTGTCTTTCACATTGCTCATTGGAGTTGAGAGTTGTGTTGGAGCTGACTTGTCTTTGACAGAGTTCTGTTGGACATCATGCTCGAGTGTTTGAGTCTTTGCACTAGCGGCTTTGTCCTTGGACGAGATAGATTTAGGCTCGTGCTCAGGGTGACTGAGCAGCGCACTCTGTGTAGCTACAGAGCCATGTTGAGAGGAACCATGTTCATTCAAAGTCTTTCCTGGAGCCGGACTACTTGGCTTCTGCTCTTTGACTCTGTTTTGTGCACAACCTGACCCTGATGGGGATCCCACTCTCTGATTGGGGGAGACAGTTGTTTGGGGATCGTTGATGACTTTTGGATCCTCACACTTGGATTTGTCAGCTGACTGAGGTTCAGATTTAGGTGTATGAGGTATTGTTTTAGGAGATTCTGAATGAGAGGTCTTAGATTCTGATTTAGAGTTCTGTGATTCTTTTGTGGTTGAGGGCTTAAGATCATCTTGTGTCTGATTGACTGTGGGCGCAGCGGCCTCTTCAGGTAGGTCCATGTCATCATCCTGATCCTCGTTGCTGACCTCCTTGATGGATGGAGTTTTCCCACATGAGAAATGAGAGGTGTGGCGAGCGACCCTCATCTCGTGGGCCATGGATGAAGTGGCGGCCTTTACGGTTGATCTAATCTCCGGTTTTCCACTGGAGTCAGCAATGTCCAGTTTAACAACTGGTAAGTGGGTTGGCTCGATGTGACTGTGCTTCTCGGGAATCCTCTCGCTGCTGCAGCCTTTGATCAGAGCAGTGGAGATGGTGGCAGTGGCATTGGGGGTGGGGGTAGGGCTGGGGGTGGTGCTAGTGTCAGGTTTCCCTGCAGGCCTTTCTGTAAGAGAGTTCAGAGAGCTCAGGGACCCGACTGCTCCCTGAGCTGGCACAGAGTCTGTTGCTGTTGCCTTCGGCTTGTCAGAGGCCTTCTGTTGCTGAGACGAAAGCTGCTTCTCACTCTGGCTCTGGCCTAGCGTGACGTCCCATGGGCCATCCACCATTTTGGACAGGCAGGTGTCAGTCTTAGAAACACGAGGTCCCGAGAGCAGGCCGATGTCCAGCGTGCCTTCCAAGGGTTTCAGCGAAGACACGAGCCGCCCCTCGAGCTTGTACTCGGAGGAAGTCTTTCGGATGGATCCTTCTGAGGATGAGATCATCTGGAGCTTCTCCACCGCGCTCTCGCCTCGGCCGGTGAACAGCTTAGGGGGCAGAGTGTCAGCAGTGATCCCGGGCGGGTTGTGGATGCCACACATGCTGCCTTTCAAGTGGTCAAGGACCATGGCCGAGTCCAGCTGGAGGCTCTTGGAGCGGGTGGTGCTAAAGTGATGGCTCTCGTGTACGCCGGGGGCCATTCGACACATGCAGTCCTCACGCTCGTCAAAAGACTGACGCTTCCGGGCAAACTCCATGCTGGGGGCTTTGAAGTCCAGTCTGTCTGGCTTACCGCCCTCCTTCAACGGGCGAGCAAGCTGCCGCTCAGCCTTCTGGGGGCTCCAGTCTTGTAGCCCAGGGCACGTGTGTGATCTGACGGCCTCACACAGTGATCCAGACACACAGTCCCCACCACCACTCATTGACTCTGCAATGCTCTCACACACTCTGGTGTTCAACTTCTTGTACAAGACGTCTTTGAGAGCGCAGTTGGCCCCCTTGTTGTCTAGGGGACCCGACTCTGGATTGCCAGTTTGAGGTCGTGTGCAGGACCTACCCAGAAACCCCCTGTCCTTATCGTCGACGTTCAAGCAGCAGGTCGCCGGCTCACTGTCCTGCATAGCGTCTTGCTTTTGCAGAGACTCGCGCCTCTCTGACCAGTCTTGCCTCTTCACCACAACTTTAGCCTTCAGCTTCTCCTTGTCCAGATCCTCCATGGACTCCTGACGCCCCATTTTGCGCGTGACTGGCCTCTTTAGGCATCCCTGTTCAGCCGGCCGCACCCGAGTGACCGCTAGCGTCTCGCAGGAAGTCTCCTCCAAGCTTTGCAGGGTGGCCTCGCACTGGGGGCTCTCGCCTTGTGCCCCTTCCTCCTGGGTCACCTCCAGGCTGTGCTTGCGGGTGCACAGGTGCTTCTTGTCCCCCGTGTAGGAAGGCGAGAGCTTCTCCTCCGACTGCACCCGCTTGAGGAGGGGCGACCTGGGCGGCTCGGCACTCTTGGGCCGTACCATATGCCGCACAATGGTGGGGGGTGAGTGCATTTTAGGTGGAAAAGCCTGGGTGGTTTTGGAACTTCCCACCGTGTGGCCCAGCAAAGGGGAGGGTGAGCGCTGGGGGGAGGTCGGCTGCGGTGTCGGGGAGGGTGTACGTGCCAGGGGTGAGAGCGGGATGCTTCCGGCCGACTTGCGGCGCCCCTGGCGCAGCCGTTGGCCAGGGAGTTTGGGCCCCAGGCCGTGTAGGGTGCTGGGCCGGATATGGCCCGATCCAGCAGGGGAGTTTGGGGCACTGGAGCTTGGGGAACTGCTCTGAGAGGATGTGCCACCTGGCAACAAAGAACACAAAAGAGGAAGGGGAACTTGGCATGAGTCGAAAGTAGCCCAAACACAGCATTTTTCAGCATATGTGTCACCACTGTTCAGTCCAAAAGAAACTGTTTTACAATAACAATGAAGGCCCTTTTAGTATGAATCTTAAACATGACTTATTCAGTATGCTGTATTCCAGCATAACCAGTTCAGTTATTTAAAGCAATAACACAGCATTCTTGTATCTGCAGATTATGAAGTCAGGTACTCATACCAGCTTGATAAAGTGAAATGCTAGATGAGAATCATACTATCCTGACCATACTATAGCTGAATCAGAGAGGGTTAAAGTGTAGCGAGAGATACAAATGTTCGTTAAGTTTCGTGTTCTAGTTTAATAAGGGGGGGCGGATCCCCCTTTATGCAGACCAGAGTTGAGTCCTCATACACTGATACAGAATATCATTGAAAACTTTATTATTGTGATGTTATGTGACACTCCCACTTATGCAGACCGAAGCTATTCACGTTTGCTCCCATTGTAACTTATTATGTTGCTCTATCTCGTCAGCATTCAGTGATCTTTGGCTGAATGCTTCATACACACCTGACTGAGTGAAGTCAGGCGCAGGCCTGAAGGCTGCAGTGGGGGAGCGTGGGGATAGGCTGTGTGTGGGGGAGCCGGGGAGGCTCTCTCCAGAGGACAGGGAGCGGTTGAGGGAGGTGAAGCTGCGGCTGGTGTGCAGAAGGGGAGAGGGCTGCATGGCAAAGCGCCTGAACACAGACCTGCGCCTGCAATGGGGAACAAGAGGGGAAAACAAAAAAGAATTCAGTTATCATACCATCTCCATACGTTTGAAGCCTTTGGCACTGCCATCCAAAACATCATATAACATCAAAAATGCTAGAATGTAAAGGAAGAAGACAGACAAAAACAGATGAATAAAAATCAATTATCATTGAAGGTGGAGATAGTTTACTGTTATCAAAAGAACCACAGGCACATAATAGCCTTTTAATCCAAATGTAATGAGATGGACCATTCCCAGATCTCTAAATCCAGTACACGGACTATTCAACAGTATGTACGCCCCAGGCTGAGCATGGATAATGCTTTTGCAATGGCCAGGATTCAAGTTTGGAGCCACAGCTACACCTGGTGGTGATATAGTATGACAACTGGAAATGTGTAGGCTACATATTTAGGCACATACATATCTAAGAGCATAATGTGGTTATAGTGATTTCAATACAAACACATCATTTTAAGAAAATATTTCCCTTCAGGACGTCTTGTTCGTCCTGTCGGGAAATAATTTCCTTTAATGACCGGTAGACAAAACATTATCCTAACAAATACAACAAGACCACAAGCTTACCTCTCCTGTGTCTTTTCTTTCTTGGGTTTCTTAGTTCTTCGGATCATTTTACTTCTGTAACTGTTCCTTCTGGCTGGGCCAGTCTTGATGGACGTGTTCTCAAATGGGGTGGTGGATATGGCTACTTTACTGCCACTCTGTGAGAAGAGAATAAAATCAAATTAACATTCCACAAGGACACGCTCTGTAACAACAGATGTTAAGTTGTAAGGCTTACACACTATGCTGCTGTGAGCACATGAACAGGTGTCAAGCCATTCTGTGAAATCTATTGTAACACCTGTTCATAAAACATGCCACGTGTGCTTTCTGTTTGTGTTACTGTTTGCGTGTGTGTGCACTGACTGCTGTGTATCTGGGTAGACTTGAGAGAACAAGAGCATGTAAGCACCCTCAAACTCCAAGTGTATGCCTCTTCGCGGAATTAACGACAGCTTGGATGGTACTTTATATAGAAAACATCAGCAGTCCAAGGGCTGTTTCTATGAGTGTGAAGAAGCTCTTCTTATTCTTACGTAGTAAATCAGTATATTGAGGTCATATCTTAATTTCAAGCTCTTATTTGCTTGTGAAAGACAAATTAAAAATTTGTCAGCTCTCATGGCTGTTTTGATACCCAAGCCGTAAGTATTCAGACTGCTCTGGAAGCAGCCCTGGCAATGTTGCTCTCTAAAAACTGGTGACAGAGTGGCTCTAACAGAAACTACTGACAGACAGAAGACTTTGAGACTCACTTTGAGTAGCAGCTCCACTACTTCAGTGTGGACCAGGCCGTGGACTGGTTCTCCGTTGACATGGGTGATGAGATCTCCAGCCCTCAGCCCTGCCTTATGGGCCGGTCCCCCATCCTCCACATTCTGGGTTAGAAACAGAATCACAACAGTGGTTATTAGTCTTTATTAGGTTTTAATTGTTTTATTAGGCTTTTATTAGGTTATTTACTGAAAGCGAGAAAACAACAAAACAACAACAACAAAAAACAAAGACACCACCTCAATGAAAAAGGACAAGAGCTACAATTGCTCTACTGTGTTTTCTGAAATCTCTCAAGCATTTGCCATTGTACATTCTATGTATGTATGTATGCAACGGATATTTCTTAATCCATTTGGGCCTCTTGTTTACACGTGAGTTTTAGCTGGATTCAATTAAATAAATAAATGGTTAAAAATACATATATATTTTAATATAAATATCTAAATACGTGTACACAGGGCCTTTAATACATAGTGATAGACCCGTTAGATATAAGACCCGTTCATGCATCTGGCTGTACACCTTACAGTACATAACAGAGACAAGGAAGGGTAAATCTGTGCTTACCCAGACCATATGATAGACAGTATAGACGTCACTGTCACAGGCGTACACGCGGATGGCACGCAGCGTGAAGCCAAACTTCTTGCCGGAGCTGTGGATGACGATTGGCTGCCGAGGGCTGACTGCACAGAGGGAGGAGTCTCGGCTGGGGGAGGAGTCTCTCGAGGACGGATCTGATGATAGCGAATATGGGGACATGGGACTCGCCAGAGGGGACACCCCAAAAACATCTACAATAAGAGTAAAATGTTGCCTACTCAGACATGGAACAATTATATGCCAATAAATCTATCATTACTGCAGTAATGGTGCATTATAATGCACTGCACAGCATGCCAATAAATCCATTATTCCTATTAGTGTATTACAAACATTATATATTTACTGCAGTACTCCTATTATTGTCACTTATGCTGATATAAGTACAATGTATTGCACTGTACATAACATCATCATATCACCATATCTCTTGAATTTGGCTTATGAAAAGAGTCATTCTCCACATCTGTGAAGGTGATGCAATGACATTGAGTGGCACTGTTCTTTGGTGGAGCAGCGGTGTGCTGTGGGCTATGTTTGGCTGCCTGTACAAGTGGAGCTGTCCCTGAATAAGAGCTGGAATCCCAGTAAGAGGGGATGTAGGGGACTTAGTGTGTCAGACCAGCTCCAGTTCTGTGCTCCCCTGCTGGGAGTGAGACCGATGAGATTTCTCTCCCCTCCCAACGGCACCCTCCTTTCTCTTTTCCATGCACATCAATGTGCATGTGCAGGCAGTCAGACACAGTAACACACACACTTACATATACTGTATGTGTGTCTGTGAGTGTACAAATGTCTTTGTGTGTGCATACAGGCACACTCCAACATCTGCATCCAACTTCTAGCACATAAAGTTTTCCTCCTTTCCGCACACACACACACGCATGCTCTTTCAAGCTCTCAGATTCACGTATCCTTTATCTCTCTGTCAAGCACGCAGTCTCCTACAAAATCTTTCTCTATCCCACTAGCTTTCTCTCTTCCTTATCCTCACTGCTCCCCCAACACACACACACACACACACACACACACTCTACCCCTCTTTCCCTTCCTCCTCCCTCCCTCTCTCTCTCTCTGTGGCAGTGGAAGGGGAAGCTGCAGCAGTGCCAGGTCTGTGCCTCTCCATCTCTCCAGAAAGTGGAGCAGCCCTCGCAGCATGGGCCTGCCGGCTATGATTTCACACGGCTCCCAGTGTCCCTTTCATCTCTTTCACACTCCTCTTTCCCTTGATCCCTCCTTCTAATGCGCTCTCTAATCCGCTCTTCCCCTCTCTCTCTGGTGCTCCCTCTCTTCTTAGCACTCCTCTCTCCCTTTTCCTCTCTCTCCCTCTCTCTCCCCCAATGTTTCATTTAGCTTCTCTGTTCTCTTCCTATCCTTCACTCTTTATCTCTCTTTCTTTCTCGTTTCCTCTTTCCCTCCATTTCCTACCCCAGTCCAACCCTTCTCTGCCCTTCTGTGTCAAACAGAGGAGCAAATGTTCTAGACTCTGAAAGATCAAATAGGAATGCACATTCAGGTGCATGCTAGCTGCTGCACAGAGGATGAAACATACAGAGTCCACACATACCCACATACACAAACACATACACTAGATACTGCTTTAAACCCCATTTAGTGGAGACTGACCAAACAAAAGGCCACTCACCTCCTGGGATCATCAGTGAGAGGGCGCTGGCCGAGACAGACTTGGGGACTTTGCCCGAAGAGGCAGAGCTGGGGGACTTGTCCTGCGTGTCGGAACGTGGAGGGCCGAGGGCGCCGCTGCCGCCCAGCTCACCAGAGGCCTTGGAGGCAGAGGTGGTGTCGGGGCTGTCCACCCCCTCACCTCGGGAGGAGGGCAGCTGGTCCACGTGTTCAGAGAAGTCACCTAATGGGTGGAGGAGGGGGGAAAAATTTGGGGGTGGGGGAGCAACAGGCAAACAGAAACACATGAGACCAATGGCACATCAAACCTAAGGCACAAGCATGCAGTATGCCAACAGAGGAACCAATACTATTATTATGCTTTACTACTACTTGACAATACTAATATTAAAGAATGTATTTATTGGTATTGGTTTTAACTAGTAGAAAAACAAAAATCTGTGAACCAATAGACTTTTCAAAGACAGAGAGTACAAAACAAAGGTTCACTGCCTCCAACTGCTTCCTTACCAGACAGAGTGGAGCCGCTGAGGGTGCTGCCGGGTGTGGTGGCGTCTGGCTCATCCTGGGGCAGCTCCCCAATGGAGAAGTTCACCTTGCTGGGGTCCACCAGAGCCCCGGAGCGGTCCCCGTCCCCGTCCCCGTCCACGTCTTCCGCCTCGGCCGAGATGGCAAACCTGGGGAGCAGGCCGGAGCGGAGTCCTGTGCTAGTGCTCTCCGCATCGGAGGAGTGGGAGAGTGACGGCCTACAAAACACACACATACACTTAAATATAAACCCATTTTTGATAACAAAGAGCGGTTCAATTTAGAAACGGTGTCACCTTTTTTACATTGAAGTCGCTAAGGAAAATTACATCCTGCTGACCAAATGAACCCCGACAACATATGGAATATTGCGACAATACAACAGGGAAATAAGTTTAAACTTTAATACAGTGACAAGTTTTGTCTGCTGATTTGAATATTCCTAGACACCCTTACCCTTTCTTTTTCTGAGAACACATTATCTTAAAGAAAGACATGAACAGTCATCTCAAGCGTCCCCGAGTTTCTCAACCTAAATTATATATTAAATAAGTGTACATACAAAATAGGTCAATAGGCTTGCCAAACCAAATCACTTCCAGTGACTAACATATGAGTCACTATTTAAGTTTGAGTTCTGAAATAAGATTGCCCATGCGAGAGGGGAAAGGCTGAAGAGAGCCAGCCACCCACAGTCTCTCACCCACTGTGAAGATTTTAGCCCTATCAGACGTCACTTCCTGACGACTTGAGTTACGTCTACCTCTTTGAGACATCTAAAAGCCCAAAGTCAAATTACACCCAATTACATTCTGGGCCAGCCGGCTCTACGCTTAAGGGCGCGCTCAGCGGGGTGGAAGAGACGTCATTCCCTGATGAGGAAGGGGAAATGAGTAATGCCTGCCAACTCAAACATCTGTGGCAGCAGCAGTGGTGGCAGCGGCACCGGTAACAGCAGTGGTGGAGGTGATGGTGGTGGATTAATGTGTGAGAGGGACTGAGAGCCCCGGCTGATGACTCACATCTCGGTGAAGTCGGGTGTCCAGCTGAGGGAGTCGACGGTCAGGGGGCTCTCGCTCTTCTTCTCCTCCTGCTCCCCTTTCTCCTCCAGCTGGCCGCGAGACAGGTCCAGACTGCTGTACACCTACCACACACACACATACACACACACACAGGCAGACAGACACCACACAGAGTCAGTCACACACAGACACATACAAGGTCAGACAAAAGTGTCTTATTAAAAGTTGGTTATTATGGTGTTGAATGAAATTTAACTGTGACTTGATTAATTTCAATTGAACTTTCAGTTAAAATGGTCTCATTCTAATACATAATCAGTATACCCAAGGTTGAGTGCAGACTGCATTGCACCAAAACTGATATGCGTCTGTCTATGTGAATGTGTGCCAACGAGTGTGTGTCTGTGTGTCTTTGTGTGAGAGCTTTGTTCTACATGCAACTGAAATAAATCTTGCTCACAAGAGATAATCTGGGGGTCTGTGAACGGAGCCAAACAGCACAGGGTGTGTGTGTGTGTGTGTGTGTGTTTGTGTATATATGCACAGTATGTGTGTGTGTGTGCTTGTGAATATATGTGTGTGTGTGTGTGTGTGTGTAGGCTGTCTGACTCTGACTCTCTGAGAGTTTTTGCTTGTTCTTTGCCCCCAGTAAACACTGCAGGGCTGCAACCTGCGAGGAGAACCCTGATCCCTAAAGAACCCTGATCTCTAAAGAACCTTGATCCCTAAAGAACCCTGATCTCTGCTGCAGATGAAGAGGAGGCAATCCACAGCTTTATGCACTCTTAAGAGGATAGACATGGGAGCTTCATCACTTTAGCAGCTCCTTCAGCAAGGCTCATCTCCCTGCGCGTCAACTGGTATGTGTGCATGTCTAAGAGTGTGTGTGTGTGTGTAAGAGAGTAATCCAAGTTTCTATTACTGCTAGAGCATGTGAGTGAGTGCAAGTGTGTGTGCACATTTTGTGAACATGTGTGAATGTGTGTACGTGTACGTGCATGTGTGTGTGGGGGAATCTTACTTTGGAGAATCGGTGTGAACAGGAAGAGAACTGCCTGAGCTCGGCATTGAAGTCTTCATCATTCGTGTCCTCTTCCTCCGTCTCCAAGTGATGGTACCTTTCAGATCGCGCTGGAGACAAGCAGGCAAGGCAAGTTAATTTATATAGCGTGCTTCATACACCAAGGCAATTCAATGTGCTTTGCATATATAAAAGCAAGGAACAGTAAAAGGCATTAAGAAATAAAAGCAAAAAAGAAAGAGAGCGATAACAGCTTTTGTTGGTACCCTTGTTCTAGAAGGACAATGCAATGCAATTGGCTTAATTGGTAAAAAAACTTTGAGGCACGCCAAGGCATATCCATGATCAACTTAAACTTCTACAAGAGCCTATTTTTACCTTCTGTAACTGTGCAGCTTAGCAAACATCAGTTTTCACATTATCCATCATTTCCAGCTAAACAACCACTCAACAGTAACACTAATAACAGGTTATGGTCAAAGAGAACAACTTGGAACTACACTGTCTAGTTTTGGTCTTGCAGACTGCAATCATGTCGTCAGACTGAGACTGATCTGTTATAAAAGGAGTGACTGGTCATAAAACACCCCTATTCAAGCAGCTCATGGCGAACAGGACTATTTTTTTTAAGAGTTACGAGAGGAAATTGGTTTTGGGGTTTCTTTGTGTGAGTTTTATTTTAAGAGTGTCTGTCTTTAGCTCCCTTTATGTGTCAATAAATTCCATTTTTCCCCCTTTCACTATGTCTCATAACAGGCTTTGTGCTGCATGGACGCGTCTGGTGCATAGTGACATTAGCCTCATAGCGGTAGGTCTCGTCTGTGACGCATCCCCCCTCCCCTACACTCCTCTTCACCCCTGTTCCTCCTATGTTCTTGGGACATAAAGAGAATTGCAGAAGTAACGGGCGTGGAGGAAATAGCAAGGGGTAGGCCTTTTTAACATTTGTTTTTCAAATGGTCTTCCAGTCTGCAATTGAAGGGCACAGTGTCTAGATTGGGAGTTCTTGTCACACAGTCCCTCACATCACGGCTGGCACCCTCCACTAGCATGTCTTGCCCCCCCGATGCGATACTCACTGTCAAAGTAGCTTGTGTCATCCTCCGACTCCAGCTGAGGGATGAACTCAGCCTTCTGCCTCAGCAAGCTGTTCCAGTCCAGGTTGTAGAAGAACTGGTGCTGCTTCACCTCGTGAGCCCCACCTGTGGATGGACAAGGACACAGAATAGAGAGAGAGAGAGAGGGGAAAAGAGGGAGAGAGAGAGCGAGAGAGAGAGCGAGAGAGAGAGAAAGATAGGTTGTTGGTCACCTCTAGGATCATACAAAAGTAATGGCTAAGGCAGTGGGGGTTAAGTTCTGGTTGTATCAGCAGGAGCAGTTTGAGTAAATCTAAAGTGCTTACTGTAAAGGTGAGAACATTTAGGAGGTGATTTTATGGCATTAGAATAACCATTGTCTACCTGCACAAAACATTGATTAAATGTCGAGCTCTATAAGGGCAAGGTGTGTGCGTGTGTGTGTGTGTGTGTGTCAAGACCTGAACCACAGAGTACAGAGAGAGAAATGCAGAGTCAAAGTTTTTTTTTCTTCCTTCACTACCCCCCCCCTGCCTCCACTGTCTGGCTGGCACCCAACTATGATTTCATGGCCATAAATTATGCAGTGCAATATCCTGTGAGTGACCTTTGAGGAAGACAAGAGTTTCCGCTGAATGGGAGAGCAGAGCTGGGAAGTATGGGTAGGGTAGGGTGAGGTGGAGTGTGTGTGTGTGTGTGGGGGGGGGCGGTGGGGTTAGAGAGGTGCTGAGCCCTGTTGGCCTACTTTGACTAAATCTCCTGCACAGGGTCGATATAGACACGGCTTTGTTTTCGGCTCGAGGCTCGGGGTTGAAGGGTCAGCTGTTTTGACCCGACAGCGCCTGACGCACACGGCAACCTTGCAGAGGGTGACATTCACGAGGTCTGGACTTATGTTGTTGCAACAGATCAAGGGAGCAGTGTGTGTCTGGGAGGTGGGATGTGGTGTGACCCACGCAACACCCCTCGAAGACCCCTGTTTCCACCTTCCTGCCAGCCTTTCATCCTTAGGGCTCAGCTGAGGTGGCGGAATCTGCCAGGGCAGGAATCAGGGCGGCAATCAAAGCGACACGGCTGCCTGCTTGCCAAAAACTTAGCGCCAGCACCTAACAATTTGAAAAAGCACTCTGTTTCAAAGCCCCCGAAGGTGACTCGACGGATTTTAAATAGCAATTGTGCTTTTGACTTACACAAGTAGAAATGAGGGAAATCATTTATAACTGTTCAGCGCCATTTCAGCAGTTATGGTGTTATTAAGAACAATTGCTAATACCAGATATCATTGATAGTCTGTCATGATAACAAAGCCATAAGTTTAGAAGCTGAGAAAATGAAGCTGCCAAACAGTCTCTGCTGCTGGCAGTGTGACTGGGGAGAACAAGGGAGATGAACCGGAAAGAGAGGAGAACAGAACAACCTTGGGCGGCGTGGACTCTGACCACAGTGCTAGTGACTAGAATTTTCCATGCGTGCTGGTTGGCTGAAGGTCTGTTACAGGTCTGCTTAGCTGAGCTCCTCAGGGCAAAGAGAAATAAGGGGCCTAATGCTCTGAACTAGAGGCGAAGGCAAAAAACTAAACAAAAAAAACCCCTAAACACCCAACACCTGAACACCACATCACCCCTCTGACAAAATCCCCAAATCCCATTTCCAGAGCCAAGACTGCATGTATATGTCCATTATTTCCAGAGGACTCGTTGGACAGGCAGTTAGGGGAAAATGAGCTCCACAACTTAGTTGCCTTAACTAAGCTTAGTCATGCTGGTGTAGATGGAGATTTTTGTGGAACCTTTCTCTTATTCTGTGACGAGGCTTAATCCATATGCAGGAAACCAGGAAGAAAGAACTTATGATGAATTCAATAAAAAATTTAATGATTATAATGAAGGACCTCATCTTTAATGCACAGTGTGTGTCTGTGTGTGTGTGTGTGTGTGTGTGTGTGTGTGTGTGCGCGCGCATACAGGGTTTTACCTGTTCCCATTCGTTCTAATGGGTTCTGCCTGAGCAGCAGAGTGATGAGCTCTTGGGAGTCGCTGGGTGGGGCTTCCTCCCCCTCAGGCCAGTTGATCTCATCTAAGACACAAAACAGATAAAGAAACAAATAAACAAACAAACAAACAGGTTTTGACCTAATATAACCGTGCAGGGTTCAGATGCAACAAAAATATATCTAGCAATTCATCATCAAAACATGGCACATCAAAACACTGCATCCCCCACTCCACGCCAGCTTTGATTGGCTGGGAAACAGGAAAGAAAAAAAGACCTCCCACCCCAGCTCTGTTCAATGATGAAAGTTAAGCCATCCTTAAACTCCCCAATGAGATGTAAATGGGAAAAATCAAGAAGTTTGTTGTCCTTCCCTGTAACAACAACAATGCCCTACGCACTGGGGTCTACATCCATAATTCACATGTCTGCCGGGGTGCACAGAGCCCACAGAGAGGGGGGGAGAGAGAGAGAGAGCAGGCACAGCGATTGTGCAAATTTGTGCACAATTAAAAAGGCCGCGGGATTAAACAAATGAGGTGTGAGAAAAATAAGCCACATGCTCGATCGGCGACTGTCTTGCCGGTAGTGGCTGTGCCAGCCAAGCACCGCACATTTTAATGAAACCTAGGAGCCAGGCATGAATATGCATCCATGGGCCCAGAGGCCATGGAAGCTTCCGGAAAACTGGCTAGGGCCCTTTAATTAACATTGGGTCCAACCGGCATTTCCCATGATTGAGAGCACGCAAAATGGCTGCTGTCACATCATTAATTTCCACAGTGTTGATAACTGATCTAAGAGTGAGCTGAGAGTCCACTCCCTCAAAGTCCCCATTAGCATTTAGAGGAGAGGCAGAGGCCGTCTGCAATGTGCAAACACGCACACACACACAGACAAACACATCAATCACACTCAGGCTGAACAAGACAGACAAGTTCATGTTTAACCAGGAGCTGTAGCTTTACAAAAAAACCCAGTAGTTTCAGCATTGTGCACCTCAATTTGATCCCTGCCAATTTCTAAATACAGGCTCTTATCAGGACTCTTCTTTTAGTTTCTTGGGCCTGCAATTGCAAACTATGAGAGCTCACATTTAGATTGCATAAGGAAACATTTTCCTAATGAACTGTAATTACATCATTATGAACAAGCCATGGTTAAGCCTGCACAGCAAATTAAGGCTTTGATCAACTTCCTATCTCTCTCTCTAAAAAAAAAAAAAAAAAAAATGTCTGGAAGGCATCATTTTAGACCTTGGGCATTACTGTCAAACTGACAAAAGACATGGAGCATTATGAGACAAACAAGCTATTTGGTGACAGAAGATGGAGAACACTGACCACTGATGACCTGTCCGAAGAGCTCCTCTGGGGTGTCCCCGAAGAAGGGCACACAGCCCACCAGGAACTCATAGAGGATGATGCCCATGGCCCACCAATCCACGGGTTTGCCATAGCCCTGCCGTAGGATCACCTCTGGGGCTATGTACTCAGGGGTCCCACAAACCTGCAAGTCAACAAATCAGAAGAACATCAAGCTTACTTTACATTGGTTGCACTGCACAGGTCTAAGGTATAATTGTCATATTTTATATCTTTTTGCCATTGTGAATGGACTGGCTGGTACATGGACTGCATCTACATAGTGTTTTTCTACTCTGCTGAGCACTCAGAGTGCTTTATAATTCCATGCCTCACATTCACTCATTCACACACTCAATCATGTACCTGTGTTATAAGTACAAAGATACTGTGATATAATTATGACAAAATTCTGAGCCTTTAAATTTTCTTTGTTCATACGACACTCACGTTTCTGTAGACACTAGACTGAATAAATAAAACTACACAACGTGCAGTAATGTCATCTGATATGTGACAAATGAAGACATGATGATGGAGCATTTGCAAACCTGTTTGTCTGAGAACTCTCTGGCATCCTTCTCGATGTGGTCCTCATAGAGATTAGTGGTCATGTTCATTAAGCCCACCTTGGACAAGCCAAAGTCTGTGAGTTTTATATGACCCATGGAAGTGACCAGCAAACTGTCAAAAGGGGGAAAACAATAAATATTTGATATTTGATGCATCAATAAAGTTAATTACTGTGTATTACATTGTTCACTACACAATTAACAAGCATGAAGTATCTTCGAGCAATCTTGGAAGCGCAATTTTAACCAATGCCATTCAGATATTAGAGGTAATTGGAGTTGAATATATTGTTTATAATGGCTTTTGCAATGTGAAAACAGATATCTTTCCTGAAGCATTTAGAGCAGAACCATGTTCTGGGCACTTGAGCCTCCCTGCTCTGCCAGTTCAGCATGACAGACTCACTTGTCTGGTTTGAGATCCCGGTGAACGATGCCATAGTTATGGAGGTACTCCAGAGCCAGCACGGTCTCAGCAAAGTACATCCTGGCCATGTCAACGGGCAAGGGGCCCATGTTCTTTAGCAGAGTGGCACAATCCCCTCCTAAAACAGGAAAATGAAAAAAAGTCATGCCCATGCATACTACTAATTAACTAACTAACTAATGAATCTATCCATTTACCTATCTATCTGTCTATGCCTAGTAAAGACAACATATGTGTCTGACTAACTACTGCTATGACTACATGTATGTACTGATATACAGTAATATCCCTAATAATGGGATGTTCAGAGAGTTAAATGCATAATTTTCTGTGATCCATATACGGTGTTGATGTGCTCCAGTCAGGTACAGAGGGAACTGGTTGCTTCTTTGCTGAAACTGGTTGTACATGAATCTCTGTACTCTTCTATAGAACCTACCCTCGACGTACTCCATGACCATGCACAGGTGCCTCCGCGTCTCAAACGAGCAGTACATGCTGACAACGAATGGGTTCTCTGCGAACGTCAGGATGTCTCTCTCCACGAACGCCTGCTGAATCTGGTTCCTCAGGATCAGGTTCTGCTTGTTGATCTTCTTCATGGCGAATCGCTGCTTCGTCTCCCGATGCCGCACCAAGTACACAGCCCTGTTCGAGTTAAGTGAGAGAGACAGACACAGACAGAGAGAGAGAGAGAGAGGGAGAGGGGAGAGAGAGAGAGAGAGAGAGCTCATTAAACTATTAAGAACTTACTTCCACTATTGCACAGCACTTCAGGATGATGAGAGTCAGGGAGGTTGAGAGAGAAAGCACACTTTCAGAAAGAGGCTCATTAAAAGCCAAAACTACTCGAGCTGACATAAAAATAAAATCACAGTGAGGTAGCTTGGGTGCGTAACAAAGGCCCACTGAACACTCGAGGGGAAGTGGCTTACCCGTAGGCGCCATTGCTGATCAGCTTGATCATCTCAAAGTCGTTCTCACAGGGCTTGCGGCGGGACCGCAGTGCTGCACTCAAGCTCTGGGACTGATGGGGGAAAAAAAAGAATCATCAGTCTGGAATCATTTCAAAACAACCCACTGCTTTTACATATCATACTGTGCCACTGTATATTGTATATCTGAGTTGATTCAACCGTACATGTATGTCAGATATGTCGCATATATGTACATAAACAATATATATATATATATATATATATATATATATATATATATATATATATATATATATATATATAAGTAAATTCAACTGGATATATGAGAGTCAGTTCTTTTCAAATCACCCACTGCATTGACAGTGATATTACAGTATACTCTATGTATGCATGTAACCCAGGGAGAAGGATTGCTGTGGAAGGTTCATCCTGAAACCTCACTAAGAGCTCTACATTTACCTGTCCTCAAACTTAGTGACTGGAATAAAGACGTTGTGAGTCTAAATTAGGTTGAACTGGCCACATCGAGAAGTAGCACAACGTGTCCCACAGGGCCACAGCAGTGGATAGGGACACGGGTGACTAGTCTGCTTTTAAATGACACATGCATAGAAAGCTTTCAAGTCCACTCACACTCACAGAGTCATCCGTCTCTGGCGTCTCTGCAATCCCACTGTCGTAGCTGGTCAGCTGAGCTATTTCTGCAGACCAAAAATACAGACAATGATGAGATGTATGAATAAATGATAACCATCATTTCCACAGGGGTACATGTGAAATGGAGAATGAGTGTGTGTGTGTGTGCGTGTGTCTGTGTGTGTGTGTGTGTGTGTGTGTGTGTGTGTGTGTGTGTGTGTGTGTGTGTGCGTGTGTGTGCGTGTGTGTATGTGTGTGCTGGGGGAAGGGGGCACTGATTGACATATTTCGTGTTTAGCCAGCATTTACTTCACCGCCAGACGGTAGTGGGAATCAGATTTTCCACTTAATCACTTGCAGTGAGCTGACTCTGGGAAATGGCTAAACGGGTGAAATGGGCCGGAAATCGAGACGAGGGCCTCAAACACATGTCGGCCATTTTCGCTCCAAAAAAACAAACTAAAAAAACCCCCAAAAAACTGCAATTCCACAACAAACCCCATTCCAACATCCCACCACCCACTCACTGCACACACACACACACGCTCCTCACCCCCTTTCCAAGTGAGCATACAGAATGACCCTCGCTTCTACTGAAATGCCAAAACATGGAGAGGTAATGAGCCGGGGGCTTTGCATTAATGTCCCGCTGGAGACCCGAGGTGCAGCTGAAGCCCAGCCGAAACAGCTGCCCCACACCCGTCTCCTGGCCCGAGGCACTCGGCAGGGGGAACGTGAAACGCTTCCCCCGGGAACTGGACCACCAGGGGAACTGGCACATGGAGATGATGAAGACATCTCGGCCAGTCGCACAAGCAGGGAGAGCACTCATTTCCTAATTAGCCATAATGATCGCCAGATCTTAAATTACGCACGAGTGGGACTGAGCCATGTAATGTGACTGGGTGGTTCGCAGATGGAGAGTGATTGGCAAAAACGTTTTGAGACGTTTGGCCCTCTTCGATTCATAAGGCACACAACTGTGGTTTCTAATGGAGGGAGATGGGTACATGAGTTATAATGGGTTTAATTACAGAATGTACACATCTCAACTATTTTGTAAATTCTAGCAAAAGTCACGTCACTTCTTCAGTTCAAACACGACATAGTAAATCCAAGTTTGGATTTAATTGGATTTAATATTTTTTAAAATAAGATGGTGTTTGGGCAACTTCTTGGGCAACAAATGCCCTGGTGTAGTAGCAGTGCTAAATGCTTCAAGCTTTACCTTCGAGTGGGTCTCGGGTTAGGCCCAACTGGCTGATGATATAGCGGGGGATGTCCGTTTTGATGCCCTGGCCCTCTTTGGCGTGGCCCTCGGCTGCCTCAAGGAGGTGGTAGAACTCCTCTGGATCAAACTCCTGGGTGGACAAAAAACAAACAGAAAAACAAAAAACAAGCAAGTCTGGTAAATAGTGGTGATGGTGGCCTGGCCTTGCCCTCCTAGCACTTCCGCTTGATTACCATCTCCCTACAGTGCTAGTCTGGATTTGATCCCATTGAGCTTGTTGTCTCAGGAGGCATTTTAACCTGCCCAATCAGCGAACAGAGGGAGGTGTTGTGAATCCAGAGCTAGAATGCTATCAGTCAAGACAAGCTATGAGTCAGGGGCTGATCCAATCTTGTAAACACGTTCAAGCAATCAAATCTCACTACTGAATGTCCACATCCTCTGTATGAAACAAAGTGTACAACAAGGGTGTGGTTTTATTACCAGGCTATGGTAGTGGTGATTTCCATATTGAATTTGAGTTCAGTTTTGCCTTTTGGTGTATGTTTTCACTGAACCCTACTTTCTAAGCGACTGTCCTAAAAAGAAACTCGTTGAAAACAATCTGGTGGCCAGTGGGTCAGACCTTCCTCCACCTGGCTGCCCTTGTTTCCTAGCCTAGCAAATGTGAACAGAGGAGATCATTCTAGAACACAGAACTGGGACATGTCAGTGAAAGTCAGGAGAAAGTAGGGTTTTATCATCGACCATAAGAGCATTACTACATTCAGGATACAAAAACACAGCATTAAAAATGTAAACTTGTCATGAGTCATGAGTTAAATGCACCATGAACATACAGTGTATTCAATCACTAATCCACTTGCCAAAAGGAATGTAAGAATTCTCTGAATGACCATAACACAATATAAGTCTTGAACAAGAACCAACCAGGCATTCCAGGAGTCGAGCTGGCCTGGCAATGACGATGAGGATTTTCTTGACAAGCTCCTTGATGAAGGTCACCTCCCCACTCTCTGATCGCTCTGTGGACTACACACACACACACACGCACACACACACACAAACACAAACACAAACACAAACAAACAAAAAGATAAGCTCACACACTATTAAACAAGATCTGCAAGGTCCAACACGCATTTCCCATAATAAGCCCAAAAAGAGGATTTGAGCCTGGCAACAAACCCAACATTATCCATGCTGTGAGTCAGGGGGATTCTGATTAATTCTCCCAGCCATTTCCTGAATGCCTTTTCACACACAATAGCCACTCCGTGGGTTCCTCCAGTGACTGTGCAGTCATGCAACCCATTGTTTGGACACAAAGCCTACGCAAACATAATATGTAGAAGAAAACAACCCGAGAATTTTCAGCTCCTAAGAGCAAGCAGTAGGGTACACACTGCTAGCAATGCCAAATGGATGAAACCCCCCCCAACACACACACACACTCACACACGCGTGCACACACTCACACTTACACACTCCAATGACATGAAATACTGAAAAAGTGCCAGGAGCATAAACATGTCTGATTGACCTTACAGGATATAATCTTTGACCCTGCCCTGCTTTCAGTAGCTCAATAAGGAAAGTGCCGGAGCTGCCAATTCAAAGGGGTCACGACTTCAATTTTAAGAAAGTCAAATAGTAATTTCGGCTGCACTCCTCAAAGAACTCTTCAACCTTTCAAAAGTAAAAAAAAAAAAAAAAAACAGCACCTTGGAGGACCATATCTGAGAATGAGCACACATCCTGTAAGAATTGTTCAGCTGTGAGAGCAATCTCTGAGTATAAATATACGTCCTTTGAGACTCTCTCCAGTTTAGAGGACAACCACCGAGGGCTGACGTACCTCTTGGAAGAGCTTCTCCAGTTTGTCGGTGAGCTCGCAGAAGTAGCGGGAGGTGATGAGGCCGCTGCGGGACTTCTCCAGGCAGTCACGCGCCAGCTCGATGATCTGGTGGTGGGCGAAACTCAGGACGCCGTCGGCCAGCGGCAGCACACTCTCCGGGGAGTTGGAGCGGATGATCTCCTGGATCCGCTCCTCCATCTGGGCCGTGGCCTGTGCAAGATGAAAGAGAAAGAGAGAGGGAGGAAGAAAGAGAACGAGAAAGGGGGGGGGGGGGGAGAAGTGTCAAAAATATGATGGTGGGGGAGAAAGCCCAGCAGATACAGTCTTAACAACTGCCTTTCAAATAAAACTTCTAGACTGTTCCTTTTCTCCTGCATTAAGTAACAACACAACACAGTCAAATCACTGATCAGAGAAGAGGAGGAAAAATCCTACATTTAACAAACTACAACCTGTTCTGAGCACTGCTGAACTGTTAAAAATACATTTCATGTCTGATTTCAAGGAAGCTTCTCACCTTAGGAAATCTCTCCTTGTAGACATGATTCATCATAATAATCTCGTGATCACAGCATGCTGGAGACCTTCCAGGACTGAAAATACAGACACACCTTAAAACAGCAAATGCCATGCATTTGGTCCATTGTGGCCCTCATTATATTCATATGGACTTTCCAATTTACATCACAATTTTTACATGGAAATGTTTACATTTAAAAAGCTTATATTACTCTTAACCCTCTGCTTATGTCAGTGGCTGTACAGTCTATACAGTCTTGTGTCTCTATTTACATAGAGAGGCGAAGCTAAGGTGAGAGCTAATATTTTTATGCAGTCCTGCAGTACAGAAGAAATTACACTGCTCAGGTAGCTGCAGACCTGACCCTCTTCCCTGGGCAGAGTGACTAAGCACACACCCTCAAAGGGCAACCCCATTTGCCCTCCAGGCAATAACACTCATGTGCTATTTCTATAAGCTTATGGGATTAGAAACTAGCAAAGCAAAGTGACCCTTCCCAACACTCACGACCCCTGACCACCGGCGTGTGCAGGTGCCCCACCTGAGACTGCGTGAGCGGGGCCGCATAGGCGTGGCCCTGCGGCGCTGGTCGTCGCCGGCGATGCTCTCGGTGCAGAAGTGCTTGGAGAGGAAGTGCAGCTCATCAGGGGTAGGCTGAAACGGGAGCTGGTGCAGCTTCTCCTGTGATGAACAGGACGACTGGAAATGAAATGAGAATACAGTGAAAGGAAAGAAAAGGAAAAGAACAAAAACAAAAAACAAAAAAAACAAAAACAAAAGGAGAAAATGAGGCTCAGCAGGCTTGAATTGCTTGTTGTTGAGTTTCTAAATGCATCATGATAAACATGCAGATGGGGTGGAAAAAGCTGTATGAGGAACTCTGTTCGTGACAGGACTGCTAATCCACTGATTTTGACTCAAAATGCCTCACTTAACATTTCTCCCACCCAGGATGATTGAGATAAAGCAAATTATATAGTGACACAAAAAGATTACTATAAAAAATCAAACAAATGAGTTTCTGCAAATAATAAGCTCATAGCAACAAACTCAATAGACATGAACAAAAATCACATTTATTGATGACAAGAGTGTGTGTGTGTGTGTTTCTCATCTCAACCATCTGAATACTGACAAAGCTAAGTGAACTCAGCCTTAATCAAAAACTGCTTTGTGAGACTGAGCAACCATTTTCAAATGGAGCGTTTTTTAAATTTTGTTTCCTTTGCTTAAAAAATAATTACTCCATTACTTCATCAAGGTCTCTGCCTCTGTCACTGCTAACCTCTGAATATTCTTCCCTGACTAAGTCTCCATTATGTTTTCTTAGTATTTTTATACTTCCACAGACATGCACAAAACCACCAGTAGAGAATGGCGATCACACTTCTACATTTCTGTGCATGTGACTGCATGCGTGTTTTTGTGTGAGATTTGTTTGTAATCGTAACCGTGAATGTGCGCCTGTGTGTGTGTGTGTGTGTGTGTGTGTGTGCATGTGTGCGCATGTGTGTGTGTGCATGTGTGTCCTCGTGTGTGTGCCCCCACTGGCAGTGAATCCGATGCATGTGTTTACCAGCAAACAAATCTGCTGCCCTTCATAGTGGGCATTAGCCCGGCAGACAGTCGCACACATGAGCATCTGTTCGCCATGGCACAGCAGAGCTGGCACCAAGCACAGTGCCAGGCCTGGCAGCCACAGCGGCTGTGCCCAAAACAAATGCTGCTCTTCCTCAGGCTGGGCATGCTTGGCTTGCATGCTCTACATGTAAAAAGTACTTGCATTTGTGCATGAATACCTGACTATAGATAACAGCACATATATTTTTAGTTATTGGCACTGGCAATAATAGCAGCTTTTTTTATTCTTGCGGAAATATCCACTTGGTGTATATAAAAAATGACACTGCCGACCTCTAAAGCAGAGGACAGGTATTGTGTGTGTCATGGTGGTCATTTGTCCGAGTGGGTACCCTTGACCCTTGTGCATGTTTGTGGTTGTGTTTGTGCGTAGGGAAATTCGTTAGTATGTTGACTTCGTACCGAGACTGTGGAACTGGGGGTGTTTGTTCCATAGCCTGACGAGGGGAGAGAAGCCAGAGACCACCGTCGCCCATCGGTTCTGCAGACGATCAGAGACAAAAGCTATTAACATGGACTCGTACACGCACACAAACACACATATACACACACACACACAAACCAACACAATCACACACACACACACACAAATACACAGGCACACGTACACACAAACAGAATGGCACACACACACACATATACACGCACACACAGTAGTTCACAAATCTCAAAAGAAGGCCTCATCAATTCACAGGGAGGCTGGCAGGTGCCCAGACATAATACTGTGGTCAGATACATGTTTATATTTGTGCACAAAGTAGCGCTCTTCTTTTGAAATGGAGATAGAGGTTCCACAGGCCTGTGTGGAAACACGGCCTGTGCGGTAAAAATGAATGAAGCGAAATGGGATGAAAGCCTGAAACACTGACAAACGAACAAACAAACACGTGAAACAAACACCAAATGGCCAATGAACCAATGAACTGTGCAATCCCAAGTCCATGCCTTCTGTGGTTAGGATCCTCTGATGAATCTCCTGTGGGCATTTTTGCCAGTAAATTAACTCTGCAGGGTTAATGGTGACATTTATTTATTTATTCTTTTCTTGTTTTTTTTTCCCACAAAGAACACACAAATATTCAGAGGTTGTTTCTGCTTAGCTGGATAGCTCACTGCTCACTGATTTGCTCACTGGGAAGAAAAAAAATGTATTGAGAACTCAAAAATGGTCCAGAATAGTCTAGACCTGCAGATTCAGATTACTGTTGCAACAAGGACATAAATCCTGGGGTTGGGGAAAAGACAGGTGGGAGTAGATGTGGGGGGGGAGGGGTGGTGGTGGTGTTGATTGAATGATCCAATCAACATTCATTACCACAGAGAGAGAAACAGACAGTAGGTGGCCAGTTTACCTGTCTACTCTGTGTCCATGACTGGGAAGATAGTGTAGAGATAATTGTCATATTTACATACTCAGTAGAGGTAAAAATCCATAATCATAAACACAAAAAAAATATATAATTTTATCAAGCTAGCACTGTGCTTTCACAGCCAATGTTAATTCTGACAGATATGGAACGCAGTGGTAGGCTGTGACAGACTCAACGCTGAACTGCTGAACCTCATCCAATGCAGCCGTGAATATTAAGGGATGGTGGATCTGTCAGTGGAGACAGGCATGTATTACACCTGAGTGTTTTTAAAAAGCAGATGACAGCTCATGCACCACGGTTTCCTGCATGGCAGCGTGATTTGAGCACTTCAAAGGGGATACTTTTTTTTCACAAATGCTTTGTTCAAAATTCCCAAGATGACCCTTTTAGTTGTGAGTTGGGGAGTGGGGGAGTAGAAAGTGATGAATTTGGAGGATACATCTGTCTGAGAGTGCTGTCAACTGTGGCGACTTGGACAATGGAAAACTATGCAAGGAAAAATGTGGCTGAAGCGATTGGACGCAGCTCCAGCAATGTGTGCACGGTGCGTTTTAGCACTTGAAGTCAGAGAGGAAATACGTGACTCATTAATGTCCACGCTCTTTGACACACTATAATGACATGCACACACACACACACACATACAACAAAGAACCCCAGTTAGCCATGTCCCCCACATACAGAAGGATCAGAGCACCACGTTTACCTGCGAGCGAAGGAGAAGTGAGCAGAGGCACTGGGGGAGAAATTTCTAGGGCTGTCTTGAGGGCTCGTTCCTGTCGAGTGCAAATGAAAGGAAACAGCATTAGTGGATTCCTGTTACATTTCAGAATGGTAAACCGGTAATGTTTTTTTTTTTTTTAATGAATGCTAATTTAGTCAATTGAAGGGTTCTGTTGACAGTCATAAGATGCTCAAGTAAGTGTATATATAACAGCCGCCATTCACAAATATGAAATTTATCAAATTCATTTTGCAAAGTGAATGTTTCATGTGGATTGCTTTGAGCTCCTGTAATTAAATACATCATTAAAGGGAATATATTCTCCTTCCTTTATATGAAGTGCTACTGACATTGCCAATAGCTTGAATGAGGGAGGAGAAGATGAGTCCCACAGTCATGACTGAACAAGACAGCACAAGACCCTGGCATATTTTAGCACTTATAACACACAGCTTTAAGACATCTATCTGTTTGTATGTATTGTAGGACTTCTCTTAAAGCAAACGTTTTAAATTATTCAGCGTTGCAACAGAGTTTTCTATCAAGGGTAATACCTCTTTGCTAAGAAATAAAAAAAGAATTATTCAACTTTTTTGTTCCTTGGTGGCCAGCTTTGACAGAGAACCCTTCAGTTTTTCAGTCCTTAGGACGGGGAGATGAAGAGCTCTCATGGGACAGGGGAGGAGGGGTAGTTCTTTTTTTTTTTTTTTATGTCATATGTGAGACTGGCTTCTCATTTACAGTTGAACAAGAGCAAAATGAACATTAGACAATGAGGAAAAATCCCTCCTGCAAGCCAAAGTGACAGCACAACACAAAATTGCTAGCACAAAGGCCAAGTCATGTCTCTCTCTCTCTCTCTCTGTCTCAAACTTATCACAGGAAGCCTGTGAAAATCTAGACATATACGGTAGTTCCAGCTCATTGTGTAAATATGCTGGCATGCTAGCGTTTGCAAAAAATTTCCACTGTAAAAAGAATATCATTCCAGAAAATGGAGCAACAAACATTATTCAGTCGCAGACAAAGAAGCTGCTACTGAGACCAGCAGACGAGGAAGCGAAGCAAACAGACAGCAATGCAGTCAAAAGCTATCAGAGGCCTGCTCTCCTGTGGATAACCCTTGTAAGCCTGAAGCGCACACATACAACACACACGCACACACACACACACAGCTATGTGCACATGGATGCAAACAGTCACACATGTATACACACACCTGGTTGTCTCGCAAAGACTTGCCAGCTAGCACCCCCCCCACCCCGGCACAATTTCCATGGCCCATATGTGCAGCAGAAGCGCTCTACTCCAGCCACTTCCAACCATGTCTCTGGGCAGCTGAGCCCATCAGACTCTGGGTATTTCCCAAACGGCTGCGATTAAGCTTCCTGCTCCCTGACTGATAACAGAGGAAGTGGCAGGCAGGCAGGCAGCAGAGGGGAAGACGAAGGGGAAGGTGGGGTTAAGAAAACATCCCCGAGTCCGACATTAATTATAGATAATTAACTTGATTGGAAAACGGTGGGGGTAAGTACTTAATTAAACAAAGGACACAGTGGCACCCCCTGAAGCACTAAAAAGGTGGCTCTGGATTTGGATATAAAGTCCCCCGATGGGGCTGAGGTGCTTATTAGATTTGATTAATTTCTGCAACCCCCTCCACCCTCACATTTTGAAACGCTGCTCTGATTTAGAGAGAGAGAAGACAAAACTGAAGGAGGGGGTTGGGGGTTTGGGGTGGATGTCACAGAAATTGGGGAGCATGAAGCGCTGTTGGGCGCCTCAGGGTAGACGTAATCCAATTTAGTTCAGGTGAGGTGCCAAGACACGGGCCTGCTTTAACACTACCACTGCGATCTGTTAATCTCAGATTACATCCTTACGTAAAAAATAAACTTATCCAACAGGCTGTGAGTTCAAGGACTATTCTAGCACCTACAAAACAACATATTTGAATCAGCAGTGTCACGACTCAGTCAACTTGAGAAACAATGTTTTTTTTTATTTACAAGCATGAACCTTGTGTGATTAAACTTAAAAATCCTATTACAAAAATCACAAAGCCTCACTTCTAAGTCAAACATCAAGACCTCTGTGTTATGCGAAGCTAGATGCATCACAGGAACAGCATCCTCCTAAGAACGTCCTTCCTAAGGGCCTGTGCCCCATCTCCCTTCTATCTCCCTGTACAATAACAAATGCTAGTCCACAGCTGGTGCCCACATAAAACTCAAGTGCCTCCATGATGATGTTGACGAGTAGCAGGAAGACAATGAGTGAAAACATTCATCAAAAGGCTTGGTGGCTCATGCATGGCTACGGTTTCTTGACTAGGTCTACATGTCTACAGATCTTTGCAGTTACTTAACATGCATCTGTAGACATTTACCAATTCCCACAAAGTCATGAATAAATACTGCAGTTGTTGATGATTTTTTCAGTAGATGTAAATATCTGTTCATGTTAATACATGTTCCCTCTCTAGAAGGGTTGAGATTGATTGTGTTTTTGACCCGCATGGCTAACAGACATATGCTGAAATCCACAGACTTTTCAACAACAATCCACTGAGAGGAGGAAAAATAAATAATTAAAAAACACGCTTCAGACCTCTCGTCCGGTGCCAACCGCCTTTTCCATGTTGACTTAACACCCGTCCGAGTGCGCAGCAGTGTGCTAGCGCTCGTCGGCCTCATCCACCCACTCATGGTTTCCGTCAGGGGGAGAAAAAAAAAAGGAAACACGGGCAAGCTCGTGCTACTGCCGGTTACTGCTTCGGCCGGCCCTTCACTGAAGTGGCTCATTAGACAGCAGCAGTACGGTCGCACCCTGGCCGCTCGTCTGCTCGTCTGGAGAAGCATACATGGGAGATAAGACTGGGAAGTTGGGGGTGGGTGGGGGGCACTGTGGGCGGCTAATGATTCAATGGCAGATCCCATTTCAGATGCCAGGCTTTTCCAGACTGCTTCTTCTCCTTCATTCGTTTTGGTGGCAGACAATGGCTTCCATTCATGGTGACGGGTGAGGGGGTGAGGGGGCAGCTGTGGCTAAGGTGCGGGGAGCTCCCGGCAGTGGCGTGTGAGAACAATGAATGATGACACAAAAAAAAGAAAAAGATTCTCACCCGCCTGTCTGTTCGTCAGTTCGCCAACCATGCCCCTTGCATGAGCAATTTTACTGACATCAAAACAGTGGGCCACAAACAGAAGTACACACACACACACACACACACAAATTACCTGTGTGAGATGAAAGGGGCGAGTGGGGCCGGGGAAGTGCTGAAGACTGCCCACTTCCAATGAGGCTCTTTCTGTTGCTCGTCCTGCAGCTGGGAATACAAAGAGACGAGTTGAAACTGGCACAGCACAATGCACACCTTCAGGACTACCAGGACACATGATCTGATCTGCTGTAGTCCATTGTGGACTGCTCACACACACACACACACACATACACACACACACACACACAAGGAGTTCATCAAAGGGCAGATCGAGGGCTGACGGAACCTCTGAATCATCACAGTAGGCTACATAATAAACCATAACCCTATAAAAGACATGACTGCCTAATAATCACAGACTGAAGATGGGAATTTCACTTGGTGGAAAACATGGTTGAACTCAATGGTTTGTACAAAGTTCAATTCACTTGCTGTCTGTGACTAATGATTCCCATAAGTTTCAACAAAACCTCATGTCTATGTACCAGTATGACTTGTAGAGCACTAATGTACTGACTTTTGGGCCCTTTTCAAAGATGAAAAGAGAAGCCCAGAGCCCTGAGCTGCTGCGACAGGACAAGACTACTGCATCCATTGTTGCTTTCTCTCAATTCCAACACATCAGCATGCCAATGGATTCAAGAGATTAGAGATTACTGTAGTCTAACCATATCCAATGTGGGGGGAGAGGGGTAGAGAGAGAGAGAGAGAGAGTTCTATTCCCTTGACATTAGTCAGTTATTAATAATGATAATGGCCCTCATTAGAGCCTCTGTTGCCCAGGAGATTAGGCTTTTCTGTGGATTATTAAACAAGCCGGCATTCCTCCCCCTCACACTCATCCACTCGCTTAGTCACTCACTCGGTGGCTCGTTTGCTTGCGCTAGCTAACTACACAGACAGGACAGGAGCAGTTAAATAAGGCCAGGCCTAATGGCAGACCCGCTGTGGAAAAGCCACCGGAAAGAACCCAGGCTGGCAGAGCACAGCCAGCACGAGTGGGGAAGGGAGGAACAGTCTGTTGATTACTCAAAGGTAAACACACGCACGGCTATTCGCATGAAAGCGATGGCGGGGAAGGAGGGAGGGAGGTGGCGGTGGGATTGAAGCAACTCAAGCCATTAGAGGGAAATGAATTGGTCCCTTTAAAGTATGACGGAGCAAGACAAGCAGAACAAGAACTCAGTATGTCAGCACACCTTTACACGGCATCTCAGGGTAACATCACAGAGATTAAAGAGCTCTATGGTATTTTCATCAACTTTATTAAGATTAAGTTAAGAGAGGCAACTTCAGACACCTTTGAAGAGAGCATAGTGTCATCTGTATGACATTTCAGTTACAGTCTCATCCTTGCTAATGCTAATCATACAAAACATTTAACGGTTTACAAAAATGTGAGACTTGTCTGATAAGCCACAATTTTGCAAAGTCGAATTTTTGCACCCATCCTTAATGTACCCACAAAGGCATGAAGCAAAAGAAAAGACAAGGTCATCTTAGAAGATGAGAATGGTGCAGCCTCCCTGCCTCTGCAGAAAAACTCGCTAACGTACCGTCTGGCTGTCTTCTTCCACGGCTTGTACCACTTACGGCTGCCCAGGTACTGCATCAAAGTCACTATGTAAACGTCCTCAAAGGATGGCCACATTCGCCTGGATGCTCACACTCTCTCCCATACTCTGCGAAACGCTGTAGATGCATCCGGAATGCTCCCCCAGAAAATGCACGGATGGGAGGGGTGGCAGAGGGAGAAGAGGGGATGCAGATGCAGGGATGACAGTGTGCTCCAAAATGTGTCCCTGTGCGCCTCCTCTCTCTCTGTACTCCCTGCAGGTACAACCTCGGTTGCAAGTGAAGGACAACAACTGCGTGGCTGCGTAATGATATGCTTACTGCTTACAAAACAGATCCTCTTAGCCAGGGAGCTTAATAGGGACACCCGAGTATCCTCCACTGGAGTCTAAACAACACTAAGTAAGTGTGGGTGTGTGTGTGTTTATAGAATGCATGAGGTGCATGAATGAGCTTTATTCTAAGACTCAATGTGGTCAGGTGCAATACCCAATGAACATACTGTAACGCATGGGAGCTGACACCGAGCCTAGAATAATAAGAGCACAACAGAAAGAAACGACACAGAGACGCTTATTTTGTATATATTTACATAATTTTGGCAAAACTGCACGTAGCTCAAGCAACCCTCTTCCCTCAGACCTGCTGCTGTGTCTGCCACTGCTGCTCCTGCTGCTGCTGAAGCAGCCTGGGCTTTGTTTTGTTTTGTTTTTTCACTTCTAGCCGCAGAAATGCGAAAAATAATTTAAAAGAAAGCTGCAGAGTGAGTCCCAGACAAGGTCAGTGGTGGCAGCGGCAGCAGCAGCAGCTAATGTGATCAAACGGCCCAGCAGCACCACTGGAACGGAAGTTCATAGATCTACAGCGAAACATTATCACATTAACTGTGGTCACGATGGGGAGAAGCAGGGCAGGGGAGGGATGAAGACGGAGATGGAGAGAAAGGGAGAGAGGAAGAAAGATGGAGAGAGAGAGGCAGAGAGATATGGACATAGAGAGGGATGGAGAAAGTAAAGAAAGGGAAGATAAGGGAAGACGAACAAAAAAAGCAACCAAACAAACCCTTCAAACTTGATTTGAAAGAGACAGGTAGAAAAGGAGAGAGCATGTGCTTTATTTTAGGACAGGCAAGGAGAGGTGAAAAAGAGAAGACAGAGAGGTAGAGATGAGGTGAGGGTGAGGAAAAGAGAAACAGAGAGAGAGAGAGAGAGAGAGAGAGAGAGAGAAACAACAGGGGAAGGAGGGAGGGAGAGGAAGATGGTCCTGAATGAAAATGTGCACTGCATCATCAACTGAGGACAAGGATGGCCAGCAGTCAGTGAGCGAGAGAGAGAGAGAGAGAGAGAGAGGGAGAGCGCGAGAGGGGAGGAGAGAGAGAAAGAGAGAGAAAGAGAGCAGGCAAGTGTGCGAAGCAAAGGCAACGTCACCCAAACCCTAGCAGCCCTGCAGAATCAGGGATTTTTCACAGCCATTGATCAGACAGCGTTGAATGGCATTGAGTGTGTGTATGTGTGAGAAAGTGTGTGTGTGTGTATATGTGTGTGTCCGGGAGAGGGGGGGGGGCACTATGGATGACATTGCAGAGCCCTTGTGAGTCTCCTCTCCTCCTAAAGCTGGCAGTGCTTGAGACATGGGAGCTTCTCTCACAGTGAGGCATGAAGGACTTACAAATTAATATCTACTGTCAGACGAGGACTTGTCAGTTTTAATTAGACCAGTTCTCATTATTAGTATCATTACTGCTGAAATCATTATCATCATCTTCTTCTTCATGGGAGAAAAATCTCTGACATCATTTAGCAGTACATGGAAATCCTGAAATGAATCCTAAACAGCGCTTTTTCACACTGCTCAGTAAACGACACACCACAGACGCAGGAACATCCTGAAGGAGGATGCTAGCCCCAAGACCTGCACTCACTGTAGCAGTCACTCTCTTCTCTGCAGAGACACTAGGATTATTTGCTTGCAGGAATGCAATGCCTCCTCTCGCTCTTTCCTTTCAGTGACTGTCATCTCAACACTTCAAGGTTTGCGTGCATTCTGTTGTTGCTTCTCTCTCTCCCCTCTCCAGACTTATTCTATTTCTCTCTATTAATCTCTCTCTCTATTCTAGTCTCTCGCTTTCTCTCTTCCTCCTGCTTGACTCTTAGGAGTGCCTGCAACCTTTCATTGACTCACTCGCTCTCGCTCTCTCTCTCTCCCCAGTTCCCCCTCCCCAGTTTTTTTTTCTCTCTCTCATTCTCTCCATTCCTCACTCTCTCTCTCTCTTCTTATTAGTGTGCTTACTGTCTGCCTCCCTCTGTCTCCATATCTACCTGTCTCTGTCTCATCTCAGCCCAGCAAGAGCAGAGCAAACACATTCATAATGGATGCCGAAGCCAAAGCCAGACCAAAGGATCAGCACTCAGGCGTCCGTCTCAGCCCCGTGCAGCAGCGGCGGCAGCAGCAGCAGCAGCAGCAGCCGTGGCATCATGAGCGTTGATCTGATAGACAGATTAATCTCTCTCCCTCGGCTTTAAAGGTTACAGGGCTGCTTAAAAGAGAAGAGAGAGGCAGAGCCGGCTGGCCTGGCCCTGGGGCTGGGCTGTCTGCTCAAACAATCACAGATGGAAATGGAGCATGGTTGGTTACAAAACACTTGATATATGAAAATGGATGGAGATCCATAGATCACTGACCCTTAGCACAGGCAAATGTCTCTTTTTTCAAATTTGTTCAAAACATGGGCCAGGATTACTGTGTCAAATGAGGAAAGACAAGCCACAACAAGTGAACTATATGGGGTAAAAACATGTAGTGGATTCTCAAGTCAGTAGAAAGTGTCATTGCAGAAGGAAGCTACAGGCAGAAACCAGGTAGGTCAGGCACGATAGTCTGGGAGGGTCCTCCAACAGGTGTGCTTGTGTGTTAACTGCTCCTCTTTGAAGATAAACATGTGCCAAGCGTCAGCGTCTGTTAATGTTTACACTTCTCTCACAATTTACTGGAAACAGATAAAGGCCACAAGGCATTATAACTGTAAATACCAACACATTCTGGCCTTGCAGTCATGCACACGAATTGGATGTTTTTCTGAGAGAGCGACATCGATCACCGGTTATTGTAACTACCGGTTTAATGGCCCATCTTAAACGTGCAGCACCTGCATCAGTAACTTCACCTTGACACTGATTTGATCTTCCATGACACTTTAATGAATAAGTCGTGTAGCTGTACTGTTCATGCAAGAGCAATCAAACTGCAGCCTGTGCATTAGCCCTCCAATACAATAAACCAATAGCTCCGAGCTGTGGCGACATCCAAGAACATCCAGTAGGCGCCTTCAACAAAAGCTGGACAAAACCAGCTCCGGTAAACAAAAGCAGATAATGATAGCAATAACCAATTGCCAATAGAGAACACAAAACAAAACAAAGATGATGATGACAAAATTCTCCTAACTATGTAATTGCATCAAGTCTATAAACTTCCCTGGTTGCAGAAACGAGTTTAGCTTCCAGAAGAAAATAATTTATCATCAGGATTGCCTCATGAATACTATAACTGAATACTATATATCTGTTTAGAGGAGACTCCATACAGAGCTACGCTGAAGCAGTCACTATGTTTGGAACATCCACTCACTCACTATACAGTCTGCCATCTAGTGAATCTCTGCACATGTAGCAGTCATTGACTATATATAGTACATTCTATAGTGGGTGAATGTTTTAAACAGAGTCAGTGATACCCAAAACATCTTAGACAGACCAGACACCTTGGAAACAGATCCAAGCCAGACCTGAGCCACATGCTGGCCAGATCTCGCTCCGACTCTCAGCTGCTGTCTGACATGACCAAAATCGAATAGGTTAGCACTTTGATGTCAGTCTGAGAAACGCCCTGTTTTCAAGGCCATTAACCATTAATCACCAGAGCAAAGTGAATAACATCCGGTTCACAGGTGCACGCTGACTTGCAGTAGAAACAGGGTAAGTGAATGATAGAGAGTGAGAGAGAGAGAGGGAGAGAGGATCAGGTTTAACTGTATATTTATACATGTCCTAACCAATTTCACGCACATAAACATGCCACGTACTACCACTTAAGATGGCTTTGGTGTTTGCCCTTTCTTCACAACATAAAAACCATGTTGACTTTCATACACACACTGTGTTGTAATGGTTTTTTATGTTCTCACCTACTGAGGAGAAATAACAGAAATAACAGTCCACTGTGGAAGAACACCTGAAGTCAAGCCTTCCTCTCTCGGCCTAACTCTACGCTGCAAGTGTGAATTTTTGATTAGAATTAACCGCCGTTGTGTATAAACAGTGTTTAAAAGCAAGCCACGACAGAGGCGCCTTTGGCAAAGATGTTTGGGAGAAGTAGGCCACCATTCTATCTATACAGTCATGCGGCAGAGGAGACACATGTGAGGATCCTTGGAAGACATCCATGAGAGAGAGAGAGAGAAAGAGAGATAAAGAGACAGAGATAAAGAGAGATAAAGAGAGAGAGAGAGATGATTCTCTAGGCTCAATGTTTGTTTCAGTTTCCTGCATGCAAAAAAGTTAAAAAAATACTCTCTGGCATTACCATCCAATAATCAAAGCATAATCATGTCATAATAAAAAGAGTAATGGATTCTAATGAAGACAAAGAAGTGGAACCACACACACACAGACACACACACACACACACACACACACACACACCATCCTGCTATTCACAGTACTAACATCAGAAGCTGAGTCGGCACAACAATCTCTCCCTACTATTCATCCCACAGAAATGAAAGCAGCGGGCCGCTTAGAGAAGAAAAAGCACTTGATTTGTTTTGGGTGCATATTTACATGAGGTTTTCAATGGCTGCCTCACTTTAGAAATGCTTCCTCTGGCAGCGAGACCTTATACAGGTCTTCTCTTATCTCCTCACGTCTGCATCGCAAAAGGAGTGGGGGAGGAAAAAAAAAATCAGGACGTGTGCACGTGATTGCTTTTCTTCTGTGGACGAGACCTTAGAGTCAGGTGAACTGACGTAAGCGAATTTCAACAAAACAACCACACACAAAAAAAAAACAGCACGTGAATTTCAGGCAGGGGAGTGTGAGATGAAAGATATGCACACACACACACACACACAAAAAGGAAGAGAAACAGGACAGTAAGATGAAGGCAGCCAGAGATTATTCCCAGTGCTACAGCTCTCATTATCCATACTGCAGCTCTTCACACTGCATTCTGGGAGATGCGTTTCCTTCTATTAAGGTCAAATCATTGCAAATCGCAGTATTACAGAACTGCTGAGATGATGCAAGGGATTACGCAATCAATATCAACTCATATTGTGTTGATTATCTTTTGGATCTCAATCTGGCAAAACCTGACACCTCAATAGGGAGCCTACGTCTCTTTAAAATTTGCCATGTATGAAATAATCCTCAAATAATCTTTAAAGCCAACATGGCTAATACAAGCTCATTGAGAGAGTCATTCCGCCCCATTTCATTGGAAATGGACTGGTGAGGAGTCCCTTTGCAACCCTGAATTCCTATAGGATCAAATTCAGATACAAATATCAGATAGGCAATACAGCCTGTACTGTGATGTACTGTAATGTAATGTATTGAAAATGCTGGGGAAAGAGATGAAGTAAATCCATGGTGGCTTTAAGCTTCTCCCTTGCTGCATATAAAATAGGTCATGGCAAGGATTTAAAAATATGAATATGGTGAGTACAAAAGGCGATGCAGTTAGCACATGCAACTTGCTGACTTGGTGAAGGAGCAAGAAAACTGTTTCGCTGGTATCTCTGACCCAGCTAGCGCACTGGTGTGACAAAGGCAGAGACAGGACCTTCCTTGGAAGGTCAGTGACCCTAATTTGAAGGGTTAAGTGAGGTTGAGCACAAACATTCATTGTTCAAAGTAAGACAGTCCATTTGGTCAAACAAACCAACAACTAGGGCAATGCTATCACAGAAGTTAATGTTTAAAACTGCCTGGACACTAAGGACAACTGTCCTAGTTGAAGGATCGGGAAATAAAGGACTTCACAGGAACCAGCAATCATTCTGACACGCCTTTTGTCCCTGGAAATGTGGCAAGGTAATTAAAAACCCTGTTTGTAAACATCCTCTCCGCACGGTGCATGGGCCACCCGATAATGCCACGATAAAGATCACCCATTCATTCCTAACAGTGACTACACAATAGTACACACACACAATGGAAAAGCAACACCCAACACATTGTTTGGAGTAAATGACCAACTTCTCTCACCACTTGGGTTCTCTTTAAAAACAGTTTGTTTCCCATGTCACCAGAGATAAGAGTAAACGGTTAGACAACACAGATCCCCTGAACTTTTAATGCTGTGGCAGAGCAAGGATGCAAAACTCTGGTTACCTCTTGGAGCGTCGCAAGCGAGCGCCACTGAGGAAGTGTGGCATGGAGAAGTTGGAGAGCATTGTCCACAAGCTGGCATCCGACATAGCGTCCAGGTCATGCCAGCATGGCGAGCCGGGGTGCCTCAGGAAGCCGGGGGAGGAGAAGCGCCTGGCGTCGCTGGGCAGGGACGCTGCGCGCCCACCGCAGCCAAAAGTGTCCCGGTTGGTCGTCGTTGCCATGGCACAGCAGTCCAAACGCAGTCTGACTTGTGCCGACACATCTGCAAACAGCTGCGGCATGCAGGAACCGGGGTGAGGAAGCGGGACAGCCTGTCCCTTCTCCTCTCCTCCTGGGGGGGTGTCCTGAATCACAAAAGCCTCCGAGTCCAGTGGGAGCTGATTGTGGTCATAATCCCCTTTCCTCTTTCCTTATTTCTCTTTCTCTCTCACTCTCAGTCACAATGACATCCGTTTCTGAGCTGAGATGGAGAATATCCTTACTCAACAGTCTTGTGTTTGTATGTGTGTGTATGTGTACTCTCTCTCTCTCTTCCTGGTTTGATCTAAAGTCTCACTCCCTTCTTTCTCTCTCCCTCTCTCTCTCTCTATCCCGCGCACTGCTCGGTCGCTCCTCTCAGTCAGCTGAAACATGCTCCATATCATGTAACAGGCACCTACCACTTCCCACCCCAAACGGGGGGAAGGAGGAGCCTTGTGAGTCAGAGGCAGATCAGGCGCTGCATCATCAGGGCCCCAGACAGAAGCACGACGCATTCAGCTCCACTTTGCGCACTTGCCCAAACTGGCAACCTTCCAGATGATCCCTGTAGGGGCTGGCTTTGCCTATAGCTGTCCCATTTGATGTGGAAATACAGTGCTTTGCCATGCCCCGTTCCCTCTCACTCCCTCTCCCTCTCTCTCTACTTTCTGAGAGAGGGGCAATATTGTTGGGTGTTTTTTTGTTCCCTTCAACTCTCTCTTTCTTCTCATTTCTCCTTCTGTTTGTTTCGTTGCTGACAGACGTGCTGTCCGGCCCGGGTGCAGAGTGGTGTGGTACGTTCCCGCACTTTTGATCTCTTGCACGGCTGTCCACCAATCTGGCCTCTTGGCAGATGATGCGTGCAGGAGAGAGAACAGAGCATGGGCAGGCTTAACCCTCACCCCCCAACCAGCCCCTCTGTTTCTCTCTATCTTTTATCTTTTATCTCTCTCTCTATCCCTCCCTCTCGTTACACTTTGACAGCTGATAGATGAAGCCAGGCGGTACACCCACCCAACACACACACACACACACACACAGACACCTCATCTACTGCTACCCCCACATACTCCCCCTTTCCCACCAACCACTCGAACCACCACTGGTCTTGACAATTAGCTGTTGAATGTTCCCCCACCCCCACCTCCGGAGCCCTTGTCTTGCGCATGAGTGAGCGGAAGAGGCCAAGGGGAGAGGGGAAAAGGGCAGAACCTGGTCTAATATGGATGCGTGTAGCTACAAGCCCGGGAGCATATGACTGCCGTATGTGTGTGTGTGTGTGTGTGTGTGTGTGTATGTGTGTGTGTGTGTGTGTGTGTGTGTGTGTGTGTGTGAGTGAGTGAGTGAGTGAGTGAGTGAGTGAGTGAGTGAGTGAGTGAGTGTGTTTTGTTTGAACATGATCCAATCGCATATCTATGAGCTTACCTGATGAGTCTTGATTCAGAGAAGTGCTCAAACATTAACTGGGAGGGAGGAGTGAGTGGCTGTCGAGAGTGTTTGTGCGATGAGACAAGCACTAAACGGGAGATAGCACCGCCAGATGTGTCAATGTGTGTGTGTGTGTGTGTGTGTGTGTGTGTGTGTGTGTGTGTGTGTGTGTGTGTGTGTGTGTGATCTCAGTGCTGTGAGTGAGTGAGTGAACATGAGTGAGTGTGTTTTGTTTGAACATGATCCAATCGCATATCTATGAGTCTTGATTCAGAGAAGTGCTCAAACATTAACTGGGAGGGAGGAGTGAGTGGCTGTCGAGAGTGTTTGTGCGATGAGACAAGCACTAAACGGGAGATAGCACCGCCAGACGGCTGTCAATTTCAAAACAAACAAATACCACACACACACACAGTGTCTAAAGTTCTCTGATGAGGCAAGGCGTCTCATGACTGGTGGTCTTATCTCATGCTGAGCCATTGACTTGTGAGCACTCTCTCATTTAACTCCTGCCTACGCTTGATGCACTCTAGACCACAACCTGGCAGCCACACACACACACACACACACACACACACACACACACACACACCCTGGGTGACTCTCTGTGGAGTAGTGTGACGGCACCACGTTCTAAATGTGGTTGCACAGTGCTCCGATTCCATGCCCCAATTAAAGCGAGGGTGATTCAAAGGCACATGAGCGTTAGAATTGACTAACATGGGCGTCCACCTGACTAAAGGTGACTGGCACTGCAGAGTGCCTTTCCCCGCCCTCATCCGATGACCTGTTTCCTCTATGACTGACCAAAAAGTAAAACACCGTAATGCAATCATCCCAAAATTCCTCAAATGTCCGAAGCTTTCTTTTAACCAGGGCCAACAACGAAAAAAACAAGCCAGCCAATAAATATATAAAAATCGGCATCAGAACACATGCCATTGTTGCTAGAAACCACTATGAAACGCGAACACATTCGGTGACTCAGAAAATTAGCCACCCCCCTGAAAACGAGGGAGAAGATACAACCACCCCATTATCCAGACACACTAACGATATTTATGCATGAATGCTTTTATTAGTAACTGTGATACTTTGCCTGTACCCCTCTAGATGAGATTATTAGCAGTGTAATTACATCTGGAGGGGACTGACGCTTTAGCTTTACTTAAAGGGCAGTTTCGATATCAGCAATATGCACCAACCCAGTGTAGGCTCTGGGTTAGGAGGGGCTTCTTTAGCAGATAGTATCAGCATTAAAGAGGCTCATGAGAGTCATAGAGATGTGTTGTTCACTGTAATATAAGATAATGATAATGAATTGGAGGGATGATCACACATTCATTTAGGAACATCAGCATGGGGAGGACCACACGCATTTATTTATGCTGTGAAACGTAAGGATCATTTGGTTGTTCAGGTGATATTTACCAGCATACAGAGTAGCTGAGGATATAAAACGAACGTCAGTGAAACACGTGAAAATAAAGTTAAATTAGGAGGCATGAATGATCATGAGCACAAGCATTAATTGCCATCTGGAAAATCCCCAAAAATGAACACTTCTTTTACAGTTATTGTTTAATGTTGGTGTCTGTGGCTGGTTCAGTGTTTTCTTCCATAAAAAAAAATCTTTTTCAATTTAGCATTTAGCTTTGTCTGCCCGTTTAGGGATTCGGGTGTGGGTCCTTGAAGGAATATGCTGTACATTCCGTGCTGTCTGTGTTCTGTGTCTCTATTCCAATCTTGTCGTCTTGGCTGTTCCCTTCACTGCCATTCCACAACTGTTTGTAGGTTTTGTCATCTAGCTGTATTCCGCATGACAAGTTGGCAGTCATTGTTTTGGAACAGAACAGAAACTTGGACTGGATTAGTTGCCTTTATCCCTGTTAATATTTATATTAGATATTTTTCCCCTGTCCTGCATTTTCTGTTCTGTTGGGTTTCATTTTTATGATGCAAATAAACATGGATTTTATTGGTTGTTTTTATGACTTTGTCAGTTTCCCCTCCTCTTCAGTAGCTGTGGGCTATGGCAGGTTGAGGAAGTTGGGGGGCGGGTGAAAATATAGACACAGTTCCATCACTTTCATGACAGAGCACCAGCCATCTCCTCTTCAACCTCTTTCCAGTAAACGAACAGACAGGATGTGTTTAACAACATGAGGACAATTTACTTACATCACTGTTTTACTCAATCTCAGGAGCACTTCATGTTGAGTTACTTAGCCATTTAGCTACAACGCAATGATGGGTGGGGAGAAAAGCCAAGACCTCTCTAAGACAGCATTTGACTAAACAGTGTGATCGTGTGCTGTTGCAACAGTGTTATCTTAGCCCAGTGTTATCTGTCAAGCTACCAAGAAAACATTTCAAACCAATTACCTTTGCACCAGGCCTTTACTGTTGGCAAAAACATTCTTGAGACAGCTACGGAGAGTGGAAGAGCCTCCAGGGGAACTTAAGAATGCCCTGTGTCAGTTCCAATTGCAAGCAAGTATAATGAGGCTAATATGTGAACAGCTCAGGAATGGACTCAGCTCGTTCCAGAGAAACTGAATGGAGGAGGCTTGGGTCTTGCATAGGTGAAGAAAGTGGGTGTCCAATCAATGCTCCCTCGTTGGAAAAAAGTTGCCTGCCAAGATCACGGTGAATAAAGAAATCACAATGGTGTATGTTCAGTTTCCTGCACTCTCCCAGTATAGTCACAAAGCCCTGGCCAGGTTGAACCTGTCAATTAAGTGAGCAGGACTACAATTACAGGCAATTGTCATCCATTAGTTTCATGTACCCGGTGACCCACAGACACTGTGAAATATGAAACATGAGTTTGCACACAGCCATGCTATAATACACTGCTACCACTGTATGCATATCACTCTAAGTGGCTTCAGGTTATCTTGCAATCAATATGGCATCATGTTATGATATAAACATTCAGCACATACAATCGAGGCAAGGTGCTATAATAGAGATAAACTAATAAAGCTTGTACAAAAAAGCTCAGCATTATCGCATTATGATTTCACTGTTGGGTTTCAGATGAAAAAGGTCTACAGTGTGTTGGCCATATGGACCCTCACCATACACAAGCCTTCAGAGGGGAGACAGAGGGGGCATCAACTCCATTGACCTTCCATTCCCACAACTTCAAAAAGCCTGGAGCCGTGTAATGGCACTACTGCATAAACACAAGCCAATCAAAACCACTAAACTACAAAAGGCTTCCGGGCTGGATGACCCAGTTCATTTGCGAACCCAAAGATACATATTTCTAGAACAAAAGGCCAATTCACGGTCCGTCTCCAAAGCGAAAAAGCTCAAGGCAGACATCATTAGAGAGGGGTACAGAGGATTCTGGGACTGATGCAGACAATCGGTGTCAGACACAAACAGTCATAAACCTATTCAAGGTTCTTTTGAGCCATCCAGAGGCTCACCATGTAAAAACAAAAGCCATCAGGCCATATATTTGAAATATATGAAAATATAAAAATATTTAGACATGTGTGCACAAGCCCTTACGCAGAACCTGTGATTAAGTCCATCTCTAGCCCATCTCTTGTCTCCATTTTTATGCTCAAGCGCAATCATGGGTTGACATGACAAATACTTGAAATACATGAAAAACAGACTTGATTTTGCCCTCGTCTGCATAAGGAATTCATTTAGACCATCATAAATTTCCAGCTCAACCACCAGTACTGGAAATAATGATCCTTGGCAGTTCTTTTCAGCTCAAGAGTTCAATTGTGAATGCTACAAATCCTACTTTGCACTTAAAAGAGGGGGCAAAAAAGATCACACAGAAAGAGGGATGTGTGAGGTGGGGGGTTGACTAAGAATATTACATAAGTAGTGACCTCTTTCAGTAAACCCCTTCTCAGTAAACAAAATTAATAAGAGAGAGAGAGAGAGAAAGAAAGAGAGATAGAGAGATAGAGAAAGAGAGCCATTCTTTGTTTTCTATCTTTTTGGTTTTGTGGAAAATATGCTTTATTTTATGGACCTTGGGAAACCTGAAACAGAAAAACCCCTTTGTCCATCCATTCAATTCGCAAAATAAAATAAAATAAAATAAATCAAAAAAGGAAAAGAAAAGAAAATGAAACAAGATGGCCATATTGAAACAGCTCGCTCTTACCTCCAAAAATGAAAGGCGTGCAGTGGACTACAAGGACTGCAGGGGCTTGTGGGAGTTGGGCTCAGGCTTCTGGGGGTGAGGCTGGAAGAAGTTAAATCGAGTTTCGTAAATGGTCATTTCTTCAGCAAGAGGGGGCGATTGGTGTGTGCATGTGTGTGGTGGTGGGGGATTGTGGGTTTAGACAATGTTGCGATCATATGCAGAGACATACCCTACTTGGCATACATTAACCACAATGCAGCACCTTGCAGCAACAGCAGCAGCTCAGCAGGTTATTTATCCACACACTAAGCTGACAGACTGAATATCTAGATGACTTGATGATTCAGGGAACATGTTAGCGCAGCAATCCTCAGGTTCCTCTGTAAGTGTGGAACGGGTAGACAGGAGCTGTGTATGCAGCTCCACATCGGAGGACCATTAAAACGAAGCCAGAGGGGGTAAAATGCAAGGCAGTGGCCCTTTAAATGGAGTCAGAAACACTACGCAGTTTCTGCAACAGTGCACCTCCCTCTCAAAGCAGAAGGTATGAGCCCAAAACCTGAATACAAATACTTGGGTAACATCTAAACGGCACACTGACAAAAATCTATGCTAGTCAACATAAAAATCAAAAAGAACTAATACAAAACACACTGTCAAGGGGAAGTGAGGAGAAGAGACAGTTTTTTAAATTTGAGATGAGGTTAACAGCCATTGTGGGAAAACAATGACCTAGACGCTCAGGTTGTGCTAAGACACATCCAGCATGCTTGTTCCAGCTTGTCAACGTCAGCATGTGATGGGGGCAGTGCACAACTGATCTGGCCAGTAAACGCATATCAGGCAGGGGCTGGGGGTGGGGTGGGGGGAGGTAGTGGCAGATGCCTGTGTCGTTATTGACAACCCACATCAACCCATCAAGCAGACCTGAAAATGCTGAGCTAGCATCCTTCAACCACCACCAACCCCCACCCCTCCAGCCACAGAGCAGAGTTCTCTGTCTCCATAGTGATCTGAGCCCTGATGCAACGCAAAGTAAACATGTGTCTTTGTGACCTTAGAGATCTTGAAAAGGACGGGCACTGCGACTAATCCCCATTAGTTAGCAAGGATCCCCTTTGCGGGTGCAAATGACTTGCGTGTGTGCAGCTCAGCCTGGTTAAACTGTTTGGGTGTCTGTCTATTGTGAAGCCCTGCTGCAACGGATGCTGCTGTTACTGCCATAGTAGTGGCAGGCAGTGACTGTGGTTGCAGCTGTCTCACTGGACAGTGGTCAGGCCCTTCCACAAGGGCACTTCTCTGCTGCCTAACAACACTATTGATTGCAGTGCCAGAGGACAGCCTGACCAGCTGATCAACGCATGGTCTGGGTGATTAGGCGAGCTGTGGTAAACAATACGTGTGCATGCGTGTGTGTGTATGTGTGTGTGTGTGTGTGTATCTGGTAGCTTGTGTATGTGTGTATGCGCACGTATAAGTGTGTACCGGTTTGTGTAACCATAATCAGTCAGCCAAGATAAACAGCTGCAGCAATCCCAGGGCTTGGGGTTGACAGACCAGCAAAAAGACACACACACAATTACAGACAAACACACACACACCAGTGCTGTTGCTAGCTGAACTGCTGAGTATATTCGGATCGCACTTGCTGCTGTTGCTGCGGATGCTGCCACTGTGTCAATGCTGCTTTTCAACACACACACACACACACACACACAAATAGTGATACACACGCACAAGGCTAAGCCCCACCATGCTGTCGCTAGCTGGCAGAAACAAAACACACACACACACACACACACACAAACAAACAGAAACACTGCAGGCAGAACACCAGACGTCTGCTGCAAGGATAAACGCAACCTCAACGCATGAAGAGACAGCACGAGAGAGCGAGCGAGCGAGACAGAGAGAGAGCGAGAGGGACAGAGAGAGATATAGCAACAGAGAGATGGAGGAGAGGCAGAGGGGGATATACGTGCTATACTCACTCCAGCGTCAGCCCCGGAATCCTCAACCTCTCCCGCTGGGCTTTCATGGCTCCAAAGCAGAAAAGCTCCCTGTCTCTATTGTGCACATGATACTACGGTCAACCCTCCAGCACCCCCATTTGCACTGACAAAGAGCCAGAGCCAGAGTCAGAAACAGAGCGTGAGCTATCGTGCAGAAGAGAGAGAGGAACTGGTGAGTGCCCTCGCGAAAAAAAATTAGGAAAGGGGAGGAAAAAAAGAGGTGGAGGAAGAGGAGGGGTAAAAACCCTCTTGTGGGTGTTTTTTTTTTTTATGCCTCTCCCCCTCTTGCTGGTTTCAATTTCCACGCCGAGCTGTCAGATGAGCATATCGGCCGCCTGTGGAGGGCTATGGAGGCTGGACAATGCTTACCCCCACCCCCCTCCCCTTGCTGTGTCTCTCGCTTGCTAGCCTGTGCTCTCGCTCGCTTTCTCTACCTCCTCCCCCCTCTCTTTCTTTTTCCCCCTCCCCTAATACACGCCCCCTTCAGCCTCTCACTTGTTCTCTCAGTCAGAGACTCAAACATAGACAGAATACACATACTCACACACAAAAACACACACACGTTTGGTTGCACCTCAACCCCTCCTCCTGCATGCGCGCACACACACACACACAGACACACAGACAAACACACAATCCTGCATCATCACGGTAAACACAGTCCTTCACACAGCATGGACTCCACAGGCAAGGTGAGCGCCACAGGCAGGGGAGACTTTCCTTGACGCTTTACAAAAACAGCAGTGCCTCATAGTCTGCCTGCTTGTCTGCCTGCTCCCCTGCAGCCAAGCTCATTTCTGCTTGGTCATGTGCATGCAGAAGAGTCCAGACCGCAGAGACCGCAGACAGGGAACAGTGCCAAAGAGGAGAACGGCATTTCTGCATTTCCCTTTATGAATGTATGCAACGTATGGAGCATATGATGATGCTGAGAAGACTCTCTTTTTATCAAAAGCCCTTTTGAAAGACACATCTATAGTATTGTGAACACTGTGCAAAACACATGTGTTCATGAAACATATTACTGTATGCACAATATGACCAAGGATTTTTTTCAAATCTTTTTTGTGTGTTTGTAATAACTGTGAAAACTAAGTATGTATGCCTGTGTAGGTAAGTGTGCATGCATGGGTAACCACTAAATCATACAAGGTCAGCAGATAGCAAGATGGGAGAAAAAATTATCTTCCTTAAATACCAACATAAGAAGTTTCATCTAAGTTGTGCAGCTTTCTAGAAGATTCTGCAGTATGTACTAAATTAAGCAATGCTCGTTGAACACAAAGGTACTTAGAGATTGTAGCTCTAATGAGCTTGCAAATCAGCAAGCGGAAAAGCCATGAGCTTCGGGTGAAGATTTGATAATGGGATTCTGTGTGAGAAGGAAATCAGAGCACAGCTCCTTATAGGAGAATCCTGCAGTTGATACCAGAAAAGACTACTTACAGAGAAGAAAGTGTACTGACTACATAGCCCATAGTAAAGTCTACTGCAAGTTAAACAATGCAAATTGCTTTCATCACAGAACTTCTAAATGCATACAACAATAAATAGAAGGTATATCAGAAGGTACATCAAAGCCCAATCCAATTACATTCATTTCAAGCTGTCAACAGTACAATTTGCGCTTAATGTTTTTAAAATTTCATTTGACAAAACAAGACATTTCAACCTCTAAAAATCCACACTCCTTCTCCCTGATGCTCCATGTTGATCTTTACTGATGCAACTCCACAAGACAACCACACGGTGCTCCATAAATAGCAGGCTATGCCCTGCCCCTGCAGCCCATCTCCAGAGAGAGCCCAGGGCCTCCACCTCTGTGGCCTGACACTGTAGCTCTGCCGCATCTCAGCACCACATGAATTGTTGATGCTGGTGCCTGGTGGGTTCGAGGAAATGCGCTCTTGCGGCTGACAGCTTGCATCACGTCACAGGCCCGGTGGTGTCACACTACTGCTGCAGTGGAAGCAGCCGCAGCAACTGGCAAACTAACTGGGGCATGAGAGATGGGAAAAGAGGGAGAGATGAGCAGGCAGAGAGAGAAAGAGAAAGAGAAAGAGAGAGAGAGAGAAACGAGGGAGAAAAAGAAAGCACGGAGCGGGAGTGAGCGCCTAGACAAGTGCTGCCGCAGAGGTGGCACACAAGTAGGCCAAGCGTCTAACCAGTGAGCTAATGCACTCGCTCACTCATTCATTCACACTGGGCACACTCCACAAGGAAAGCAAACTCACATGGCCTCTTTCCAAGTTCTGCCTTTTCACAAAGCTTGACTGGTTAACTATGCATCAGCAACAACAGTTCACACAATCATGTTACAGGGGGGTTAGGGTTATATCATAACAGCATTACAACACGTATTGATTTCGTAACAAGACGAAGGAATGAAGTTATACTGAGCACAGTGCAAAGCATTACTGTTTGGCAATGCTCTCTAAAAAATGTACTTTTTTTGGTGGAGGATTTGCACAGAGTGGTTGCAGGAAGTCACCTTAAATACACCTAAATTAGCTGGCACATTTCCTGAAACAAGCCACCTGAACTGATCTTAGCTTAGCCCTCCAATTCGTTATTGCCACAGTCGCATTACTCGGGACCTTTGTTTCCCTCCAATTACTGTATACGTGCCTTGCACAAGGTCTTCAAAGAATTAATGAAAATAAGTGTGACTTCCTACATTCACTCCATACAAAACAAACAGGAGTATTCAGGGAGCTGGCAACCCTCTGCCCTGGCACACAATACCAACCCAATTCCAACATTTCCATTCTGAGCAGGATTAAGATATTCATGGAGAATGACTGACATGGTGACACTCTACCTGATATACAAATTTCAAGTAAAGTAAACCAGTACTTTTTGAGTTATGTGCATGAAAACTCACACAAGGGAATGGATGGATCCCATTTGCTAAACCTCTTCCTTTCTATTTGGGTGAGAAAGAAAAGAATATAGCACTTCAGAACCTACAGGAAAGTAGGTTCCAACAGGATATATACATGAAAGATTCCATTAAAAGAGTAGAAATATACACTCCCTATGCCATTGGTTACAGAGCCTGACTACCTGTTCCAGACCGCACATTCTGAGTACACTGTAGTCGGTCTTCAGTCTGTTTGCTTTTGCCCTGCATGTGTGTTTGTGTGTGTCTGTGTATGTGTGTGTGTGTCTTTCCTGCACTCTGTGTGACGGGCAGTCAAATTGGCTCTGAAATTGGAACTCCACCACTCTACCATGCTGCACCTTAGCCCGGCAACCACCTTCAGGGTCCCCTGGCAACCATCAACAAAACGGCTGGCCATCTTCAAGAGCACATCCATCATTCCGAGTGGCTGTTTGTCATGCCAGGCTCCTTCATAAATCAACAGCACAAAAGCCAAAGATTCACAGACACCACCTCATCTTTCTAGCCAACCATTATGGCTGGATATGCATCAGTGGACCACAAGAGGACTACTATTGACTACCACCAAGCATAAAATTACAACATTTCAATGTCAGGAGAGGTTTGCCTCTGTGCTCTACTTTTCTTCCATTGTTCCCAGTGTAAATAGGTGTTATTCTCTTGTGTCTACAGCAGAGAGAAGGGAGAGAGCAGGATGTGCTATTCTTTTACTGAAAAGAGATGGGAGGCAGGGACAAAATCTGTGCGGACAGAACTTCAATGCAACACTGGGAGGGGAGAGAGAATGTTAAACAAAGAGGAAAAAGTCGTTGACGAAACAAGAGGGAGTGGTTCTACAGTAGCTTTGGGAGTTTGCCCTCCCCAAGGTTCAGGCAACACAACACAATACAGTGCCGTACTCCTGGACAAAGAGCTCAGCATGTCTAAATGACCTTTGACCTACATGCTACTACATAAACATACAGTATAGATAGAAGACAATGCATGCTGTGTTCGAATGACAACAAGGTTTTATATGTAGAGCAGAATTCACCATTAGGGGGAGCTCTTTATCCCAGTCCAGTTTAAAATCGGTGGCTTTGGGTTTGATGGTCGTCTGGATATATGGCAGTGATCCAAGGAGCAGATGTCTCCATTCTCATGGTCAGGCCAAGTGCCAAGTTTTGATGGTGGAAATATTTCACCTGAGCAGATATGCTGGGACTAACCTCTCTCTATCTCTGTCTCTCTCTCTCTCTGTTCCATCAGTATAAGCCCCTGCATACCACTAATATGAACCTCATAAACATTCTACTTTATTTGACAGCTGTACATGCTAGGCAACATGGAAAATTACATGTTTAATAAAAGAGCCAATAAAAAAAGCCCTCTATATATCCATATATCTTTCGGGTGATTAGCCCTGGAGCTGGAGTGCGGGACTGGGATGCTGAACTTCAGATGCCCCCACTGCTGGCTCAGATAGATTGTATGTAATACATCCGACTTATGCAACCATAGCAGGCACAAAACTCAAAGTCATAAAGGTCACTCACCAAAATGGCAGCAACAGGCTATTTTTACACCTAATGAAAAGCAAACCTGTGACCCACATCAGACAAAACACATTCAGGCAGGGAGCTGTTAAGTGAGTGTTTACCAACCTACAAAAAACCCCCCGAAGCCAACAGTGCAAAAGTGCAGGGGTGATTATCCTTGTGGCTGACTAGTGCGATCTCCCCCTTCAACAACATCAACAATCAATGAGACAGACTCCATGTAGACATAACAGCCAGGTGGTAACAACATGATGTCTTACCCAAGTGGTTGTCAAACTGGGGTACAAGTGCCCCTGAGGATACTTGAATCAATTCTAGGGGGTACACAGAATGAATCTGTAAATAGCTTCTCAATCTCGCAAGCATAATGTTCACAGACAATATGTGGGATTAGATCTTACATTTACCAATCGCCAATACAACACAATTGCCATTATATTATTGTATATGTAATATGTGTTAAAATCTCAGCAGGACATAGTGTTTCTCAGGGAGTATGTGGTCATCAAAGGTTAGGGAACCACCATCGTGCACAATGCTGTAAACTAAGGCAACATGTAGAATAGCATAGCAGACTTGTCTGTGTGTGCTAAATGCTCAAAAACATAGAGAGGAAACACTGTGTGTGTGTGTGTGAGAGAGAGAGAGAAAAATATGAAGCAACGGCACAATTTCCATGGCAACTTCATTGGGCCTTCATCCGAAAGAGCGAGACGGGGTGTCGTGGGTTCTCTCTCTCAGCAGCTGCTCTCCTGGCTGTCATTAGTGGGTCGTTGGCATCTGTATGTGCTGAGGGAGCAGGTGTGGAACGAAATGCGCCATGCCGATTTCTTACCTCTCCACCACACACACCCACTTAGAATGACAAACACAATCTGGGGACAGTTCCAGGTAACGAACCACATCTTTAAATGGCCTGGAAAACCCTCGATACTGATACCACCTTTCCATGTGACCACAAGAAGGGATGGATCTAAAAGCTTGTGTGCTTTATTTCAAGACACCCCCACCCTTCCCTGCCCCCACATGTATACATGTATATGTACACGCACACACACACACACAGGCGCGCATGCACACGCAAACGCATATAGACACACAAACAACATATGACATAAATCAAGCTCCATACTACATGTTTGAGAGTAGAGTATGTTTTCTCTTTTATGACCTCTGACATGTTTGAGTTGACACAAGTCCATGGGTGTTTGTGAAGGTCTACCCGACATGTATATATGTGCATCGTTACACAACAATAGTGGTGTGTACACTGCGAGTACACTGAGCGGAACTGTAGTTGTTCAGTTGTATGTCCTCAAACTGAGCATTTTGTTCAGTGCGTTTATCCCGAATTCTAACTACATTCTGGACCCTTTCGGAGATTCTCTCTTCATTGACTTCACATTCCTTTCCTAGGGCAGTCAGTATCCGCACGTACAGAGAATCAATCCATCCGGGGGGCCTGAGGCATATAAATGCCTTGTGTAAATACGCTCTTAGATCCCAGGCCATAATATGTGGACCATAAATATGATTCAGAGGTACAGCTCCCCTGGGAAGCTCGAGTGTTATATTATCCACCAGGTCACCAGTAATAAGGCCGGCCGGAGAGTCCTCGGGTCCAGGGCTGGAATCTAATTTGTGCCTGAGAATTAAATAGCCAGGCACTGCCAAAATTCAAGGATAGGTGTCACAGAGGAGAACTGACAGTCAGGATGGATAGTCTGCCTTTTGCTTTGTGGGTCATAGCTAAAGGCATACAGTACGTTGTGTGTTAAACATATAAGATATTTACTGGGTTTGCCAGGGTTATCACTAAGATGAGCTTTAAGCAATATGATACAAATTGTAATGCATTCAATTTTGAATGTACCCAGCAACACCACTGTAGCAATTTAATATGCTTCCCATGAATAACCTATCCATGAATACTTTACAAACCTATTCATCAATACTTCACAAACCTATCCATCAATACTTTACAAACCTATTCATCAATATTTCACAAACCTATCCATCAATACTTCACTACTTCAACTAAAGCTTTCCCTGTGTTTATTTAGCAGTCATGTCTTTTTTTTCTAGCAGAACTAAATAAAAAGCTGAGCCCTGACAGATTTTATCCACAGCAAAAATGAATTTGCAACATTTGTTCAGGAATGAAACCCGGGTCAACCAACTGTCAATCTATGACACTGCTTACCACTGTTACCACTGTTACCACTGCTTCACCAGGCCATAAAACTGGAGCTTGCAGGCACAGAGTCCACAAAAACAAACAGAAGCATAAGATGCAATTAATTATGTTTTACTTACAAACTTCCTCTTCTGGGCAGACTGAGCTCCTTCTGTGGAACAAAAGAACAACAAAAAGAGTAGTGTGTTAAGATTTTGTAAATGTGTGATTTCTCAAATTAGCACAGACCAGACACAACACAATTTGTGGAAGCACACAATGCAAGGGAGTGTCAAAAGATAACAGACCAAAAAAAAAAAAATCACACATAGCTAAACTGACCAACTTTAGTAAAAGCCTTATCTGTTGGTCATTTGTGCTGTTTCAGTTCTCTACCTTTGTTAGGTCAGGAGCATTACTGTCTTATTTGGAGTGAAATACAGACAGGAATAACAGCTGGTGCAGTAAAAAATCACACTTTCAAATAAATGAAACCGCTCCCAACAGATCAACAGTACATCAACACCAGCTCCTAAATATAAAGCGATGCAGGGGGTGGGGAGGGGGCAATCTGGGGATTTCCTCAACAACACATGACCTCGAAGATCTAGTTTCTGGCCCCAAACAGAAGTGAAGGCACCTCTCTCTCCCAGGCACTTAGCCACGAGAGCAGACCCATCTGCTGTGTTTCCTCCCTGAGTGCCTGCTTGCTTGGCTTGCTGATGGATGCCAACTCCACTCTACAATCCTGCAATGACCTGCCCCTCCCGGCGCTGAAGGAAAGACCCAGTTTCTCACCAACAGCATTCAAACACTGAGTCACACTCGCAATGAATAATTAACCAGTATGCCATTCCAACTCTCCCCAGCCTAATATGCAATGCATGTCTACATTAATTACTGCAGTAAACATATCTGATGATGAGAAGGGAAGAGGGTTAGGTGAGGTTAGGTGAGAATCACATAGCTGTGTCATGGGAAGCATGACTTATGCTTGCGTATGTTGACTCAAGTCTGATAGATGGTGGTAGATATAATGCAACCTATATTGCTCATTGGTCGTACGATTTTCACCTTCATTATTTTCATGGATGGACCCACCAAATGAACTAGACTTTAGCTCTTGACAGACAACTGCCATCATTTCAGTTATGTTGTTTGAAAGGAAAGGACCAGAGGTAGGGGTGGGAATTGATTGGATTTTTATCAATATTGATGCCATTGTCAATTCTGTTTCTGTTTCTGATCAGTCTGATCCTTTATCAATGCCTTGCTTCCTTACTGTTAAATACTAGCCTGACAAGACAACTATAAAATCAAATTGTTAGTCTGGACATGACCGATGTCTTTCAAACTGTCTCTGCAAGCAATAGGATGGCTAAGCTCTACGACCATTTAGAGCAACGTTGGCAAAACAGCATATACAGCATTCTTCAAAACTAATAACTTGGCTTTTTCTGCTCAACTTTCAAAGGAAAGGTCACGCCTAACTCTTCCAAAGTCGATTCAAACGACCTTTGTTCCTTGGCTACAGCCATCTTGGCTGTTTTGCACCATCGTCATTGGGCTAAGCCCGCCCAACAAATTCTATACAAAGATAGAGGATTGTGACTAGTCCTGACAAGCCTTTATAGAAGACCCACTGAGGCCCTATGGTGCGTGGCTAGACATTCCTGCTGAGCAAAACTATTTCCTACTGCTAGAGTATAGATTTGTAGGCTAATGAAATACAGGTAGTCCTACACATGTTGTCAGTGTCAACACAGCTACTTTCTCCATGTCTATACAACTATTTAGGTCAGTTAATAGGCTTTAAGGCTATTACTGCTTCAGAAAACATAGGTTATTACTGATTCAGAAAACTATTAGGCCTCTTAGGTCAGCTGACCAACTCCGACTAGTCATTCCTCCCTCTAGGCCTTTGCAAGCTCTGGAATGAGCTGCCCCTGCACATACGCCTGACTCCTTCCTTAGCTGTTTTTAAATCTCACCTTAAAACATATTTTTTATGCCCTGCCGTTCAATACAGCATGAATGTCTTATTTATTTAACTGTATATTTTGTCATGTTCACATGTCCTTTCTGTTTGCCGTATGACCTTGCCTGCCGAGCACTTTAGTCAGATGTTATTGTTGTTTTTAAAGTGCTTTATAAATAAAACTGACTTGACTATAATGTAGTCAATCCTAGCATGGAGGCCATCACGACTTCTCAGTATGCAGAAAACCATATAGAAGTGTGTACTTCAGTTTACTTCAATGTACTTCAGCCATTGGCCAAGGTCTGTATGTAAGTAAGCCAGCATTGATAAGAGAACCGATAATATGGAAGGCATACAATTCCAGTGAATTGAAACATTCCATTATTTCCATTTCTATCCGATTTCCCATTCTCTAATGAGAGTCTTCAGTGAAATGAATAGCCAAACTTCTGCTAAAGAACAAAACTAATGAGCCAGTTATCTAAATAAATCAACAGGCAAGAGCAATAAAATTAACATGAATTAATTTACAACAGCTTTAAAATGATTAACTAAATGTGGCCAGGACAATGTTGTTTGCTATGTTTATACAGGACAAATAAATATATGATAGGATGAACTATGTATAGCAGATATTCACCAGTATATGAAAAGCAAAGTGATGACACAGAGATGCCACCAGAGGGGAGCATTTGCAATAGATATATGACTGCCTGGGCACTTGGGGACTCGCGCACAGGTGACTTGAACTGGCAATGCTAATCTGGTGTAAGTGCAAAAGTGATTTCATGGGTTGAAAGGAACACACTGGAAAATTAAACAGTGCTCACAAAGGCAAGCCTGTATGGCCAGAGGCTTTCAGTGAAGCACTGAACTAAATTAATATTAAATAATAATAATAATAATAATAAAAACTGCTTTGAAAGATTAAAAAAATCCCTCGATGGTCTCTGGGGAGGAACTATGTTTATCCAGCTCCAGTGTTCAATTTTCACCTCGGGGAAAAAATGTGAAAGAAGAGCGGAAAATTACACAAATTTGAGAAGCAAGCAACAACACAACATAACTACTTGTGCTCAAAGCGAGCACATACTCAAGCAGGCATCAAGACACAAAAAAGCCCCACTATTTGCCACCCTCTGACTAATAGCACCCAATATGTGAAAATTGCACAATCCACCGAAAACATAACACATGCCCTTTTGTCTCAAATAAACCATTAATTCAAATTCCGCTCTGAAATACATTTTAAAACGGAAGGGGAGCGGGTGACTAATAAGGGAGGCACGGCTATGCGACGGTGGTCCCTCTGGTCATCCATCAGGGCTAAATGTGCAGCGGCGGCGGCGGCGGCCCCCACCTGCTGCTCCCCGTGGGTGGACGGGTCAGCGTGACATTGGGAAGCTGGAGCTCCAGCTCCCTGTTAGCATGGCTAATTAGTGTGGGCCTAGTAATTTGGGAGGTGTGTGTGTGTGTGTGTTTTGTTTTGTTTTTTTACGGGGGGGTGTCCAGGAAGGGGGGGTCCAATGTCAGCAGCAGGTCAGGCAGAGAGAGAGAGAGAGAACTAGGCAAAGACCACAGCAATTAAACAGCAAACCATGGTTTATTCACAAGCTATAAGCAGTTAGCTGCACATTGACTACAGCCACATAAAAGTGCACTCAAACCTTCAGAGGTAAGGAGGGGGGAAATTAATACTCCAACTGTGTGTAGTAGTCATGAAAATAAAAAAGATCTCTAGATACCTACTGTTAAGTGTGGGGGAAGTAACCCCAGTCTCGTGCCCTCTTATTTTCATGAAATTAGTTTCTTCTCCATCATGCCCCACTACATCATTTCCAGTGCAATTAACTGGCTAGTCTCTCCCATCTGCTCCTGTGGCATGAACGCAGCCAGTGAAAGGTGATTGGGCTGGATGCACAATAGTCATGAATGTCTGCAGTAATCATTCACATCATCCAGGTGGAAGCCCCCCCCCCCCACCACCACCACCAATGTGTACAATGTGCTTGGATAGCCAAGAAAAACAACACAACATGAAGTGTGAACGTAACCACTGCTTCATTCATCCTTCACTCCCTCATCGATGCCTTTTCAAAACGCTCATGTATATGAGTCCTAGTGGAAAGGTGGTATATTTAGAAGCTCTTCTTGTTCAACAGTTCTCATGTGGCTCTGGTACTGATGTCTCGGAGAGGGAAGAAGGGGGCTGCGGTGTGATACAGTGATAATGAGTGGAAGCAGACAAAGAGAAAACGCAGCAGGTTTTCTGCCGGAGCCATCACGTGGTTGAGGCGTTATCCTCCATCTGGGTTTGACATGCATCTTAACTACGCTAACTTCCCTCCGCCACACAGTGGGTAAATGACATAAAAAAAGAGAGAAAGAGGGGAGAGAAATTAAGTGTTTTTCTCCGAGTCTCATCTCTACATCAAACAAGAGGAACTGTGCACTCTGCATGGTCCTCCCTAATGACAGTTCTCCAGGTGTGTGTGACAGGGTGCCAGAGTGTGAAAGTATGTGTGAGTGAGTGTGTGTATGTGTGTGTGTGTGAGAGTACATATTATGTGTGACTCTGTCTGTGTGTGTGTGTGTCCGCGTGCATATGTGTGAGAAAACATTGCAGTAAGTGGCTCTGCTGTGGTTGTCATCTGTACCCTGTACTGCTGTACCCTCCTCACAGTCAACAGAAGATGAGTCTCTGAGATGAGAGGGACTGATGCGCTCACGCTCTGATTGGCTCCCCTCCTGTGGAGCTGTACGGCTCTGTGGCGATGACCCCAGTGATGGATGTTGGGTCGGCCACGGAGATCAGAGGCATGAGGTGTTCAATCTTTTCGCCACCCGCAGAGGAACAAGAGGTCACACGAGAGAAAGAAAGGAGGAGAAGCGGAGGCCAGACCACCGACTAAACTCTGATCACTAAATGTCCTCTAATGGGTTGTTAAGCCCTTGAGGAAGGGCAGTTTTGAACTGATAAAATCCTCCCTTTTTTTTCTAGTGGACCCAGTCATTCTTTAGAACGTTCATTTTACAGCGTTCTAGTCACACTTGCATGACGTTACCTGCTGATTAGTTCCCAGTCGCTAAAGGAACCAAAGGAACAGTTCTTCAGCCTCTGATCAGTTTGCAGAGCAATCAGGAGTTAAGAGCTGGGATGAGGTGATAAGTGTGTCAGTGAAAAGGAAAGCGGACTGGAGAGAGACAGAGAAAAAGAATAAGAATAGGGAGAAAAAAAGGATCAGCCTACACTCCAACAATCATGTCTGAACCAGATATGACTGATGCAACTTGACTGTCATCTGCTTCTGAGATTGAGGAGAATTCTGGGATCAAGACAGGTCTGGGATAAAAACCAGATTACTCCTACTAGTCAGTGAAAGACTGCTGACAGGTTGCAGACAGGGATGGGTGAAAAACAACAGAACCTGTCAATCAACTCAGCTAATCATGAAAAATGTTTAATTGGGACAGATGCAGCAGAACATTTGCAGTTGTTTGTGTCAATTTTAATGTTTTTAAATCCTTTCAACCCTTAATCAAAATGCCAAAAATGAAGATACTTGTCTGTCAATACATTTTATTTACATGCATTATTGTACATAATGTACATTTTTTGTTATTGTCAATTGTGAACTGTCCCTCTGTCACATTGTCACAGTACGGAACAGAAAAACCCATACCTTGGGAAAGGGACTGCAAGGTTCACCTTCACACAGTTTTCTGAGGTGAGAAGAGCCTGATCATTTAGTCACGGCAGGTAGAACACTAGACTGTAGAAGGTGGGTGGCTGCGGGTTAAGCCTGTGCGTTTCGGAAGTAAAAATAATTTTAATTAATTCTCAAGGGATTCTCCAGATTCACGATTAGGAGACTGATTTCACACCTTAATTATCTTCTCACTGTATTTATACTGTATTATATCTTTTCTTAAACCATGGCCATGCTTGATGCCTTGTCATGAAATAAATACCAAAGCAAAGAAGAACTTCTCACAGATGAAAAAAATTAAATGAAATCCTCAGGAAATGTGTTTTGATGTACAATTTCATTGCATCCATATCACAAAATATTTGAGGGTAACTGAGAACATACAAGTGCATTGTTTCTCTAGTAACATGTTTACCGCTTCAGCTGATGCTAGATCAGAGTCCCAAAGCCATCACATTCTTCTGCTAACACAAATTGTTGGCTGAACACGCGAGCGCGGTTTCTGTTTGTCTTTTTGTCTACTTTGTCTTCCCTCCCTCCACCGGCCTGCTTTCTGCCTCAGTGGTGCAGTGAAATCTTAAAGATGGGAGCGTACCGGACACTGAAAAGCTGTACTGTTAGAGGCGCGGGCCACGGTTGTGTTTTCTGTTTATAGAAAGATCACTGCAGACAACACTGATTAGCGCAGTTCCAAATTAACAGCCATCTGCGCACCTGTCAAAACTCATCAACAGCAGATACCCAAATGTTCCAGAATGGCACGGCTCCTAAAAGCAACATCAGACATGTAGAGCACTGGGCTGGGCCCTCATGTTACTTACGCACGAGGGAGCATAGAAGAGACAGAGAGACAGATAAATGTGAGGGGTTAGTGCCAATGTTATTAGATCAGTTGCCAGAAATCCATCAATGAGAATTTCCCACAATGACTTTTGACAATTAGACTTACGACATTACGACAACGTTTGACATTTAGATTTAACTCACTATGGATAAACTAGGAACAGTAGACTGAAACAACCGCTGAAACAGTTTTGTTAGAATCAATGCCTTACATTACTGGCAAAAACATGTCAACAGTATAGCGTCTGCTGGTTTGTTTTTTGTCCACTGCTATTTGTCAAGTCTGCCCTTTTGTGTGCAGGAGGATTGGAAGGGCTTTAAAATCTTCAAACTTGTGTCGAAATGAGAACTGGCTTGATCGAAGAGACTGGAAGATTCTCTCTTGTGAGGAATTATAAGATATTGATAAAAGACTTCAAAAAGACCTGAAGGCTTTTGAAGGAGGCAATTCAAACCTTTGCTAAATTGATCAGATGAAATTTTCAAAGAGCCCTTGCTCATCGTTGCCCAAACTTCCCAAAGCCGTGGAAAGATTTTGGCAAAAGCAAAAGAGGAACAGGAAGGTTGAAACTGTTGTGAGCCAGATATCAAGCTGAGCGATACAAAACGTAGGAGGTGAAAGGAGTTCCAAAGTCTCGGTGGAGGGGTGGATTTCTCCTGCTTCTGAGAGTAGGTCAACTAGTATAATACCAATACCCTTCCAAGGAAGCCATCTATTCCAGAGGGCTGGTGTCTTTGGATGACCGCTACTCATAGCTCCTGGAGCCCTCCTCCGTTGTGGCATCAAAGCAATGGGAACGCCTCTTTAAAGAGCCTCTTGTGATGCTCTATTAATAATTCTCTTTGAGTTGGCTTGAGTTGGTTTCTTACCCATCAAGATCAAAAGTGCAAGTACTTGCAGTGAGGATAAAACGCTGACTTGCATGAAATTGGGTGGGGTAGGAGGCTGTGTTGCATTGCGTGTGGATGTGTGTGTGTGCGCGTGTGTGTGTGTTTTCCTCTTCAAGTCCTTAGCAATCTACAGCTGTGTTTCAGGTTGATGACATGTTGAGCTGACAAAAACAAACCCAGTAGTGACATGATTTGTAGTCTCCTAGCATAGTACCCTTCTCCCTAAAAATCCATCCAGATATGGCAGACGTGCTCTATTTGAAAAAAAAAATACCTGGCTGACATAAGGGCAAAAATCATGGCCAACCACAAGAAGGAAGAGTCGAAAGACACAAACATTATTCACAAAAAAAATGGAGAGCACCACAGATCACCAGACAAGACAGGAAATGTGCATGGCGTGATGCACAAGTCAATAGGAGGTTGAGATTCAGGGTTCAAAACAACAGGGCACAATACATACATCTCAGCATTTCATGGGAGAGTGAGAGAAAATAAAATGCATTTTTGTGGGGTACAGGCTGAGAGCAGACATGAAACAGGAGCACTCAACCAGTGCTGAGGAGAAAGCTCTTTGTTTGTGCGCAAGTGTGTGTGTGTTTGTGTGTGTGTGTGCGCCTGCGTGTAGTGTGTATGTGTGCGCCTGCGTGTAGTGTGTATGTGTGTGTGTGTGTGTTCTAATGTATGACTGCAAGCTTTTCATTTTTATTTTTAAACCATTTGCTAACTCTGTGTCTGTGTGTGCTGCCTGTTTGTGTGCTCAAGCCTTTCATTTTTACTTTTTAAGCATCCAACTGTGTGTTCCTGTACCGTAGATGTGTGTGTGTGTGTGTGTGTGTGTGTGTAGCATCACATCAGGACTTCAGATGACAGACATGGTATACAAGTGTACATCCATTCCCATGCAATTAAAAACACACACAGCGATGTTCCAAACGACTTTCTGACAGCTAATAAAACCTGACGTCTGATTGATGAGTGTTCCCTTACGACGGAGTCAGACGCTGTGTCTACTTAGCACAACAAAAATGAAGAACACCACCTAATGAAACATCACCAAGAGGCTTGTATCACAGCGCACTCTCATTCTGACTGTAACTACCACCCAGATTCCCGAAAAGATTAAGCATCAGAGTGAAAAAGGCATGTTTCACAGGCATGTTTCAGAATGGGATTTGCAATTAGTTGCAGTTAAGGAGAAGCTCAATGTGAGGTATGAGCTCCAGCCTTTCAGGCAATGACTGGAGTATCAGAATGAGACTTGATTAAGAGTCTTTTCAGTTGTAAAAGTTATTTGAAGTCTGACAGATTCCTTGTCTTTAGTCTTAAGAGTGCTTTCCTCTCCATGTGGTGTTTCACTCACATTGTGTGTACACATGGGATTTGAAGTGTGCAAGGCAGATGGGGAGCAGAGGAGTAGGAGAAAAATAAAAAAGCTAACTCAAGGTTCTGTGAGTGTTTAGCAATTTGTCCCTGAGTGGTTGAAATGACCAGTTTCTTCACTGAACACATACACACTCTCTCACTCACACACACACACACACACACACACACACACACACACACACACACACAGACAGACACAGCAGCAGCCAACCAGTCTGAGTCTCAATCTTAAAAGGTGGCCTGCTCAATGAGGCACCTCAAATATCTTGGGTTTACCTCAGTATCGGCGAGGGTCATCAAGATCAATAAACCACATAATGCGATCATGACATCTGAGGGTGCAGGTGTGGGTGGGGCACGATCACACCAGTGGGCCTCGGGAGCAGGGTAGTCGCTGGGTTCCAGCATGACTGACAGACTACAGTAACGCAATCAGTGACAGAGCTAAGGCTAAGCCCCACAAGCTTGCAGACAGTATACGAAAGATAGACGCGAGGGGTGATTGCGTCTGTGAAGAGAGTGTATTTTATTGGCTTTCTGAGGGAAGGTTAGCCCAGACACTTGTAAAATACAATATACAATAGAGCTCACCTTCGTGCCCTCAGCGGCTGCTCACAAGCGGCAGGATGGGGGAATTCACACTCCACTGAATCTGATACGTTATTGACTGTGATCACTCTAAGAAAAACAACTTCACTTTTGACACACAACGCTCACGTAGCAAAATATTTTACATTATTCACATTATTCCAAAACTATGATCATTTTTCTGTTATTGATTGAATGCTGCATCTTCCTTGTGCTAGGGAGCAGTTGGAGGGTGGGTGGGTGGATGGGCGAGGGGGTGTTGTTGTACGTTACTGTTTCTGGCCAAGCTTGTGTGTCCACTGATCAATGTGCTGAGATCTAAACGCTCGCGCTTCACGTTGTAAATGTGCCAGTTCTTCTTCCCGATGAGTCACGCAGACAAAAGCATTTCTCATTGCTGTGCACATAATGGGTCTTGAGCCAAAGCTAAAGCATGTCCACCCGCACCTCTTTGGAGCCTCGGTGAAACACAAACCCCCGATGCATCACAGACCTTGGGCGGCAAATCTACTAGGGCATGATGCCAATGAAAGGAAAGTCTTCGGTTTATGTAGAGGACGATTCGCTAGTGTCTCAGTGTAAAAAAAAAAACTGCCTGATTAATATGTCATACGTGTTGGCATCTCTGGCTGTCCATTGGGGTGAAGAGAGCCAGTAGCTGTGAAAATAGACAATAAAGGAAGTAAAAAAACACACAAAGAAAAATTGTGATTGCCAAGCATATGACTCATCAGTGATAATAATACTGACATGTACAAAAAGAAATAACAGACTGTATCAACCCCCTCCCCCAACCCCCCACCCTTCCAAAGGTAAGTTGCTCTTGAAAATCTTGAAAGGCAGTTCTATCATAACAGCTTCTTCTCTACCTCTAGGTCCTAGGGAGGAGTGGTGTGACTATGTTACTTTAGTATATAGCAGTTCACAGGAAGGCTTGCTAGAGGTGGAAGATGGCAGGCAGGTAGGCATTAAAGGTTTTTAAAAAAAATCAGTAGAGAGCACCAATTTCAAAAATGTCCATTTATATTTTCTGCATCGGCTCACAGATAGGCACCTTACCTGGCAGTCAAACTTTGTTTTAAAACAGTTCTGTCAACTCTGACGCTAAGGCATTCATTTTCAACTTCATTTCCTGGGCTATTTCAAACACCGGCATGAACTGACAAGAGTGATATGTGATTTTTTTTTCCTCCCATTTTCAGCGAGGCTTTTAGTCGGACACCTCTGAGATCTAGAAGGCCTGCACTGACCACGTGTGGAGCTCCTAAATGGCCGCATTATCAGTACCCATGTGCGGGCTGCCTCTGAGAAATGCCATGCGGTGAATATAAATAACTGGACAAGATCAGATAACCATCACAGACGATCCACGCATCGGGATGGACATTGGCATAATGCTAGGAACAAACAGAGATGTGATCTCAACCTCACCCCCCACCCACCCCACCTTTTCTTCACCTCAAAAGCCGATGGGGGGAATTGAGCCAGCGTAGGTGTGTAGACAAACAGTGCCTAGGAAACAATAAAAAAGAGAGAACCGATATGCTAATCAGAGACCCTAAGCAACATGCAAACCAGGCCCCACGCTGGAGAGTAGTGCTGACAGGGAATATCAATATGAAAATGTCACGTCCCAGATCTGCACAACGGGGGAGGGTGTACTTTAAATTTTGATGAGTGTTTAGTGATTGTATCAGTTGGGCTTCAGGTGGCTTTTAGCCAGTGCCATCCAAAAGAGAAAGAGTTTGTAGGAAAATGTAAAATTAGCTGCTTATATCTGACATTGCACGTTGGTATTAATATCAAGTTGTAGTTATGTGGCCATTATAAACCAGATCAATTCATGAATTAAATATGGAAAAATATATGATTGGTGGATGTATTGGCAGATCTTTTCTCCTACTCTGTGAACAGTTTTGATATTTTTAAGGTTTTGAATATGAGCATATGAACTTGCAAAGATAAAGAGGAAGTTTCTGCCTAGCTACCATTGCCGTTTTTAAGAGAAAAAAAATTGATAAGCATGACTACCTCTGAAAGCTTCAGTTTGCACATCAGTTTGAGGAAGAGGCTCTTCTGGATTGGACTTTAGAGACACAAGCTGAACAAGACCATAACACCTCACCTATTGTTCTGAATGTGAAGAACTTTCTATAATGTTCTAAGCTATCAGGCAGATTACACAAGCCTTCTCCAAAGCCTAAAACACACTCACAAACATTTACATACACACAAACACACACACACACACACACACACACACACACACACAAATTCACAAGGTTTACAGCAGAGTAATTATCTCCAAGGAAAAAGGCAATTACAAGGGTACATCTCATTAAACAGTAGCACCATGCTTGGGTCTTAGCATATGTGAAATTGAGGTAAACTCAACAAACAAACGCAAGAATCCCTCTTGGGATTTGTGCTACGTTCCCCACCGAAACTGTAATTACAAAGCTAATACGGGCTCAGAATTGTCTATTCATTCCAATTAAACAGACTGTATGTGCTTGGTCCATTCCGATATGCTGAACTAATCCTATATGGCCGAACACAACCCCTGCTCATGATGACAGGAACGGCTTTAAAAAGCAACAATTAATCATCTGGTAACATACTGCATGGCATAACAATCTATTTTAATCAGTTCAAAATCTTGATCAAACACACCTCAACAAGCGGTTCCTTTCTTCTGGCTAAATATAGAATCAAAATTCCCAGCTATGCGTCATAAACTCTATCTATACGAACACCCTCACGGAAAGGGCACCAGTTCAAACTGGCACTGTGTATTCTGCTGCTTCCTATCTCTAGTCTTGTTGTGGAGTGTGGACCCTTGCTATGGGTTTGGGGGAGGGGGCACATAGGGCATTCCCATCATGCCCTGGGAGCACAGCATTCCCCCTGGGGACCTGGATGAATGGGAGTCTATGAGAAAGTGACCTTGGCACGAAGTCAAATCCTGGGCGGCACAGTGTGTTTGCGACAGACTTCCTGGACTATTCCCACAAGTGTTAGTCAGACCCTGAAAAATACACATTCCTGAGAAGACCCTCCCCTTCAAGTCCCTTAAAAGAGAAATCCAGTGTGATTCAATCCATAGCGCTGTTGTCTGAGGTCTGAGTCCTGTCTGTAGGAAAAATAAGAAAATTTGATACAACAGAAAGAATAGCAAACCCACCACTAACATTAACTAATAAAACTGAAAGTGAGTTTATGTGGCCTGTTCAGTTAGTTGACTATTCAGTCCATGTTGTATCAAATTTTGTCATTCTTTTTCCAACTGACAGCACTCACTGAACAGCAGGGCCATGGATGATTCACAAAGGATCCTTTGAAGGTATTTAACAATCAGTGATCTTACACATTATACTGGCACAGCCTGGCTTGGCCCCATTTTCTGGGAGGGAAGCGTATATAGCAAATGTCCTGTAACATTTGATGGGCCTAGATATGGGTCTGAAATTTAAGAGCCTAGATAAGGCATCTGTATCCCCACAGCGCATGTTTGTGTGTTACATCTAACCAGCGGAAACAGATGCCGTTGCATCTCATCTTTGAGGAAGTCACAAACTCAGCCCTACTTTGAATATTTTTCCACCACGAGTGGCTAGCAAAGTTCTGAGTTAAAACTCAACTGAATTTGGACTCAACACCTTTTAGAGTCTCTGCCTGAAAAAAAAGAAGGGTGTTAAGCCGTGAAGACTTGTTGAGCTGTGACGTCTGATTTGATCTGGAGTGGTGAGAACGACACCTGAGGTCTTCCTCTGAGAGGCCATCAGACTTGAGAGAAGACTGTGCTCCGAGAACTGTCAGTCATTTGCCTGACAAATTAAGTTCTTCACTCGGCTGTGCCAGACAACTGTCTCCCAGCCGCCTCCGCTGTCTCTACCTCCACACAAAGGAAAGGATTCTGTCGTTTGTTTCTGGTCATGATCGTCATTCACTGGGAACATGAAAAGACCTTTTTTGGGGGGGTCGGGGGGGGATTTCTTCCTAATAGAACTTTTCAAGGTAATGCCGCCAAGTCGTGCAGAGGAGTGTGTTCCGTGGGGTTCCGTAAACATACAAACAAAGAGCAGAGGTAGCCTTCGTCTGGCTAAAGTTAATTTCACCAACAAAGAGCAGGGAGATTAATGGTCATGGCGGAGAAAATTACTCCCTTTTGCAAGCTCCTGATAAACACACTTTGCAATTACGCTAAATGTTAACGGCCGGCCCAGTGAAATGTAATGCAGATGCAAAGTCTCCTAAATTAATTAGAGGCACTCGGAAAACACCTCAGCACAGGAATGGAAGGGCATCTGACTGTAATCTGTAAGCTACGGGAGGCCGAGTCAGAGCTTTGTTGATGAAAATTGTGATACAATGGCAAATTGCTTCAGTCTTGCTGACGGGGGTGATTGCCATTTGTACATGAAAGCTTTTCTCTTTACCTCCAATTAATGTGCTCCCATGAAATCATTTATGAATAAATAATAAGTAAAAATCACTACAAAATTTTAGTTTGAAAGGGAAACTCAAGCCCCTACCTCCTAACCCGCCCAAAAAACGCACACACACACACACACACACAAACTTCTTAGCTATTCAGGAACATCCCCTCACAGAAATGCATTAAAAATAGTGAAAGGAGTCATCATTTGACTTTCTCCAACCTTTAGAAAAGTGTAGCAGTAGCACTGATGCACTGAATTGCCATAAATAAATAAAATCTGGGCCACCGAAGCACAATACATTTTCCAGGAACAATGTCATCCGGCGCAACACTCTGAAACACATGGAGCATGACGGGAGGCATTTTAGCAGGCAAATGCCTCTGCCACGCGCCTCATTCCACTGAAATATGCCCTCTGTCTGTGCTCAGCTATTCAGTAAGCACCATGGAGCCCATCTCTTCAAATGACAGGAGCAGTTGCCCTTGCACACATCCAATACTTTCAATATCAACAATTCCGTCTTAGGAGCACGAATTCAATATCTGTTCTATTATCATAAAACAAAAATCAATAATGCATAACATGCCAACGCACAGCAGCACAAACAATGCAATCAATGCCTTGGCAAGAGACGCGCAGACTCATATTTACACTGAGAGAAAGACAGCTGGTAGGGACAATGAGGTTTACGGTTAATCATTCATTACAGTGGGTGTTTGGTACAGGCAGTCATGAAAAGTTGAGAAGTTCAGAACTGAATAGTTGAATGAGTGATGAGCCACTGGTAGTTCAGCGAACGAGTCTGCCTGTGTGTACGTGTGTGTGTGTGGGGGTGTGTGTGTGTGTGTGTGTGTGTCCTCACTTAAAAATGATTGCGACTACTGCAGTGAGAGGGAAAAGAGGGAGAAACACAGACACACAGCTTTCTCACTGACTGGCTGCACACACCCACTCAACCAAAGCGTGAATACTGTTATTCACCTCGTATGCCCAGGCATTTCCAAAGACACACACACAGTTATACATCCACTCAGTCTCTCCCACAGCTGAAAAAGCTGTAAAACTCCCTACAGAGCTATGCTGAATGTGAAAAAGAGGGACACACCTCAAGACGCAAACCTACACACACACACACACACACACACCTTAGCACAGCAGGCAGAGAGTCCCGTCAAACCCTACCTGTAGCCCACGTCTCCTCAGGATACTTGACTCATCCATGCTCTCGCTCGTCCGCTTCACCGGCGCCTCTCTCTCGCGCATACACACACACAGAGACACAGGCAAAGGCAGACTCCCTGACACGCGCAGGCTGTGTGGCTCTCACTCTGACACACGCATACACACACACACATACACACACCACGCGTGAGCTACTGCTGTCGCTGGTCCTCCGCGGCTGTCTGCCGGTGCATAGCCATGCTTGCTGCGCTGCCTTACAGCCCCCCTTGGCTCCGGCACGCTCGATTCTGATCTTAGCAGCTGCTAAACACTTACATCAGAACTTATCTGATTGGAGGGGGCCAGTCAGCTGACACCCCCCCCCCCCTATACACTCTACCACCCTACCACCAACCTTCTCGTCTGCCTTTACGTTGCTCTCTCCCTCCCACCAGCACCAGTGTCAGCACCCCCGTAACTTCAGGACAGTGTGTGCGTGTGTGTGTGAGAGAGAGAGAGAGAGAGAGTGAGAGAGAGTGAGAGAGAGTGAGAGTGAGAGAGAGAGAGAGAGAGAGAGAGAGAGAGCGGGGGAGGGAGAGAGAGTGAGGGAGGGTGGGTCTGTGTGAATGTGAATGTGAATGTGAATGTGAATGAGAAACAGACAAGAGTGAGACAGAGGGAGAGAGAGGGCGGGAGGGAGGAAGAGAGAGAGTGGGTGAGAGAGGGAGAGCAAGCAAGAGAGAGAGAGACAGAAGCGCAACAGAACAGCAGAAGGGGAAAGGAGAAAGAGAGAAGGAGAAGGAGAGGGAGAGCAAGAGAAAAAGAACGAGAGAGAGCCTGAGGAGAAAAAGAGAAAGAGTCAAACAGTGTGTGTGTTTCTGTGTTTGTGTGTGTTTACGAGAGAGTGTTAAAGAGAGAGGGAGAAAAGAGACACCAATACTAATTTAGCGTAGCAACTGAAGGGGGGCCACCAATTCATTTCCCTTCAGCAGCTTTGCTCTTTTGCACCCTAGGTGAGCATGAAGAAAGGGGACGAGGGAGTGCAGGGTTTAAATGTGGTGGTGTGCTGGCTGAGTGAATTAGGGTAGGAGGATGGTGTGTGTGTATGTGTGTGTGTGTGTGTGTGTGTGTGTGTGTGAGAAGGAGGAGAGGATATCCTGCTGTGGATGTTGTGCCACTGCTAAACAATGCTGCCGGTATCCTGTCACCACCGTCCACCTCTCCTTGCAACTGCTGCACGGCTCAGAGCGGCGGGACAAGGGAAAACAGCATTACCAGTGTTCCCGCACAACATCCGTCATAACTGCTCTCTCTCTCTCTCTCTTTCTCTCTCTCCCTCTCTCTCTGAGGGTGCAGATAAGCAATCTGTTGCGGATGGGTCTGAGTTTGAGGAGTTGGCCGGGAAAAAAAGAGAAAGAAAAGAAAAAAAAACTGTCAAAGCTAGAACGGACCGAAAGCACAGCTGGGGGTCGAACAAAGGCAGGGAGAGAGGAAAAGAGAGAAACACAAGGAGTAAGAGAGGACAAGTGAAGGAAAGAGACTGTGAGAAAGACGTGAGAGAGGGACCAGGAAAGAGAGAGTGTGAAAGAGAGGAAAGGGAGACATTGAGTGTTCATGTGCGTGTGTGTGTGTATGTGTGAAGGGGGAAAAAGAAGGGGGCCCAGGGGCACAGTCACAGCTGGGCAATTGGTATAAGTGAGGCTCCAGAGGGGCAACCTCTGCACTGACCCTAGCCACCTGCAGCTGGAGGGGGGTTAGAGAGTGGCTGGGTCCCTCTCCTCTACCTCCAGTTAATCAACAAGTCAGACCGCTTCCTTCCGCATCCCTAACACGCAGGCAAAAGCCCACAAACTCAATTTGGAGTGATTTCATGCACTGCTTTGCCCGGACTCCTGCCGTTCACGCGGCGCTCAGCTGAAACTTATCTTGCACCCCCCCCTCTAGGCCACAGCGCCAGCCTCCAGCCGAGAAGACCGGCAGATTTTGCCACCGTGCACCTCCCCACCGTTGTCACGGTGGTGTGTTGGGCCCCAACCGCCCAGAGCTCCCCCACACCCTCCACACACACACACACACACACACACACACGAACATGCGCTGAAATTATTAGCATTAAGAGAAATAACTCTCTCCTCCGATTGCCATCGCCGCCAATTCCATCCGGCAATTTCACAGTCTGTTTCAGCTTGTGTTTTTCTCCACACACCCCACCCAGCCACACACACACACACACACACACACACCTCCCTTCCTCTCTCTCTCTTTCACACTTGCCCTCTCACACTCGCTCTCATTCATTTCAATTCGCACCGACTGCCCTGTGAATATTAAGTGGGTACCCCTTCGATTGGCTCCTTGTCGCGCCAGGCAGGCACCGGTGATCCCTTATCACGCTGAGACTGGTCTGCAAGCTATATTAGACCAAGGGAAAAACCCCTATCCCCTACAAAGGTCAGACAAATAACCACATAACAAACCCTCACTGCTGGTATAGCTACAATGTACTTGGTCTGCAAGTCTATGGGCAGACACCCATTAATTTGCGGCACACTGATAAGGGACTGAGTAAGAGTGAGAGAGAGAGAGAGAGAGAGAGAGGGAACAGTAGAGAAGAAGAGAAAGAGAGGAGAGTCGGGGGGAAAAAAGCGCAAAAGGGCAACGGTGCGTAATCTTAATGTAACTATTCATTTTAAAACCTTTCAACCTTTTTCACAGAGGGTGGGTTCATGACAAAAAAAAGGAAAAAAAAAGCTCTGACCTCGCACTGAATGAACAATTTGGACAGATTATCCCACAGGGAATGAAAACATCCCGTCAGGCTCGCCTGACTGGGCTCCTGATTCGCTCGTCACACTCTGCAGCTTCTCAAAAGAACAATTAGGGAGTTCCATTTTTGGAGGAGAAAAATAAAGACAGACCCACATACACAAAAGCTGAGAGGAAGTCCACAATCTAGTCTACCCAATGGCAAGGTCTGAGTAATAAGACTGACTGTAATACAGCAAGCTGCCAGAGTGACGTGTCAATGTAAATATTACATATTTACATTGACACATGCCTTTGCATCTCCAAGTGTGTCTAAAGGAAAACATCTCAACAATGCCCCTGCAACCAACTCCACACACAAACAGGATTTCAGAGAGTAATAGCCTGGAAATTACTTCATTGACAGGGTTAGACAGAGAGGGCGAGAGAGAGGGGGAGAGAGAAAGAGAGAGAGAGAGAAGGAGAGGGAAAGAGAGAGAGACAGAGAGAAACAACGACTTGGATAACAAGCTCTTATTTCCTGCAGCTTCGCAGAGGAAGGTAGTGTTGAGCAGAGGGCGAAGCACTTGACTCAACCTTTTACACACATCCGCTTTTTGGAGAAGCTGCGAGAGGGAGGACAATCCCCTGTTTACTAGTCGTCCAAGGGGCCTGAAAAGCTCAAGGCTGGAGGGCTGGGGAGCACTGTGTGTGTGTGTGTGTGTGTGTATGTGTGTGTTGGGGGGCCCCCTGGGACACAAGGCCTGTTCCACAGCCTGATTGTGACCGCCTCTGGACTGGGGGTTGGGGGAGAGGAGGGGTAGGGTGGATAAATGGAGAAGATGGTGGTGGAAGAGGAGGAGGAGGAGGAGGAGGGGGGTGGTTTTTGGCAAAGGACTGGCCTGGGGGAGGAGGCTTAAAGGCAAAGGAGGTGCGTATGTGGGTGGGGAGGGGGGGTGCTCAGGAATGGTAAGCTAAGCAGGGAGGGATGGAGGGAAGGAGGGAGGTGGATGCTGTAGGCTGGAGGGGTTATGGTCAGAGCTATTCGTTTCCTCCACAGTAGGAGGGCAGCTGGAATAGCATCCTTCCAGAAAAAAAGTATATGTGAGTAAGGTGGGGGTGGAGGTGGGTGGTTGGAGCATGGACCAGGGAAGAGATATGAGGAGAGAGGGGTGGGGTGGGGTTGGGTGGAGGTAGCTTCACAGGCAGACGCGAGGGCATGCAGAGAGGCCTGATTGAGTGACCTGCCAGCTGCCCTCTCTCCTGCTCTGCCTGGGGCAGCTTCACAGGGTCTGGAGGGGATCTGACACAGCCTGGAGGTCTGAAGACCGCAGAACCCCACAGAGAGAGAGAGGGAGAGACGCACGCCCCTCCCCGCAAAACCCCCCCCAACTGCGACCTCAATCTCGCCACTCCTTTACAGCAAGGGCCACATCTAAGGTGGGATGACTCGTATGACCCCTTTGCTGCCACATCAAACCTGAAGGGCGAAAGCGGTCCAGGAGCAAACAGGAAAAAAACCACACACTTCAAAAGCCATCACAGACTAGACCATCCCTGAGGTCATCATATGCAGTGATAACAAAAATGGTGTCTAACCAAAAGCTGACTGAACACCGACTGAATCCATTCCTGCTCCCTTCAACCACTGTGCCTAATATGCTTCAAAACCTGTTAAACCTAACACATTGTAACAAGGTAAAAAGTTCCCCAATTAAGTTTCCAACACATTACAATCCCTCCAATACTCAATGCAATGCAATTACCTCAATTACATTACATTTCACAACTAACAATAGGGGTCCCTAGTGCACCCAAGTGCATGATGGATGAATTACCTTTTACCTTGGGTCTGTTTTTCCCTGCTCCACAGAGAAATATATGACAATGTCACAGTCTGATAATGTAATAACGCACCACAAAAGAGTCTATTTCACGAACCACCCGGCAGTTTGTCAAGGTCTCGACACCTCTGCTGTCACCACTACATCAAAGTGACAGTCCCCCCTACCCCACTTTACATGATGCCCCAGTGTACACTAGTACAGAGTAGCGTGTTGATGATACATTACATCCACATTCACAAATACTGTATTTCTCTGACTGGCTGTGGTTGACGCAGAGGGGTGACTTTTGAAGGGCAGGCAGAAAAGGTTATCACTGAATAAAGTGGCTTCAATGTGAAATGTAATACTTTTTTTCTTTGATCTAATTGAGAGCTCTTTAAAAAGAACGTTCAGCAAATTCAGCAACGAAACACTTGCTTTTTTTGTTGGGGGGGGGAGATGGCAAAAAAGCAATGGGTGTTTTATCCTGTGCAATACTCCTCTGGGACTGAAGACAGCTTCAAAAATAAAAAAAAAAAAAAAACTGGTAGACATTTTAATGTCACACAACACCAAATTCATCACCATTTCAGAGCAGACTATGATGGATGGGAATGCCAAGGCAACTGTCACAAACAACAGACCACCAGTCGACTCACAGAATCAAGCCACTGAGGCTGAGATGACATCACTGCTGAGATAGGCCAAGGTGACGGCAGAGGAGAGGTGGAGAGATCCCTGCTTATCTGGATAGGATATCTCTGAGTGCCATAATGAAAGGGTCTTCCAAAGTCCACAAAGCCACAACATTGGGATTATGACTTATCTTATCACCATATCAGAACTGGGCAGCCTATTGATTTACTGTCACACCAAATCAGGGTCAAGAGAGATGTGCCAATGCATGTTAAGCGTGCGGGCGCGCACCCACACACACTTACTTTTTTAACACAGAAACACAAACTACACACAGCTAGAAGCACAAACCTATCACATTCCTACTAGAATACAAAAAAAACAGACACACACACACACACACACACCTATTCAGGAGTATGACATCATACCAAGAGGAAAGAAAGAGAGACAAAAAGCAATAACAAGAGAGACCTAAGGCGATTGAGATCTTTCGCAAAGAGAAATAGTCTCTGCCAAGGCTTGAAGCTCCAGGCACTTTGCCAATACTGGGACACAGACCACATATCTGATGCTCTGATAACAACCAATGGGAAAAAGAATGGGATACAGTCCTGAGCTTAGACATCATGTATCTGTTATATACCGTACAGTGGAAGCAGCCAGTAATTGAAATCTGTGAATTGAAATGGAGGAGAACTGGGCCTGTGTATCTACTTTAAGGGGAATTGCTTTTTGATAAGAACAGTTCTGTAGGTCTTATTGGATGACTACTATTCTATGTCTCAGATGACAGGGAAAAAGAAAAAACAAAAATCCAAAGTCATTCGCCCTGAAAGCACAGCTGTCATTGTCAACATGAGGCCATGTTCTGGTCCATTTGCTGTCTAAAACCCCATCTCAGGCCCTCAAAGGGCAGGATATGTAAACGTATGGAGTTTTTAGAACGGAGGTCTGGCAAATGGCCAGCGCTTTCAAAAACATAGCCAGCTCCACAAGCTCCCAGTTGCCTTGCCAACACAAAGGGAGTTTTCACATGTCTAAGCAACAAGAATACAGATAAAAAAAAAAAAAACACTAACATCGCTATGAACATGCGTGGCTCACACAAGCCCACAGAAACAAAGTTCACCCATCAGTGCTTTTGAAACAAAGAGGCTGTCGATCTGTTATAACTTTAATACATATGCCATATGCAATTAATTTGTAATGGATGACAGCTCTGACTTAGTGTGCCCAGGACAAATGTAATAATGCAGTAAATGTAAAAGGCAATAAAGTGATCATCAATTATGCATGTCCTGGGTAACAACAGTTATATCCAAATTTATTTCAAGTCCATTTTGACACACTGCCTATTCTCAGCCATTTAAGTTTTTCATCTTTGATACTGTGGTGGTCTCAGTTTGATTCACTGCTACATTGATAGCGATATCAAATGAATTAAATGACACTGCTCACTGAAGCCGAGGATATTTTCTTTCTCCAAGTTTTGGTCAGAGCTCTGAGTTCTGGAAATATTCAACTTTAGAATGTGGAAAGTATGGAATTATGGGATTTCTTAATGGCAATATACCAAAATCTCTGCTTGAAATGAGCTTCGGGCGATAGAGTCCCTCAGAATTAGAATCTCTTCACTGGCATCGTTAAGGAAATAAAGCTCACTGAGTCACCGCGGAAGTAAGGAAGGGGTGAGAGTGGGAGCTATAGGGCTGGTTTTTGGAGGGGTTAGGGGTTTAGTGGGGGACGTTCAGTAATAAAAAGGCAGCAGCAGGATCTTTATGCCAGAACTTCAACTGGAATGACCCATCACGCACCAGCAGCGTGTCATAATGAATAAATAATTCTGATGGATCGCTCATTTGTATTCCAGCCGGCACGGATGCTTTTCCAGGGGAAGCGAGGTACCTGTCGATATGGGGAAACAAAGAGAGAGATCTTACATGGTCGAGCAGAAGTGAGGATAGCGGGCATGTAGTGCAGTGTGTGTGTGTGTGTGTGTGTGTGGGGCAGGGAAGATGGGGTAAGGGGGGGTTGCAGTTGGGGGTTGTCAGTGTCAGTGATAGAGAGATGATTGCTTTGACCATAAACTGCTTGGCACTGACTCCATATCACAACACGGCAAATCAATTTCCTTTTAGTCTTAATGCAACTTGCCTATATACTCTGAGGACCACTGATACTGCAGCCCATCTAAGAAAGGGTAATAACCTGGTCTGCGATGGGCTCAGTCCATAAGCCCCGTTCTGGACGAGCGTGGGCACTATTCCATCTGAATCCCAGCGGGAACGCAGAAGAGTCAAACAGGGCAGCTTCGGCTGTGACTGCTGCCGCTGTGACTTTGCCTTCAGCAGTGTTACGCAAGCCTTTTATTAAAAGTGAATCCTGAACTAATAACAGTTTGAAGGAAAGAGCAATTTGGTTAATGAGGCCCGCATTGTGAGGTGCTGTGGTGACGGAAAGCCTGTGCTCTGCTCAGTCGGTGATTCCCCCCCCCCCCCCCTCATCTGCGCTGCAGGCTGACAAATACCGAACAGTCCTAATCAATCTTCCCCACCATACTGCATTTAAATTAATCTCCGATCTGGTTGCGATAAAAGCCAACCACTTCCAATCATCAACACTTCAAAAGAGATTTCTTAATGTTCTTTTTGTTGTTTGGGTTGCTACAAGCTGACCTGTTCACTGGAAACTCCTGCAACCTGCGCCAGAATGTGCACATACGTGTGTGCGTGTGTGTGTGCGTGTGTGTGCATGTACTGGGAAAGCCAGATGGTTCACAACTCTCTTTATCTCCATCAGCTTTCATAAAGCTTCACAAAAAGAGCTCTGTGGAAGACACACAGTCCTTCCCTAGCCACAGACCATAGCCAGACAACACTGCAGAGCAACCCAATGGAGCTACCATGCAATGGGGCTTGTTAATTCTGACTTTGTTTGTATGTACGTACGTGAGTGTGTGTACGGTTTTGTGTCTGCTTCACACTGGCTTGTTTTTCGCCAAAAGTGGCATTGACAGTCCCCAGACACACTTGCCCATGCTGATAACACTGCGCCACATTCAAAGGTAGAAGATAGCAGCAGGATGAAGGAGTTGCTGCATTAAAAATTCAACATGGGGTGTGCACGTAGCGGGGGCATCCTCTGCTGGTTGGCATTGATTTTCCATTGAGGCCTGCTTAGACTCAGAGGCATGTAAACGGACTGATAACGACAAATGCAATAGACGTCTTTTTTTTTTTTTCTTCTTTCCACTGGTGTCCAGATGCAGACGTGACCCCAGGACACAAAAGGAAAGGGAATGAGGCAGGTCTCTGTGAGCCGGGCTGGAGCCCTGGAGGACAAGGATGGAGAGAGGCAACGGGGAAGAAAAGAGAGAAAGAAAGAGAGTGTGATAAAGAGAGGCAAATGGAAGGATGGCGGATAGGTAGAAAGGATGCAGTGAAAAAGGAAGCCACTGGGCCAAGCCAAGGCAGACCAAACTGACCTAGCCATAATGACATTCTGTTTGTATCGCATTGACCCTGAGCCGCAGCAATCATTAATTTCAATCAGTCTCTTGCGGCAGGGGTTCCGGGCCCTTCCATTCACACACATACACGCGCGCACACAGACATAGACACACACACGCACACACAGGGGTCTGAGGAGAATGGAATGAGATACGGGTAAGGTGCCTGGGGAGCCTTCACTGGCTTGCTGCGCTTACCCCAGGAGGGGGGCTGGGGCTGGGGAGAGGAGGAGAGAGAGGGGAGGGGAACGAGGTGGGAAGGGGTGGAGGGGCGTGACATTATGGTGAAATCTGTGAAGGCTTTTTAAAATCAGCTCCATTACCATGACCCCCTCAATACTCTGTCATGCCATCAGAATTCATACACCGTAGCACAGTGGTAGGATTGCCCTGTGCTTGTGTGTGTGTGCGCGTGTGTGTGTGTGTCCTCAGCACCACTCGTTTTCATTCTCACAAACACACAGAAGGGGGATGGGGGTGGGGGGATTTCTAAAGAGAACTGTCATATCGTTGATGGTCCCGTTTCTAAGAGATGGATCGACAGGTTTGCAAGGAGCTGCCTTCGTTCCTGCTCATTACGGCTCGCCCATTTCCCTTTCCCCCAGGGAGCCCTTATGTCACTTCATCAAAAGCAAAGACAAGTCAATACACTGGGACACAACACAACGCAACACAAGGCAAAAGCAAAGGAGAGGAAAAAAACAAGTCTCCCTTCACATCAACCTTGCCTCAGTGAAGAGGACCAAAAAAAGAGGAAAACTGTCACTTGTGGGCCCGCCCTGGGAAGCTTCTTTTTCATGCTGACAAGGCTCCCCAGTGCACCACACAAGGCTGCGCTGCTCATCTAATGGCCTCTAATGGTGGATATGGCAGACAATGAGGGGCTCTATGGATTAGGCACTGCCGTGATGTCAAGATGCCATGAGAAATCTCACACACATACTCTTATGCAGATCCCACACTTATACAACTTACTCCTTACTTATTAACTCAATTCAAATGAGCGAAATGCAAACGATTTCAACGCAAGCATACTGAGTACCTCATGCTGAAAACACAAGAATGGCTTCATTGACTGTCAATGAAAGTTAATGGTATTTTTTATGACATGCAAATGTCCTGTATTCAAAGTGTGGCGAGCTAATGTGTCTGTATGTTTAGCCATATAGGTTGCGTGATAAGAACCATCCACACAGATTGTGTTACTGGTGGGCCTGATCAAGTTTAAATAGAAGACCACAGAAAGCGCCCCACAGATGTAACGGCTCTCTTTTTAAAATAATGGCTGCAGAACTGGTGAGGGAGCCAAGGCATCAAATGAAGAATCATAAAACTAAATCTACACACGACCGTCTCATTTAGATGGGGAATCAGAGGGCTTCACACAGGCTGCCCACAGACTATCTGCCTTCATCTTTTGATGCATGAAAGTGCTAATGGGAAATGTGAGAGATAAGCATCTCGGCTACATTCGGATGTGCCCAGACTGGCTAACTTTGCTTTATTATTTTTGAGGGCATAAAACACTCATTTGTTTGTGGATGGAAAAAGCATCAGAAAGATGCTGAGTCAATAGAAAAATTCAATCTATCCTGAGTCTTTAGATCCATTAACGTAAACATTCAGTTTAATTCCATGCTGATTCCCAAACATAATTAAACCAGTTTTCCTAATCTAAAAGGCAGATAGTTGGCCTACTGAATCAACTTCAGGTTATGTTTATAGTGATCGACTGAAGTGCCAACAACAAAAAAAACAACACTGCCCTCTAGTGGCCATATGCAGAAAACCCCTAATGACTTCTATCCAAACAATTCTGTTTGATTATGGTTTTACATATAACCCAAGGAATATAATTTCAAAGTGGATCACAGACACTAAGATCTACAACCTCTCAGATCAAGCACAAAAGCATAGCATCTGAGAAAGACTTTGGACCGGAAAACTCTTGAGCATTTCACATCTCAGAAACAAATGTCAAGCTCAAGTTCACACTTCAACAGCCATAAGAGTGTGTCAGAGACAATGACATCAGAGAGGATGACATTAATGAAGTCCATAGGGTCAGAGTAATTAAACGGTATATACTCCTGCTTCCAATGAAGAGGATGAAAATTATATGCTGGAAATGAGTAACTTTGTCAGTGTTTACAATTCATCTTTGAAGGCCTGAGTATGTATCACAACCAAAAGAAGCAGCTCCCTGTGCGGAGTGCATCCAGACAGAAAGCACTAAGGCAGGACATTCCTTTGTGTAATTGCCATGGAGACTAAACATAACATGAAATCAGCTCCTAACGGGGCCACTGGGCGCTAGCTGAGCCATTCTGGAGAGATGTCTTCAGGAGTCCTTATTTGTCTCTAACTCAACAGTCCTCCGTGACCGTGTCAGATGGCCTCGGTGTACTTGGGCGGGGTGAGCTTGGTGGGCGGTGTCCGTCAGGGCGGGCTGGTGTGGGTGTCAGCTTACGAGCCGTGGCAGGTTTGATTCATGTGTGCACCGGGACGCTCATTACGGCAGCCTGCCTGGCTCTCTGACAGCCCCCAAACACAGGGGTCAGTGTCAGCAGCAGCAGCAGCAACAACAGCAGCAGCGGCCGCTGCCGCCACCACCCTCAGCTCAGTCTGTTTATAACCTCCACACTCAGGCTTCACAGTAGGAGCCGACATGAGGGCATGAGGGCGAGATCAGCCACCCACTGATATACACCAAGATGCAAATACTAATTTATCACACACACACACACACACACACACACACACAGGCCTCAGCAAGGAACATATGGGCAAGCTGACAAGTTAGATGTACACAAATACACACGTGTACTGTACGTGTACCCACACTCACGCACAGTTATGCCGCATCCTATTCACAGCGTGGAGGGGAGAACATTGAGCCAAGACTCAGCCTATAATTACCCTTTACTCTTGCTGATGCGTGAGTGACTTGATCTGATTAAAAAAGCAAACAGGATGGCAGTCGCCAAGGCTTCTCAGTAAACAAGACGGAGATGCACCGTCAGGAGAAATATTCAAATCTCTCATCACCAGCTGACAGTAACACTCAGAAACAGCTAAGTTCACCAGTAGTTTGAGCATGCCTTTGACTGGCATAGGTGGCAAGTCAATTCAGTCTGAGATGGCACCGTCATGAACTTACCAGGTTGACAGTGAGGGAGGGGGCTGACTTGCCCATAGTCTGAGAGCGCATGCGCACCAGGTTGGAGGTCTCTGACGCAGGCTGCCATGCTGGCTGGCTTGACACGTAGGGCAGCAGGTACTTCCCTGTGGAGATCACAGACAGAGAGGAAAGAAAAAAAGAAAGAAAGAAAGAAAGATGGACATGGAGGGTGAAATAGAGAGAGAAGAGAGAGAGAGAGAGAGAGAGAGAGAAACAATTGCACAATACATTAGTATGCGAGTGCAGCTTTAAGCAACATCAAGGCCACAGAGATTTTAAAAATTGCACAACAGGTGTGGGAAATCTCACTGCCTACATTTCAAAAGTCATTAAGCCAGGATATGCCTCCTCTATGTGCTAGACAAGACTCACAGACTGTAGGGACAGTGGACAGAGGATGGATGCAATCAGGGCACATTAATCTTTTTAATCTTTTTTGAAAGGAATCACTTTTCGTATAGACATTTGTACCACCGTTTCTCAGAACATCCTGATGATGAACATCCATTCTCCCATTAAATTAAAATAGCATTAGGGCACTGAAATGTACTGTTCATCAATTCAAGCTGACAGACAGACACAACAAAAGAAAAATAACTAGAGGCTTTTAACTGAATACTTCATGATCTATTCCAATCACAGACAGTATTTTTGCAGCAGTAATGCTAAACCATCAAGGAAGCCCCATCTCCCCAGCAGTCAATTTGAAAGACTGTTGGGACAACATAGACTTAACGAGTTAATCAGGTCACCGTGGACACAAACCACTTACATCATTGCAGCCGGGCAGCACTCTTGGACGTTACACAAGAGTCACACTGCTGAACATGAGCTAAAATCAACAACCATTGCCCAATGACACCCGGGTGTCACAATGATGAGCAAACGAAGCACTATACCATATACTTGGACTTCTGCTTTTTTTCTCTCAAAGGCAAAAGACATTGAGAAATGTACATGCAATATTGGCATTACCAGAAGACTAAGAAAAACTATATAGCAATTTCATGGGTATATACACCAGTGATTAAAACATAATTAAAAGACTTTAGGAACATTCCAACCATACTTATTGTAGCAGGAGGGTGAATTTAGTTCGAATCTAGATTTTTTTGCCTTTTTTTTCTAAACAGTGAACCAGTGAGGTGAAATTTTATTTGTATGTTTGCTTAACAATGAGCACTTTGTGTGTGCATTTTGCATGAAATATATAGCCAGCCTGGAGGCGCCGTGTACCTCTGCTCAATAACACATTTCACTACAGCACACTGTCAGGGTACTTTAGTAAAGGTTTGTCAGGGTACTTTAGTAAAGGTTCTCAGAAAGTATCTACCCACAAGGATGTAAATGCATGCCTATTGAGAACAGCCAGATTCTTTACACCACGCAAAGCGCAGTGAAAGAGTCTGGTTCAACAGGCTATGATTTTTTTTTTTATAAGCACTTAAGCAATTAACTTATAAGCAATTAAGATTTTACGGAAATAAAATTACTTTAATTCTGTGAAACATACAGATGTATGATTTACTTTTCAGATCAACTCTGAGTAGGAAGAGCTTCAGGCTGCTTAAGCTAGGTGGCAGCAGGCAGACACCCAAGCCTAAGAGTCAACAGCAATTCCAAGCAATTTCTTTCCACTGAGACGACCCTTTACTTTTGCCTTAATTAAACATAAACAATACTGGCTCTGGAGGGGAAGCCTATATAAGCTACACAAGGGAAGACAGACAAGATTAATCAGGGGTAATATGGATTAATGACGTATAGCTTGGAAGTATGTTACGTCTCTCTTGATTTAAGCGTTTAAGTCTTAAACCTGGGAGAGCCATCTCCTCTAAAGTGTTTTAGTTCTTCATCCCTCCTCCCCCTTTACAACATTAACATTTCCAGATCTTAAGGGGGATATAACTCAAGACTTTGGCTACCTTAATAAGCTAAGGATATTTTAATTAAAATGTTCGCCAAAACCTGAATACCCCCAGAGCCAATGAAGGGTTCAGGGCTATGTGGATTAACAAACACTGTGAGGCCTACTTTTATTTGCCATTAATTCCTCTTCATCGCTAGTATTGCTGGGATTTCAATTCCTGGGGGGTATTCCAAGTAGGTGTTTAAGTGCCGGAGGTAGTGGTAAATCTGATCGTAAAAGAGCCTGGAGTCCTCATTTTCTCTAACTAAACAAAGCAAGCAGGGTACGGAGGTTTACCACTTGCTCTATCTTAACTTACCTTGGTTTACTACTTAACCATCTATTTGGAATATCCTTCTGGAGGAGTATTTTTATTTTGGTTTTGTTTTGTTTTTCCCTACAGTGAATTAATGAACAGGCAGAGAAAGCTTTATTTGAAACCACAGAACCATTTCTTATGGAGTCACCATACTGGTCCTCTGTCTATGCCAACACTGAGCTCTGAACCACACTTGTGTTTTTGTCAGTGAAACAGTCCTACTACAGTGTCTACAGAGTGTTAAGACACGGGAAGGTTGCCACTTAAACGATGACCTAAGTCTGGCAGCAGAACCAGTGAGAAGTCCTTCACATTTGGTCCTCATCACCGCTAAGAGTCTACCCCTGACATGACATACTTTCCAAGTGAAGCACCATCCATATTGTGATGTCAACTGTCCGTACTGTGATGTCAACCGCCCAACGAGAGGCTTTCTGGCAAGGCTTCAGAGGGGGGCTGTCGCCTGGCAACAAACTTTCACCTGTCCTTTCCAAGGAGTATGATTCTTACTAGCGTGACCTTCAGCTGGAGCCTCAAGGGGGTACAGCCTGTCCTTTCTCAGGGCGTCACTCCAGATTAGGTTATGGCAGCCCGAGTGGGCCATTTCACCTGAGGTGACCCAATCATGGCACCAGCTAAAGGTTGCCTGCTCTATGTGCAGCTGAGAGGGCCTGGAAGATTGAAAACAATATTAGCCTGTATATTTGACGTGGCCATGGTTCAGAATGTGATTTAGACGGGTGCGGTGAGGAGTCAGAGCAAATTAACTCTGGTCGGCAAAAAATCACGCCCCAGCACTGACACTAACAAGATACAATTTAGACCAGCGCTTGGTTGTGCAGAAATTGGAGAGCCGCAATTTGCAGGGAGGTAGTTAGGCTACAGCAGCATGCTCCTTATTATAATCAGTCTGAGGCCCATCTAAAATTCACCTCAGTTACACCATGCACCTCATTACGCTAATAGAGAACACAGTTATTTTTCGATTGGTGTACGGCTGCATTTGGGACATTACGTTCTGCTGGAAAGTTACATTCACACAGAGAGAGCAGACACTCATTGCCCTATGACGTCTATGTTTCTACGTTTCAATGAAATATGAAATGTGATTTTTGAAAGATCAAATCCATGACGCATATTGCTGAGAACGATGCAGAATGCAGTCCCAAATAAGACCTGATGTACCAATGTCTGCTCAGTCTGCACCACCACCACCATCATCACCTATCATCACTATCATCAGCATCATCACCACCACCATTACCTTCATCACCATCATCACAATCACCTCAATTCTTAGTATCTTCCACATCATCAGCATCATCATTATTCTTAACTTCATCAAAGATTGTTTAGAACCCAACCGTCTCTGTCCTGCTCATGGTCATCTTTTTTCACACCCTTCCATTACTCTGCCACTGGTCACATTGCATGTTCCCTCTGCTCCAAGCTGCCCTCCTCAAACACCCTGCAGCCTGATTGCCGAGAGGCCCTTGACAACCGCCAAGCTGAGGACTCTTTATGTGTGCAAATCAGTTCAGTCGAAAGGTCATCATAACCCACAACCCATGGCACTCCAAAATGTGCACAAGCTGTGTAGAGTCAAAAATAACTCTGGAAAAAAATAACTCTCGTTCAACAAAGAGCATCACACTGATGTGTGAGATTTGAAATGATTTGAGGGCTAGGGAAGAACATGTCTACTGTATTGCCTGTATTCTGTAGTTTGACCCTAGCCATCTCAATGGCAGACAATAGTCAGAGGGCAGCCTGCAGCTCAACACACAACAAAGCCTGACTCCATCAGCAGCACTCCACTCTTTCTTTCTATACACCCAGAGAGAGCGAGAGAGAGAAAGTAAATTCATTTCTATTCATCACGTTGCCTTTCATCAACAAAAGACGTTTGAAATGCATCTCCTTTCCGGTGTCTGTGAGAAGTTTTTGATGAGCGCGAAGGACAGGCGGATGAGAGTGAGCGTGCATACAATATGTGGGATTTTCAGGCATTTTTTGACACACACAGACCTTACTCCCTCAATACATAATCTGCTTCGAAACTACCCTTTGAATTTCTTTACACTTTTTTTATACCTGATTCTACAGTCCTGGCAAGGTATGTGGTAGGTGAGATTTTATTACACATTTTATCAGTGTTCTTCTCGAGATTCAAACCTGCTATGGTTTGCCTTAGCTGGGTTTTGTTTATTGCACTGGTGTAGACTGAACTGGTCTGGACTCGCACCTGCAGCCCTGCTACGAGAGGCAAGCAGGCTAAAACCAAGACGGCTAAGACCCGAAATGTTGCTGTTTGTCTTTTGAAGTTTTGAGATGGTGAGGTTTACTCAATGCACAATCATCTCCCGCAGTCTCCAGTTCAGACTGATGGATCGCAATGTCCCTCGGTTCCATGCTTTAACAGACACGAATCGGCCAATCAAGAAGCCGATTCATGCCAAGCAAGCATGTCAAGGAACTCTCTGAGGGTTCCAGATTCCCTGACTAGATTTTGTAGCAACCAATCAGGGAAATAGAAATTGATGGTAGATGGTTTAAAGTTTGAAGCGCTTATTGATAAGTGTCCAGATGCTTTGCACAAATTGAAAGCGCCTGGTCCACCACGCTATTAGCCCTTGTGATAACCCAACACTTTGCTAAGTGCAGCTCTCTGTATGAAGGATGAACCACATTTATGCACAAATCATTCTGCTTTTTCTTTTTCTCCTCCATCCTTCCTCCTGTGTCTTTCATTCTCCCTCCCTCTTGAGACCACAGGGCCTGCGGTTGCATCCTGTACAGTAACCACGACCAAAGCACAGTGTGAAGCAGAGAGAGGCAAAACAGGATATGCGGTAGGAAAATGGTGATTCTCTTGCTTTGCAAGATGGTTTCCTCCCATCCTCTGCAATGGCTTGGAAGTGCCTACTAACACGCAGTGGAATCGGACCAAATTTTTGAAGTGTTTTGACTTAAATACACCTCAAAGGGCAAGTTTAAAGCTTTTCAATTTTTCCAGATCCAAATCATGTCCAACTGTTGTGTCCAACAGCCGTGGGTGTAAGTGTTTGTAAGTGTGTCTGTGGCTGTGTGTGTGCGAGTGCACCAGCCAAAAATACATTTGAAGAACTTCAGAGCACATCCAAACAGAAAGTCTACATTTTGACTTGCGTTGCCTGAGTGTGTTGTGTGTTGTCTGTGGTTTTGGTCTGGCCCTTACTTCCTTTATCAGAGCTGGTTATGTGCACCTGTAAATGCATGTGTGTTTCTGCTGGAAAATCCCACAACCTGATATTCTGCCTCTGCATATTCACGTCCATCTGCACCCTTTGATATCTCTCTCTCCCTCCTTCTCCCCTCTTTCTGCAAGTTACTTCTAATTGTCTGTGAGTCTCTATCTGTCTTTCCAGCTGTTTACGATTTTAGCAATCTGTCTGTTTTTGAGAGTCAGGGAGTGCCTCTGTGTTCGCCTTTCTATCTTTCTGTTAATTTTGAGTGCCTCCGTCTGTCGGTCCTTCCGCATACTGCTGTGTGCCCCTGCCTGTCTGTCTTTCTGTCTGTTAATTAATGAGTGTCTCTGCCTGTCTGTCTGTCTGTCATTTCTTCTGTTTGTCAGTGAGTGCCTCTATCGTTGGCTGTGTTTCTTTGTGCCAACGGTTCTGCCAGTCTACTTGTGAGTGGTTCTGCCTATCTGTCAGTGGCTTCCTCTGCCTGTCTGTCTGTCTGTCTGTCTGTCTGTGTCTTTGCCATATTCCACATTACTGAAATACCCACCTGTGAGCGCTCCCCCCAGACTTCCCCTGCGGAGCTGTCGGCCATCCTCGCTGAGCTGCCGCTTGAACTTGAGTGCCACGCCCGAGCTGTGCGACACCTCCGGGTTGCTGGACTTCCGGAAGGGCATGGAGGGGGGGTACAGGATGTTATCCAGCTGCAGAAAGGGGGTGGGGGTGGTGGTGTTGGGGGGAGGGAGGGAGGAAGAGCAGACATAAACACAGGAGTTCATCAGGGATCACCGCTCAACAACCCTCACTCAATGGAGTCTCTGATCATATCACACCTAGCCAGAAACCACATGACCATGACATAATGAATGGTTCCAGTTTTCAGCAAATGGGACGTGCTATACTTGCAGGCTTGCAGTTGCTCCATAAAACACCCAGGTGAAACTTTTTAAAATTGTGTATATACATATTCTCATATGTGTCTATTCATTGTGAATACTGATTGTACTGAGAATGTACCTACTGCATGTTTTATGGTCTTTGTAAACAAACTGTGTATAAACATTGGTTAATATTTGGGAAATTACAGCATATAAACCTAAGATGATGTTGTGGGTTGGCTGACAGTAAACAAATTGAGCAAATAACAGCAGAATCTATTTGGAGCAGAAGTGAGAGCAAACGGGACAGCAGCGGCACTTCCTTATAACCACTCAAAATGTTTACTCATTACATAATTACAGATTTCCTCTCATTCGGAGATCTGAGCATCCCAAAATCTCTCACTCACTCACACACACACAGAGAAAGAGAGAGAGAGAGAGAGAAACAATCCCATTCCATGCACATCACTGACTCTTAATCCTTGCCACATAGATGTATGTCATTATAATGGCAAATTGAGTGCATTACAGAGAAAAGGGAACATCGGGAAGTAAGTTCCAATTCGATTTTTGTGCCTCTGAGCTTTGGAGCATGAAGATTGCTTGAGTGAACTTGAGGTAAATATCACCACCTTTTACATTTCAGGCAGAAAGATTTAGCCATGTTACAAAAAGGTGTTTTTTTTTAATCATACCAAAAAGTAAAGTGTTGACACTCTGCATTTAATAGAATAGAGTGCATTTCAATACAGCTGGCATTCGATGATTGCAAATTTCACCACAAGTAAGTACAAAGTACAAATCAGTATTTTATGACAATTACGACATTTATTACACAGTACAAAACACTGTGGATAACAATTCGGATAATCTATTTAAGGAGCAGTATAATGGTGTTCAACATCTGTCTACTCTTCATTACTGATTAATCTAAATGAGACTAAATTCGGTCTAAAATACTGTGTGCAGACACCTTAAACTGACTGTGGTATTACATAGGCTACATCTTCCAGATAAACCCTGCTATAGGCTATAAGGCTACACACAGTAGACAAACTTGAAGTTCTCTTGATGCACTGTGTACCATGTTGATCTATTTGGGGACATTCAGCAATCATATAAATACAGGAAAAATTAGCAAACCAACTTGACAGCACAAAAGGTATATTTTTAACAGAGCCGCCAAACAAGTTTCACAACACAGCCTTTCCTCAAGTTCATACATATATTCATATATACAAAGATGAGAGGAAAGTGAGTTTCACTGCATTAAGGTTAGTGCAAGAGGCTTGCTGATGTCCCCTGACTGTGCCGTCATCAGGTACAACAATGAGCACCATGACACAATACAGCTGAGTGTTTGTGAGGAGGCAGGTTGCTCTGCAGCCCTAGGGGACTATGATGCAGCTCATAACACCTCTCTGGGAAGAACAATAGCGGCATGGAGGAAATGTCTTCCCAGTGAACACAAATACAAGCTGGCCCTCGAGCAAAGTGAGCAAGTGTTAAGTCAGACGGGGGAAACGCCCACCCACTCAAGAGGGACTGATTCATCATTCCGTTTCTTTGCTGTGTGAAGACACACATAAACACACAAGAAGAGGCACATGTTACCATGGAGACTGAAATGAACATGTGTGTTGTTGGCTTATACATGCATGCCCATGCACACACACAGACAGACACACACAGACGCCGTTTAAAAAAAGGAACTACTGTACTGCTTTAAAAAAAAAAAAAAAAAGAAAACATGCTTGCTCAGATCAGGAGGGAAAAAAAATCCCATGGATGACATAAATGTTGGGCACAGAAGGGTTCCTCTACAAAACAGGTTCCTGTTTCACTTAAGTCTTGAACCACAACTTCATTCTACAGCAACAGCAATTGTTCATCGATGTGAAGAGAGAACACACAAGATGGAATGCCTAGAGCCCAGATCAGTCAGGACAATCAGCTCCATACAGCCCCTGGGATTCTTCAAATTCCCTTCAGGGTTTTCCGCATGGTGGAGGGGAAATGGAAAGCCCTGCTTTACAAAAGACTATCTTTTCCCGCCGAAGCTGCTCTGCCCAGCGGGGCTCTGAAAGGCCAGTCATGAGACGTTTCCTCCCATTCAAAGTGGCACCATCACAGTGATGAGCACACAGCCAATGACTGGCTCCGGCGTTCACTTAGTCACCACTGCGCTGGCTGTGAAAGAACAAAGACGGCATTGTTAAGACATGCACAACAGAGGGAAAAAAACGTACGTTACAAACTTAACCAGAGCAACATTCATCCTCCCCACATCTTGCTGCTCTGAAACTCATCAAGGCCTAAAGTTCGCTTCGGGCCAAAGGGAAGATGAGGTGAAGGTGTGTTCCTGCCTGTCTCGGGGAAACGGAGGAAATAATCCACACTGTGGTGCCAACTTTCCATGGGCACAACACCCAGAAAAAAGTGCAACGTTTGCAGCTCATGCTTCTGACATCAAAGGAAATCAGCTGTAGATTGAGTGGTCAGACTAATTCAGCTCTTGTGTCAGCTAGAGCCGATTTGACATGAGCGTTAGTCAAGACTGGAGATAGGAATGCTTTCAATACACAAGCAGTAGACACAGAATTACCCTGCAGCCAGCTTTCGAAGGGGCAAATAAAAGGTTGCTATTTACTTAAGGCTAGAATAATTTACACAACTATGAAAAATAGAAAACACATTGCAGACCATTAGAGCACAGACTTTGTACTTATATGTACTGACAGGACGCAAAAAAAGAAAACAAAGAAATCATTAATTTGAAAACTAACTGAAAATAACTGTTGCTGTGATTTGAAGGTCATTCCATTCTGATTCATGACCCCAGAATCCATCCGATAGAGATAAACTGAATAAAAATCAGTAGTGTTAGGCAAAACAATATAATTGCATTGGTGCGGATATCGCCGCGGTGTGCTGTGCTTTATTACATAACCACCCAGCTGGTTGAAAGCGGCTGGAGAATTGTCAAGCTCTCCATCTGTGTAAAAGCTGCTTTAATGGGCCACCAGGATTTTAGAGCACTATAGTAGCGGCAGTGGTGGCGGAGCGGCAGTGTCTTAACTGCACTTCAGCTCCCGCAGATGTCTTTGCTGCAACCCAGCCCACAGAGAGGTTTTCTAGGGTCAGCGGTGCTCGTCCTCCTGGTCCAAACTAGGCTGGCCCAGTGACACAGTTTAAAATAAGGCCTGTGTGTGTGTGTGTGTGTGTGGCATAGTGGCATTCAGACTTTCCAATAGCTCCAATTAAGAACTAATTAATTAATCAGTGTTTGGAACACAAAAGTAGCAATGTTAGGACAGAAAAGTAGCCAAATACACCCCATTCCCAGTCTCTAGGACTGGGTTTCCTGCACACGTAGTTGCCTTTGCCAGTGCATTTAACTTACAGTTCATTGTTCTGACTGGTTTTGTTCATTCAGAAACATACTGTATAGACTTGCATTACAGTGAGCCCTGCAGAAAGCTTCAACAGACTTTGATGTAACAGACGCTGGTACAGCCTGACAGAGAGCAGAGTGCAAAATGTTTTGCATCTGCATTATAGAATGTAGTCTTGTACAAAATGCTAAATTAATTCATTATACTCATACACACATGACATGAGATGGAATGTGACATTCTTCTGGCAGCAAGAGTCACAAATCCATTTCCTATGACAATGTAGGCCTATTTGACAATATTTCCATGAACTACTGGTACTCTGAATCTTTGTCCAACGTACGCAAATATGGCAGACTTTATTAACCAGTTTTTTTCTAGGTTTTAATCAAATCTTCCATGGTTGTCAACAAAAGCAGAGTAAAGGGCATGCAATAAATGATCAGCATTTTGAAAAGGGACCTTTATTCTATACACCTAAGAACAATGAGCTCATCTCCTGGCCCCCTGCCAGTTCCCTGTAAATACTGCTCAGTGTGCATTCAGTACAAACAGATGGAGAGTCATAATAATCCCATCATGCAATGGGAACCAGCGGCATGCTCATGTGCTGTCTAAACGCTGTCTCGTGTTTACACCCAAACAGCTCCGATCTGGGCCAAAGATGAAGGCAAGCAATGATTTATGGCCTCTGGGAAGGAGAACATTTCTCTTCTCCTGAGCATGCAGGTGTGGCCATCACTCTCTGAACATTCATCATCAATGCGATCGATGACGTTAACTCATATCAGATTGAATGGCGTGCATTTCTGATAAGTCATCAAAGCCATTGAGCTGTGATGAGGGGGAGCTCCCCGTGTGTTGACTGGCCTCAAGAGTAATGACTTTCTGGGAGCCGTGTTTGATTACCCGTTCATGATGACAAACGAGGGAGATCCATCATCAGAAAAGTAAACAAATGCAGTGAGAATTAAGTTTAATGTAACCATCATGCCACTGTTCTTGGGCAATATATCAAGGCAGAGTCTTATTATGAACACCATCCAACCATGTGATTAATCATGTTTCCCCTAATACACAAACAAAACACATAGCACAGTAACATAGCACAGTAACATACACACACAGATCCCATGGGTGTAGGCTAAAACCTGCTTTAAATAAAGTTCTCCCCTGGTGCTGTTGTTGATGACTGTTTTGGTAACGCTCTGCACCGCGCCTGAAATATGATGCTTTGTTTTTAGTGATAATTGTCATCGTGACAATGGTGCCGTGTCCCCTTGGAGTATAGGAGCAGAACGCCTCTGACAACACCCATGCAGGTACCTGTTTTATTTCTCTCCCTTTCTCTCTCCCTCCCTCTCTCTCTCTCTTTCTCTCACTTACTCTCTCCTCCTCTCTCTCACTTGTTCTCTCTCTTTTCTTATCCAGTTATTTAGGGAAGAAAATGTGCAGTAGTTCCTCCTGTGAAACTTCTGGGAAGAGTGATCCCACACACATGTAAGTCAGTATGGAAGGAGCCGGAACAAGACATCTCAATGATGACCCTGGTAATCGGCTTAAGGGAAAGGTGCTAAGAACAGTCTGAGGATATCAGTCTTGTCATGGGAGCGGCCCCCAGACCAGATACCGGTGTAGAGTGCAGAGAATGTCTAAATAGCACACTGGTGTGGACGCAGGAGTGAACCTCAGAGCACTTCACAGATAGACACTACCAAATGGCTGGGTCTGGAGAGAGCAGAGTTGGCCTGGAGAGTAAAAGTCTTGCCAAGTTAGTATCAGATAAGCGTCATAACCCTGAGCTTAAAGGTCACAGGCCAAACATGCTCAACTGGTAGAGCAAAGGCTAATCTCACTGAGGTCAAAAGTTAAATCTCTGGCACAATACAAGCTAATGAAATGTGTACCTTGCCTAAACATGCTTGTTGTTTTGGGTGGAAGTGTCTGCTTGAACACATGAATGTGAAAATGTACAATAGCAAATAGATTCCACCTCAAACCACCTGTTGGTCTACTCTTCAAAGGCATAAGTCTGATGGGGTTAAGGTCTATTTACAGTCTTCCCTAGCACGTAACAGACTCAGTCAATGGACAGATTACCTGGGGCTGATATCAGAAAGCCTCTTAAGCCTTCTATAAAAGTAGACCAACACTGGATGCCATTCATTACCTACACCATCCAGACATCAGTGCTTTTAGCAACAGTCCACCACAACTGCCTTCAAAAAAAACTGTTCACTGAAATGTATGTGACTGGGGAGTAGAATTTAGAATTCAGATTTGCTGCTTGTAAAGTTCTTTCTAAAGAGAACGGGGGGGGGGAATGTATAGATGTGTACCTACATCTATACATTGGTGCTCTTAGTAAAATTCACCACAGCTGCTTAAAAAAAAAAATGTTCCAGTGATCTGCACCCAAATGTCTATGACTGGGCATAACTTATAACAGGACTAATATGTGCTAGGGATCTTTCTAAAGAGAACAATGGGGCGGCGAGGCTAGAATTACAGCATTCTGAGATTTAATTACTACATTCCATCTCCTGATTCTGCTCCTCAATGCATACACTAGCCACACCTTTCACTCCTGAAACTGTCAGTGAACAAGATGACAGGTAAAGCTTTGGGGAAAGACAGACAGGAAGAGGTGCCTGAGGCTACTGAACACTGCCTGATCAATCTGACAATAAGAGAGAATTTTTTTCTCTTCGACTTCAATTCAAACCCAAAAGCCTTAAGAGCCACATTCTGCACAAAGGGAAAGAGTAAAAAACAAAACACAAATCCCAAAGTCAGTGCAAATCTGACTGCTTGTTGCCAAACCCACACTTCCAGGCGGGTTGGAAATGCAGCTCTGACACCTCCACATGCCCAGAGCGGCGGCTGGTGTTGGGGACATTCAATCTTTGCCATTCCTGGAGGCCAGAGCAATGCCAAGCGTTCAAAACAGGAGGGGGGGTGTGTGAGCGTGTGTGCGTATATGTGTGTGTGCATGTGTGTATGTGTGTTGGCAGATGAAAGCTCCTCTCTTAAGTACCCATGCTTCGTCAACAAACTTCCTTGTAAGGTGAAGATGTGGTTGTGTTTTTAGGGTAAATCATCCATCACGTACACCTGGCCCACACCTGAAACAATGTGATCCCCCTTTTGGCTTGGAGTGGCCAGAGGGCCCAGGTTTGTCGAGAACAGACTTCTTGGTCTGCAGCAAGCTCCATGCTCCATACCGGCTTTTCCGGTGAGGTCACTGGCCAAACACCAAAGGCATGTTGCAAGAAGCGGAGCTCACTGTTTGATAAGCCTTGTTCAAACCTTGGAGCTGGACAAAGTAAACACCTTCCAGCGTAGCCTAGCATGGAAGCAATGTCATTTACAGCCTTATCTTATTTTCACACACAGAAACAAAGGCTTGATCCCCATAAAACAAGCGTGACATTGACATTCACGCAGGCATTCTCCAAGTTCAGGTAAGCACTAAAGAGAATAAAAACAGCACAGGGTGTGGTGTAATTAAATAATAAAAAAACGCCTACTGTACACCTACTCTCAACAAACACATCTGAAAACTGCAGTGAAGCATCAGAGTAGCTCTTTGAGAGTCCATGAGATGTCATATCATCAAAAAGACTGCACATGATCAGAGGGAAAACACCTTTTTCATTCACAGATAAAACAAGGGTGATCACAGAAGCAAAAAGACTGACGTACTCTGTATGTGTTGGGAGACACGGATGAAGACTTTAAAAAATCTGACAGAAAAGATGACAAGCGGAGCCAAAGCAAGTGAAGGGGAAAGAAACAGATTAAGGGGTGACAAAGGCAATGGAAATAAGGAGAAGCAGAGAGGGAAAGACAAAAGAAAGACAGAGAAAAAGACACATCTTCTGGAAATAGCTTCCACACCCATCAGTATCACACAGAGAGTTGAACAAATCTTCAGCGGCCCCCACAGTGAGGTGCAGGAGCCTCTAAGCACTCTCTCTGTCTGTACAGTCCATGGGGAGCCAGTCAGACACATGGCCGGGCAGCACAGACAGACTGCTCTAAGCTTCACAAATCACCCTGCTAAAGGAGCCAGCCAATTCATACCCAGCTCTTTCAGCGTCAGCATCATCCCCACCAGTGCCATGACCACCATCATCATCAAAACAATCACCCCCACTCCTCCTCCTTCTTCGGAAAAAACTACATGCCCTCAGGCTGAGCAAAGAAAGATGTCTATCGAACCAAGAACAAATAAATAACTCTTTCCCCTGAACACTCAGGGGCTAACATGATCCTCCTGTCGCACATCTTCAAAACTACATAAACAAACAAAAAAAACACTATTTTTGTTTGTTCTAGAAGTAGTATTTACAAGACATCTAAACACTTTACGACTCATTTCTCTAATCTCCATCTTGTTGTTGTTGTTATTGCAGTTGCTATGGGTGTATTATCAGAGCGCGTCTGACCCCCAGATACCTTTTTATTTCATATGTTAATATCCCACAACATGAAGGACCCACCAATAGGGGCCATCCATAATGGATGTATCAACAGCATGTAATTACACACTTTCACCACACCAGAGCCACACTCTATTCATCTGAAGTGGCCAGGAGTGCTGTTTTTGTTGTTATTTTTAAAATGATGATGACAATCATGATGGTGGTCCTGATGATGATGATGATGATGATCATTATGAAAGATTCAGCTATATCAAACTCAGCCACCACAGCATATTGAGTAAGTTTGTGATTGCTTACATTCATTAAGTGTACAAACCCCCACCCAAACACACACACACACACAGAAATACAACACATGAGGGCCCTTCACACTGAAACAAACAATCTCTAGCTTGAAAGTGCACCCTGGTAGGAGTATTTGCAACTGTAGTCCGGAGAAAATTTAAATGCAATGGCCTATGTTGCATAACAGTTAGATAATCATCTGATCAGCAGTCCACACACAGATAGAAGAGGACGTCCAAACCATATGATCTACCCTTAAGGGATTTAATGTTAAGCTGTTTGGCTTGAATGGATGGATGAAACATCATTGTTTACATAAAACTATAGAAGGAAATTATATACTGGCTTAAAGCAGCCTAAAAGTTTGTATGTGGACTGAATGTTCAAAGAAAGTACCCTATGTGAATTCCTACTCAGCTAAATACCCCCAAACCGTCCAATATCCTACAAACTTACAGCAGGACCCTCTTCACACTGGTGGTGATGCACACCTGGGCTATTAAAATACACAAAAAATTTGACCCAGGTCTACCTACAACAAGTCTGTCTACTGTCTACAACTATTGTTGATAAAAACATTAGCAACAAAACCTCAATCAACAAAGTTACAATAGCACTGTGGTAGTGTTTCATTTAATGCCTGCTACATTTGGTAGTACAATAATGTAATCCCCAGGTTCATTTCTAAACTTGCAAAACAACATTTCACTCAAACATCATTTCACAACTGCACTTCAATCAGATTAACCACACAGACATGGGCCATCTAATTTAGTGTTGGAATTTAATTTAAAAAAAAAACTCTTCAAAAGAAAAAAGCAATCTCTTCAAATATTGTACCACATACTTCACTTATCTATGGTCATCTGAGTTCATGATTAGTGGTCGGCTCCTTCATAATCTGAATTTCACATCTTCTGAAACAAAATTAATTTGTTGCTGCTAAGAAAACAAGACAGTTGTATCTAAGACGCTTGCTAGAGAATGGGCTTCCATCATCAAGGAAATATCTTACTGTATCCACAAAACAATAAGAACAAATCATATAACAAAATATGAACTCAAACCTATGTTTTGATGTTTTAGTTCCAGTTTTTGTTTCTGTAATTTAACCATTAACCTTAATACTGTAAAATAAAACTACACTGCCCTTTGATTCATGTGGTCGTACTACTGTTACCTTAATAGGGGGCAAAGTCCTTGGGCCATAAATTTAAATGCAGACCCTTTTATGGGAAGACATGGGATAATTATGCACTGAAATGACAGGAAACCGTCACCTGAGCAGAGAGGAAAAAAAGCCTGCCACATTTTTTTTTATTATTATTGTTATTTTTGGGTATATCCAAGAAAAAATGGCTTTGATTTCAGACCACTTAACATTAAAAAAAACAATAATAAAAATTAAAAAATGTAACCTTTGGAATAGTGAACCTTTGCAACAAGTAAATGGATTCTTGAATCATTTTACAATCGCTCACCAAGGCAAGGCCCTATGCTATAACCAATAATAGCCAAATGACAGACTGTGAAGACTCCTGGAACCTATTTTGTAATGCAGCACTTTTTTCAATACTTGACCAGCTAGGGTTACAAAATTGAGATCCCTCATATCCTTGCTAATGGTAGGTAAGCCTTCAGACCTGAAGTGTAAATGGCTACCACTCAGCTGATCCTTATACCGTCAGGCTCATTTCACCAGAGGAAGTGAGCAAAGACTGTCAACCAAATTACCACAGGACCTGGGGACTGAGACTTATTTTCTGTAACACGAGACATAGCTAGGTCACTGCTGCCTGCGCTATGTAATCGGCTGCTAGCACCATGTTCGGCAAATGGGTCTCGCACAACTCTCACATTTCCTCCCCTTCACATCACAAATCAGTGACCTGACACATGAGAACTTCAGACACGTGTTCTTCTCTTAGATTGGGTGAACCCAAAGTAAGGCCTACTGACACTCTACTGACACCACCTTGTTCAATCTCTACCCCTGTTTCTCCCTCTACCCCCATTTCTCTCTCTCTCTCTCTCTCTCTCCCTCTAGAATAGTCCAAGCCTGCAAACATAAGAGTAATGTGAGACAAGAAACTGGCAGTTTCTCCAGCAGCCCTTGATCAACCACATGGGTAAGATATTCCGAAATGAAAACCCACAACACACTCAAGAGGAACTGAGGTCTTGAAGGCAAAGGATGAGTGGCTTATATCATTTTTATAAGACTAAAGGAGAGAAGAAAACCTGTCAGATTCTGTTTTTTTCCATTAAGCGATTACCTCCATTATAAAATCATATTCATATTTAATTCTCACTCTGTACAGTGTCAGGCAGTTTAGAGTGAGGGGGAGAAAGACATTTGCCAGGCTTTGTCAATTCAACTAGAACCTCCATTATGTCCACCTTCATATCTGTTAAAAGCCGGATCTTGCAAGCCTGGGGTGTTTAACCTGACAGAAATGGGATTGATGGCTACGCTCTCACAGCTGAAGAGCTGAGAGCAATAAAACACCCATCAGCTGTTATCTTCTCAGCCATGCCCTCCCAGAAGATTGGTCTTTCAACTAAAAGAGAAAAGCTTACCCACAGGGAAGGACCGTGTACAGACCAAAGCCTTGTTTGCAAAGCCTTAGGTGCTTTCTGACGGAGGACACTCCGAGTGAACATGATCAGAGCAAACAGCACGCCGACAGTGATTATTTCGCTGCCAGTTCAATAACCACCCGATTTCTTCTCGCTCTGCTGATATAGACGAATGATAATTGCAAGACAATGCAACGCATGTTTATGTGCAATCAAACATGATGAACATGAATCAGAGCAATTGGGTAAAACTAGATTTCTCTCTAGTTTATGGGGTTAAAAAAAACTTTTTTTTCCTTCTTGATTCTGTCATGTCACACATTGCGTGAGAGTACGATGGCACAGAACAATGTGTAGAATGAATGTTTCTCTGCACTTGTGACATGGAGGAGACTGACCTCACCAAGTTGGATATAGACTGAGTGTGGGATCTGAGCAAACACTCGAACAATGGCAATTGGAAATGACGATAATTCTACTAAGAGACTCTATCACTTTTGCACTGCCTGTGCAAAAATCCATGGAAACGGGTGACTCTCAGCAGTGGCGCTGCCTCCTGGAGCAACGGGCCACATTCTTTGTGAGGTTTTGGAAGAATTATGGTGGCCAAATAACAGCCTGCCTCCCCAGTGCATGCACAGAGAGGCTGGCTCGTTGTTAGTGTAGTAACCAACTAGCCCTCAAAGAATCTGCCCCCTGAAGGCACCAAGAAGACAGATGCCCATAAGTCTAGCTTGAGAAATAAATCATGAGCCACTGCCTTCGGCAAACGCAAACATAAAAACATGCTAAGCTGTGTGCAAAACAAATTAGCACAGAAAAGATCTGAGTCCAACTCAAAAAGCGGTAGCTATGAGTTAAAGTTGTATCCAGTGGTTGAGGTTGAGTGAGGATTTGATGATCTATAGTACATCAAGTCAAAAAGGTTACAAAATCACATTGCTCCCACCGGACGTTGCGGCACCCCTCCCATCCCTGTTGCTTTCTCAAAGATTCTCAGTCTCCCGAACGCCATTTCACTCAATGACCTCATAGGCCTCACATCTGTCTGACCTCAACTTTCACCCCATTCCAGCCCCAACTCCATCACCCATGGCTGGAAAAGAGGTCAGCGCTTGTTTATGCTCCACGGCCAAACAGCGAACGGAGTCTGGCTCAAGGGCTACATCGCCTTGAGAGGTAGAGAAGAGCTGGTCTGGTGGTCTCGCTGTGCTCTCACGGTCCTCTCCCCAGTTCCAGAGATGGACTCCCACCTCCCTAGTAATATCTTTGGCAGGCTTTGAACCCCACACCCTTTGAAACCCCCTACTATGGGGACTGTAGCTTCCTGTGTTGACACAAGTCTGCTGCTGCATAAACGCAACCAAAGCAGCATTTTCTGAGGGTGTAAAAAAAAAAAAAAAAGGCTGTGAGTTTATTACCAAAGAGCGAGTGAAAATTTGGAGAGACTTCAACCAAAGGTCTCAAAGTCCTGTGAATGACTGGATCATAACTCATTAAAAAAAAAACTGCAGGCACACGAGTATTGCACGTGATGGTGTTTTATGAAACAAAGTTAAAATAATACCTCACTAAACCAACAAAACAACGCATCATGGGATAGGAACCTAGATACTTAGTCTACTTCCCAAGTAGGTCCCCTTCTATATTGGTAATTGGGTGAGAACATGATCTGAGAAAATTGTGCTTGTTATAGCATAAGCATCATAAATAATATATACGTATAACAGACAGACCTTAGTCTACATATGATGATCTGTGTACGGCTTATACTTTTTAGAGACAATATGGGGTTATAAAATATCACAAAGACATTTCAAAGTCATGTCAAGTGAAGTCATCTACCCACAGAGTATAAATAAACACCCCAAATGTAAACCCAAGAGTGAAGAGTGAGGTCATCCTCTACTACAATGGAAAAAAACAGCCAAAGGATCCAAAATAATTTAATTAATGCATAATGGACATTCAGTGTGTATTACTGATGTATTTGCTATAAAACACCAAAGACCAATCAGTAAAAAAAGCAATAGACAATAGTTATGGCCCTGTTAAAAGGGAGTACACTTTTCCACTGCTTAAGAGCAACAACAGAGAATAGGGGAAAGCATTTGGAGATTCTAAGATGAAACGACATTTATCAAGCCACAAGAGTCAATCCATCAGAACTGATAACAAAAAAGGGTTAATCACAATGAAAAAAAATATCCTGGAATGAAAACAAAAACAAGTCCAATAGTTTTAGGCCATGCAGCACCTCCAATCATTTTTTTGTCCTGGGTCCAAGTGAGTTTGGAATAGCCTATGTAGGACAGACATCTCTACTTAGGCTACAACAAAGAAATTTAGCCGCCTCCATTTCTGAGCCCAACCAACATCTCTACAGACCAATCAACAAAACCAAAGGTCAACAGAAAAAATGTGAACACATACTTTCCCAAAACAAATATCGCCTGAGACACACTGCAGTGGGACTTGAGCTGACATCCCAGCAAAACATCTCTCTGCAGAGCTGACAGGTCCACTTTCTCAGACACTAACATTAGGGTCCATTAGAAATGTCTCCCAGACTGGCTTTTAAATCCCATGACCCTCCCTTCCCCTAGATACACTGATTGTGTCCAAATATCCCTAAAAGTTCAGAGATAGCCTACTCTATGAATTCATGTTTGCTCATACAGATTTCTTTCTCTGGCTGATAACTTAAGCTTACATGAATTAATGTGTTGTTTTTGTTTTCATTTACAGAGGGCAAGTGATTTTTCATCATTTATGATGGGACAAATTCTTATTTCCTGTATGGGGGCTTTCCCTAAACGTTTCAGGCAAGTTGTTTGTTCAATGAACTCAACTCCCAGTTCCTCATGCCTTTCTGGGAGGGAAAACACTCCACAGTCAAAAAATTCATGTTGATTCCAACAGGTGCCCCAAAAATCACATCTGTAAAAAAAAATCTCATCTGTAATCTAATCACATTACCAAAATTAACCCTCGACAAGCAGAAAGATACCACATTTGGAAGTGTGAAATGTTAGCCAAGGATGTAGCCTAATGATGCAATTTCACAACTATCTTGCTGGAAAAAGACGTTACTAAAAAAGATTTAGTACTGCGAACACAGGGGCCTTTCAGGGGGAAAAAACAGAGGTACTTCTGCATGGCATCCATGTTTGCAAAGCACAAAATTCTAGAATTAGCACTAATAGCCTTTTGGGATTGGTAGGCACTTTTTATTTTTTTTATTTTGACATCATATCTCTCTGGCTTTGTTTGGTATTAAACACTGGGTCTCACTGACTTTATTTAACACCATTCACAACAATAACATAACAGAATTCATAACAATAACAATTAAAAGAATCACTGGGAGATATTTCTCAAACATGTTAGGCTACAACAGTACAGTTCATATTGTCTGTAATGAAGTATTTACAGTATGAATGTTGGCTTTGTAGCAATGGTTTGGTAAATACTATGAATTTCATTTCTATCTTTAAAACAAAGAGATCACAAGCAAAGACTAAATTGGTGTATTCAAAGAACCTGGTAGCCCACGTCATTCACAAAAACTTCCAAGTTAATCAAAAGTGCATAGGAGCCTTTACATACAAACGTGTGTTAACACAAGGGATAGCCTAGGCCTTACCTTGGAGCCATCCGAAGAAACACAGTCACCCACTGCAAGATTTCTGCGTAGTGCCATTTGTGCAAGATTCAATTTCAAACCATCACTTGACAAAAAACACACAATTTTCCCATCATGGTCCACTCTCACTCTTACAACCACATGAATGAACTAGTGAGGAGTGAAAAATCAAAGCCACTTCATTTGACGACATAGATGGAAGACAATCCTTAAACAGATTAAAGCTGAATCCTCTTACTCACTAAGCCATTCAGTGACACTGAACATCCCCTTTGGAAGCCTACAACCTTGTGAAAATAGATATTCTGTCTATTTATAGGCCAACCAGTTAGATTTCACTTTTGATATTTTGCAATCAGAAAATGAGCCTATTGCTTATTACTGGTGTTTTTAGGTAGGAGGAGGCATTTCTCCTAATGACATTTTCAAATAGGCCTATAGAAAAGGGAAATATAGAAAAAGCGGATGCAGCCACAACAAACACTTAAAATGTCTTTTATTACATGCGGCCAATGGGATCATGACCCATCTACACTTCATGCAAAAAAACAAACAACAAAATGGGGACAGAACAAATGGTCTAAAAGGAGCTTGAAAGGAGCCAGGGAGCAAGGCAGAGAAATTGTTTGCATTTTGTCCCAGGTAACCATCAGATGTCAGACATATGTGAATACATCTCCTTGTATCAACCAACCACACACAATTAGGGTGGGAATTGACAGGATTTTATCAACATCAGTGCCACTGTCAATTCTGCTTATCGGCCCAATATTTTATCAATTCTCTTATCAACTCCTTACTGTTTAGAAGGTACTCTACACTTCAGTATCAGTGCATAGGCCTATAATATGACCTATACTACTAAGCCACATTGGTGACCAAAGCAACTTATTAGAATGAGAGAATCCATGTAGAACCGTGTCATCTATTTCAACTTAGTGTTCAGAAAGACCCATTGACCAAGGTCTGAAAAACATGCCAGCATTGATAAGAGAAACTGTTAATGTCAGAAGGATACGACAGTGAATTGAAGCATTTGATTCTCGGTTCTACTCGTTTCCAGCTAGCTCATACTCTAGCCTCATAATTGAACTCAAGAGTAAAATGACAGAAAATAAGGGCAACGGCAAAGACCTGGCAGCTTTACTTCTTTCATTGTTCTTTTCTCACCTTCTATAATCACAGGTAGTAATCAGCTTTGCGGTTATGAAAATGGTATGAAACTAGATTGCTAGAGGAACATTCACGGCTCTTCATCGTTATCGTCAGGCCATAAAACACATGCTGCCTTGTGAAGCAGTGCATCATAGAAAAGGGTGGGAAACGAGACCGGGTACCAAGTAGGACCGAGAACTTGATGCTTCGATCTACTGGAGTTGTATGCCTCTGACCTCATCAATTCTTCTATAGCGACATGTTTTTGAGATAATGGGAAATTGGTCTTTCTGGGAGTAAAATTGAAATAGACAGCACAGTTCTACATGGTTTACCTTATTCTAATAAGCCATTATGGCCACTGTTGCAACATAGAACATTACAGGTTCATGTGTTGATACTAAAAACCTGTGTAAACCAACTTCTCTACTGTAGGGAATTGATAAGAGAATTGATAAAGAATTGTAATGATAAGCAGGATTGACAGTGGCATCAATATTGATAAAATCTCACATCTTGACTACTGCAATGTCCTTCTATCAGGCACCAACCTAAGCGGTGAGACCGCTACAGATGATCCAGAATGCAGCTGCACGTCTGGTCTTTAACCAGCCAAAAAGGGCACGTCCCACCTCTGTTCATTGAACTTCACTGGCTACCCTTGGCTGCTCGCATTAAATTCAAGGCACTTATGGTGGCCTACAGGGTGAACGATAGCTCTGCTCCCATCTACCTGAATACTCTCCTGAAGCCCTAAATCACCCGACGACTGCTTCGCTCCTCTAAGGAACGTTTTCTAGCACGGCCAACACCTTGTGCAGGTCAATACAGACTCTTCTCATATCTGGTTCCGCGCTAGTGGAATGACCTCCCAAGTGCTACCAGATCAACTGATACCCTCTCCACCTTCAAGAAACTCGTGAAGACCCAGCTCTTCCAAGAATATCTCCTGGCGTAAATTTTGAGAATGCAATTAACAATTAAATTTCTCTGCACTGTATTACACTATTGCACTTTCAACTTAAAACAGAGCAGTTTCTATGTTAGCTATATGCACTCCTTGTTAGTTCTTTCATTGTGTTGCAGCTTGAATGTTATCCTCTTTTGTAAGTCGCTTTGGATAAAAGCGTCTGCTAAATGCCTAAATGTAAAATGTAAATGTAAAAATCATATCAACTCCCACCCACAATCATAGACATAGGGCACATAATATATGACTAAAAAAATCTTCTGGTCAGTAACTGCCTCCTCCTTTTCCTTACGACCATGGCTCTCTGTGGTTGTTCTGGCCATGTGCCAGAGAAACAGCTAGGATTCCACCAAACAAATTCAATCTAATGTTAATAAAGCTATTTTTTCCTAGTGTCAAATACTGTACATTTGCACTGACTAATCCTCATTTGTTAGTTACACACAAGTCCCATCAAGAGATAGGTTTCTCCTCTGGCTACATGGTTTATATCACAGATATATAAACTGACAGGGTCCATCTTTGGCATGCGACTGGACCCCCAACATCTTGTAAACAAATCGAGGGGTGAGATCCTAGATAAGCTACCTCCCACAAGTTGTCCAGTGTTTATGGTGGGCTGATAATTGCCTGACATGAGGTTAAGGTCCTGAGAGCTTGACCTGAACGCACCTTGTCGTGACTCACTATGCCTGCATCCAAAAAGCTCAAACAACTGACACTGTTTGGCCTGGCCTGGACTTCATCTTCAAAAGAGACTAAAGCAACAGGAAGTTTGAGGGCCATGACCACAAAAGCCAATATATCAGCCAGTTGTCTCCCACTTGCACTCCAGTAGAGCCATTATGTGAGCTAAATACATTTCAAAGTGACATGGAGATTTATATGACGCAGACAAACCAGTCCAGACCTGGCGTGGCAAGCCAACAAGTTACTTCATAACTTGAACTCCTGTCTGGATGTCATGTTATACACAATTGAGCGAAACAATCATACGGACTTAACATGGCAAAGAAATAACGTTGCAGATCTAGTGGATCCATGTTGCAGTGCGTTGCAGTGCATTGCAGTGCTTGAATTGTCTTGAATTGAATTGAATTCATTCAGACCCCTCAACATGATCCTCCGTTAGATGTTAGAAATTAGAAATTGGATTAGATTGGAAAGTGTTCGAATTCAAACTCAGTCATGGAATCATCAGACTGCAAATGAGCAGAAGACGAGATGATTGGGCTTGTCACCTTTTTACGTTTAAAAACAACAGGAGAAAAAGAACTATCTAATGTTATGAAATGTTCTTTCACTAAGTGTTAACTCACTGAAGGGAGTGTTGAAATTTCCTAACAAGATACGACATGGTTGGTGATGATGTTAAGACTGCGACTAAAGCGTGCCTTCGCAAGTAGCCTATTTACTGCAATATGAGTTTGAATAGTGAGAGTTATATGATATGTAACTTTAAATCTTTGAATCTGACACCAAGCAGGTCACTTGCACATAGAACTTTCTCCCCTTGTGTTGACCATACAAACAGACAGCTCGCAAGAAAACACGCCTGACGCTTGCATTGTAAGGACCGCGGTGAATGAACATAGCTCCTGATGTGCAAAACAACTGCAACTTACCATTTCTTGTTCGTCTTCATCTTCGTCTTCTTCTGGTTCGTCTTCTTGTATAACCTCTATTAGTTGTAGAGACCGCTCGTGGCAATCGCCCTTAGCCTCCTCGTTCGTTACATCTCGCTTCCCCTTTTCCAGATGGATTTCATAGTCTATTGAGTCTTTTCGTTGAAATTCACCAAAATTGACATTTTCGCATTCAATATCCTCTGGCGTTATCTCGTTGTCAGATATTGTTTCTGAGCTCAAGGAAGACCTCCTTTCACCAATGCCATACGTGTCGAAATGTTCCTCGTCCATTGCGTTTTAATTAGCTTTGCCGAGAACTTAAATAGTAAAAAGACGAGCGCTCACTGAACTTCTGTGCTCACCAATCCTCAGAAAAAACATCTGTCATTAATACTGAATACTGGATTCATCTTTTCAGATAGAATTTGCTAGCGAACCCACAGCGAGTTCCCATTGAAAAGAAGCAAGGTGGCGCGGGTACGTTCCATCCCTGCTCCTTCTAACTTCGATATTGATACTGAAGTTGCAGCCGGGTGCCTGCGGATCCAGCGTGAGGAGAACTCCTCCCACCTTGACCTGATTGCCTGCACCAATCACTGTAAATATACCACTGACCTTTGCACGAACGAGGTCATGGAAGCGAATAGTATGTCACAGTACTCAAGACTTTAGTGCTGTAAACATTTAGTACTTTCATGTCTTATCTGGAGAGGACGTGTTGTGTGATGTCACATATAATGGCAATACCTGCCTTGCCATGTTACACTACAAGGGGCAGGTGTAACACTGCTACGGTAAAAGAAAAAAATCCTTAGCAAAGTAGCTTTTTTCAGAAAAAACAGTGGCAAAGGACTGACATTCAATTAGGCTAAATCTAAATCAAATCTATCGTACATTTAATTTTGTTTTGTTTCAACTACATTTACTCGCAGGGCCCTGTCTAGTCCTTTGGTTAGTCTCGCTGCTCTTAGCTCTGCAATTAAATAATAAGATAGCAGTGTGTGAACTGCTACACCTGGAGCTGTGTTGTGTAATGACTGCTGGTGGAAATGGTCAGATGAATTGCAGCAATCATGAAGAGGTGTGCCCCTGTGCACTGGGAAGCAGGAAACTGCATTGCTCAGATCAGTAACTGTACAGTAACTGTATTCATCTATATGAAAATCTATCTATCTATCTATCTATCTATCTATCTATCTATCTATCTATCTATCTATCTATTTACACAGTGTTTATTAACACTTGATACTTGATACCTGTTGCCACAGTTGCATAAACCAAGGACATGCCATGCCCTCTGTCATGCCATCAACATCATGCACATGCCTGATACCACCATGATACGAAAACCTAAACTTACTTACTTACTTTCCGGTCTATCCCCCTTCCTCTTTCAGTCAGTAACCACAACTTTAGAAAGACTGCTACAGCTGAAAAAAATGCAACTCAGCTCAACTTAGACCACTAAAAGAAACTGAGCTGCTCTGAGGATACACCGCATCGCTTTTCTGGATTAAAGACTGTAACATAAATGTCTGGTTATGTGCATATGTACAACATTATGTACATATATACAAGTCATTTTTGCCAGGAATACTGAACAAAAAAGGTAGATATATCACTTAAATGTCTATAATCTTGTGGCTTGACACTATAACCAATTATGTCTAAATTAACAGTTTGTCATCTGTGTAGCTCAAAAACAATGGAACAAAACAAGTGAATGGTTAACTTGGCTACAGTTAAATGTGGGAGGACTGTTAACATTTTGTGACGGTATTGCAGTGTTTTGGTGAATCCCTCTCCAAAAGAAAGTCAGTCAGATTCAACCTAAAAAACGAAATACCAGCCCAGTTGCCAAGAACTTGCTCCTGTCTGAAGCAGTGGAATTGAATGTTTCTATACCCATTCCTGAAGTGTTTATTCTGGCTTCAGACATATTCAGCATTTGCTCAAAGGTTAACTGCAACGACAAGCAAATTCTCTCCCCAAAAGTTTTGCTGTTGCTATATCCTCACAAGACATTTAAATGTAAGCAAATGTTTTGTATAACTTCATATCCATACTCACACTGTCTTTTCTTCTCTGCCCTTTAGCAGTTAGCACTATGTTTCAAACTGCCCAGAGCCAAGTTGGCCACTTATATTCATTTCCACTGAGGTCATAGCACCTGGCAGCACCTCTCCTGCACCTTGTGTCCTCTCCTAATGATGTCATGGCTAGTGCCTGCCCCATTGAATTTATAAACAATAATTACTGATGTCTTCTTTTCATTCCATATAATAATTTCTTTAACATTTGAGCAGAAAAAAGCAAAACCACATGCAATATAATTATAGTTTATAATTATTTTAAATGCCTTTTTAACCATTGTGCACTGCTTTCTGGTTTGTGTACACACGTGTAACCACCTGTTCTGGTCCAAAGGTCACTTACTATCAGCAGAGCTTTGACAAACCAAACAATTGTCCCAGAAAGCATGAAATGACCACTAATTTTTGAACTACCATAAACCACAAACATTGAAGACATTTGGGCAGTAAAGACTTAGAGTATAGGAATTTTCAGCAAACATCATATACATATTAACTTCTGACTTCTTCAACTGTCTGCTCTGCATTTAGAATTACATTCTTGTTTATCACGAATTACAATACCTTATAAACTAATTTTAACTCAGTTTGGGTGTAACTAGTTGAATGTGTCAGAAGTTCAGGACTATTGCAGGGCTGGTAAATGTTTCGTTACCATTCCGTATGTTGCACGGCCAGCTCTTCATCTCCTGAATAAACAGAGACAGTGCCACAGTTGAAACCCATTATCTCTACACCCCAGTTTTATTCTACAGGCAGGGCCAGTGCTGGTCATCTGGGTGCTCCCCCAATGAAGGAAATGTATATTTACAACAATGTTGCATCGTTTAAAACCATAACACAAGTATAATGCTAAACACAGACTATAACTGTGAAGGCCAAAGTTCAGACAAAATGCTGCTGAATATTGAAACTGCTTTACTAATATGTATTGATAAATGGCACCTGTCACTTTAAGAGGGTTTCACCAAAATAACCTGCTGTTGGGAAAGTGCATGATCTGCGAGGCCATAGCACCAGGCTTGTCCACAGAAGCGCTGAACTAAAACTGCATTTTGTTTTTGCTTCTTTTTATTTTCATGAATAACTCATGCACTCACTCAAATCACATGTTTGAGACACAAAAAATGATATAAAAAATATTAGTTATAGAAAAAGTATTTTCTGACAATTTCTTACAATTATTAGTTTTATAATAAATATATAATTATTTATTTTCCAAACATTACAATTTTCTGTTAGCCCTTGAATGGGTGAAAGTGACCACAAAGTGTTGTGTTTTGTTCTCCACTAGAGGGAGCTCAAAAGCAGCAGCAAAACAAAAAAGACCAGTCTGTCACTAAATACTTCACTCTTTGACGCCACCCTGCTATTTGCAATACAGGCAAGAATGGGAGTGGGGTCAGTAACTGGGCCTGGGAGAATGCAATAAATAAACAAAGTTAGTATCATTTGCAAGAAAAAAAAATATTTCAGTGCACCTGTCATATAAGTCCTCTCTGGGGAAACACACAACTGTTTTATCTTTGTGTTTAAAAAAAAATTAAATCTTAGATTAAAACAAGTCAGTCAAGTGTTGTTTGAGGTTGTTGAGTGTTGTCGGTTGGAATAAGAATAAGACAATTTGATACATTTTAAACCAAATAGCAAAATTTGGGTCAGCGTGTGAAAGCTCTAAACACAAGTCAATAAGACAGCTAACACTTACAGACAAATCATTCACACTTAGGTGAAATTGAAACTCAATCAATCAAAATTTCACAATCCTTTTCCAAACTCTGGCACCAAAACAATACACACATGCAAATTCAAATCACCTACACAATGATGTGTCATACAAAACACTATTGGTCTTTACTACTTTTATGGTCATTGTTTAATATAATTCCTCAGTGTTATGTGTATAAAAAATAAAGTTCAATTCCTTCAGCAATCAGTAATAATCAACAGTCATCAAGTTTTCTTCAAAAAATACATTTAAACACAATATAATACAAAAACAAAACCAAACATAAAGTGTTTTCAAGGATTGATGTGGTGTAGGGTTTGGGGGCATTAGTGTCCGGGTTGATATGACTTCCTCCACAGAGCATCACAAATAATGTTCTCTTGGGCTAAGTAACAGCAAAAAAACACAGCCACATCCACTCTTGGACCTCAATGTCTCAGCATTTATAGAACTGACTGTCACCCATAAACATTTCCACCACCGTATGAAAAGAATTCTTTCATATTTATAAATAGAGAAAGCAAATACAAAACTGTCAAACTGTGTAAGTACAGATTTCTAGACAAGTGGCTGACTTGAAGTGTTTATGTAGTGCTACAACTCTGAGTGATTGACATTTCAGCTTTTCACAACTGCTAAAACAATATAAAGTATATAAAGTAATAAAGTATCTATCTGTCTATCTATCTATCTATCTATGAAAATCTGTTAAATTGTGATAGTGGGCAAGTTCTTGTCATGGAGTGATATTCGATAGATAGACAGACAGAGGGACAGATAAATAGAACCAAACCAAATGACAATTAATGACAACAGTCATTAACATTATGAGGTGTCATTACACGTTCATAACAGGCTCATGTCACTCATGTCGAAAAAACCTCAAGTAAGGTGTAACTGATTTTGTTTTTGAATATTTTTCTTTCAAAATATGCATTTACTGCATTACAAATGATGAACATTTCCTTTCTGGAGCTACATACACTGAGTATTGTGCTTTCCATTTGTGGTGTCTAATGACTGCTATTTAGAGTTTGGCATGATACATGTGTAATATATGAAAAAAGTGTTTTGAACACACCTACAGCTGTTTGAATTTTTCAATTTCGCAAGGAGATTCAAGGGTTTTGTGAATGTAGACTGAAAACTGGGGGTTGTGCTTACAATTTATAAAAAAGGATGGAAGATTTCAAGAATGGTATTTTTATACAAAACACTACACACAACCATAATGTGATTTAGCACACAAAGCACCAACTTCACACTGATAAAAATGGAAGACACGTGTCGCTTTTGCTCACCCTGTGATATAAATTTTTATATGTAATATATGAGCCTATATCATGCACACAAACAGATATTCATAATTGTGTTTGATGCCATTGTAAAATTCTTGATATACCACGGTATTCAGACCTAAATTGTTGTGCCATACAAAAGTTACAGTGGTTGCATTTATGAAGTACTTTATTACTGAATAAATAGACGTCCGGCTAATGTGGTAACTGTTTTGGAAAAGCGATGCATGTGCTATGCTGCATGGTTTTACAACTGCTAAAGTGGTTTAACCGCACTCTGCTGAACACATTGCACCTAACAACTGCCCTTAGCCATTTAAAACCATCATAACTGGCTTATTGCTCAGTCCCTACTTATAAGACTGTTGAAAGAAGTATTGTTTTTTCTGCTGGGCCTTGTATGTATAAAATATTGATGTTTCAGCTTCAGCTAGCCATGTTTGTTTATATTAAGGCTACCAGTCCCACACAAACACAGACTGGGCCTCTTTTATTGCACTTACCCTCGGTGTGATCCCACATCACTGACAAAGTAATCTTGGCATTATATTTTGTCAGCCTTACCACCTCGCCAAGACTAGCAGCACTCTGTAGGGTTAAGTCATTTCCTTCAGCAGAGGTCTGTGGCACACAGTCACAGTAGCATGTGACACATTGCACATCAGAAAGTTATGATGAGGCCTCACCCCCACACATTCAGTGGGCAAAAAAGATCATTGATGATGCTGGTGATTAACAAAAAATAGGGTGGGGGCTTTCTCAAGTCTTAGGCCATACCAGCACTTGTTTCTGTCTTAGTAATTTCCTATGGCTGACTTCCAGGCAAGAATTCAAAGGCATGTACTATGAGGCTGCATTATTCTTCTATCTTCTATGCGTGCTATCATGTAAAAGGCACACTTCCACTTCATGCTAATAAAAAACCTAATCAGCAGAAACTAGAATACAGAAAAAATGACTTGAGGGAAGGAGAGCTAAGTGTTTTTTGTGGCTTCCTCAAACCTTATCTGAGTCTCTCATCTCAGGCTGCAAGTAAGCCATCTGCAAATTACACACACAGAAAACACCAAGTTGTGCTGAGAAAATGAAAGCATTTTTCCATACGGAAATTTGTCATCTACATGTTCCGGTTACAATAAAGAAGAACCAAAAACAGACTGTGAGTCTCTGTGAGAGAGAGAGAGAGAGAGAGAGAGAGAGAGAGAGAGATAGATAGATAGATAGATAGATAGCATGACCTTTTTTAGACAGAAATGCCCTGCAAGTTAATCCCCTAACCCACAATAAAAGGAGTCTTGACCATGGGGAATTTCTGCGTAAAAATGACTAGAGAGAGAAAGAAATGTAGTAGTTTTGCGCATGACCTGGTTGGACCAGAAGTATCTCACACCTAGTCAACTACTCAAAGTGTCTAAAAATGAGCTATGCCACTGAGCAATCACAAAAAGGCACATTTGACACAATGTGCATCAATACAGTTACAAACTCAATCAGGAATATCTCTAGGAATATCTTTGATTATTTAGGCAAGTGGCTCTAAAACTTTTTGTCTGGTGACCACCCAGAAATATTGGCAAAGTCTCACAATCCCCTTTTGTCATACAATGTGACAGCTTGTCTCACATGTGCAGGTTCGTGCCTTGGATGGCAGCTGACATGTGTGTGTGTGTGAATGAGTGAATGTGAGGCACATTGTAAAGCGCTTTGGAGAAAGGCACTACATAAATCCAGTCCATTTGCCATTTACAATTTACATTGAATAATGATGTAAAAGAGCCTGTTTTACCTTTAATGTCCATGGTAGCTTCTCATGGCCTAGCTATACACATAGCACACTAGCCAAGACACTTAAATAGCTACAGTAGGCCTATGTGACTATTAGTTCTATATCCATATTCTCCTTAATTGACCCATGCATCTTTACTTCAAATTGGACCGGCACCCATCTCAGACACTGAAGCCATTTGGACAGTTGGACTGAATAATTTACCTATCAATTATCAAATATCAAACATGACATTTGCCTCATGCTTTATGATGCAGAGTAGAGATAGGCTGCACGTGATGACTTCTTGGACGGGTGCTATTTTTAGTTTTAAGAACTGAAACTTTTCTTTCGTTGACTAGATATGGGCTATGTCTCTATCACATGCCCACAGGAGCTCTAGTTCGCAATTTTTCACTTTTTGTTCAGAAATACCAAATAGACCTACTCTTCACCCTGTGCTGCGTAAAGGAATCATACAAATTTGAATCATGATGATGATTCGGGAAATTACACTACCCTACCTTATCCGGAGAGGCAAAAGCTTCTCAGCTTCACATTCTTGTTCGACCGACTGCAGAGTGCAGAATACAATCTGAATGGATTTGCAACTAAATAGTTTTTGAATTGCTGCTCTGAATAAATTGATCATCATTCCATAATATCAGCACATGACGTTAACGTCATCTTATCTGCGTGGCACCAGGCAAAGACCAACACAGGCTACTTGCTTCATCAACAGTACACACGTGGGAGGAACGCAACCTCGAATCATGAAGGCTGCCGCTGTTGATGACGCGCACTGAACTGCGAGAGGGTGTTTTATCAGTCAAGCGCAGTGTAAAGACGTCGACCTGACTATTTGGGCGCTCCAAAGATGGGTCTCAGATACAGTTTTATAGCTTGTCGTGTTATCTGTAAGTGAGTTCATGTGTTTCATATTAGTTTTATGCTCACAGCTGTGGTCTTTATCAACAGAGCCCAAGTTTTGCCTGAGCCTAAATTCGTTTTATTTGCTAGCCTACTGGCATTCATTGTTTTACCTTGACTTTATGATTTTGCTTCTCCATTGCTCTCAATTCAAAGCATTTCGCTGCATTATTATACTAGGCTAATTCTTTCAAAATGAATTAATTCTGCAACCTCTTTCTCTTTCTGTTCTAGGTCTAGTATGTGAGTGGTTACCGTATGTAAGCAGCATGCATGGTAGGGCTCTTTTAAACTAATCGGATTTTTAAGCTAAAACAGTTAATTTCTTTACAATATTAATATAGGCTATATTTCAACCAAAAGTTGAAAACTTTTCAACATAACATTATATATTACAAATTTTATATGATGAAGAGGTGAAAGGGTTTGCAAAACCTCTATAGGTACATCCAGTTAGGCAATTTCCTACACAACAAACCTTGTGCTAGTCAGTTTTAAGATAGACAGGCATTCATTAAGTCATTCAGTTTTAAGATTGAAATGGCTCTAAGCTGAGAGAAGAGAAATGAATGCCCCAGTCCCTTTTCTTCCTGGATTTTTGTTGTCATGTCAGTCTGTCAGTTATTTCAGTTTTGCACTCTTGTATTTTTTCCCCAGCTACTCTCTGCAGTTTAAGCCACCTTCCCCTATGCCAATCATCCGTAGGTATAATGCAGTCACTTTTGCCTCTGACAGCCAAATATAGATGAGGCTAGAAAATTATTTGCTGGCTTTGTATAATATGTCACTGATCTGGGCAACATTGTTTTAAAGTTATGAAATTGTGTTATGTTATGCTATTTCTGCTGCTGTTGTTCAAGTTACAGCAACTAATCTTTTTTATCTTATATGTTGATGTGATTCTGGTTCTGCCAATGTGTGGTTGTTAGGCTACCTACTGCATGGTTGTTTGTAATAGTAATGTGCAGTCGCCTATTTCTTCACATTTGGAATCCCATTTTGAAAAACTATAGAGAATAAAAGAAAATAAGTAAACAAGCAGACTGCACAAGAATAAGCCTCGAATACATTGACACATTATCTTTATAGCAAAATCCAGTAAAGTCTCCAGCGTATTGTATATATATATATGTATATATATATATTGTATTTGAAAGTTGTGTATTCTTAGGAGTATTATATTTTCTTGCTTTCTTTTGGGTTCTGCTTGGTTGTTTTTAAAGACTAGAATAGAGTCACAGATATGTTTACAGTAAGCAGAACTACATCTGTGCTCTTGCTCTCATGCTCTAATGATATGCTTAATTCATGAACAAACTGTACCCTGAAACCCCTGTCCTTGTATGACACCGGATGGTTGAGCGCTTGTGTTTTACATGTGTTAATCAAACTTAACCACTTTTTTTAAATAATGTAAAAATATAAACAAATAATGAGACATTTGATTTTTCATTTTCTAAAAGCAAACCAATTCACAGCTGCTAGAATAGAGGGATAGAGGGAGTTCTCAAATAATATGAAATTCCTGTTGTAACCCTGTGTTTGACAATGCAGGAAAAGCAAATGAACTGGACTGCTTTCGGTGGCTTGATGAACCCAAAGCTCAGTGTGTGTGGGAGCCTGGGTCATCCACCAATATCTCCAGATTCAAACTGCTTGTAGAGTAAGTTATCACCACTGCTAAATAGCCAAAATTCAAAAAAACAATGTTTAATGTGGTGTCAGGTTTGGTATGTACATTTTTAGAAAGACGCTGATTGGATTGCCCTTACTGTTACTGTTACTGTCATATCACTCTATTACTTGGCTACAACAAGAAATTGGATAGACTATTGTGCTTTATGACCCCTGTCTGCCACTTCATCTTATTAGTCAGTTGGTTGTCTGTTTAGTTTTTTTTTCATAACCATGTCTTGCCTATCTTTCTGGAACCTATCCAAGTAATCACTGCAGTTACGCTATCACCAAATCAAAAACTATTTAGTTCATATAATTTGTGAAATTGACAGATAATCAAAACTGAAACAGTCCTTTAAACTCAGTGAAAACATGAAATTGTTATGCATTGATGTATTGTCTGAAATGGATTGCAAGCATAATGTATTGTTGTTTCGTTTACCAGAACACCAAATGCACTTCTAAAAACAAAATGTACAGAGTACAGCATAACAGGAACATCTGTGCTTCTGAAACCAATTAGGAAAAAAGGCAACATGACAGCCTATGTTGCTGAAAATGGATCAAATTGCACCATGGCAACTTTCAAAGGTTCCCTTGCACACATCTGTAAGTAAAGTTTACAATATAATTGGAAGGATAAGATTATAGTAGTAAATGTCTAATCTTTTACGTGGTCTGGAATAAGCAAGTAACGATAAGACATATCACATTATGTTTATAGTGGCAAGTAGTACTATGATTATTGATAGACCTATTATTGTTAAAGTGAATTTATTGAAATAGATTCACCAAGGTTACACTGTAAATCCATTATCCAGTGTTTCCCCATTGTGGGTAACATACAGAGCTGTTAGAATAGGTGTCATAAGTGGGACGTGGGACAAAACATTAGACTATTTTTGCAGGTATAATGCAGGGGTCTCCAACAAGTAGCTCGGGAGATGTAGTAGCTCACCACCAGCTTAAGAGTTGGTCTCCAAAGGGTCAAAGGAAATGTAAATAAATCTCATAACATAGTCACAAAAGGTATTACACCTGTTAAAATCTCTATGAGATCACATCCAAACATCCTGCCCTATCTGTTACAGTGATCCAAGTTTTACTGCTCTTAAAGATTATTTGGCAGATTTGGCAATAACTATAAAGGCACCAATAAAGGTCAGACAATATTTTTTCTCCCCACAAACTTAAAAGATACTTTAGATGAACGTGTGAACGAGTGTAAGATGGTTAAGGATATAACTTTTATCTCCAGGACTATCAGTACCGTAAAATAGCAGTGGGGTAGCTCTCAGCCAAGTTGATTTTGTTGAAGTAGCTTTCGGAGGAAAAAAGTTACCAGGAGACCCCTGGTATAATGGATATATTTGATATATTGATAATTAAAAATGAAAACAGTTGAGTTATCATTCAGGAATTTCATCCTGATGTATTGATTAATTGGTTCCTGTTACATCCCTAGTCTGAATTGTCTTGGATGTCTCAAACGTTCACTATATATTTGATTTCATTTCTATTTATTTGTAATGAATGAATGTTTCTTGGTGACCCTGTAGTTCGCTGTACTGCTGTTGAAGTTGAATTGCAGTGGAGGTCAGGACAACTGTTTGTTAAAGCATCTTGGAATAAGGAAAATGATGTACAGAAGTATTTGGTAAAGTATCGAGAGTACTCCACAAACAACTCCAAGAACTTTTCAATGGTGAGTCATTCACTGACTGAAATTCATGCTAGATCATTAGTACTATTGCATCAGTTATCACCACAATTATACATGCCCATACATAATGCACCATTTATGATTCATTCAGTGTACCACTGTTTTCCATATAGAGATTTCGACTAAGTAATACCAACATTTTTGTTGTCAGTAGTTCTCCGAAAGTTGGTTTCATTCTCTGTTAGCATTTCTCTGTACATTACTGGCCAACTCAAAACAGCTTCTCACTTCACCAGACATGTTCTGTAATATGTCAGTCATCACTCCCACTCTTTACAGTTGAGCTTCTCCTGACATGACCCCTGTATTCAACCATCATCAACATCAGTTATCTGGGCTTTTCCTTAATCATAATTGGAAAATATAAGAAGTCATTCCGTCAGGTTCACAGGGCAAAGAATGAGACAGTGCTCATTCTCCAAGGACCACTCAGAAAGATTTCCATGACTTGGAGGTAACAGGAAAATGTGTTACAGAGGAAACAAAAGGCAATGGCCATCACTGCTATCTCTCATCAAAATATGGCACACAGTGTGTCAGCTGTCTGATCAGAATACAATGTCATAGTGTTCCATGGCTTGTCTAAATGATGCACAGGAAACTTTTTTTTTATGAAACCTTTTTTTTCTTCAGTAATCTGAGGAGGAGGAGGAGTCTTTTGGGGTTTGCCGTTGTTTTCCTCTGTCATAAATGTACCTGTCTTCATTTACCCCTTTCTGAGAGGTCATTGGCTCCTGTGCAACACTTCTGCCTATCCCTCTGACTCCCTGAATATAAAAAATTGCAAGGAGCTTCTGCGTCTAGTTGATGAGTGATACTCCATCCAGTGTCCTCAATGATGCTCACTGGGGGGGGGGGGGGGGGGGGTCAGAAGCTGAGAAATACATCTATGAACTGCTGGATTGATATGCATTTGCAACAATAAGGTTGCAGATGTGTTGGGTGAGCTCTTTGCCATTACCACCATGAAACATTCTTGTGCCACACTTCAATATTGAAATACCTTTTTGTGGCCCCTTTTTTGGGTTAATATCAATCTGGTAAAAATTTCATATCAGTAGTCCAATCAAGTCAAGTCAAGTCACTTTATTGTCGTTTCAGCCATATACACAGTACATAGTGAGACGAGACAACGTTTCACCGGGAACAATTGGTGATAAACGTAACTGTTAAAACACAGTATGGACAAGACATATATGTAATAGTGCCTACATACACTATTGCAGGACTACACAGATTCACTCACCCACTCACACCACACACACAACTACACACGCGCGCGTGCACACTGTTGTACACATATGTACATACATTACAACACAGTTGTAAACGATTTGCAGGTCAAAATACAGGTGACCTAAAACAAACACGCTAGACAGGGCATGGCTTTTTGCAGAGCACTGTGGCTAGTGGTGTGATTTGTAAAATGAAGACTGTTCAATATAAATATAAATAATAGCAGCTAGAGACTATTCTACATAAATATAAGTGATAGCAGCAAGAAAGTGCGGGGGGCATAAAGGTGCAGTGTGCTGTGACGCGCTGGTTTGCATCCTGAGTTACTAAGAAATTCCAGTCCAATTGCACTACAGGTTGTTCAGCAGTCTGACTGCCTGCGGGAAGAAGCTCTTCCCCATTCTGGAGGTGCGGGCAGTGATACTGCGGAACCTTCTGCCAGATGGTAGTAGGGTGAATAGTCCATGGGAGGGATGGGTAGTGTCTTTGGTAATGTAGATGTCTGAGAGGGGGGGCAGAGAGACTCCAGTGATCTTTTCGGCTGTCCTCATTTGAGTCATCACTCCCACTGTTTACAGGTGAGCTTCTCCTGACATGACCCCTGTATTCAACCATCATCAACATCTCCAGTGGGCCTTACGGTCTGCCGCGGTGCAGTTGCCGAACCACGCTGTGATGGCGCCGCTGAGGATGCTCTCAATCGTCCCTCTGTAGAAAGTTGTGAGGATGGAGGTTGGGAGATTGGCTTTACGCAGTCTTCTCAGAAAGTACAGACCCTGCTGGGGTTTCTTTGTGATGTGTGTGGTGTTGAGAGTCCATGAGAGGTCGTCAGTTATGTGTGTGCCCAGAAACTTTGTGCTCTGGACAATCTGTACTGGAAGGTTGTTGATGCACAGTGGGATGTGTTTATGCAAAGTCTGCCTGAAGTCAATGACCAGTTCTTTTGTTTTGTCCACGTTGAGGGACAGGTTGTTGTTGGTGCACCAGTTGCTGAGCTGAGCCACCTCTTCTCTGTACGGGGCCTCGTTGCCTCCGCTGATCAGACCCACCACGGTAGTGTCATCAGCAAACTTGATGATGTGGTTTGAGCTGTGCGTTGCCGCACAGTCATGGGTGAGGAATGTGAACAGCAGTGGACTGAGCACGCAGCCTTGAGGTGCTCCAGTGTTCAGTATGGTTGTGCTGGAAGTCTTGCTCCCGATCCTGACTGCTTGTGGTCTGCCCACCAGGAAGTCCAGGATCCAGTTGCAGAGGGTTGTGTTCAGGCCAAGTTCACCTAATTTCGTTATCAGCTGCTGAGGGATGATGGTGTTGAATGCTGAGCTGAAGTCAATGAACAGCATCCTGACATATGCTTCCTTTTGGTCCAGATGAGAGAGAGCCAGGTGGATGGCAGTGTTGATGGCATCGTCTGTGGAGCGATTTGGGCGATATGCAAACTGCTTTGGGTCCAGTGTGGCTGGTAGTTGTGACTTGATGTGTCTCAATACCAGCCTTTCGAAGCACTTCATGATGGTGGATGTCAGTGCAACTGGGCGGTAGTCATTGAGGCAGGTCACTGTGGGTTTCTTCGGAAACGGGTATGATGGTGGTCTTGAAACAGGTGGGAATGACAGTGGTGGCCAGGGAGATGTTGAAGACATCTGTGAGGACGTTTGTCAGTTGGTCCGCACACTCCCTCAGCACACGGCCTGGTATGCCGTCCGGCCCAGCAGCTTTCCGTGGGTTGACTCTGAGTAGGGTCTTCCTCACTTCAGAAGTGGACAGGCACAGCACTAGGTCGTTAGGGGGAGGGGTGTCCTTTCTCACCTCTGAGTCGTTCTGTTCCTCAAACCTTGAATAGAACTGGTTTAGCGCCTCAGGCAGGGAGTCATCACCACCACAGGAAAGGGCGGCAGGCCTGTAGTTGGTAATATCTTGAATGCCCTGCCATAGGTGTCGTGTGTCGTTAGTGTCTGCAAAGTGGTTGTGGATTCTCTGAGCATGAGAGCGCTTTGCTGTTTTAATGGCCCGGGACAGCTCAGCTCTTGATTTCCTCAGGGCTTCCTCCTCCCCAGCCCTGTAGGCAGCATCCCTGGCTTTCAAAACCCCTCACCTCTGCAGTCATCCATGGTTTCTGGTTGGGGCGTGTGGTGATGATTTTGGAGACCGACACATCCTCTGTGCACTTGTTGATGTAGCTGGTCACAGTTGAGGTGTATTCCTCCAAATCAGTGGTGCCGTTGTAGGTGGCTGCCTGCTTAATGTCCCAGTCAGTGCGCACAAAACAGTCCTGGAGGGCTACCATTGCTTCCTTAGGTCAGGTCTTTGTTTCCCTCCGTCTTGGTCTGATGCGTTTGACTAGGGACTGATATGCAGGAATTAGCATAACTGTGGAGTGGTCTGAGTGTCCTAGGTGGGGGAGGGGCTCAGCTCGGTAAGCACCCTTGATGTTGGTGTAAACACAGTCCAGTATGTTTTTCCCTCTTGTGGGAAAATTCACATTCTGATGGAATTTTGGTAGGACCTTCTTTAGATTGGCATGGTTGAAGTAGCCGGCAACAATAAACAGTGCATCCGGGTGATCATTTTGTAGTTTACTGATGGCTTCATAGAGGTCTGTTCGCGCATTGTTGCTAGCGCTAGCGCTTGGTGGAATGTAAACAACGGTAATGAACACGGACGTAAATTCTCGTGGAATGTAGAAAGGTCGGCATCTGACAGTCATGAACTCCACTAGCGGCGAACAGAAGTTGGAAACGAGCACCGCATTCCTGCACCATTCGTCAGAAATGAAAAGAAAAAAATGTTGACTTGTTTCCCTCTCTGTAGATCAAAATGATCTGTAGGCCTACTTTTTGGACAGATCTATAACCAACCTGACCAGTGATTACAATGATGTCTGCAGAGATAAGACTGGGACCGGGGTGTATCGTAATTAGTTTTTGATTGTTTCCCTATCTCAGGCAAAGGGGCAGAAGTGGAAATAGGCCTAGTGGCAGACTGAGCTGCTTAGCAGATTATTATATGAGAACCAGGCTGGTAAAATCAAAGTACATCCAGTATAGCTGAGACAGGAAACATGCTACAGGAAATTGTATTCAAGGATGTCTAAAGTCAAAACACAACTGTGAGATCATTTCAGAGTCAAAATGCAGATCTTTTTGCAGGCTGCATACTGTCAGCAACAGCACTGTCTCATCCTTTGCCCTGTGAACCTGACGGAATGACTTCTTATATTTTCCAATTATGATTAAGGAAAAGCCCGGATAACTGATGTTGATGATGGTTGCATACAGGGGTCATGTCAGGTGTTCTTGAAAATTGAGAAATTCAACTGTATAGAGTGTTACTTATTTTCATCGATCTGTTGATTCTGCCCAAGGTAAGTGAGATGACAGGAAAGTACTGTAGCCTGACTGAGCTCCATAGCAGATCAGTATATGGGAACCAGGCTAGTATGCTACAGTACTTATTGCATTAAATATAGCAAATGCAAAATATATAACTAAACTCAGCAAACTAAATTATGAAAATATAGAAATAATATAGGACATTGACTGTCGGATCTTCCAGGAAAAATGGACTAATTCGTATTTTTTGTGCTCCGGCCCCCTTGAGCTCATATGTAGTTGTATGCGGCCCATGGACCAAAATGAGTTTGACACCCCTGGTTTAAATGGTTTAAGGTGGATTGAAAAGCCATTTACCTACTTTAGATATGTTTGGTAGTATTGATAAGTTGGTCACACTAGCTGGTGTTTAAACCAGCTAAACCATCAAGGCTGAAAACAGTTTAACCAGCTGCTTGCATGTGGTTAAGATGGTTAACCTGCTAATTTGAATTACTTTAAGTATGTTGTCATACAATTTTTGATGGTGGTTTGACCTGATGGTTATTTCAGCTGGTTTTGCTGTAGTTTAACTTGTAGTGCCTAGCTTGACAGGCTGGCCACACCAGACCAACCTGGGTCTGGTTTCCTGATAAGGTTCACTCTTTGCATGCCAAGAAGATTCTAGATATATCTGACTATATTAAATTATATTATTATATATTCTTTTTTTACATATGTTTCCCAAACTATCTCTTCAATGTCTGAATCCACGTTTCTGGCATCGATTGTTCTTTTGTGCCTTTTTGAGAATGAGATTTTTTTAAGGGCTTTCAAGTGCAGGTGTCAACAAGAAATATGTAAGCCATAATAAGTGTGTCCATTTTTTTTACTTTTTATGAAATAAAGCACAAAATAAAATGCAACCATATGCAGCTCTTCTGTAGCAGTGCACACGTCTTGAGACCAACATGACATTTTTAAAGCTATAAAACGTGTTTAAGCTAAAAACTGTGTTAAGATGAAGCTTAAGAGTGGAGAGAGAGAGTTAAGAGAGAATCTAGACCACTCTTATAAAAGTATGACTTAAAGATAGCTACAAACTTTGGGAATCATGTTGTAACCTTAAGATATAGGTAAAGGTATAACTTAACAACAACTTAGCGTTAAGAAGGCTTTTGGAAACCGGCCCCAGTTTGATAATCATCAAAGCCATCAAAGACCATCTAAAACCAATGCCATAAGCAGGTGTTTAGCTATTTTCTCTTGCTGGTTAACTAGTATGAAACCATTTTAGACCATTTTAAATGAGTCAAAGCAGCATAAGCTCGTTTTAGCTGGATTATTTGGGCGGATCACGCTGGAGTTCATTGTGTGACTGCACTCCTTTTAATTTCCACCAACTAAGGAACAATTTGAGGAAATCCCACTCCCATGGTTTCCTTCTACCACAAATTCAAACCATCCTTTCTCCCACCCTTTCCCCTCTCTCCTGGGCTTGTTTCTTTCACCACTCAGCACATTGTCTTCTCTAAACATTAATCAGATAAATTAGGTTATTAATCAACTATTAAAGAAATCGACAACTATCTGAGTACTATCAGTTCATCATTCGAGTCGTCTTCTACCCCTAGCTGCCTATATTCCAAAATTCAGATCACTAATGCTCAGATTACTAATGCAGATCATCACTGATAGCTTGATCTGTTCCAAACAGGCTTATGTTACCCCTTGGCTGTTTTGGTCTTCAATGTAATATCACCTGGTACTGACACCTAGCCCTGCTAGCTCTGGGAGAGTTCAGTTTTGTATTTTGCTACAGTACTATGTCAGAGTACTCTCTAAAGCTTCTGTTTACTTGAATAATGTTTTAGCAACCATTTTATTAGTGAACATAAATTGACGGCAGAACCAGTAGCAGTTTTAGGCATGGGCAAACAGGGCAGCCGCCCGGGGTGCCATTTCGTAGGGGGCGGCACGAGCGCTTAGGAAAAAAAAAACTGTGAGAATCTCTGAATATCTATCATATCACTATGTGGGCAATTGGCACATTGGTGCCCCCTAACTGCAGGCGTCCTTGCTTGCTGAGAAGGTGCCGTGCACACAAGCTGTGTGTGAGAAGGGCAAAGGGGAGGGGACGCGGGGAGGCGGTCTTGCCCGGGGAGTAATTAACTGTTGAACCGCCACTGGGCAGAACCTAGGTTTAAAGTTTGAACAAAGGGCTCACCCACCGCAAAATCAAAGAGTCTGGTTGACCAGGCAAACTGCCACCCCCCATACCCACACACACCTCCCTCTACACACACACACACACACACACACACAATTCTTGTCTATTAGTCCCCATGTTACTGTGTTACTGTAAAACACAAGTGTTCTGGAATAATGTTTAATGCTTTCAAATGGCAAACCATCCCAAAGGCTTTGTTATTTCATTCACTAGACATTGTCTTGCCAGATTACTCACTTTGTGTTGACTTAATGTTCAGTTCAGCACTTGTACCAATATAGTCACCTATTTATTCATGACTGTACATGCATGTGTTGATACTAAATTGTTAGCAGCAAACTAATTATACATGCTTTTTATATTTGTAGGAGTTGTCCCAACATAAACAGTCACATACCATAGAGAATCTCAATTCATCTGTGTCATATGAAGTGCAAGTACAGTGTATCAACTCAAGTAAATGTACCCAGTGTACTCCAAGCAAATTCTTCACAGTGCCTCAGGGTAAGTGGCCTAACACAGTAGCCTAGCCTTGCCTTCCTAGCACTTTTGCTTGATCTCCCTACAGTGCTAGTCTGGATTTAATCTCATTGAGCTCGTTGTCTCAGGGGGGATTTTAACCTGTCCAATCAGCGAACAGAGGGAGGCGTAGTGAATGCAGAGCTGGACTGATATAAGCAAGGCAAGCTATCAGTCAGGGGTTGATCCTGTCTTTTTAAACTTAAACACCTCAAGCAAGCAATCGGATCTCACTACCGAATGTCCAGACCCTCTGTACAAAATGAAAGTGTAGAATGAGGTTCTGGTTTTATTACCAGGCTACTACCACAGTAATCTAAGAAAGAAAGAAAGGAAGGAAAAAAAGAAACAAAGACAGAAAACACAGTAGCCCACCTTACAGAATATTACAGAATGTTTCATTAGTTACCTTGGAATGGAATGTCAATTCATCTAAGTTTTTGTTTTGCTGTTTATTTCTGTTTGCTTGTTATAGTGGGGTAATAAACACATCCACTCTCAGTGATTATACTGTCTTGTCAACAGGACTTAAACTTGTCGAAATATTGTCTTGTCAACAGAACTTACTAGAGCACCTATCATAAAATGCACTGTGGATGGATATCATCAGGGGAGAAGAAAAGTGATCATATCATGGAAGGTAAGACTGTTACTGGAAAAACTGGAAAATATGAAGCTGTCACAAGGATGAGCTCATGCCATTAGTGTATTTACAGGGAGTTTTGGGTATAAGGGGAAAATTAATAATTTAAACAACTGTCAAGACATGCTATTTAATTCTGCATTTATCAGAATGGTGATGTATGACAAGCCAAAACAAAATCTTGTTGTGCTGGGAACGGTCATTGACCCCAGCTTAATGCTGAGAGATATTTTATACATTTTTATAACATATCATAACCAATATACATGTAGGATTTATTAAATCACACATAGCTTTTCTTTAGCACAGTTCACTCCAGCGTGCTTAAAATGCAGCATAGTAAGCTATCATGTTTCTGTCTTTTCCTCTGCTGGCCAAAATTGTGTGTAGTCTCCGTCACCGCAGTTTGTGACTCAACACAGTGTGAGAGTCCAGAAGGTGTCCAAGGAGTTCAACAAGACCTTCACCATGAAGAGCAGTGACTCCTCCATCAGTCTCTATCTCTCCCACTCAGCCTACCACGTCCACCTCAACTCGAGCAACAATGTCTCTCAGTCCCCGCCAGCATCCTGTACCATAGAGCCAGCCTTCAAGGAAATGGGTACATACTGCAGCATATAAGCAGTTGTCAGCATACAGTACTTCCTTCCTTTCAGAAAAAGGGGGCCCTTGAGAGTCTTATCAGTGAAATCTTCATTTTGTGTTTAAATGTATGCATTTAGCAGACACTTTCAGCCAAAGTGACTTACATTTGTCAACTGTCAATTACTTCAGGGCCAGTCCTCCCTTGAGCAACTTAGGGTTAAGTGCCTCGCTCATCTGTGGCAATCAGGATTCAAACCCACAATTTCCAGGCCACTACTATGCTAACCAGGGTCCTTAACCACTATGCCACCACTACCAAGAATGATTTGTGTGTACATGGTGCACAGTTGTCAACTTTCACTCACTTGCCATGGATCCAGACCCATGTAGTCTAAGTTTTCATTGAAAGTAGTAAGCCAACCAATCCATAAGTGTCTGTCATGGTTGTCTTCACAGAAATCAAGGGAGCCTTGAGGGTGACATTCAACAGTGATCATAGTTTTAACCTGTTATGGAGTGACAGTCTGAGAAATGCGTATGGGTGCTACACTGTGGAATGGCTCCTGAAGGGAGGCAACGCAACAAGATTCAAGTCCTTCTACTCTGACAAAAACCAAAGTGTTATAGACATTGAAGAAGGTATGGAGCTTTTAACCTCTCTTAAAGGAAGGGTTTGAGATACCAACTTGATAAATATGCCAACCAAAAAAAACACCTTTATCCCTCAGTGGGGCATGGGTTTGTGGGTGCTCTTTTTTAACACTGCAGTGTTGTGTGTGCAGATCTTTTTGCTTTCAGTGTTAGACAGGGATGTGTTGGGAAATGAAATTTACTCTCCATAACGAAGTAAAAACCTCTTTGCTCATAATTTAGAAACTGTCTGATGCCATTTTATCATACTGTAAATCCTGTGTTAGAACTGTGCTGTACTGTTAGCTAACAGTAGAAAACCCCAAATACATAATCCAATTTTCTGCAAACATGCACTGCATCAGTGTTTTTCTTCAAAGAAAACTATGAGTTATGAAACAATTATACAATTGTTTACACATAGTCAAAGATAATGCATGCCCATTATTTTATGCCCCATTAGAAGCACCTTTTCTTCCCTACAAGAGATATGTATTCCTCCTGCATGTAAAGCCGTACAAAATGATAACCTGCAACCTGAAACAACTTAACAACAGTGATATTACACGTGGATGGACAGAAGCATACTTACTGGAAGGAAGTGAGTAAAACTGCAGTGGTGGAGAGCCACATTGTGTGCCATAACATGAGATTTAGAGATTGACGGTTATAGTTTTATAGTTATAGTTTTAGTGCATGCAGCAGTAAAATAGGTCTTGGTGAATGTGCAAACTAGGCCAAAAGGTAGGCGAACAATCAAAACAGTAATTTATCTGATTAGTAGTACAGCAATCAGAATCATCATCAGTTGTCATTTATAGTCACTAGATATCTGAGTTTGTTGTATTACACTTTTATGAAACTTTCATGATACCATTACTGCATATCACTCTTAGTTTTGGAATTCATCTGTTTTTATGTAAATCTACTATTTGCGTGTGTATGTGTTTATGGGGATCTGTGTAGTGACAATCACAGCCTGTCTCTCCAGTAGTTTCCTGCCAGTCTGATTACGATTAGGCAGATTATATTCCAAATGCATGTCTGCTGTTCTTACCTTCTGTCCTTTCCTGTGAGTGAGATCGTCAGGTGATTGCGTCTCATCATCACAATGCGTCTTGTTTCCGCTGGTGCTCTTCAGCCCCAGTTGGTGATCCACAGAATGTGAGCTACTCCAATGTGACAGACAGCTCTGTGACCATCAGCTGGCTTCCAGTCCTCGAGGAGGAGCTGCAGGGTTTTCTGCTGGGCTATATCATCCACTACACCAATGAAAAAACCAAGTCAAGTGAGAACGAGTTCCTGCTACCAGAGGTTGTGTACCACAAAGCAGGGTTACTGACTGACGTCGGTGGCTTCAGGAGTAACTACTGATCTCAAAACAATGCATTGTTTTAGAAACAATGGATATTCACTGGTGTTCTCATATGAATCAGTACTCTTGAAGTCACTCTTGAAGGTTAGCCTGCCACCTTGCTTTATGGTAAAAAATAATCTGTGTAGTGAATTTTGTTGACTTTATTTACAAATTAACAGACTGTATCTTACATTTTCTCACGACTTAGTAGCATGCTGTCATTCATGAACACAAAACCAGGCCTGGTTAGCTTCCTACAGAAATGACTCAAGACAAACCTCAAGAGTAGGCCAATATTAAATGTTGGTGTTTACGGATGTGGTGTAGATGTGATGTTCGCATACATTCAGCTGTGGTGTAAAGTGGTGGTGTAAACAAACACCAACAATTGGGTCAGTGATGACCATCAGTCTGTGTTTGTTGGTACTTGTTGGATGGAATTGTTTGAGTTTTACATTTTTTTTTCAATTACACTCTGGGTAGTGTGGAGCTAGAAGGTAGTTTTCTGAACATTCTAAAAAGTACAAAGATAACTGGTACACCAGTTTTAGTATGTAGGGGTTTGTTAGTGTTTGTTGTGATGGTGTTCAGTTAGCTTAATTTATACACGTCATGGGATGTCTCATCTGTCATCTCACAGACATCACCTTGGGTCCTGGGATCGGCAACTATACATTGTCTGGTCTGAAGAGCGGAAGTGACTATCAGGTTGAGGTGGCGGCCTTCACATCCAAAGGAGAAGGGAAGCATAGCACCCCCTTATACTTTGGAACAAATCTATCAGGTACTTCAAAAATTCCATAAGGACACCAGGGTCATACCTGTGAATGTGTGGAAATTTGTCCAGTTCACACACCTACATGTTCCTGTAATTAAGGAGTCATTATGCGTGCAGATAGTACAGAATGATCACAAAGCAATGACAGGGCAACCTCACAGTTGCATGTAGATCAAGTTTGTGGGTCACCTCTTTGATGATATTTACTTCATGCTTTGTTCAATGATATTAACACCTACAGAGTAGCATTTGACTTATTCTTTTGACTTATTCTTTCATAATCTCTGCCTTTTGTTGTGTGACCTTGCTTTTAACCCAATCCCCCCACCCTCCCCCCTCTGGGTCTGTGGGCACAGACCACAGTGGCTGGATCTTAGGGGCAGTCATAGGAACTGCCGTGCTTCTGGTTGCAGTGCATCTCTGCTTTCGTTTACTCAACAGGTAAACCCCAACACATCTAAATGACTGCACTTTATTTTGTCTACCATGAGATAAACTGGTTTGACATTTCTATCTGGTTTCTAAGGATTAAAGAATGTACATCTGTGGCTGATGTAAAATTTCAAAGATGTTATAATCCGGACCATTTTCAAATTTGAAATAACCAGTTCCATGACTGAATTTTGGCATATATGAAAACTTTAGGCCCTGTATTTGTCTGAGAAGTGAAGCATGGGTTTCATGCATTTTGGTGCCATGCGTCATTCTCTTTCGGTTCCCTTTAGGGTGAAAGAAGTCGTGTGGACAAGTATACCAAACCCTAGTAACAGCAGTGCCATTCAGAAAATCAATCCAGGGTATGAACTGGTGAGTAGCAGGCACTCGGTTGGAAAAAAAAAAGAAATTATCAAAAACAGAGGTAACCTCTGTGCTGGACAATATCCAAAAGTTATTGATTATTTTTGGCAAGCAAGATAACTATTTTAAAAATCTATATTTACATAAAAAGAGACAAAAATGGTGGCCTGGAATACAGTAATTTGCATCAGAGGGGGTAAACTTCTTCAACTGCATCATTCTATCCACAGGAGCCAATGGTGGTAACAGATGGTCTGAAACTCCAGGAACATGTGGATTCTGGACCTCTTTACCTGACGGACACCGGGAAGGAGAGTCAGAGGAATGCAGGAGTGAGCCCTCTCCTGAACAAGCAGAACTGTGACACATCAAGCCTGAGCTTCTGCAGTGAAGCCATGGCAAGACCATCCAATGGGATGGAGAAACCCGAATGTCTCCACTCTACAGAGATCACTGAGAGATCAGCAATCACTGAGGTAGGCTCCACACCTTCAGAGTGTGTCAGCTCAGAGATTGGCTCGTCAGGCATCATACACACACCCTCCCAAAAGACAGAGGCAGCCACAGCTGCCACTACAGCCCTGGCTGGTTGTGATCCCAGGCTGACTGTGACTTTCATGAGTGACTACACCACCATGGAGCTGTTTCAACAGGCCACCATGGCTGTGCAGGCCGAACGCCACCATTCACCGCCTGTGAGCTTGATGCCAAAGTGCCCCCTACCAACAGGACTGGACTATGTTGACCAATCTCACTTTTACACGCCATAGTCGAGCATAGGTGGGACGCATGGAACTGTAAACAGACCTGTTATTTGACTTGAACTCTTTCTAGAAAATTGAAGATGCTGGGGCTCACATGTCATGAAAGCCCTCTGAATTCCAAACAAGATGTAGCTACATTTACAGTACATCTTTGCAGGAAAGTGCAGCAAACATCCATTCAATTAAGTTTTGAAAGATACAGCTTCATTCTCTCAATATACATGTATGTGTGCCTGTTTATGCGTCTGTACAGTATGTGTACATACTGTTTTTTTTAAATAACATTTTATTAAATGTCAATGAATGTTAATATGATAATGCATGCATTTGCCAACTGACCAGTGCTGAACAGATGCCTCAATGAATATTGACCCTTATTTATACAGGGTATAGTACTAATGTACTGAGTACTGAATAATAGAACATGAAGGCCTAGTCAGTTAAGAAAACAGGATAACTGTGGCCTACTGGTTAGGTTAAGTTAATTTATCAGCTTTGCAGTCACTTTGATGATTAAATGGCTCATTGTGGGGTGAATGAAGGCTCTCTCTACACTTGCAGGATCTGAAACACCAGGTCGAAGAAACAAAACTGAAAGTGAATGAAATCAAATTTGTGCCGGCTTGTCAGTCAATGTAATGCACAACAATGACCATCAATGGTTTCCATTCTTTGGTTTTCAAGTAAATTCACATGGATTGGTGAGAATGTACAATGTTGTTGCAATTTTTTTTTTTTTTTTTTAATCAGTGACTGTAGGGGGAGCTCTGGAGACAAAAAATGCCTTCAACAGATTAACATATGACTTATATGCTTAGACATATGAAGCACAGATATTCATAGGAGTTTACATCTTATCTTAAAATTTCCCTACCACAGTTACATCTTAGCTTAAAATGAGCTTGATTAAAAATTTCCTACCACATTGCCCTCAGAGACACCAACATTTTAATCACCAGTTATGTGCATACAGTTAGAAAACATAAAATAAAACACATTTTCTGCCAATATTATCAAGCTTTCAACGACTGGTGTAGAGGCCTTCTGCAGCCTCACTTCTATCTCACACCCCTCCTTGTCCAAGAGGTCGATAGTTTTTGCAGCACCATCCATTGGCACCTCTTCCTGAGGAAACACTGCCTCAGTTGGTGTTGAGAACACAGGGGAACAGTCCATATATTCCTTTTTACCGAAACACAGTGCTCAGATGATGTGAGACACTGGGGACAAGTGGAAGTGACAGCAGGTCTTTGTTCACTTTTACCAACCAGCAAGGCAATAGATGCACCCAGGTATCTCTTTTCACAACCCTCATGGCAAGGGAGTCACCAAAAAGACTTCAAATATAGTCCCAGGTTGACAGGGGATGGCTTTGGAGCTGCAGGAACACCAAGTGGCATGGATGAACTCATCAGTCAAGCACTCAAGGCCTTCTTCTCTGGCCCCATAGCAACCAGGCAGTGTGGATGACCCAAATTAGTGACAACCTCGCAGATATAGCATGATATTAATGATCTTCAATCAGGCCTAGTTAAACATGAGGACATAAACTAAAAAAGTCTGTAAAAAATAACACTGACTTTAATATTCTCAAATCCCCTTGTGAAAGACATTTGATTTTGACACCAAACAACAATACAAGATATAACACAGAATTAGTCTTCCAGTTTACTAATAAGAGGGGTAACCGTGACCAAGGCTTGAACCTGCAACCTCACAGTTACATCTGTTACATAAGCCATAAAAGTGATAAAAACATTGCTTCCAATGACAACCACCACTGTGGTAGCCCACCTGATCCTGCTTAAATTATAAAAAAGGCCTCTAGCTTCTGGGCTAGAATCTAGACAATGTTCTCCACCCGAGCCTCCCACTATCTCAGTGGAAGCACCTTGAGACATACCAGATGTTAACAATTCCTCACTCCCAAAATGTTATCCCTTTTGTGTAACTTTCCACTACATTCCATTACACTCCCGCACTCCCAAAATGAGTACATCTTTGATCTTGACTACAGTATCGACAAGGGTGGAACACGAACAAATGTGATAAAAAAAAGAAGCACTGCGTTAAGCAAAGCCTTTTTATTACATTTTTTGAGGAACGTCCATTTCGTAGATAGACAGTATTTCTTCATAGTTCTCAAAATGACTGGGTTAGGGAGGACTACAAGTCGGCAAGGCCCAAGATGTCAAGTGTCCTTAACAATGTGTACCTCCGGGAAGTCCCTTTTAGTGGCCGATTACCACAACCTAAAACATGAAATACAAATGGCAGAAACAGTAAGAAATGTTCTGACACCACCATTAAATGTTTCTACATCTTTAAAAATATCTAAGTGATATTCTTTGATGAAACTTGGGAATGGGAGTGTATGTAATCTGAGTGAGGGACTTTTCTTTTGTTTTCATATGCTGTTCAAATACAGTTTTTTTGTTTTAAACGGCTTTTAAATGAGCCCCCTGTGTTTTGAGTCTTGCCAACATCTGCCATGTCTTGGTCTGACTCCCTGAAATCACAAGTGGAGCCAAACAAACTGTTCCGTGTTTCATATCAATACTTCAGGTACAACACATAAGCAGGAGTGCAATGGTAAAATAACAAAAGGGCTACTGACTGACAAAATGACTCACTTGACACAATACTGGATAAAAACAAATGAACTGATTAGTAAAGGGGGAAGAAAGCATTTAGAAAAACATTTCCGGACATCAGGGGATCTTGACAGTCTGTCACGTTCGGGAGTCCCTAAAATTTGGGACGGAAACAGAACAAAAGCCTTGGCCATATCTTTATCTAGGCCAGAATATATGCATTTTAAAAACTAGTGTTAATTTAAATTTTCATAATTTTGTAGTTATTATCTTATACAATCTTGGTCTAGGCACTTTTTCCTTTCATACATCTACACCATTTTGACCTGACATAGCAATGACATTTAAAGGTTTTGTCTGAAGTTGTGAGAACACAATTCTGCTTCAAAACACTGAAGAAACTCTGGTTTCAACACAGACTAAATATCTGTCTAGCAGAGACCCACACAGACTCTGTTACATTAAAAAAAAGATGAAACAACTAGGGAACAAACAGCTGGAATTAAAACTCCTCAGAAACACACAGACACACACCCACACACAAACACACATGTATGTTTACACATACTGCAAGTGGTAGAAAAAAAAAAACATGAAAACAACAAAAAACACTTCAGAGTTCATACAGTAAAGTTCTACTCATACACAAAAAATCTGTACATTTTCAGGTCCATTGTACCCATATGAATATCATATGACAAGGAGAGGATTTCACAGCAGCAAGAAGCTTTGGGAAGGAGAAAAAGAAGAGGAGGCTGCTTTAAACGATTCTTACAGGGGCATCATCAGCACATGTCTAAGGGACGAAGCAGGGGACTGAGCACTTCACGAGGAGTTGCAGGGAACTTCTGTTTGACTTTGTGCCTGTGTGTGTGTGTGTGTGTTTGTGGATATTTCACGCAGTGGCCTCCGCCATGTGGAGCTCATCATCATCATCATCATCACCGTTCCGACTTCCGTAGCTGCCGTTGCGCTGTGCAGGCGGTGACACATCCTCGCTAGCTGACCCCGACGCGTCGCTCTCATACTCCCTCTCCTCATTGTCATAATCACGCTCAACCTAAAACAAACACCAGATACATAATGAATCTTACACCTAAGACATTCATTTGCTCAGGGGCTGCACGATTTGGTGAATTTCTGGATATGGATAAGGTCCGATCACACAGACATGTCAGAGGATTGGCAGAGGAACATTAGGCTAATGGGATCGGTCTGTAAAACATAACAATAATGATTTCACATGTCATAAATATGGTTTCACATGTTATGTCAAAGTAACTAATTATAAAACTAAATAAACAGTTTGCTCTGATGTCATGTGGCCTTTTCGGTTTTCCTGTTAGCGCATCATTCAGCTTTTTAGTCGAGCTTGTTTTAATACCAATTACAAATGCAGGGTCAATGTGAAGTCGTTCGTCTGTGTTGGGCCCTAAAGTTTTCACTTCAGAGCAAGCTGCACATTTGACTGACCCGTCAATTGACAAGGTTAACCACTCTCGGCCCTCTTGCCATTTAACAAATCGTGCCGGCTCTATGCAGCCACCAACCACATGCTGTGAGACGCTTCCAGCCGCTTGATCAACGTCAGAGCTTTGCTCACCAAGTTATCCTGGGCTAGGGCATTCTCCTCCTGTTCATCCTCTGTGCAGGTATGTGTGGATGTTGACTTAGTCTTTTTTGTGCTGGTCCTGTGAAGTAGGACGATATGCTGCTCTGAATGCGTTTAATTTCCCCTCGTTTTTTATTAGTTCCGCGTAGAATGCAGAAACAATGTATTTATGTGCATGGAGATGTTCGCGAACGAGATTACCGACAATTCGGGTCAGGTTGAAAGTTAGTAGGCTACCAACAATGTAGATTATAGCTGTGTAAGAAATTGTCACAACCTGATTTCAATTTCAATAGTTTTTTTTTTAATTATTGACAGGGTTTTATCCCCCCGAGGACCGTCCCTGGTCTTCAATGTGCCAGTATGGAAAGCCCAAGGCAGGGAGAGCTACAGCAACAACCCTGAACAGAGCAGGCATCAGTGACAATCACATGACATTGTATGTCAGACATAGTATGAAAGGAGGAGTTGGGGTCGAAGTAGGTCGCAATTTCGCTGGCAAGGAGAGTGACAAAAAAAGACATAGTAATTAAAATGGATTAAATGCACAGCATTATCGACAGAGCTTTTAACAGTTACGAGTTTGTGAGTTCAGTGATGTCAGGTGCTTCGTGTATAGATCTTCAGGTGCTATGTGGCAATAGCTTATGAATGCAGAGGAAGAGGAAGAAGGCAAAGAGAACATTTAAGAGATAACCATCTGAACACCGACAGACAAATAGACAGATCAACCTTTAAAAAGTGATTCTGGTAAATGTTGGGGTTTTTCTTCTGCCCTTTTCTCTTATCTCTTCCAACTAGGTCACTCATCACCATCTAAGACATATTTAACTGATCCTTCATGAGAAAGGAGAACATAACACAAAAGGCCTGGTAAACCTCAGAACTCAGTGCAGCCGTGTGCAGTGTTATTTCCATGGTGATAAAGCCAGTGTCATGACCAAAATTTGAATAACTGAAGAACCCTAACCGAGGGTGCTTTGAGAGGCCACCAAATGGGTAGGCTTTTTTTCAATAATATAACTACATTTTCATAAACAAAAACATCTCAGTTATGAGGCTTATCCTAATTTATATTTTTCAAGATAAGGACTTTACATGAGCCAGGATTTCCAAACAGACTGAAATCCATTATCAGTAATTAGGCAACATCATCTCTGCCTAGGTGAACACGTTGGCTACACTAATTTACTTCTAATTTTATTATTAATCTCCCTTCGGAGGAAACTGGAAACCAAGTGCTAGTGTTAAGGGAGAAGAAATGAGACCAAGGCCAAACTGAGTTACTAAGCATCCAGAAACCGAGAAGGTTTGAAGGAATGGGAACCACTCTGGTGGTCACTTAGATTAAACTCTAGCACTGTGTCTACCAAAGACAAGTGTCCCTCTGAAACCTGTGCTGGTCTGTGGTTCATAAAACCTACTTCAAACTCCCGCTGTAGAACGTGGCTTTCCTCACCTGAGCAGGCTTGGCCTTGGCGTCCAGTCGGTCTTTGTCTCGAGTGCTCGTCCTCCGGGAGTTGGAGCGCTCCCTCCGGTCCCGGCTGCTGTCTCTGGTCTTCTCTCGCTTCTTGTCTTTCTTTCCTCTGGCAGCAAACAAGCAAAGAAGACAGAACAATGTTACAGCAGTGCAAGATCAATGCCATTACCACTCCTTATAGCAACTCATGATGACTAAGGAAAGTTAAGTTATGAAACGGGTGTTAAGTTGTGAGTCTGGTGATTCAAAATTTGTCTTAAAATATCTTGTTTGTGCATTTCTCATAAACATTTAACATATTGCTCAAGACACATTCAGAAATATGGTGGTGTTCCACTGCCAGGTGTTACCTCTTTGGTGTAGGGGATTTTGCTTTCCTTCTCGGGGACCTGGAACGAGTTCTGCTTCTTTTTCTGTGTCCTCTGGAAACAACATTTAGAGAGCCAGTTTTATGAAATCATTATCATCTATTTTGACCAAAAGCTTTCATGCAAAAGAGGCACAATACTGGGGTTGTGCCCCTTCCTTCAGTTGTGCTCACCTGCTTGTGCTGCGTGACCTCCGAGACCCACCGTAGCTTTTGGGGGGTGTTCGTGCACGTTTCTCCTTCCGCCGGTCATCCCTGTCCCAGTCGTCATCTTTATTGCGCCCTCTCCCATCTCTGTCTTTCCGGCGGTCCCTGAGGTATGACAGAGGGAGTTATCTTATGTGAATTACACAATAAAATGAATGCCTACACTTCAAAGGCTGTCCAACACTGTTAAAACATTCATAGTCATAACCCATTATTTTCTGACTGAGAACATTTCTTCTTTTCTACTCTCAGCAATATCTTACATGGGCTGTGTGTGTTTTGTATTTGAAATCATTCACATACAATCTAGTAATACCTGCGCACTGTGAAGCACTAATTACTTCACTCACCTAGACCTATGCTCGGCATTGCCCGATATTCACTTCAGCTGACATGCTAACCATCCCCCATCTATCTCTCGTGAAATCTCTCTTGCAGCCTCAAAGTCACTGAACTGAATATGATGTAGGTCAACGCTCTGTGTTGACAAGAGTATAGCATCTAAACTACAAAGAAAACAGAAATGAGACTGAGCAACATAGCAGACCTGGACCGGCTACGGCTGTGTTTCCTGTCTCGAGAGCGTCGTCTGTGGGAACTCCGAGAACTGTCCCCATGCCGTGATTTCTGGGACGTCCGACTCCTGAGAAAAGAAAAACAAATAATCAATCAGTATGACCTATAAATACACTTTGTTGTATTTGCAAAAAGAAAAAAAACTGACCAATAGTATCATTAAGCCATGTCAAATCTACTTCACAATGAAAACTAACAGGGCCAAAATTACTTCACCTATGTTTGTTTGAACCAGCTGGTTTAGATGTGTGTATTTTCCATACAGATCCATCTCAACAGCAGTACCTGTGCTGCCGATCCTCACCCTACCCCATCGATGCCTTCGTACCTGTGCCTGGAACGTGAGCGCTTCTTTCTGGAACGGGACCGCGAACGAGAACGTGACCTGGACTGGGACCGAGAACGGGACCTTCTGGAACGTCTGGAGCAGCTGGAGGAGCCCTTCTTCATGTCAGCTGCATCACAAAAACAGTCAAACAGATCAACATGCAAACTAACTACTCAATACACTTTGTTAAAGGTTAAAGGTTAAAAAGTTAAAGGTTGACATTTCGCAGACACTTTCATTGGTGTTTAGCAGACATTTTTATCCAGTCACACAAACTCGCAATGTGGGACTTGTGGATCAAACCCAGGTTGAGTGATAGTCAGTCATGTTACTACTATACGAGCCAGGCTAGCATCGACTAGTGCTTCCACTCAATATCACATTTCGCCACAGCACAGGGATTTCTCCAGTAACTCAAGTAACCAGTAAATTTCTCCAGTAACAGGTTTCACTTTGCACCACAGCCCTCTGAACTGTAAAAACCGATCCTGATGATCAGAGAATGGAACGCTATACCATAGAGGAGCAGTGGTGGCTGGAGTGACAGGGGGTGACGTAGGGGATGGCTACCTGGATCAATTGCGGCAGCGATGGTGGACTGGGCCTCACGGACTCGCTTCATCACGTCCTCCAGCTCTTTGGCTGCCGCCTGTGGGGTGAGCTCAGGGGGCTTCACAATGGCATTATTGGAATGATTGATCCTGTGGAAAGTCACGAGGACATGTAAAAAATCAGTCACAGTTCCAAAAGAAAAAAGCAACAGAGGGTAGACACAAGGCTTGCAAAATTCAAGAAGAGGTGACAGCAAAATCTGAGTTCTCACTTTCACACGCAAGTACAAACTCAACGGCAAGTGAAAGGGATCTTAGAGAAAACATCAACTGCGCACACAAGTTATGTCTGAGTTAGGACTGCATGTGCTTACTTTAGCGGTCTATCTCCAAACATGACTCCATTGAAGGTCAAGGCCCTGGCAACGGATTCCTGGTCGGCAAACTCCACAAAAGCAAAACGTGTTGGCTGTGTCTCATCACCAGCCATTCGCACAAACTTGACCTCGCCAACCTGCTTGAAATACTCCAGTAGCTGCTCAGCAGTGGTAGTCTGCATAAACAAGCCAAAGAGATAAAAAAAAAGATTTTGTTCATAACACTATTCTTTGGTCTACATTTCACATACATCAGATAAGGTCGTTTGAAGACAAAATCCAGGATCAAGTTTTTCAAACAGTTTAACATGAGCAAAACATGGGATTTCCAAATCCAGATTACTTTGATCCAGATTAAACTGTTTGAAAAACTAGACCAAGGTCCATTTACCTGAGAGTTCAAGTTACCCACGTAGACAGTCCTCCTGATCTCATCGATTTTGGAAGGGTCCACGTTCCCCATGAGGGGTGGCTGTGAGACGCTCCCAAGGGCAGTAAGAGAAGTATCCAGTCCTGCCTGCAGCGCACTGAGGTTTGCCACCGCAGGGAGGCTGACTGTGCGCTACCAAAACCCAAAAAAGCACACGTGTTTACAGTTCATCATTCATGGATTGCATTATACAATTCAGGCAATGCCCACACAGTCTAACAAGATGTATTAGTTATCATACTGAGTCCTATATGAGCTTTTGCCAGGAAGAGAAGAGGTTAAAATATATATATATATATATATATTTTTTTTTTTTTTTCATGACATTATCATCTATGGTAAGGTCATCATTAATATTAAATCCGGGTATGCACAAATACTAGTTCTTGCCCAACAACGGCTTTTTTCAACCAGCCTTATTAGTGAGCAAATGAAGCTATGAATGAAATGACAAACAAATAACCACATACATTCTGGACCGGGGTAGGTATGGGCAGAAGACCCCCTCCACTGGGCAGCAGGTTGGTCACTGGAGTGCTGGGCGCCAAAAGTGAAAGTGCCTTGGCCTCTTCCGGAATCTTCCCTGCAGATCAAGAGCAAAGGCATTAGCGCATGACACTGGAAAAGATGTGAGCCACCCCACCAACTCTTCTGTCTTTTTTACTGACTGTACTGACATAGTGAGAGTGAAAGAGAGAGAGAGAGAGAGAAACAGAGAAAACAACAGCCACCCTCCTAGACCCCCAAAAAATCTACTGACTGAGGTCTACTAGTGTAACACCTGTGTTAACCTATGGGCTGAGAAATCTCAACTTTTGTTTGTTTGTTTGTTTGTGTGTTTATTATATTCTTGACAAATCCTACAGCAATAGCTTACATAAATACAGTTTTCCCCCACCTTCCTCAGCCAGTTATCAACACAAATCACTACTATAAATACTTTTTATTCTCTTCAAAAGAAAATCTGGATTGCCTTTGTTACCACACATCATCTTTTTTATAAAAAAAAAAAAAAAAGATCAGAACAAACGTGGAGAATGAGTTGAACACTTGGAGGATAAGGGTCACCTGTACTGGAAACTTATTGGTCATGACCCATGCGATATCACGCATGGGCGCTTTTCTCCTTGGGGGCGATCGTTTCGCAGTGTTGGATAGGGGGTGTGCAACACAAGACAACCGTTCATGTTGGCTGCGTCACTAATAGCACACAGAACATCAGATACAGAAAAGAAGAACATTTTTAAAGAGCCGTTGGTGGAAGGGTTTCGGAAAATGTCACCCCAAAATCTGTAGTTAAAAAAAGCAAAGAGAAAAAAAAGGAAAGAGTAGGATATCTTTTAGCCCTAACTCGTCAGTTATCCTTGAAGGACAGAAGAAAGTAGCTGACGTACTGCAATCTACAGAGGATTTTTTTTAGCGGTGATGAAATGCTAACACAGCATTGGCTTTGAGTGGAATTAGGACTTAAAAGCTAACAACATGACAAGTTGGGGCTTAAGAAGAATTGCATCTAAATAAACTCTACTACAGCAACAGATGAAAGTGCAGGACAGTCTGGATTTGTCAAACTTGTGAAAAGTACCACTCTATCTCCCATAGCCCAGGGACTAACTCAGGACCATATAGTAAGAGAGAGAGATCATGCAGTTGATCAACTTGGATGTGTCAAGACAACACACTCTGTTAAAAAGGTGCAAACCATCATGTGCGAATTTTGTCCTCATCACCAAAGTGAGTTTCAAAGTGTTAAAAACATGTATCCTACAACATAATATTTATAAAAGAATGTAGCGAATGCTTGTTAAACGTGGGGTTATTTATACCTCTGATAAAATCAAGTGCAATCCTAACCTTATTTCTGCTAACAGTTTTAACAGAAAGAAATACAGAGATTGACAGAGAGCTAAGTAGAATAAAGAGATGAGAAAAAAGATAAAGAAAGAGAGACAGAGAAAAAGAGAAAGAGAAAGAAAGAGAACAGAGTAGGTTAGTCATCTCTTAGAGGCCCAGGTACGACTCAAACACCCACCCTGAGTACTCGGGGGTGCCAAGACAACCTAGACAGCACTTTTTTCAAAAAAAAAAAAAAAGGAAAAAAAACACGATAAAGGTTGCACTGGTGGGATTGGGGGAATCGGGACTGTAACAGTGGGGGTAGGGGTGGAGAGGAGGGAGATAGAGAGGGGGACAGAAAGAGATAACAGAAGAGAGAGAGAGAGGAAAAAAACACAATGAAGAGAGTGATATGCAACAGAGCTGTCTGTACCATAGGCAAACAAGGGACAACATGAGAGAGTAGAGAGATAGATAGATAGATAGAGAGAGAAAAAAAAACAAAATAAACAAATAAACAAAATAAAATAAAATAGAGACAAGGTGTCCATCTTGGAAGGTTCAGCAGCTATTCTCCTGGTCACATCCCCCCCTTGAAGGCTGCGCTGGCCCCAGCGGGGATAGTGGCTTGGAAAACAATGCCTGACTCAGGCTAGTGTAGTGTAACGGCTGGGCCAGTCTAGTCATCTGATATGCACACATAATCACACAGAAAAAACACACAAAACCAAATTAATAAACTCAGTAGGCATCCAGCAGCACCAAGTCACGAGGACAAGCATTTCAGGGGAGTGAAGTAATGATAAGTGGGTGATATTTTGTTTGTTTGTTTGTTTGTTTGTTGTGGTGGTGGTGCTCGCTGTGGTTGCCTGAGTTTTTTTTAACATAATATGCAATTGTTGTTCCAATAGAAAATCAGATAAAGTCAAAGAAAAAATATATAGAAAAAAATAAAAAGAGAGAAAAAGATGTGGTTAGCTACATGTTTTGCATTTTTTCATCCTAACAAAGTCTTCACACTCACTTGTCTGCCTTTTTAAACCCAAATAAACAAACCCTGACCTTGGAGATAAGACAGCAGCCTACTCCACAAACTAGGCTAATATCTAAGTACACTGGTCCATCTGATTTCTGACAACATATACTGATGTGCCTTTTTGTACTGGATGCTAGATTATCAATAATGTAATATGTGAGGTAGTTATAGGTACAGTGTACTCTGTGGCTGAACTGTGTTTTGGCTACACTAGTCTCTGTGACAAACAGTCATCTGCACACAGGGGAAAAAAGACTATGGGCAGTGAACTTCTCTCTGGATATCCAACCCTGTTTGTAAATGGAACGCCTCATACAAAGGGAAAAAAATGACCAAGCATCCTCAGTGACAAGCAAGCCATATCTGCTTGCTCCAAAGTGATTGATAAGCTCAACGGGTGAGAGTGGGCTGATAGAGAGATCTAGAGTAGAAGTTGATAAAATCAGTGTTTCAGAGGTTGAAAGCAGAACACAATTATTAGCTGGGTGATGCATTAACCCCCTAGGCCGCAGTAAAACGCATGTACTCACCTTCAGCACAAGGTACAACAATCAGAGCTCTGTCAATAAACACAGTGTTGGTTAAATGTTGTGCCACACCAACACTGGAGGGATCTCGATACTTTATGTAACACACTTTGGATGAAAAAGAGAGTGGGGCATTGCTGAAAAACAAAAAGAAAACTTTACTCAATAAAATTTGTTGTGAATATGCGGTGGAATGACATTCAGGGATGTGAGTATAACGTAAACCAAATTCTATCAAGTTTCGGTTATTTCGTATCATAACTAAGACAAGGAGACGTCAATAACCTTCAGCTCAGTACCACTCAAATGTCTCAGCACACCCAGGAGAGTATTTATAAAATCCATGGAATCTAATACATCATTCAACAAACCACGTAGAGTTTAAGTGTCACACGTGTGCCGACAACAAATGATGGCTACCTTAATTTAAATAATACACAATAACTCTCTGTGATTTATTTGGCAATGGTCGCCAATGACATAGTGTAAACATGGCACCTGTAGGGTCGGAAGGCTAACGTACAAATTGACTGAAAGCCAACCAGTCAACCTTAGCTAACGTTATATGATTGGAGTAACGTTAGTTAACCTAGCAAGCTGAGTAGGTTACTGAGTAGGTTACAGGAGAGACAGATTGGTCAAACGAGATTGATTTGACAGCGTTTGACGTTAAATACATTAGGGCCCAATATATATAATAATAAATTGAATTACATATCCATCTGGTGAGTAGGATCTAGGACACGAAATTCCAGAACACACAGATCGTTTCTGTTTTACTAACGTTAAGGTTATGGCGCTGTCGACACACTTACTCGGGGGGATATAGGCGCAACTCCTCGATGTCACCGAGAAAACCAAAAAGAGTCCGCATTTGCTCGCTGTTTACAGCTGCTGACAGATTTGTTATCTGTATTACGGCGGTGCCTGGTATTCCGCTCATTTTCAGTTCGGAAGATAAATACAGAAACTCCTTTCACAGATTATTTGATAAAATGTACCCTTGCTAATTAGCTAATGTAACACCAGCTTCTGGCAAATATTGTAGCCAGTCCCATTGGTACGGAAAAGGCTACTTGGAAACATTAGGTTACAACTCAGAATAGCGCCTCCATCGGGCTGGAGGTTTTCCTATTGCGTTCAGGGTTCATCCCCTCAAAGAATGAGCGATTAGGAGTGCTGTAGTAAGACAGTGAAATCTGAATTTGCCTATTTTCTTTTGTTATTCTTATAGTTTAACAGTTTTGAGCAATCCCTTGTTTTGCGCCCATTTTCAGTGTCATGACTTCTTATTTTTTACACTGTGCCTAACTAACCTCATTTCAATCTCATTAATTTCCCAACAATATCAGCTCAGTATTTCTTGCTTCTAAACACATCTTTTTTGTAACAATCTGTTTTTTCCTTTCTATTTATTTATTTGTTTGTTTAAAATGTATTTGTTTATTTAAAACTGAAATGTTTTGTTTGGTGTAATGTGGCTGCAGAATTTTAGCTTAAATCCAGGCTGCAAAGGTTTGATGGTGAACAAAAAAGGTCTATTTTGGAAGACCCTGTTGATTAGATGCATACAGTAACAGTAACGTAACAGTATAGTCCAGCTTTTCTACTGATATGGTGAATCAAGGCACGTGTAAAAAAAAAGTGTTGTAATAAATGGACTGCATTTATATAGCGCTTTTCTACTCCTACGAGTACTCAAAGCGCTTTACATTGTATGCCTCACATTCACCCATTCACACGCATACACCGGTGGCGGAGGCAAACCTGCCACCGGGAGCAATTTGGGTTCGATGGGGTCAGGAGGGCTCAAACCTGCAACCCTCTACCACCTGCGCCACCATCTCCCCGACACATACATATAAACTATAATACAACTTTTAGTTACATTTATGCACTTAGCAGACGCTTTTATCCAAAGCGACTTACAACTTGTCAACTGTTCAGGGCCAGTCTCCCCTAGAGCAATTTAGGATTAAGTGCCTTGCTCAAAGGCACAACGGTGGCAGCTAGGATTCGAACCCACAACTTTTTTTTAGGCTACTTGCACGTTAGTCAGGTTCCTTAACGACTACGCTACCACCACCCAGTTGTTGACTAACAGAGTCTATTCTGTTTACAAAGAAACACTTGGCATCATGTGGGCCTATTCCACAGCCTAAGAGAACATTCTGTTCATTCAGACATTTTGCAATATGATCATGGTCTCATATCTAATTTCTGTCTCATACCAGAAAGAAAGAAGACTATCATTGCTTGGCAACATTATAAGACAGGACATAATGTAATTTGATCTGTGTTTTACTGTAATATGGTCATGTGAAAACATTAGGTTTGTGACAGTTGCTTATTGTGACAGGAGGCTAGCATATGCCCTTAAACACTGCACAGATATTATCATACAAAATGTCAGAAATTGTTTAGTTAATTTCACCTGTACCATGGCATAAATGAATGAATAATAATCACCTTATTTTGTTTTTTTCTTAGCTAGACAGAATACATTAACTTTTAAATACTCATACACAATGCATGGGGGAAAGCATTAAATATTAACCCAGAATCATTTGAGAAGTTTTAAGAAAAAAATTTCACAGTATGTTTTTAACTCAATCAAGGTGCTGTGCTGTCCTGATATGGCCAAATACAACATACAATCAAAAATGTTTTAGACATATTTTGTATGTTCATGGTTGTGTCTGTGTCTGTGTGTGTGTGTGTGTGTGTGTGTGTGTGTGTGTGTGTGTGTGTGCATGTGCGTGTGTGTTGTAACTGATGACCATGTAATAGAGTAATTTGGCTGTGAAAACTGAGATGGCAAGGTATTACCACAAGCGAAGCAGCAGGTGCATAGGCACACACGTGTGTGCATGACACAGTGAGAGCATGCCAGCAAAAGACACACATCACAATCACATGATAGACAACTATAGACAACTAGAGATAGATAGGAAGCTACAGAGACAAGAAGAGAAGAAGAGATAAGAGAAAGAGCTTGTCCTTTTTGGCCTTTTGCTCATTTTACTGTCCTCAGATTTTACATAGCCATTAGCCCCATGCATGCCATGAGGCTTACTGAAACTTAACACATGTGCCTTTGACCACTGAATATGTGCTCAATTGTGGTTAACAGTCTCTGTTTGGAAACCCAAGCCTCCATTGAATCTTTAAGTAGCTTCTTCTTGTGACAGCTGTGGTTTTTAGGATAGTGTGACCAGACGAGTGAGAGTGGGTTTCCAGGTTTAAAAGATCGAGTGGACCGTATAACTGTTTTCGAGGGCTCAGTGTGGAGTCACTCACCATGGTGTTGCCAGTGAGTCTTGTCTATTAGCCCTTGCCAGGTTATCTCCCTGTTACATGACTCTTTTAAGCCAAGTAATAAATGTTTTTTGACTTATGATGATAGTAATATACTTTAGAAGTCTTCAGAGTACTGCACATATCTTTTTTTATGTATTTGTTTTGTTGATTTGACTGTTTTGGATCTTTGGTAAGTTTTACACACACTTTTGTGTGTGAGGTCATTAAGCGTTGTCATGGCTACTGGGAGTTGGTAACATGATGGCAGAGCGGACCTGCTGAGCCCCGAGGTGCCTCACTGAAATTCCAGAACAGATCATTTGTAGAGAACAGACACAGAATGCCGCGAAAAGGTGAAACAGCAAGGAAATTGGAGGATGGTGAGTGAAGTTTCAATATGCTGTGAAAGAAGAGCTAAATTTAGCTTGTTACAATAACAGCAGCTGAATCACTATTGAAGTGAATTGTACTGAACATCTAAATTTTGCATTTTTTAAAAAAATGTTATTAATACTGTTCACCAACCACTGTTTTTAAATTGACTTTTAAAAATGTGCAGCTTTTATTGTCATGAATGTGTTAGTAATAACAGATAAGCCTAATGGAAAGATATTTATTCTTGGGCCACGTGGGAAAATACATATACATTAAATTTTATAATTTGTATGAATAATTGGATTTGACTATTCTAAATTGACTTTTGATATACACAATACTGCCTTCTCTTGTACAAGAGATCTATTTGACAGGGTGTAGTAGATGACTATGTGCTGTTATGCTGTTCTGTGTTCTGCCAACATGACTGCAGTGGGAATAGATATTGACGAAGTCGAAAGTGAGGGTGAGTCAAAATGTGTGCAGGCAAAAGATCTTACTTGTTATTGTGTTTATATGTGAATGGAGGTAGAGGTAGTTGAGACAAACTGCACTGTCTGTGTGAGCAAGGAGCTGTTTCTGTAATGAGCTTACTAAATATGTCAACTGTATTGACTCATTGTACTCAGTGACTGTGGTTTGATATGTCATGATGTCAGTTAGTAGCTGGTAAATGTTAATGTTTCATTGATGGATATCTGATGTGAGTGGTTGATTTTGTGGATGATTTTGCATGAGTTAAAATTTTAAGAAGTAAGTTCATTTAGCATTAGTGTTTAGTTGCTAAATGTTTATCTTAATGCATGCAGAGGATCCCAAACCCAGAGGCAGGCGTAACAGAGGGCAGGCCGCCGGCGGAAGGGGCAAGAAGGCAGAGAGTGAGGAAGCAGAGGACGACGAGGATGAAGAAGACGAAGCACCTAGGAACAAACGAGCAGCCAACAGGAGGAGGGCAGGAAAGAAGGCCCAGGAAGAGAACGAGAGCGGTGATGACGCCCCCAAGCGCAGACGCGCAGGCAGGAGGAAAGGTGCCAAGGGCAAGGACACCAAGGAGGACGCCGAGGAGGAGACAAAAGGAGGGGGCAAAGGGAGGAACAAGGGAGGCGCAGCAGCGAACAAGAAGGAAGGCAAGGACAAAGGAAAAGGGAAAGACGATGATAAGGACAAGAAGAAAAAGAAAGGCGAAGGGAACAGGTATAATACTATCTGATTATAAACAGGGGCCTAAAGATTCATTCATTATCGAAATGAAATGAATTTGTGACGAAAGGAGAAATGTAGACCGTATTCCTCCCTTTTCTCCTAAGCTCGGAGTCCAAAACCGACTCAGATGAGGAAGACTCCATGTCAGAGGGAGAGATGGCCCGACTTATGGAGGAGGTGGAGGAGAAGAAGAAGATTATCTCCATCATAAGGAACAAGCCATGGCGTATGAAGCGCCGACTGGCAGTTCTGAAGTAATTCCCATTGTGTTAAATAGTGAAATCCCTATGGTACAACTACTGTAGTGCTGTTCTAAATGCACATTTGGTGAGAGTTTGGTGATGGTGTTGTTTCTTTTTTAATTCCCCTCTCTTTTTGAAGACTATTCAAAGCAGTTTATTGACGCACAACACAACATGCTGCAGGTGAACCTTAACAGCTCACACCCTGTAAAAAAATCTTGGTGTCTGTGCAACATCAGCTTGACAGTTGAAAATAGAATTATACCAACCACTTCTGAGAAAGCATAAGAGTGGAAATTTTTGTTGAGGTGAACACTTTGAAGGGGAGCTTCAAGAATGTTAGTTTACCTGACAGGCGGAAGCGAGAGAACCTTGATGTGCTGAACGCTGACAAACAAAAAGAATAATAAAGAATAGAGAAAAAAAAGAAAGAGTTCAAAGAATTCTTAGAAACAGTAGAAAGAAAATTCTACTACTTTCAGCTATGCTTACAGAAAACGGATGATATAAGAAAATAACTTGTGCTTGAAATAAAACTTCACTAGAAGCCCCAAATGGCAAAAGTCAAAAGTATAATGGAAAATTGTTTCACATTCAAATCCTGGCCAAAACTAAATGGCATATTTTCTAGCACCATATGCTGATGTGATAATAACATTGCACTGAATGTTGTTGTTCCAGAGAAGCCCAAGTGTTCGTGGACAAATTTGAAGGCGCTCTGGGGAAGGGCAAAGGTCGAAAGCTGTATGCCTACAAAGTTATGATGACGAAGGTAATAATACAGTATGTCTTTGTCTTGCCAGTATTCATAGTGATTTTTTTTTAGCATTGTGCAGTTTGAGAAATTTGGTTGGTAATTTCCCTAACCTATGTCGGTTTATAGAAATGGCTCAAGTTTCAGAGAGATTTTGAAAATTTCAAGTCATCCTGCATACCATGGGAGGGGAAGATCAAAGAAGTTGAAAGTAAATATTTTTTCCCCACACCTTATGTGTCATGTTGTTACTGTGACTAGAATGACACTGATCATATATCATGGACTAACAGACAACCAGTATCCCTCTCGTTTAAAAGAACCAATTCTCAACTTAACATTCAAAGTATGACTGGGATAATACACACACTTAACATACTGCCATCATGTGGAGGACTGTGGTACATCAAGGATGTTAGATCCCTTTACTTTGCTTCTTTGTTAGTCTTCATCCTTACATAGAACATTTAGCTGATGTTACTGTCATTTAATCTTATTTATCTGTGACATGGCTTTCACAGGTCACTTTGGGTCATCGGTGGCCTCTTACTTCATATTCTTGCGGTGGATGTATGGGCTAAACCTGGTTCTATTCAGTTTAACGTTTGGTCTTGTGGTACTCCCAGAGGTCAGAGGTCACTTACATTATTGAACTGTAGGTAGTGTAGTTGTGTTAAATATTACTGATGGATGATGTATCGACAGGTTCTCATGGGGCTACCATATGGATCCATACCTCGCAAAACAGTACCTCGATTGGAACAGCCTACTGCTATGGATTACTCCGTTCTCATGGACTTCAATGTAAGTTAATGCAGAACCTTCAGTCTTCTCCTACAGTATATTCCTATACAGTATATTCAGTGGATGTAATTCAAATAGTAATCACAAATTTAATACATTACGTTATTACATGACATTTACCTGCGCAATGTGTTTTATGTGCTGTTGAGAAAGCAGACATAAAACTTACTTTGTGTAAACTATGCATCATTTTCTCCATCTGTTTATATATTGCAGGGTTATTGCAAATACTCAGTGCTTTTCTACGGGTACTACAATGACCAGAGAACCGTCGGGCCTCTGAAGTTCCGACTGCCACTCGCTTATCTGATGGTAGGGATTGGGACCTTCGGCTACAGCCTCATGGTTGTCATTACAACGTGAGTCCTCCTAGAGCCAACGCAGACTCTTTCCTGCAATGTACAATAGATTGAGGAGAAATAACATGTAAAATTTCTGTAAAATTTAGTGTTAGGATAACTGTCCTTATCAGTTGTGCGCCTTTTTAGTGTTATGAAATGTCTTTTCTGTAATCTTATGCATTTTTTTCTTCACAGTAGGATAGCGAAAAACTTACTTTTGATTCCAGTGTATACATGTGGAATTTTTTTGACATGTGTCATGTTATTCTTTGTCAGAATGGCTAAAAATTCTGATGTTGGTGGAGGGGATGATGGTGATAATGAGTTCAATTTCTCCTGGAAAATGTTCACCAGCTGGGACTTCCTCATTGGGAACCCTGAGACAGCAGATAATAAATTTGCCTCCATCACCACAAGCTTCAAGGTAACTTGTCCAACACATTTACTTTATCACTCTGAGAAATGGAATACTGATTTCCTTCGCCGTTGTGAAGTTATTCATCTCCGCCTGGTTAATTAACCACTTCTGCTTCTGCACGCTTCTGCTTTTTCAGATACATACCATATTCTAGTCATCTGATATTTCAGTTCCAATGTGAATATGTGACAGATAAAACTGTAGCTGAATTGTCAGATTACTTGAAAATCAATGAAATCATCATTCTATGGACACAATTGATGTAATTATTGTGTTGTATAGTAATTTTAGAAAGTATCATGCATGAGCAATCCCATGTGATGAGACTTATAATACCAGGTGATGAGATTGACAATTTGCGGGGGTGTGATTTTCATTCTGGGTTTCATGTAAGGATAGGCCATGATGTCGGTGTCATGTGTGAACTCTTGCAGGAGTCCATTGTGGATGAGCAGGAGAGCCAGAAGGATGAGAATGTCCACCTAAGGAGGTTCCTGCGGGTGCTGGCAAACTTCCTAATCACCTGCAGCCTGGGAGGCAGTGGCTATCTTATTTACTTTGTGGTCAAGCGGTCACAGGAGTTTGCCAACATGGATGACCTTGGGTGGTATGAGAAAAATGAGGTAGCCTACTGCGGATAAAATTGGTAACCCAGAACCACGTGATCTAAAATAAGCAAGCAAAAGATTTCATCTCTGTTACTCTTTACACATCTTAAAGTAGAGAGTACAGAATTGTTGAAATCTTGATGAGTACAGGTTCAGTTGTTCAAATGTTGATCAGGAAAGGTGAGTGTTATTACTAGTCTTTGTGAACCTCTTCTGTTGTCTTCTGTGCTGTCAGGTTGAGATCATCATGTCTTTGCTGGGCCTGGTATGCCCTCCCCTGTTTGAAACCATTGCTGAGCTGGAGGACTACCATCCCCGTATTGCCCTCAAATGGCAACTAGGACGCATATTTGCCCTCTTCCTGGGCAATCTCTATACTTTCCTCTTTGCTTTGTTTGATGAGGTCAACAACAAGGTAAGTCATGTTTACATACGTGTGTGTGTGTGTGTGTGTGTATGTGTATGTGTGTTTATGTGGGTGTGAAATAGGAGTATTAAAGCCTTCCTCTGCCACGTGCAGTTCTAAAAACAACAGCATTTAGAATGCCCCATTACTGTGAGTAATGAGAGGGCCATGGCAGTATAGCCTGACACAGAGACTTGTTTATTTTTAATGAGCAAGAGTTGACAAGACTAGTATTGCTGTATCATAGCGCTATAATGTTTCATAAGATGGATAATAATTGTTAAGTGAATTGTTTGTTGTGCTGTTTATAACAATGTGTTTTCTGTATTGTAAGATATTTCACTTCAAATACACAATAAATTAATTTAGTTAAGTGAAGTGAATTTAGTTTAGTGCAGTGAAGTCTCTTCTATTCTAGTTATGGTGAAAGTCTTTTGTCTTGTAGTTGGAGGAGGAGCAGAACATAAAGAATTCCTCCATCTGGTTCATGAAAGAGTACCATGCCAACTTCTCCCTGTACAACAATGACACAGAGGCCACCCCTCCGCCCATCAACCCTGCTGATGCCATCCGTGGACCATGCTGGGAGACAAGTGTTGGCATTGTAATTCTAATCATTTAGTTGCCCTCTGACATGACATGTTGTCTAGTATGCTTGTCCATAGAAGGAACATCAGTGACATTCTCATACCACACTAAGTCCATTACCTTGAAAGCACTGAAAGGTGATATGGGGGGAAAATTGACCTTGGCTAATGCATGTTTCCATTTTACAGTAGGGACGAAAGAAAGCATCCATCTTGTCTTTTTGTAAACACTGCCAGTCAGTACCTCAGTGGCGGAAAATGTAAGATGACCCCAATTTCTATGGACAGTCCTCGTTTTTGGTGGTCTGTCCCCTGGTAAAATACAAGAAAACCCACTTTATTCCCGATTTTTGCAGCTAAGACATCACTTATTTTAATGATATTAACTGTAAAAATAGGAATGTCTCTGGTCCCCAAGGAAAATTAAGGGAAGTGTCCCAATTTTTCACTTCAAAGGTTGTCACCTGATTTTAGGTTCTGTTCACAGTGTTAACCTGACATGTCTTCTGTTAATCACAGGAATTTGTGAAACTGACCGTTTCAGACATCCAGGTGACCTACCTGACCATTCTCATAGGTGACTTCTTAAGGGCTTTCTTTGTGAGGTTTTTCAACTACTGCTGGTGCTGGGACCTGGAGGCTGGATGGGTGAGTGTTCTTCATTCCTTTGCAGATTATTTGCTTCATTGAAGGGATATTCAAGTAAATCAATCTATCAGTAGGAAAAAAAATAAGTAAATGTGATACAACATCGATCAAATAGCAGACCGGCAGCTAATGCTAACAGTTTCTATGCCCTCACTGGTTAGTGCTAACAGTTTCTATGCCCTTAATGGTTAGTTTTAGCTGATGTTTTGCTATCTACCAACATTTTTGCATTCTTTTTCCTCCTGACAACATATGGTGACCTTGAACAACAGGGCTATGGGTTGATGTACCTTGATTTGCCGAATTGAATTTCAATCCCATCCTTAATCTTTTTCATTTTTATTAATGGACAAATTCATTTCTATGTAAAACACAAAATCATGAGTGTGTTTCATTTTAACCAGTGTACTTTCATACTGTACAGCCATCATATGGAGAGTTTGATATCAGTGGCAATGTCCTGGGGCTGGTATTCAACCAAGGAATGATCTGGTGAGTCATACTGTTTCTGCATTATGGTTCTATAGTTTGTCTCCCGACATACTGTATGAGCTCTCTGTACTCATCTTCAATGTTGTCAGGATGGGTGCATTTTATGCCCCTGGATTGGTGGGCATCAATGTCTTACGTTTGCTGAGCTCCATGTACTACCAGTGTTGGGCAGTGATGTGCTGTAATGTGCCCCACGCGAGAGTCTTCAAGGCCTCCAAGTCCAACAACTTCTACATTGGCCTCCTGCTCATCATTCTCTTCCTCAGCCTGCTCCCTGTTGTCTACACCATAATGTCTCTGCCCCCCTCCTTTGATTGTGGTCCTTTCAGGTACAGGATACTCTGAAATATGGAGTTTAAACTTACAGTTAGTTACAATTTGAGGTAGCAGGATAACATGCTAACAGAGTGATAAACAATGAATGATTTAACCATGTTAGTTAACCATGTTTTTGTGGCATATCAATCACATTTTTTTTGTTATTCATCCTGTCCATGGTATGAACTGAAGCTCATTAATACTTTGCATTTATGATTCCCTTTCATTCCCACCACAGTGGTAAAACCAAGATGATTGACATTATCATGGAAACAATTGACCTGGACCTTCCATCCTTCGTAGGGACACTGTTTGGCTATGTGGCAAACCCAGGGCTCATCATACCAGCTGTGCTGCTCATGGTGTAAGTTAATATAATATCTGTGAGTCAGCTACCCTATACACTAAGTAAATTATCCCACTGCTTAGAATGCAGTCAGACATTCAACCTAAAATATATATTTGTTTAAAAACTAAAGTTTTACATCCTTTCAAACTATACATTTGCATTACAATAACTGAGCAGCAATCATGAAAGAGATGTTAAAACTCTTCATAGAGATAGTTGTCTCCTCCTACAGGCTCGCCATATATTACCTGAATTCTGTATCAGAAGCCTACAAGAATGCCAACCTAGACCTGAAGAAGAAGATGCAGATGGTGAGTTGTGTTGAGGATGTAGACAGTGGCCCACCTTCCCTGAATCACCTATAGAGTTAACTAGTTTACTTATTTAGGTGCCTGAGCAGTATCCCAACCAACAGTTTGCCTAGATTGAAGCACTATTATAGTCTTATTTTGTTCTCCGCTTTTAGAACAGCTGTAACTGCTGACTGACAAATGGGCAACCCAGGCTGAATGCTTGAACTAACTGTTGTGAACGAGTCCATTGCTTTGGATTTGCTAAATATCAGTTAGCTTTAACATATAAGTGAATGGTTATTAAGCATGTCACTATTGGGAGCACTAACTTTTCAGACTTGTGTTCATAATCACATGAGTTCAGTAGAAGAATATAATTGTGCATATCCCATGTGCAGTACAAAATCCATCAAATTATTCTCAAGAAAAGTCTGTGCACTTTTGATCCTTCTGGGTCTTTTGTTTTATTTTTTGGCTATGATTTTGAACCAAAATGGTCACTTTCACAATCACCTGGTAAACTAATTTTAAACTCTCTGTTTGTAGGCAAGAGATGAGGAGAAGAATAGGCGCCTGAACAAGGATTGCACAAACGAGGTAATGAAGGACCTGGAGGATCTGCTTCCAAAGCAATCCCAGGCTCCTCCCCCTGCCCCAGAGGAAAACACCGGTGAGAATCACTCCATTACTGTAATTCTGATACACACATAGACCAAATGGGATAGATAACCCTAGATAGAAAAAAAGTAGACAAACTACAAAAAGTTAGTAGACACATCTTAATGCACTAGCCTACTATTTTTTGTTTGGTTTGGCATGATAATTGGACTAGATTATGTCAACTGCTAATTATTTTTACAGTGTATAACAGATTCCTGGAGAAAATCTAATCATGTTTTTTTGTGTGCGTTATGCAAAGGTGGAAGAGGAGCCAAAGTGAAGCCAGGTGCTGCAGGAGGTGTTAAAGTTCAGAAAGACGTGCAACTGGCTTCGGCTAATCCCAATGGTCGAGGGCCAGTGACCCGGGAACCCGCGCCTCGAGGGCCAGGGGAACTTCCTGGAAACCCACAGGAACGTGGTGCAAGGGGTAGAGCACGGGGTGCCCCAAGAGAGTAAACTCCTCCAAACCCTCACCAATAACTGATTTGTTACATTTTAAGGGACAGTTGACTAGCATTGCACTTTTAACACTTACCGCCTTTTGAAACAAGATCAACAGTAAATTATTGTTTGTAGGTATTTTTAAATGGTATAATCGACATGAGATTGTATGGACATTGTTATTTTAAGATATCATGTTTAAGATATAATGTTATTTTCATGTTGAAAATTGGTATGATGTGTAAGCCTATCACTGAAGTAGAAATGCAATATGGCCGAACATTCATTTGATTGTTGACATATTGTTGAAAACAACTGTAGTGAAACTTTACCATTAACCACTGTGGGTTATTAAAATCCTGCAAGAGCACTGGCACATCTTACCAACAACAAAGTATAAGCTCTCTACAAAGCACTTATATTATTTATCTTTTTATATTGTGTTGTAAATCCTCTTTGTCATTTCCAATTGTAGCCATTGTAGGATCTTATGTGTAGATTACTATGAGGTCAGTCAATAAATATTCTTTCATAAAAGTTATTTTGTTAATTACTGTTGATTCACATACAATGTCAAAGTTTGTATGCAAAATGGTATAAACTTAACACTCCACTAGGCATCTCTTAGGCTACTTTTCTGTACTGTAAGTCAAACCTTTTACAGTTTTTTTCTAATTGCTTAGGCACAATGTTTGACTATTTTGGCTATTTTTGCACATCTCTACACAGAAATCACAAAACCTTCCACCCAACTACAAAACATCATAAATGACTTACAAAAGTTTTTTTTTGCTAAACTGTTTTCTTTTTTGTACATAACAGTACACGCTACTCCTTAATATTAATACGCACACAAAGCACCAACTGCACACTGACAGTAAGAGCAGAAAACACATTTGGCTTTTGCCTACTCTTTGTGCAGGGCATGACAGTTTTCAGTTGCTCATAACTTTGTAAAACATGTAGCTCAGTATCATGCATATTCACAGGTACCCATTTTTGGATTTTAATTGTGGATTTCTACATGTGACCTATACGAGAGAGGGGGTCAAAACTGCATTATAACTTTTTTTCTGAAATTCAGATTTAATAGTTCTCCGTGTTCTCCACTTTTTCACTTCACGGTCCTTGTCCCTCTCCTTATTTCTTCCCCTTTTACGTTCTTCTAATTCTCACATCACTTTTACTCTCTGTCCAGTATTGTACAAAATTGTAATCCAGGCAAATCATTACCTGTCTATTTTGCAGTGCTATAAGTCTTACTGTTGAGTGAAGTAATTACCAAAAAGTGCTTTGATACTGAGTTTCAAACTGAGTGCAGAGCGCTGACTGGGCTTTTAGTTGGGCAGACTTGTGCAGACTGACTACAAGTGTTGAGGCGATGTGACGAAAAATGGAGTAGCAGCGACATCCTGTGTTACAAGACACAGTCAGTCATGTCTTGACATGACTTAAAAGGAAAGTTCAGCATCTTTAACATCCTTAAATTAAAAATATTATTTCGTATCTAATAGCGGTCCTCAAAATAGTCGCAATAGCGATTAAATCACAGCTTGATGATGTCTCAGCCTCATGTATGTCACAGGCGTGGGCCTAATCAAGCCAGGTGTGCTCCAAAACTAGGCAAGATGCAGCGAATCACGTTTGAGAAAGAGGCCATTTAAATTCGTTAAACATGTGATGGTGGGTATTTGTGGGCAGTCCACCTTGTCTGTAGCATTTCACAAAATCGTATCTCTTTGATGGCTCTCCGCATTTCTCAAGTAAGCTGACCTGATCTCGTTGGTCTGATTAGCTAGCCTACAGCCTACTCTCTGGGAGACCCTAGGGACGTGGGAAGTCTCTTCCAAACTTGTGTCGTAAATTATTACTCGATTTATGTATTTGCTGGTTTTTCGTTTTAACAGCGCGCTCAAAACCAGATTGCTATGGAAAAACCTGTAATAGGCCCGATACGGTTACTAAGGTCGAGGCAGGTGTTTGGCGTTCTCGCCACTAACGCAATGGCAAGGCCAGCACTGAAGGTAATATTTGATATCTCTCGACTCACTTACAAGTCGTGGGCTCGAAGTAATTAACAACTAACAAATGCAAATCACTTTGGGTCAATGTGTCTGCTAATGCTACATATAAATTTGTGTAGGAGGTAAAGCCAGCACCTGTAAAGGCACCCTCGAAGCCAACCCAGTTTCACAGTCAACCTATCCCAAAGCCTGATGATGCAGAGGTGAGAATTTTTTGTTTGTTTTTTTTAACCCGAATGCCATTATATCTAGCCTGGTGGTGGCATTCGGTTGTCTTGACTAACAAGACACAATATTGCCATGGTCACTGGTCTTTGGATGTTCTGCCTTGCTGACACAATTGGATCATGAATAGATTTCCTTAATTGCTTGTGCTGTGATTTCCAGATCATATCTGCCCCAGTGTGCCCTGAGCCAATGGAGACTGACAGCAATGCACCACAAGATCTTTGCCCGGCCTTTTCAGATGCTCTGATTGAGGGCGTCAAAGATGTGGATGCAGATGATTATAATAACCCCATGCTTTGCAGTGAATATGTTAAGGAAATATACAGATATCTACAGCAACTTGAGGTTTGTTATAAGAGTGGGTGAATGTGTGTTTAGAGCTTTTGCAATTCCCCTCTGATTCACATAATATCAACATTTTTTTAAGTAGACCCTCTTTCCCAAATCCCCTAGTCTGATCAGGCAGTAAGGCCAAACTACCTTGACGGCCAGGAGGTAACTGGGAACATGCGTGCAATCCTTATTGACTGGCTTTGTCGGGTCCAAATAAACTTTCGATTGCTGCAGGAGACCATGTACATGACCGTTGCAATTATTGACCGCTTCCTCCAGGTAGGAACTCTCTAAATGCTTAGAAATGTGGTCCACTGCTTCCTTTCATGTCTCCTTTAACGTGGTACACTGATGGATTATTGGAATGGAAAGATAAGTGCCCCCCAAGTGTTAAAAGACAAACATGGTGTTAAAAAGCACTCAACTGTGCCCTATGAATTCATCTTTATCTTTAACACCATGATTTCCTGTAAAGTCAAGTGGATAGTGAAATGAGATTGCTGTCTACCTATTCAGTTATGCATTTAGCAGATGCTTTTATTCAAAGCAATTTGCATTTGTTAGTTGTACTTCATGGGCAGTTTCCCCTAGATCATCTTAGGGTCAAGTGCTTGTGCTTTAGGGCATTGGTTCTCAAACTGGGGTCTAGGGACCCCAAGGCATCTGGAGCACCTTGCCAGGGAGTCAGAAAAGGTTTACTACAAGTAGCATCTAGCATTTAATAGAACAAATGGATATAAGCCTGTATTGTTAAATTTGTGTTGCGATTATGAGGGGGGTTCTTGGAATTTTTTTCTGCTCCATGAGGGGTCCCCAGTCCAACAAAAATTGAGAACCTCTGCTCTGGGTCTCTAGCCAGGTTCCTTGCTACTACCATCCCAGACAATCCAAAAGCAGCCTGGCATTCTTTTTCATATTGCTCTTTTTCCTTGCAGGACAACCCTGTTCCAAAAATGCATCTCCAACTTGTTGGTGTGACTGCCATGTTCATTGCCTCTAAATATGAGGAGATGTATCCCCCTGAGATCACAGACTTTGTGTATGTGGCTGACTCTGCCTACACCGCCACTCAAATCCGATGGATGGAGATGAAGATCCTGCGGGTTCTTGACTTCAGCATTGGGCGGCCACAGCCCCTTCAGTTTCTTCGGAGGGCTTCCAAGATTGGAGACGTATGTTGCTGTGAATGTGATGGCCATCACAAAATGGCACTGGTCAAGAATGTGTGGTGCTTTTGTACCTGTGCATTAATGCATGTGAAATCTTGAATCTTATTTTGTAGGTCACTGTAGAGCACCACACTCTGGGCAAGTACCTGATGGAGCTGTCCATGCTGGATTACGATATGGTTCACTTTCCACCCTCTCAGGTGGCAAGTGCTGCCTTTGCTCTCACACTGAAACTGTTCAACTGCGGAGAATGGGTAGGTCACTGTGCACTCCTGTATCCTTTATAAAATCCGTTTTTGTTTAAGAAAGGGATGTTGTTGAATGGCATTTCCCTTTGTCAAACCTGTTCCAGACTCCCACGTTGCAACACTACATGGGCTACACAGAGGAAAGCTTGGCTCCAGTCATGAGGCACATTGCCAAGAATGTTGTCAGGGTGAATGAAGGGCTGACAAAGCATTTGGTAAGTTAACTTTAAAAGAATGCTTTGCTAAAATTCATATGTTAAGCTGGTAGCGCGATCACATCAATTGTGTTTTGAGTTAGTTTTTTGACCCTCTATTCAATTGTGGTAGTGAGTAAAGGGTTCCTACTAACAAACCAAACAAAGTGTCCCTAACTGCAAATTTACAGACAGATTCTGTAGAGGACTTTTTATAAAGCCAGGGATATTACCCGAAGTTGTCTTGCTGTCTGTCATTTTGAGGTAAATTTCTGTAAAAGCCTGACCTCCCTTTCTCTCGCTCCTTTGTTCTTCTGGTAACTTCTCTGTCTTAAGTTAGAATAAATACTGGCAGCTGTCGAAGTCAAATCCAGCATGCTCCACTTCTAAGAGAACCTTAGCCATCTTGCAGTACTTGCTTAAACGCACTCACATGTACAGAGATTCTTCTGGCAACAAAGTACACACGAGACATCAGGTGACATTTCAAGCGTCTTTCAATTTGACTTAGATTGCCTACATTGCTATGAACTTGTGCATTTCCATGGAAAAACTCTCAAGTCAATTTTATTATCCAACCAGGGGAAATTAAGTTGCAGGCATTTATGCAGGCATAAAAGCATAGCAAAAATAAAGATACAACATTGAAATCAAATATCAACATGAAGACGATGACGATACATTATACAAAACAGACCATATACAATATAATACGCCACACTGCAAATTACTACATGGAGAGACTTGGAAAACACAAGAGTCAGAGCAGAAAATAAAGTCTATCAGTGATCATCTGTGCTTACTCAGTAAATTAACCATGGCAGACAGGAGAGGTTTATATCTTTTAGTCCAGTGTGTGGGAACCCTATATCTTCTACCTTAAAGCCAGAAGCACAAACTCCCTGCACAGTCGGTGGTCAGGATGGTCCAGTCTTGCCAGTGCTTCCTGCTCACATTGGTCATTCAGGTCGCATAGCTGGGTTTCAGTGACCCCAATGACCTTACCAGCTACACTGACAAGCTGGCCAAGCTTATGTTTTTTCAGCAATGTTAAGGTTACCAAACCATACAACCATGGAAAGACAGGACAGACTTGATGACGGTTGTATAAAACAATGTCATCATTTTAGTGCACATTCATTTTTCTATAAAAAGATGCTGCGGCGCCTTCTTAAGTATAGCCTCAAATTTGACTTAAAAGTTGAACTTATTGTCTAGCACTGTGCCCAGGTATTTATAACTGTCCACTAGTTCCATCTCAAAACTGTCAAACACAAAGAGTGTCATCTTTTACGGACGTTTACCTCAAGATGGCATTGATGGCAAGACAACTTTAACTTCAGAATCTGTTCGTACACTTGCTGAGTTAAGGACACTTCAGTTTGTCAGGAGGGCACTTCAGGAATCCTCTACTCACTACCACAAAACTAATGATTGGAGCTTTTCGATGCTTTTAAAAATGACATGCCCCATGCACCACCATTTTATTGTTTTCGGTTGAAATTGTCAAAAATGAAGTCATGAAACACATCTAATTGACGTGATTGTGCTACCAACTCAAGCGTAACTTCTAATCATCCAAAAATAGCTCTAAAATAGTTGTAAATAAATTCAACAGCAAAATGTGTATTGTCCATGTGTTTTACTTCTCTAATCCATTTTACAGGTAGTGAAGAAAAAGTATTCAAGTCAGAAGCAGATGAGCATTGCACTTATTTCACAGCTGAATTGCTCTCTTATTAAGGAACTAGCTCAACAAATCTGACTTGCTTTTTGCCTGACAAAAAAAACCCACAAAGAATATACTGTGTGTGTCTTTAATCCAGGCATTGTAAGGCCCCTCAACGCAGTTGGTGAGTTTCTGTCTAACTAGGCTGCTATCCATTTTTGGCAATGGCATGATGTGACCTTTTGGGGTTAAGGCCACTATACTCAAATATGACAGTCACAGTCTTGTTACATTTCTGGAATTTCACAGGATGTGGATATCAAGTAATTTTAAATTGATCATGATTTGTTTATGGACTTTGAATGCTAAACGCAATGTGAACTTTAATGATTCTGGTTTTAATTTACTCTGCACTTTTTGATGAATGCACTTAAAATTGTGTACATAATGGCCTATGCAATTAAACTTTTAATAAACGTTTTATACTAAACTTTATTCCTAAGCATTATGTGTTAAGTCAATGTATTGATCATTTATATGCTGAATCAACCTTAAACCCTCAAAGACTTAAACTGCCATGACTCCGCCAATCATGAAGAGGATTCATGAATACACCCACCCGCACACACAGGCTAATTATTTAGCAACCAAGGGTCAGGCATATAGAATTTGGCATAAAACCTGAATCACTTGTCCTCCCGTTGAAAATAAGTCCACTACCATCGTGGTATAGCATACATTCATGACATGCTTGTGAAGGATTCAAGAGTGCTATGCTGAAATGAAGTCCTACACAATTTGAGCGGGAAAAGAATGTCAGGTGGGTTTCAGGTGCTCTGATTTCATTTGCAATATACTTTGAGTGTCTAATTACACCTTTAGTATACTGATTTGAGAGTGATGCTTCTATTTACATCCAGCACTAAAAAAGGTTGGTCCTTAACATATTGTCTGACTGGATGTCAGTATAGTCTGATTATGCACCGTTTCTTGCAAGTAAAAGATGAAATGGTACACGCAAAGAAATCAATGTGTTGAAATAAATCCACACATGGCTATTTGATAGGCTAGATCAGGGGTCTCCAACAGGTAGCTCCCCACCTGTTTAAGAGTAGCTCTCCAAAGAGTCAAAAGAAATGTGAATAAATTTCATATAGTTACAAAAAGTATTGAACCCGTTAAAAATCAATGGCACAAAATGACCCGTTTTACTGCTCTCCGAAGTATTAATGTTGGTAGGCTATAGTGCACACCAGACTTGGCTATAACTATGGAACATAAAGGCGTCAATAAAGGTCAGACTGTATTTTCCTCCACTTTAGATTATTTTTTTAAGTGCGTAAAATGTTAAAGGATGTAACCGCAGCCGTAGAGTAGCTCTCGGAGACCCCTGGACTAGAATACCTTTAGTTCAGTCTCTCAAGGCCGTGCTGCATCTTTGGCTAGTCACATGACTATCAGTCGTCGTAGGAACGCATTCCAATCAGCTGTGTTTTGTCCAATCAGATTGCAGAAACATTTAGAATGCGACGAATCACGAGCGAGCGAGCGATATTTTAAACCCATTGGATAGGAAGTGCGATACTGTGTGTTTGCCCTGCTGAAGCAAGTGTGTTCTCTCAGATCAGCGCAACTTTTTCTCAGAAATGGCTCTTCGCATTACAAGAGTAAGTTTTTATTGCTTTTGTATTGTTTCTTTATTCTACCTTTTATGTTATTAGATATCCTGAGTTGTTAATTCAAATGGATTGGTGATTCTCGCCTGACCAGCTGGTTAGGTGGTAGAATAACTAGTGTAGCACACGTTTGTGCTGTGTGAACTTGTTAGCCCAGTAACTAGTCTCTTTACGAATGTTTTGTTCAAGATATTTCTATTATTGCAGTGGCTACTAATGTTGCACGACTAATGAGACTATTTCATGTTTCCTGTTTCTAGAGTTCTCGTCTGGCCGGTGAAAATGTTAATGTCTTGGCTGGCAAGGCGGTTGTGGGAAACAAGCCTGCACTGAGGCAGAGGGCAGCGCTTGGTGATATTGGAAACAACGTTGCCGTCTCACGACCCACTCTAAAGAAGGTAATGAATGGTGAACGTCTTTCAATCGTTTTATCCGTCTTGGCTGTTTCTGTAAATAAAGTTTGCCTATCGAAACATTCGCAGGATGCCAAAGCCGAAGCTATTAAGGTGGTGGAAAAGAAGCCCACAAAGACCGAGAAGGCCCCGGAGGCCGAATCAAAACTGGTCGCAAAGGTTGAGGCCGAACCAAAGGTGAATTTACAATCTTAAACTCAATACTCTTAATCGGCTTTGTTGGTGACCTCATCCTGCTACCCATGGCCTTTGTTTGCCCGTAAAGACCTAAATGCCCACAGCATCTAGAATGAGCTGTATTGGGATTTTTTTTTTTACCGTATTGTAGCATGGATTATGCACTGCAACAATTGATGGGGTTTGAAAGCTTTTCTGACGCTTTACGTCCCGTTCAACCCCGGAAGTTTCCCCTTTGTATTTCTATCCTGTCAATCGTGATGCAGTGAGTGTCCTGGTGGTTGGATGCTGTACTGCAAATGTGCCTCAGACTATTGGGAAATGAGGCAATCGAGACGAGTCAATAATTGATACTGGGCAGAAATGCTGTTAGCAGTGCTGCTTACCAGGGCGTTTGTAATTTGGGCTTCTTGGATCCCCCTTTTACACTACACCCTGGGACACTAATCAGTTTATCTGGGTGATTGCCTTATTCTCTAGCATATTGTTGGAACAGTGTCTTCACTAATTATGCCAATGGTGGTTTCATTGATATTAAATTCCTTTTCCATTCTGCATTGTTGGGTTGATCACTGCAGTAGGGGAAGTACAATGTGTTGTATTCCATGTTGCAGATTCTGTCTGCCCCTACCTCCCCTGTGCCTATGGAGACTTCTGGTTGTGCACCAGAGGACTTGTGCCAGGCTTTCTCAGATGCACTCATCGAGGACATTAAGGATGTTGATGCTGACGACTATGACAACCCCATGTTGTGCAGCGAGTATGTGAAGGACATCTACAAGTACCTGAGGCAGTTGGAGGTGGGTCTTTATTGGGGGGGGGTTAGTCAAGCCCCTTAACTTGTTGATGACTGAATTTCCTCCCAACTTGATGTGCAATTGGAGAAATGCTGATTTTAATCTTTCCTCTAGACTGAACAGGCAGTGAGGCCCACTTACTTGGAAGGGCGGGAGGTCACGGGGAACATGCGTGCCATCCTTATCGATTGGCTCGTTCAGGTTCAGATCAAGTTTAGGCTGCTGCAGGAGACTATGTACATGACCGTCGCCATCATCGATCGCTTCCTCCAGGTAGGCTGCACTCATAGCACATCAATGTCTGTCTTTGTTCCCTGGCTGTATCTGATTATATATTACATATGTATCCCCCTCTCCTAGGATCATCCAGTCCCCAAGAAGCAACTTCAGCTTGTTGGCGTCACATCCATGTTTATTGCCTCCAAATATGAGGAGATGTATCCCCCAGAGATTGCAGACTTTGCCTATGTGACTGACCGTGCTTACACCACTGCTCAGATTAGGGAGATGGAGATGAAGATCCTGAGGGTGCTCAACTTCAGCTTTGGCCGCCCTCTGCCCCTCCAGTTTCTCCGGAGAGCCTCCAAAATTGGAGAGGTAATGTTACCTTGCAGAAAACTTGCTTGGCTTTGCCAAGCTAAAGAAATGTCTGAAGGCTAATATTTGTTATTGCTGCCTGTATTGGTAGGTTACTGCAGAGCATCACACTTTGGCCAAGTACTTTGTGGAGCTCACCATGGTAGACTACGAGATGGTCCACTTTCCACCCTCCCAGGTGGCCAGTGCTGCCTTTGCCCTAACACTCAAAGTCTACAGCTGTGGTGAATGGGTAGGTTAAATATCTTCATGTCTGGAGTTTAGTTTTCTGTAGAAATTGGCATACTCTAGCCCAAGTTTCCAGTCACTTTGAAGACAAGTTGTTATTTTTAATAATTAATGCGTTATAATTGCTATCAGGTGATGCTTAAGTCCCCTTTTCAACAATGCTTTTGGTCAGTCATCATGTTGGTCTTGGTTTAGACATATTTAACATCTTGCACCTTAAGATATAAGGTCAATGTTGACAACATGAGATTTGGACATGCATGGTTTTCACCTGATGGCAACAACATTCTAATCTTACATTTTCATTACATTTCTTAGCATTAAAAAATCAACCTTCTGACCTAATTCCTCTAGATGTTCAGATGCATTGTAGATTAAGGTCTTCAGCCTTTAAGTGGCTTATAAAACTGTTCTCTGTACCAGACTCCCACACTGCAACACTACATGGGCTACGCAGAGGAAAGCTTGGTTCCAGTCATGAGGCACATTGCCAAGAATGTTGTCAAGGTGAATGAAGGCCTCACAAAGCACTTGGTAAGTCAGCACGGTCCTTGCTGTCATTTGAGCACAGCATACTGCTAGCATTGTCAGCAATGAAATTTTATTTTTTTTTTTTTAGAATCTACTCATGCTGCCTTTCAGAGTCTTGTTCTCAGCATTTTCTTATTGTTTTACAGGCTGTGAAAAACAAATACTCCAGTCAGAAACAGATGAGGATTGCCCTTATTTCTCAGTTGAAGTCATCTCTTATCAAGAACCTTGCCAAAGAAATCTCTTCATGAGACTGAGGACTTGGGCACAATGTGCTAACTGTACAAAGTGTAACTACATTTCTTTTTTTTTATAAACTTTTACTGACTCTAAAGTTCAGTGACTGCCCTCATTATGCAAATGGTGTTTTAGTCAACCATGTTTATCTTGTTCAGATCTGTGTTTTTAATAAACCTTTTAATCTCAAGTCTTCTGTGAAGTCGTTTTTCAATCTGGATAGGTGGCTTACACTGCTTTAAAAGTAGCATTAAAGGAGTTGACATACCTCTTGGAAGGTAAACTGTCAACATTTGAGTGACTGCCAGTCCAACCTTGACGGGTTGGTTTTTGGTTAGTAGAATGGAAGGTTATGTGTTTGATGTATTGTTGAAGTGTTCAGTCACACATGGTCCTTGACTCCGACTTCATGAAGCTGCTGAAGTTGGGAGTGCTAGTTGGTTTACACAAGTTACTTCATGTCATTAGTTGCAAGCACACAGAGTTGAGGCCTGATGACTTGGACCAGCCAACTAGCCTGCATTTGGGTCACATTTTGCAACTTTTTTTTCCCTTTAGTAGTCTTTGTACTTTATGCATACCTTATTCAGGGATCTTGCCAAAGGGTGTCCAAGCTGGAGTGACTTAGAAGGTGACATGCTTGCTAAGGTCTTGCCATAAAAAATGGAATTAACTTATTGTGCTGTATTCTATGAAAAATGTCTGAAAGATGTAAACTAGGCTGTAAACACAATGGTATTGTGAACTGTGGTTATACTATGATGCATTTGTAGTCATTCCTTGTGCTTCCTTCTCTAGCCAGTAGCTGGCACCCTTGAGCTAGTGGTGTTCTTGCACTCTTGGTGAATAGGTATACTTTAGGGGCTGGTCTTCATTTTTCACTGCACTCTGAAAAAGGTCATTAAACCACTTGCTCTTTTTTGTAGCTAAATGTGATGGTGTCAGAGACTTCCAGGTTTCTAGTACAGATCACTTAAATGTTGAGTGTGTATTTAGATTTTATTAATTCAATAACATAATAGTAACAATACGGTAGTTTAACACAAAATGATTTATATGATCATTTATATCTGTGTTCTTGTTGCGTTTTCAGTTTATTCTTATTGAGGCTTTTTGTTTTTAAGGGCAGATGTATGGATCTATATTCACTGAGGTCCACAAGGTGCTTGGAGCGAACCCTACTCCCAGAGGTTTAAGGAGCAGATGTCGTCAAATCCTGGACAGTATTATCAGAATCCAGGTGTTAGAAATGCCAAAACCAATTACACAAGAACAATTTTGGATTAAACTCGCAGGGGGCAGGGGGGGGGGTGTTCTCCTAACTTTTTTTTTTTTTTACGTCCGAAGTCTTGAGGGATTGAGGGGAAGTGAAACCCCAAGGGAACAAAACATGCAAGCTGTCCATCCAGACCACCATCTGGCTGCCCTTGAGCAGATCCTGTGGTCTTTTAGCAGTCAGTCACCACTGGCTGACTAGCAAGCTTCTTCAGAAAGGCATTTGTGCTGCATCATGCTTCCAGAAAATTATTGGCTAGTCAGATATACGTTACAGAAATGTTATGCGGATGAATCAAAGAAGTACAATTCATTTTGGGGGAAAACACAAGTCAGATTTCACTAACCATCTGAGTTTGCAACCAAATGGTCCCTCAGATTGAACACCTATGCAAAATCCTTGTGGACAACATTTTCCTCGTGCTTATTAAGCAATTTAACCTCTTTACTGAATCTATTATTTTCATTACATTTACAGTACAAATTAGCTTCTTTTTTCCCCACCTCTCCTTTCTTCTCTCTGTGGAGAGTACAATTTATCTCCTCGGCTCCACTCTGGAGCTCTCCGCAGGGACTAATGATAATTAGTCTCAGTTCCTCGGGAAGGCTATGCTTTTAAAACCCAGGCCCATGCTGAGTGTTCGTGCTTGAAAGCTGAGGTCATGGCTGGCCAGCCAGATCACTTTACAAGTCGACGGATTCCTCCTGAGGAACACCGCTTCGCAAGAACGTGGGCCCAACACTTGGATGGGAGCTTAACAAAACTCCTGAGCTCCCCCACAACACAATGGCATTGCACTAGAGACCCTGATGGATGGATGGAGAAGGGGATCAAAATCAGTTGCTCTAGCCACAAAATGATGAAGAGATGTGGAGATGGTAGACAAAATGATTGTGGGTAGTCTGCTGGACACATTGCTGTATATTCAGACAGTTTTTTCAGTGCCTAAGGTTAATATTTTCATATTTGAGCTTGAAAAGGCCAATGTGCCAAACACAACTTTTGTTTGAAATGCATTTGCACCTTACTCTCTGCTCTTCAGTTCACTCAGCTCTGCAGCACTGTCCTGCTCCATCCTTCGGCTCATTTCATTAGCGCCGAGAAATAGAATTTCATGGAGGCCCCGACATTTTATCTGTCCTTAAAAACAATAGAGCCAGTCACCCTCGCTGATTATGTGAGTGATGGACATTTTGAACTCACTTTCAGTGTGTCTACATCCCTGATTCAATAATCCCCCCCACCTCACTTACAAAAAAAAAAGCGAAGCGGCAGCTCGTTGACACAAGCCGAGGGGTGCTAATAGGTTCACAGCTGGCAGCCAAGGCTGGATTCTCCGGGCGCGGGGCGGCAAGGATAAATAAACACAAGAGGCATTCATTTTCAAAATTTATAGATTTTCAAATAAAAGCCCAATGTGCTTCCTGAACTTTACAGATCTCTCCTGTTCAATGGAACATGAAGAGGGAAGAAAGGCTGCCATTGTGGCCCCTGACAGTGTTGGGCCGCTGCAACCAGGTGTGAAAAGGCTACAGCACGCTGTAGGGGCTGTGGTGCACTCCAATTAACGGAGCATAACTTTTTCCCCCTCAGACTGGGTGACCTCTCTTGCGCTGTCAGAACTGAAACATGGGGGCCACCTTTTTGCCGTATCCCCATGCAAGTCCATCCTCTTCGTCTCATTGATAAAACCGTTGCACAAACACTCGAGGCACTAATCTCCCTCTCTTTCCCTCTTTCTCTTTCTCTCTCTCTCTAGTGGCCCATCTACACAAGCAAGTTCCTGGAAGGTGAATGAGCCCCCCAAGGACCTTGCTTGGAGGCTGAATGATTTGACTCCGTGTTATGGCTTTATCCGTTTGGCAATGTTTTGCTCTCAGTATTTTATGTCACAGGCACTTGCGGATGTCTGTGGGTCAGGCTGCTCTGCCAAGATAAATCTGTGTACTCCAAATGCTGATGGACTTTTTGGTTTTTGTGCAGTACAATCTCTATCTCTATTGTGTGAACAATAGATTAGAAGACAATTCAACAAGACGTGAACATGTCAACAAGACAGGACATTAGTTGAAAACACATATTCAGTGTGACTATAAGACAAATGCATCATAAATGAGCTTAAGAGACTATTGAAACATGAAACTTAGACGAGAAAAGGTAATAGCTGCTATTTTTATGGAGAAATATGGAGGTGTAGTAGAAGTGTAACCACACGCTCTTACTGGAGCAATGAGTAATATACTCACTGCTCCATGAGAAGGGTCTATAGATACTTGCCTGTTAACCTATCTGTGTTGTTCTTTGATTTATTTTAGGCAGTTGCACCAAAATTTGTGTTGTAATTGAGAATTGACTAACATGATAAACCCATCCCACAAGTTATTCGAGGAAACAGGAAAAATATCAACTCGTGGAAGAAAAAAATTATGGCCTATCCAGTGACACAAAGAATCCTCTCACAACCTGCAGAAGCACAGCAGAACATAGGGAATGGTGATTCCAAGTCATCAAACAGACATGACACAAAGTAAGAAAGGTTAATTGACAGAAGTTACTTCTTTGGCAGTGATTCAATGCATAGGTTTGGGTTCTGGTGGATTCTAGTTACTGATGTCAAGTTTGATCATAGGTTAGAGGTTAATAGGTTGTAATTGGAGCCTATAAAAGGATAGTTCAAAGTTGGGCTTAAAGCCGACTGTTATGTAAAACATTTGAATGGGCAATGACAGCTTAACTATCCATACCAGACCATTAAAGCAAACTGTTGCCTGAATTAATGTCTGTTTCTCTTAATTGGTAATATCTGTCAAATGCATAAAACACTAAATGAACCCAGACTCCATTATGATTATTTGAAGGTTTCAAGCAATGCTGTGATTATGTGTAAAACTATAAATGTACGTAACTGCAGTGGAGGGAAAGTTTGTTCATATTAGTTCATATTACCGCTGGCAATAGTTACAGCTCACAAATAGGAGCATTCTCAATTCGTCCACTAATTGCACGTGGGATTATGTGCACTGTAGGCACTGAATGGGTTTTGTTACCCTTGCGGATTTCTAATTGCTAAGATTTCTACGGTCTCTTGCGGTGCTGATCAAGCCAAGTAACCTTTTTTCCTGTGAACAATCAAGCAACAGCACTGACATTCAATTACTTAGGTGAGAAAAACTAATAAGCTGTTCAGTGGAATGATGTTCAGTCTTGTGGTGTATGGCACTAATAACCTCTGTGGATGTAGCTGTGGATGTGCTTATTATCCTCATTCTTATCTAACTTATATAATCTGACAGGTGATGGACTAGTGGCTTCTAGCCCCAGACAATCATTACAGATTTTCTGACTGTCTTGTGCCAAAAGCAAAACTTAGATAATAGGGATAGACTGCTAGAATTTTTCTAATTCATTACAAAACAGTTTCGAGGTCAGATATGATCTCAACACAAAGTAGTAACGTTCAAAATAAGATGTAAAACAAATGTTAATTAGGGAAAGAATGTTGTTTCAATTCGTGATGAAAAGTGGGAGTCGCATGCTTCTTAAAACCATACACCAAAGAAAAAAACAAAAAAACAAAAAAAAAAAAACATCCTGGAAATTAGCACTGTTTGCAAAACTCAGTTGGTTGCAATGTTACAGCAATGAGTCACAGTTTAATATCTAGGTGGAGCTAGTGGTAGAAAGCTGTAATGTGACCTTTCCAAAGGAGTCCTGAGCATCTTCTGTCGCTGTGAATCCTCAGGGCATTGGGTGCGGGTAGGGGGTGGGTCGGCTGCGGTTGACACTAAATTAACCTTCAGGGTCATTCGCTTCTTTGTTGTCCACAGGAGTGGCCCCCATAGCGGACTCCACAAAGATGTCGTAATGTGTTTTTTTTGTTTTCTTGAATTCCCTAACGATCATTGCTACTGTTGAATGCATCAGTCTGTTGAAGTCTGTACTGCAGGTCATGGTAGTGTAATTCAATGAAAGACACTCACATTTGGAAAAAATGAATGAATTCAATTTCATCCCAGAACATTCACGTAATGTTATATTAAGAGGTTATTAACATGAAGCTAAACAATGATGTCATGGACTGTTGAACTAAAATCATGAAGGAGGAAGGACTGACAAAATGCAGAGAACAACATTTAACATCTTCCAGATTAGATGAATCACCTCCAAACACATCTTAAAGGCATACCAGACAAGACTGATTTTTTAGCTCCAGAGCTTCCCCTAGAGTCACTGATTTAAAAAAAAGCAACAAAATGGCACATTCTCACAAATCCATGTGGATTTGTTTGCAAACAAAAGAATAGGAACTGCCAATGATCATTTTTGTAGAGTAATGGTGACTGACAAGGCAATAGCTTTGCCTAATAGCTGTGACTATCTTCATATCATCAATCATAGTGCATATGTTGCATTTTACATTTCTTTGCATTTTGTGAGACAGGTGACCCCTGTGATTCATATGCTCACTTTAGTCACCATTTCCTTTGGCTTCTTTGAATTCTAAATGGCCGTCTCTTATGGAGCTTCCAGCACTGGAGATTTAGCTTGCTCACAAAGAAATCCTCCTGAAGCGTTGGAGGCCAAGGGCAGAGATAGACAAACAGTCACGTCACTGTAAATAAATCTAAACTCCCACCTTGTCAGTGGGGCAATATCTTCTATGGAGAAAAAGATGCCTTATATGTTTATGCCCCCCAACACACATACACACACATACACACACATACGCTTCACATGGTGGGAGGACAGGTGAAATAGAGGCTATGAAAAAGAAGATTAAATTAATTTTTAAATCCTATTCAATATCTTTTTTTTATTATGGCTTTTTCTCCATCTCTGGTCTGCCTCTGCTTCCAGACAAAATATTGAACTATTAGTTTTTGGCATCTGCATCAGCTCTCGAAGGCTAAAAATTGTTGAATTTGAATGTTATTTGACTGTCAAGTAATGTAAGTAAGTGCACCATTTTTGCACCATGATGACAGAAAATGAATGAATGATGAATGACAAAAATAATGATTAAACTGCAAATACAAACATTATTGTCATGTGCTACTTTTCTAGTTCAGTCATATACACTCTACACTGACCATTTCCAACAGGGTAAAAAACGTATTGATTGAGAAGTTGTCAATAGTGGCCAGTTTGCTCCGAGGCAAGCTAATGCACTTAGGGCCAAATGCCCCCATGCAGCCTCTGTTGACCAGGTTATATAGTGCACCATGGGCTCCTAAATTATTCAACAGCCTCAGCAGCAGACGGAGTCGGCATTAGAAAATGAGCTCTAATGATGTCACCCAACCATTTGGAGCCCGACTTCGGGCCCCTGGGAGTCTCCCTCTGCCACACACACACACACACAAACACATACAGTCCAGTTCCAGACAAAAGACAAAAGAGAACGGAGAGGCAAAGAAAGAAGGAAGGAGGACTCTAGGGGAAGAATGAATGCAATGCATGAGCATCAACTCCACTTTGTATAAATGTTAAAAAAACAGGACAGAGTTGCAGAGGATAATCAACCCTTAGTAGGCCTCAGGCACTGTGTAAGTTTTAAAAATGAATGAAATATGATGAAATGTATGAGCAAACTGACAGTCAAAAAGTTTTTGTTGTGTTGTAGCATCAAAAAAGCAATCTTTTTGTATAAATGTGCAAAAACTAGGCAAAAATTTAATACGATCTGCACATGCCTTCCATCTAACAAATTGGCCTGGGCTTTAAAAGTATGGTGAAACAAATCAACATATCTCTCTTCAAATCCCAGAAAAGTGCAGCATAATGCCAAAAGCTCTTGCTACGGATCTTGGGGCTTTCTGGCCAGCAGGAAAAGCTGTGCGCTGCTTAGGGCGTTAGAAATCACTGGCCTGTGCTAACCTCCAAGGTGCTTCTTCTCAAAGACTGAGGATATCCATGAAAAAAAGTGGATTTCCCTCAATCTGGTTTCTCTTCATCCTCTCTTGTTGGAAAAGGTAAAAGTGTTTTTATGTGTGTTTTGAAGGGCCAATGTACTAAAGGGCCAATGTACTAACAGACATGCAGTATACATACATACATACATATTCTGATGCTTTATATGAGTAACTCTACAGAAGTCTTACATTTGCTTACACAATTCTCAAAACACTGTGTTTGTGGATATGAAAAGTACAGTGTTGTATTTTAATTTGATGACAAAATCAATCAACAGATTCCCCCAGTCAAACAAAATTTCACCCCATGGCGCCATAAGATGATCACTATTATGGCGGAGACAATAAGTGTGTTCTTCATATCCACTAATGCATTTAGAGGCCTACTGCAATCATATTATCACAAAGGCTTAGGTTTCACAATGACCCTTTCTCTTTGTGACCATGCCATGCCTATAATATTTTGTCAGGTGTCCATTTTCCAAAACTGTATTGCTAACCAGTTAGCATCTTATTTGGAAATTGGCAATTGTATTGCGACCAAAAAATCAACACATATGTCCTCAAAAAAAAAAAAAGTGAAACATAATTCATAGCGTAGTTAACTATGGTTTTGGAAAATGGGCCCCAGAAAAACAGTTTCTGTGAAAGTTATTATTAATTTCATTGATACAGAACTTGTGAATTTTCAGTTTCCACTGTGGTAGTTTTATGTTTGTAATCTCTCTCCACCATCCGCCTGAGCAAAATGGATCCCTAAACTACACATATTACACCAGCCAACAACATGAATTTGGCAGCATTCACAGTCTTAGTGCATTTTTGGCTGTAACATGTTTTCACATTTTTTTCCCCCTCACAATTAACAGTTTGGTGCAAAAACAAATCTGTTAGACTCAGATGGAGAGCCTGCATGTATCACACACACAGCAACAGCTTGTACTGTAGCCTTCAGATCACATCCTGTGATGTTCACAGACACTCTACTGGTGTTGACACTTTGTGAGATAAACAAAAATAAATAAATATATAAAATATACATAGTCAAAAATGTATCTGTGCTTCAGTGTGATCTAGTTTAGTCAATTATAATACTTTAATTCAATTCAAGTCATTTTAGTAGAACTCTGGTGCCTGGTGAATGCCTGGTGAATTTCACTGAAATGGCCTGTCTGTACTGTCTTGGACAGAGTTGGTGCACAGCAGTTCTGTTTGACCCACTGTATTTCATGATGAATAGACAGAGGAACCACACAGGAATAAAATGTTTCCAGATGTCATGTCTCACTCTCTCTCTCCCCTCTCTCTGTCTATCCCTCCATCATTCGCTTTCCTTAAATTGTAAATCAGGTATAACTACTCAGAAGAATGTAGGGTGTTGGCCAGTTCAATTTGCTGTCATTTAAAATCCATTGGTGTACAGATTATCAACATACACAAAACTATTACTTTGCTGGTATTCCAGAAAATAGTTATTTCCCCTTTAAACTTAGACAAATACTTTCTTATCGCATCAACCAGGCTATAAAAGATAACAATCTAACAGAAGCAGCTTGGTTTAAAACATTCATGACGTACAAGCGCATGTTTTTTTTTTTTTTTTGTCCTCAATGGCTTTATTCTTATTAATTACATTCCATACACTGAAATGTCTGATCTATTTAAGTTCTTTAGATGCTTTCTATGGATTCCTTTAGTGCAGTGCATTATTCCTCCCTTTTCCTTATTCCTATAACTTGTTATGCAGGATAAACTCTCACTGTTTTAAAAAATCTGCTGAGACTGAGCTGAGACTCTTTGTCTGATTTCCTTCAGGTCATTTCCGTATAGCTCTATCTAATGATGTGCCAAGTATCTGCCTTGATAAATAAACACGATGATTAAGTGAGTACAAACATTGACTAATTTATTCACATAATTCCAGCAGGTATGGATCTTATTTTATTTCAAATCAGAGTGAACATCCATTCAAGGTATAATTAATGTGGTGCTTCCATCCAGGGTAGTTGTTACTGCTCATCAAAGGTTTCTGGGGCAGCCTTGGATACTTGCAAAGGTATTTATTGACCATATCCAAAGGGCAAGCTTTGTGTTGATTGCATCCCATGCAATCATGCAACATGGTCAGTCCAGTACAACAACAATGTGCCTGGATAAAACTGCACCTCTTCAATGATGCTTAATCTTTTAATGCTTGTCAGAGAAGTAATTTTTTGAACTGCAGACTAACATGTGTGTGTAGAAGCAGACATGGTGAACATTTTTTATCCTTTCCTTGCCAACCTTTTTATCAGTTCAATTTGTTTTTCTTTCCATACCAACTTTGCCTATCTGTCGAATGTTTGACTAAATTTATTCTTTTATTCATTCATTTGTGAATTATTTCCTTCTTTCATCCAATGGGGTTGTCAGTCACTCAGTTTGTCATTCACTAAATAAAGAAATATAAATAAATAAATACAAATGTTGTAAAATGTGTGCGTCAGTCAGTCAGTGACATTGTTGGAACTTTAATCTGTCAGCATATCACGGGATTCCGAGCACCAGTGGTTGTATCTGGCATTTTGTCTTTTATTCTGAGAAGCTATGCTCTCAGACCAAATCCCCCTGAGACTTGGAAATCTAATAGCCTGATCAGTCAAAGTGAGGTGCTTTGCTGCAGAAGCAGTGTTAGATTCCCCTTGATAATGGAGTCATTAAGAAGACCAATTCAATGGATAGCTAACCTCTCCCCTGCTGCTCCCTGCTATTAATAGCCTTGGTTCTCTTGGAACAATGGAACAAGACGGGGGCCGGACAAACCCCTGGTGCAGTGCAAGGCGCCGATTTTGGTGAGACACATTCTGTGATAGCCGGTTCACACACTGAAGATTGGGAATGAGAGATGTTGCATAAGACAGTGAATTTCACCTGTTTGCCATTGGCCCAGCAGTCTTTTGAAGTATTCATCACATAGCAAGAGATTGATTCTTGACCTGACTTTTGTGTGTAAGGTTTTGAGTGGGTGGCTTCAAAAGCCATCAAAAGTGTACTTGTTCTTGTGTGACTTGCTGGACTGGGATTTTTTATTTCTTCTGTAGGCAAAAGTAATAATCTTTCTAGTCGTTTGACTTTGGACCACAGCACATATTAAGACACATCAAGTTGATCAGTAGTTATTTGATGGATACAGTAAATCACAGACATTGGCAGTGTAATAAGCACCTGTCTGTCAATCTGACAGAGAATGATTCAGAATTAGAATCACAGTGTACATAGTCATACATGGATTTACCTCATGTGAAATGATCATTTGCCAGAGATACAAAAGGGGGAGAGGGTAAGTAAGCACACTAATTGCCTGCTGTCACTGAAGAATACCAGAAGTTCAATCTACCTAATGATTGTAACTGCAGGTGTGAAAAATATAAACTAACAACAAGGTGATGACATGAACAAATGTACAGTATGAATAAGCCCTGTGCATGGTAGTCAAAAAGTCCCAGAAGGATGTTTGTTTTCCGGTGAACGCCTATTTTTGTGGAGTACGGTAGTCTAGATTGATATTAGGCATAAGTATTAGTTGTATAGTGTAGTTATACTAGTTTACCATCCAAAGTAATCTTAACTAATAAACTTTGCAGTTCAGGGTTTATTTTGTAGTTAGCTCGTAGCTATAGCATCATTACAATTGTTTATCAATATAAAAGCTAATTACTGAAAATTGTCGACCATTCTGACACTGATTTGAAAAAAAAGAAAAAAAATTCTGTTGTAATGATATATCACATATTAGAAGAAGCATTTTTTTCTGATATACACACTATGATTTATTCCCACTTTTTAGACTGTATTACACGTAGGCCTATCAATTAGCCAAACTTGTGAGGCTTACATTAATTGTCACATTAACACAGGGTTACATCTAAATGATGTCCACAGCACAATAACATTGTAACTGATGAGATGGTTTTTAGCTCTGTTGAGCTGAATTTCATGTAGGCTAAGGGAAATGGTGATTTTATATAACTGGAGATATTCCTTGCAGTCCAGCCCTAAGCTCGAACCCATGACCTCACAGCAACATCAGATTTGTGATGGCGAGTGTGTTATCCCATGCTGCAGCCCACTGACTTGCACACCTCTTAAGGCGCTGGGAGAGAGATTCACTAATGTCCCACATGCATGGCTAGGATAGCTGGTATCCATTATACTTACAAAGCCAAGACTTGATAGAATCCTGGGACATGCTGCTTGACAACCAGAAATTAGAAACTAACAACTGGCCTTTGGCCATGGCAACCATCCACATACAACTAGCAATGACAATTCACTCTGGTTGAGCCAATGTGTGGCGAAAAGAAATCGTTCTGTTTTAGCGATCAAAACGTGAAATTTTTACAGTAAATTCACATAATCCAGACATATATAATGAATGCAGTGGCATAATAAGGTGACCAGATCTCTGAGATAAAAATTTGAGACATACCCCGAATTAGTACAGACCCGAAATAGTATTCTTTTAGCTTCAAAAATCAGGGGCAAAGTTTTAGCACCAAAATCTGTAGCACGACTGTACCCGGAAATCGGGGTTGTCTGGTCACCCTATGGTATAAGCAGGATAATGAACTGAAACATGCATTATTTTCTGATATATGAACGTAGTGTTGTTACTTATCCACATAGGCATACTTCACAGCCACTTGGACATGTCATAGCCTGGTATAGCCTTGTGTATTTTTCTGAACAAGGCCAAATAAATCAATCACATCATCCACAGAAAGCTAATTTGGTGAAGGTGGACAGTCTAGCAAAAATGACCAAACATTGTGATCCATAATCCAGAAGCCGATGTCCCAGGTCTCTTTCTATGTGTATAGAAGTGCATATTCTAGTCATTGTCATTTTCTTAAGAGAAAGTCTGTTAACCAATGAGAAAGTCAAACTCCTTTGACAGTTGCCACCACCATAACAAGGGCAAGATAATGCACTAACAGGAAAAAACACACATTTTGTATAGGCCTGCTCATTCTCCACCCCTACATGCTGGCCCAAGGGCGATGTCATAGGCTGTTCCATATTCTGTGTGTTACTCAGAAGCAGACTGATTTGTGTTGTTTTGATCCAACCTGAAAATGTACACTTTTTTTCCAACCAAAAATAGACCCTGGTTGTTGTCAGACCAGAGTTTCCCTTCATTAACTGTACTTCCCATTCCCATCCCATCCCATTAGTCTGAGAGAGAGTGACCTGAATAGTAAAAAGCACAACTTTGGACACGGGAGGCACATTAGGTGTACTAGCAAGCAAAGAAATGAAATCCTGTGAGTGCTAGTATTTGTGGTTACTGGGTAGTGCATCTTTCAATGTGCTAGGGAATGAGAGTTAATCTTAGAGACTGACTGACATCTCTACACCTGCTGATCACCATCACATAAATATCAAACTGTGATCTAAAGACAGACTGAGCCAAAGCCTGCCCTCATGAACTAACCCTTCCCCCCCGAGAGGCTATGCCCCCTTTGGCACGCTATCAGAGCAATGCCTAGGCCTATTTGCCATCACATATTAGCTGCCAATAGTAATCTCTGTGAGCTTTCCTATAATAAACCTTCATCTCTCTTTAACAAACCTTCAGCCCCACTGTTTTACCTGTGTGGAGGAGGAGCACAGCCATTCATGTGAAGCATGCAAATGTCATCGGAGCTGTAGAGTAATTTGCTCTCAGAAAGGGCATAGCTGGGTAATTAATTCCAGGGTCAAGACTTACTGAAGAAGGATATTAATTTCAATATCAGGTGTAGGTATGCTGTGAGTGTGTGTGTGAGTGTGTGTGTGTGTGTATGTGTGTGTGTGTGTGTATCGATGCACCATTTCTGAGGTGATACCATTATAATTCATGCAACAAGAGCTTTGTTAACCTAGTCACATCTTCATATTCTTCAGCTTGAATTTCTGAATACATATGCATAAGCACTTTTTTATTATTATTTTTTGGTAGTCAAACACTTCTGTGTCTTTCTGTGGAGAGCTTATTCATCTCTCCCTGTGCCAACTACCCCCCCTATGGTTGATACTCTGGCACTCTGGCTGACTACTTGCTGTATCCCTTGCTGTGCTCCAGCAACTCTGAGCCAAGCCTGATACATAATTAAAGAAGCCTCATTTGATCACCTTGGCAATAATGGGATGTCATTCAGTCGCTTCATTCTCACCTCTTTGTGGATGAGAAGAAAGCAGCTCAGCTGTTTCTGCCCATCATTCTACCCAAGAACCAGAGAGAGAAAGACTACAGTGTTTGGTCTCAGCAGGCTCAGCCTGTATGACGATGATGATGAATACACTGTGGAAAAACAAAGAATTAACCAAGCTAAACACCTGTCTAGATTTTAAAAATCCACTTCAGTCCCTACTTGAGGGATGCCATTCAAATGACCTTGATTAGTGAATTCAGTCATCTTAGCTTATCTTCCTCCAATCTTCAAATGCTCATCATTAGCATCTGGGCTTGACAGGGAGCGATAGCTACCAAACATGCAGATAGAATCAGCATCATCTGATGATGGCAGGTGCTTAATAGGTGCTTTCAAAGGAGGCAGGGGGTTAATACTCCCCTGCATGGACCCTTAACCAAGGTCACTGCTGACTATAATCTGAATCTGATGGAAGCTCTAGGATGTATATAGAGAGAGGTGACAACAACTAACAATGAGCAGTGTCATGTTTTTTGAGAGCGCAATGCAAATACATATATCCTTTGTTATAGGTAGGATTTAAATTGGAACATCCTTACTGGCTATGAGATCTTGTTTTCATTCAAAAATGAACAGTGGACGTACCCCCAAAATAAAAAAAAGTTACATTTATTTTCACCTTTTTACAATTACATTCTGCCTACACTAAGATCAATTCTTCCTCAAACATTAAGACACAGACTGCTTTTTCCAAAAGTAATATAAATAACATGACTCGGACTCAAAATCTGTTTATTTTTCTGAGGTGTCTGGATGCTGCTCGTTTTGGTTTTGCAGTGAGAGCCTCTTCCGACATGTACTACCTACAATCATAAATCTTCCTCTGATTGATTTAATGGCACCTTTTAATGCTCTCTGGCTGCTCTAGAGATATTGTGTGACTCCTTCACTTTAGATGTAAAAGCTGGCTGTGGCTACCTGGCCCCAGTGCGTTAACGGCATGAAAAGAATCTCAGAAATGGAACCCGAGGGAACCTATGCACTGCGCACTGCATGACATCTGTGTTTGCCACGCACTTTTGCCCATGACCACAGTACACACTGCACGCACACACCCATACAGAAGTACACACGCACACACACAGAGCCTACGCACACAGACAGAGCCTACGCACACACACACACACACACACACATACACACATAGAGCCTATGCACACAAACACACACACACATACACACACACAGGATGCAGAGATTAAACAGGCCACAAATCAGTTCACCCACGAGAGCTGACCGTGGAGGCTAATGGAGGGGGGTGAAGTGCACCAGTAATGGCAGCCAGAGGGTTGCAGTCACACACACACAGGCAGGCAAGCAGGCAGGGAAGAAGAGAGGGGAGGGGAGGGAAGGGAAGGGAAGGGGCACAGGAAAGGGGTACTCTGCCCATGTGAACAGTGTGGATGTTTAATGTACAGTTCTTCTCCATTATATAACATGGTTAAGGGGATACACAAGAAGCATAAGTCAAAGAGATTTTGGGTTGACGATTGGACGTCTGATGGTGTCCAATTGGTCCATTGTGCACGGCTCCACCAACACTAAAAGACATTTTTGGCCAAGTCAACATCTTGAATTGGCATCAGAACAGTCAGGAAAAGGCTTGTTCTCGCTGCTTAGCTACCCTGCTTGTTGTCACGACACACCAAAATTGTGAGACATTCTCCTGATGGGCTACATAACTTTGGAGTTTAAGGTTTTTTCTTCCACATCAAAATAAACCCAGTTTCATTTTCAACTTGCTATCAAACATTTTGATCAAACATCAACAGGTTTTGATCAAACATCAACCCCCCCCTTTGGTCCCGGTGCTGCAACATCTATATAATATAATGTTAGGCTCTCTGTTTGATCTAGGTTGCTTTATTTTACAGATATCTTATGTGTTTATTTTTACATGAGGTCACAGGTAAAGTTCAAAACAGTTCTATGATGGTTTTTAATAAATTGATGTGTACACATACTGACAGTTAAATATACCACTCCATATGTGCCCCTGGCATTAACACTAACAATAAACCACATTTTGAGGTTGTATTTACCACATTACATTGATTTTGTTTCATGGTGTTTCTGTTTAGTCTAATTTCATCATTGGCCTGCACACCTTCAAGCATGGTGCTATATTTATCTAGATACATTCTTTTCCCTTGTGGTGATTTTGTTAAATATCTTTCAACAGAAATCATAACTAGGTATGTTCAGCTATTACCCATAAAACGATGACATCACACATGGATAGAGTAGATCCTTATGTTTTAATTACATTGGTCTTTCAGTAGATAGTAGTAATATTTGAATCAGAGACTGTACATTTTTTTCTCCAAGTCAGACAACATGAATTGATAGACAAGACACAACATAGAGGAGAGGGGATGGAGTGCCTGATGTTGCTGAAGGCTGAGAAGGTTCTGGAGGCATTCATCACACCTCCCAGCAAGGTCGGTACACTCTCCCAACCATGCATCTCATGGTGTCCCTGCGCAGGACGGACAGGTTCGGGTTTGGCTCCTGGTTGATGTCCCTTCGTTCAGCAGTGGCCAGCTGTGGAAAGCCCCCCCTCTCCAGAGCCCTCCAGAGGGATGCATCTCCCACAACGATGACCCTGGGTGCCCCTATGTCCCTACTCGTCTCGGCGACTTCCTCGCCCAGCAGCTGTGCCAAAACCTCTTGCTCGGCACTGGAGTCTCCCAGCCGGCCGGCAGGGGAGGCCGATGATGATGGCAAGTGGAACTCGGACAGCAGAGCAGCGGCAAGGAGCACAGACACGATGGAGATCTTCATGCTTCAGGCTGTGTCTATCAGGGGTCTTCTTGAGCTCAGCTTTGGTCGTGCAGGTAGATGGTTTGGTGGTAGCTGATGCTTCTCCTGATTGCTTCCCTGGTCGATTATGCCACCAAGATAAACAGCAATCCCTTTTATATGCTCCTTCATCCAGGATTTGCCACGTTTGCCTCTGATGAGATCTCTCAAGTGTGCTGATGGACCTTTTGTGTTGTCAAAAATTCAACCCAAAAATCCCTTCAAGTGGAGGATGACATGTTGGGAAATGTGTTGTTTGACAAAGAATTAATTATGTTTACCAGCAAACATTGCTGGTTGCCTTGTCACACCACACACTGGGGCATTATTGAATGCACAGCATGGACAAAGGAGTTTTCTAATCTTTGTCCTTCAAGACAAGAAGGATTACACCCCTGCTGGGGAGAACATAAGGTTAATGGCACATAGGAGTGACACAGGGAAGTGATGTCCATGCCACATCTCTCCTAAGAACCTTACCAACGGAAGCATCCCCACAGAGATTTGTTTTCAGTATACTTTTTGCCTTTGCCTTATTCTAGGACGGGAAGTGAGATGGGGTAGTATTGGGAAATGACCACGGGCCTGATTCAAATCTATGTCCCCATGGGGACAAACAAATGATGTGAACTCATTTGTTCACACGCACACACTCACACGCTCACTTCTAACCTCTGTATTACTCTCTTCTATTCTGTATTATAAAATTGTTATAATAATTTTCAATAAATGCGGACATGCTAGCATAGGCTTATGTTTAGTAAGAATGAGATAAATGCAAGGGTCAGCTCAGGTTTAGATGACCACCATTTCAAGCATCCTTTGGGTTATCTGCTTATGCCTTCACGCTACATAGCTTGTCTTACAGTTTTGCCAAAAACCATAGTGGTTTGAAGCCTGTGGGTCTTCTCTGGATAGGCAAATGTGAGAAGAGAAAAAAAACAAAAGTTAAAGAGTTAAAAATTTAAACCATCTGTTTTCTTGTTGTACCCTTAAAGAGATGAGAAGATGATGAAGACGATGTTGATGATGATGAAGTGATCCGCGGAGTCCTGTGCCCTGCTTGGGAGATGAACAAAAAAGGAGATATAAACTGTTTTCCCAGAGCTTGTGATGGATTGGCCTCTTGAGTCATGCACTTCTTGCGTCATAAGTGTTGAAACAGTACACACCGTCTTCCAAAGGCAATATTTGAGTAACGGTTACTGTCCACTGTCTGGGTATACAGCACTTTGGGTGCCATGTTTGTTTATGTAGTCATGAATCAGCACATTGTGAGGGCTGTTGTGAGTTTCCAAGAGTAGCATACAAAAATTTTGATATATTATTGATTAAACATGACAGTTTCATCTTCACTCTTTGATAGACTTTCATCACACCCTTTGCACTTCTGTTTTCGCTCAGTAACCATGCTCATGTTTTTTTTCCTACAAGTTGAAATGAGGCAATTATAGAAATTCTCATAAAAAATTCCTAGGCTTAAGCGATCAAGGCTTAAAAAAATTAATTGTAAATTTTATTATGTATTTTTAATGATGATCTGAACTGTTCAGTGATAACATTATATATAAAATATATAATTAAATAAAATATATAAAAAACTAATATTTTTGATAAATATCATATTTCCCATCTCCCTCTCTTACAAAAGACATGTGTTTATGTGGTCCTTCTTGTGTGAAAGTGATCTGGTAAAATATCCAACCACATTCATCCATCCAATTAAAAGAAATAAATGTCAGGGGGCAACTGTGGAGGTTTCCAGTGCTGACTGCCATAAGAGTTACCTTATACGTCCTATTACTGCCTGAGAGCTGAAGGAAGTTGAATTTATTAGACAGTAGGGGATGATCAGATAAATTTGCATCTTTATTTCTCTGCAATTAAAAACTTTAAGTTCAGCTCACTATGCAGTAGTTTCACATGTCAAAAATAATTGGAAGCACAACAGCCAGCTTGGATGCAAGGTTCATTTGTTCTCATGGTATCAAATAGATTTCCCCTTCCTTTTCAATAAACTGAAGGTGAAAGCTTGTGCAGTATTTAATATTAATAAAAAAAAAACACCAGCCATAGAGCAGATTCCCCCTTTACATTTTCAGAGAATATGACAAGCGTCCATTTATGTATGACAGCCAAATGCTGAAGTTTGCTTTGGAACAGAAAAAGAAACAATTAACTGGACAGCTGACACTATTTTTGGAAACACACATTCCCCCCACTTCCTTGTCAAAATGAACCCGGGTGGCCACCACAGTGGACATAAAAAGTAACATACATCAACAACCTGTCAATTCACTTGAGATCTGAGGATCTGTGTTCACCACAACACTGTGGTGTCCACATCATTTGTGACAGATTGCACTTTTCCCCCCTTCTTTCCTCAATAATCTTTTTTTTCCATAAAATAGCTACTCTATTCTCCCCATACACATTCCCTACCGTGTTATAGTGTAAATCACGATTTAAATACCACAAACCTATTTAGAAATTCAAGTCTCTGATGCTTTGCTTTTTAGCATGGATCATTTCATTTCAGCCTAGCTGAAGTCCATCCATCTCCAGAAGTTTATAAGTTCAGAAATGGTTTCTGGCACAGTAAGTTAAGGCAGGCCACCAACAGCAGGCACAGTAAACTAGTTTTTAAAAAGCAAGATGAAATAATATTGCACTGTTTCAGTCATCTGTTTACTTTCACTTACAGTAGTCAGTTTTGGGCCACTACTTGGAAGCCATTGGTCTTGAGATAAATTTCTCACATTTATCTTAAACAGCTCATTGTATCACCTGTATTTTAACTAGAAAGACCATTACAAGTACTGTAACATTAGCTGCTTATCTAAAACAGTTAAAAATTACTACCATCAGTTTGGAAAATACACAGAATGCCTTACAACAGGTTCTAACAAGTTGTACTATGGCAGTTCTCATTGGACAATTTATAAGATGGTTTACTTACACAGAGGGAAATGTCAGTCTAATTTCAGGTAATTGGGAAAGTCTACCAAGTAAATGTCAACCATTACAACCAGGGCTAAGAACAAACTCTTTCCCCATTTAGATATTTACATGGAAAAGCCTGTAGAAGAACTCTGTAAATGCCACAGTGGATTTGTGCACTGTGGTCATGCCACTTAAGGACTTTTTTTGTTGGGGGGCTTGGTATTCATCCATCTAACATTATTGTTCTGACCCCTTGGTTCGTCACGGATCACACATGCAACAGACAGCCACACACACACGTACACCATTCACATTCGTAGTGTACCATTTCAAAAACAATTACCTTTAATCGGTCGTTGCTGGCTGAATTGCCCAGTTTAGTCCGCTATTTTAGCGCAAGTGCAGTGACCTCCCAGTCTGACCAGATGGGAAAAGGCACTGGATCATTTCCTGACAAAAACACATCTCTGTTTGTGCACAACCCCCCAAAAAAGCTTTGGCATATTAACAGAAGAAATATTTTCAGACTTGTAATAAAACATACTGTTTTTAGCTCTGCGTCAGTTAGAGAGTGGATCGTGTAGTGTAAAGTGTATATTCATGGAACATCCACACAGTAGCCATAATAACAAAAAAAATCATGTGGAATATATATACTTCATGCTTCAGGGAATTCACAGAGGGCTACTACATATTTTTAAGTACCTGTCTAATTCATTTCCATGTCTCTTGTTCTGAATCCATACTTTGGAGGCTTTACAACCTGTATCAATCTGAATGAGGATTTTGACATGAGTGTGTCTCTATAATTTGAACAGTTTGTTGGCTGTAGCCTGATGTGTGCATAGCATGGACTTGTTTTTTGTTTTTTTGTCTTTAGATATGATTGATTGATTGATCTCTACTGTTGGACTGCATTACCCATGATACTTGACTGACACAAAAATAAGACTATATGTACCATGATGCTTGATTTACACAGACGCCTGTAAGACTACATTTCCCATGATGCTTGTAAATTGACACAGGTGTCATGAATTAACTGCTGTGTATTAACTCCATGCACTTGGCCATTCAGTATGATCAACTCTGCCTGAAGGTCTACCGACCAAAAGCTTGAACAGATTCAAGTAAATCACTTTTTTGCACAGACTTGATTTCTTCTTTCTTTTCCATGTCTCCAGTTCTGAAAAGTAGAATACATGTACCATGGAAAACCAGATATTCAATCAGAGTGTGAGGTTGAGGATAAACGCCCTAAAGAGCTTCTCTTTTTAGAGGACTGTTGCAGGATATCACTATGATAAATGTTCTGTTTTTAGCCAGTAGTGGAAAAAACAATTACAGCCTGAGAACTGGGCCTGAGCAAGCCTGATCCTCACACAGTAATAGGCTACCGGGTTGGGCAAAAATGTCTGGATGATACACCCAGTCTTCAATTTTAAATGTAGATACATTTCATCTACCTGGAAAAGTCTAGAAATACTCTGGAAGTTCATTTTCAGAGATGCCTCTGAGTCCTTGTTTAATATACATGGTTACAATTTTTTATTATTTTATTTTATTTAACAGACAAAAAGTGTTCAGTTTCAGTATTCAGTTTCCAAGTAAGGAATGCATAACAGTCAGTCAGTGATGTCCACTGTACTTTCACACAGAGCCAACTGATAATTCAGTCCCAGCGGATCACCATAAATCACACCACGGGCGAAACCTGCTGACAGCTAGATTGATGTGACACCCACATTTAGAAGATGACTCAAAGTAGAGCCAGGAGTAGAGCAGGTTTAACCATTTCACAGAAGGGCCAGACCCTATAGCTGAATTGAACATTGGAATTCCCCACCGACCAAATGTTTGGGCTCTATGTGAGGTATGGAAAACATATGAATGCTGACCTGTGTGTATGTCCAGAGGTGTTGTGGATATTGTTGTCACAACACAGTGGACAGTGTTTGCATGTCTGCGGCTTTGTTAGTGTGTGTGTGTGTGTGTGTGTGTCAATGTGCGTAAGTGTACATGAGTCTATGTTCTGCATGTATGTGAGTTCATGTCTGTGTGTGCAAGCAAGTCTTTGTGTGTGTGTGTGTCCACCTGCAGGTGATGCCTTGTTATATGAGGGCAGCTGGGCACCACATGTGGCCTGTTTCAGGGTCTACATTCTGGGGATGGAACACTTGGAGAACCTGACCACATTCGCTCACGTTGTCTTAATTCATCCATTTCAAATAAACAACCACAGAACAAACGTTTCTTCCAGTCTGAATGAATGGCACTGAGCAGGCCATTATAAATGGAATATGGAAAATGAATGTAATGCATACTATCACTATTTAAAAATCACAGCTGCTAATAAGCTCAGCACAGAGAATTATGTTATACATTTAGAATGAGCATGTTGTACAGTGCAACATTGTAGTTATAATGTAATAAGATAAAAGGGCTTTGTCACTTCAAGTCTTGGCTTTTTAAACAATAGATTAAAATAACAGATTTTAGTTAAGCTTCTTGAGCTAACACTGTTGAGATCATTTCGTTTGAGATGAGATGATTCAGCCAGAACGCTATCAATGGGGTATTTTGGAACATGCGAGGACTCCCAAAGGCTGTAATTACAGCCATATAACACAGCACAAGTACTACCTGTCACTGCTGAAAGCTCGTGCTTAGCCGCTTCCATATTTCTGCTTCAGATGATTCACGGTGTGAGAACTGGAAGAGAGAGCATAGTCATCACCGCTATGATGTCATTTACAGAGAAGTGTATAAAAGATTACACCATGAATCCTTTATTCTTCTAGTCCCAGAGATACACAAATTCACTTATATACAATATGCAATAGCTGTTAAGCTTAAAGCAATATTGCTGGGTAAATCAACCCATAGCCCTTGTTGTTTGAGGTTACTGAATCCTGTCAGTGGAAAAAAAAGAGAGAATTTGGCACAGCATAGAATGAATAGCGAAACTGCATTTAATGCTAATTGATAAGGGCAAGTCAACTGTGTTTGTTTTGTTTTCAGTTAGCATTAGCTGCAGGCTTGCAAATACAGTAGGCCTACAGTCTATGTTGTACCAAATTCCCTCTACTAACAGCACTCTGTGACCTCGAACAAGACTATGGGTTGATTTACCCAGGAATATCCTTTTAATTATTTTAGTGAAGTTAAATACATCATGTTCACTAACAATATTAAAGAGGTTGGTCTCAAAAGTTGATCATGATATTATGGTCAACTAGTATTTTCAGTGAATGTTACCCTGGAGAGGGGTGGGGCCAATGTTCAATTTGGAGCCCTTTCCCAAATACTGTACATGTGAAACACAGACAAAACAGCCTAGTGCCCAAGTCCAGTAGAGTTCTGTTCAACAGCTCTACTCACCTGTTTTTATGTTATGGAACAGAGTGGGGATTGGTAAAACAGGAGACAGGGAACCCTTTCCCAAAACTACCTCCCCCTAAAGACACACACACACACACACACACACACACACACACACTAAACCTCATCCCAGGAGGAGAAAGCCACAGCTGAAGGTGTTTGTGAACCACAATGAGCCGGCCATTAACGTGCATACCACCTCACTCCTCAAACCCTCAAAGCACCACAAAAGCACAAAACTCTCCCCTCTCTATCTTCTACCTCGCTTCCTCTTCACCACTCCCTCTTTCTCTTGCCTTCTGTCTCTTTCTCTCTCTTTCTTACCTCTCCCTTTTTCCTTTTACTTCTCTCTTACTCTCTCTGTCTCTCTTTTCCCCTTTCTCTGTCCGTCTCTCTCTATACTTCACTCTCACTCGGTCTCTCTCTCTCTCTTTCTGTCTCTCTCTCTCTCTGAGTGTGAGGGCCCAAATATGCAGACCAGCTGACTACACCGACGGCATCCAAGCCAACCAAAACACAGGGTCCGCGGCTTGGGGATTTAAAAGAAGAAGGGGAAAAAAAACGAGAGACAGAAAAAAGAGAGAGAAAAAAAAGAAGGAAAGCAGAAAAAAGGAAAATAAAAACAAAAAATGACCCCTGCTAAGTAGAAGAGTGGAGACGGTGCCCCAGACATAAGACAGGGGCTCATTTGGCCCCTCTGTACAACAACCCCTCAAAGAAACACTTGCTCTGAGCTCTCCTTAGGCAAGTTTGATGTTGTTACAGATTGGTAAATACAAGGCTCAGATCTAACAGTGATGAATGGCACACTAACAAGCTAACAACTAACAAGCACCATTTGAATGATATTAAAATTAAAGTGAAAATCATGTGTGTATAGATCATAACAGTAAAAAGGGCGTGTCAGGTCTGAATTTTTATTCTTTGATTAAACAACAGGTAGGTCTTCTTGCACAAGGTACAGCACAGAATAACACTGAAACTCATTTAACTCATTTAACTCAAAGCTTCTTTCATGAACAGTGTTGCAAGAGAAGACCAGTAGGATGGCAATCCCATACCATTCTGGGTGGAGAGAGAACCCTAAATCGTGAACAACCTGAAATCAGAAAGACATAAGCTTAGCATTTTGTAGAAACAAGTATCGTGCATTCTGAGTTACTGTTTGGAAGGCTGTGTCTGTGTTATCAACACTGCTGTTTAGTACAGAGAACAGAACTCAAATCAGACGTACCTCAGGCTTTCTTCTTCAGTGGTACTGAAAAACTGTGTTGGAGAGGGTTGTATATTTGTTTAAGTTGCAACATAACTCCTTTATTCTTACAGACACAAAGTCACTTCATCTTCATAGTCTGGCAGTTGGCAAATGCAAATGCAAATGCAAATATAAGCTGTAATATGATTTAAAAATGGCACAAATTGAGCTCAGAGGGAACGCTCTTACATCAGACCAGTGGCTGTCGTTCAGACAGAGCTGACCTCAATTTATATTTCTGCAACTAAGTGACCCTAAGAAATGGGGCTGAAAAAGACATGACATCCATAAACTCAAAACTCACCTTTTATGTAAAACAGGCAAATGATGCTTATCGAATTGAACATCTCTTAACCCCTGCAAATCACTCTTGCTATCGTTGTTCAAGACAAATACCACCACAGTATATAGGCTATATGCTTGCTTAGGTGTGTAAGATATGCATCTTTCACATATAAATATTCTTAGAATGAAAACATCAAAATATTCAGCTGCACTTGAAGACAATAAAGTAATATGTCAAAGAGGAGCAGTTTCTAAGAAAAGGTTTTTTTTTCACTTGAAAGATTTTAGCCGCACAAAAATTTCTTGGGATCATAGCCAGACTTACCTCCCATTTCTCAGTACTGTACACTTCCCTGTATATCTCCTGACCATGACCCTTAAAACATTGATGATAAATAGTCTGCATGAAAAGCTACATAACATCACATCTGCAAACAATAGATCCACTATGACAGGCTGATAATGGACAATAACTTTGCATATGGCGGACATCTTGTCTTTGTTAGAAAGGTTCTGCTTTAATCCTGTTGAATTCAATCTGGAGATCAATACAGAAACAAGCTATTGGGTGGACCTGAGGACAGTCGTACAGAATAACATGTTTGATATTCAGGGCTCTGTTAAGTGGGTAAAGGTCACTGAATAACACTGTGTGCATGCGTACTAACAGTCATTAAACACGATGGTGTCAAAACGATGTAAAAAAAACTTGAGAAAAAGCCTTACTAACACTACTTATGTTGGAGTGCTTCTGCTATTAGAGGCTCTCACATTTGAATAAGCCAGTGAGAGTATGCATTGCCAGATACAGAGGGGGGACTGATGAAGAGGGTTTTTCTAGGACGGCTGAAAATATGCCTCACAGTATTGAACTGCAGCAAAAAACAGTGGATGACAAGATCATCAGCATGGCTTCAGTGTTTAAAAAAGCACTATGGGTAAAACCTGGTAAGATCCTTTAGATACAGATACAGTGCTATAGGGTTCACAGATGGTTAAGTCTGACAGGTTGTGAGCCACATATTGCCATTTCTCTGAACCTCTTCACTGGGCCTTGTGTGGAGAAGGCTGGCCTCCCATTTAGCACCTAAGGTACTGAAATAGCCCATGTGCACTCCGTGTGACTGCCCCCATGAAACACACGGATGTCCACAGTCTGAAATAGCCCTGCACTGCTGTATCTGTGAGTAGACATGAATAAAAACATGGGAGGCAGAGCGACGGCGATGTGCCAGATACTTCGCAGCACGCTACTTTCTGGAGAAGCGTCGGAAGAATTAATTAGGAGGACACGTCGGCGAGAGGCTGATCCCTGTCCAAGTCACACTGCACTTGGTGACCACACATAAGCCGTACTGTTAATATTGGGCGAGGGAATGTTGTTTTAAGCCCCGGGAGCAGGGGGCGTTGGAGAAGTTGCATTTTTAAAAAGGACCTTGCACATTTGCTCCCCTGTCTAATGGCCAGGCTATTTTTGTCCAGTAAGGGGAAATAGTAACAGCATTGTGCTTTGCTTTTAGATGGTGTGTGTGTGTGTGTGCGTGTGTGTGTGTTTGTGTGGGGGGGCTTGTAGCTTGTTGTGGATGTACTACTTTTGTTATTTACAAATGCGCTCTCACATATTATGGATTAAGTAGCTTATTGTGGACGTACTTGCTGAAGAGGAAGATGGAAGAAGGATAAAAAAAAAAAACTGCACATAAAATGTTTCATGAGCTGCTGTTTGGTCGTTCAAAATTCATAAGCTGCTCCTTTGGTCTGAAAAAGAGGGTCGAAGGAAAGAAAAAGAAAACAGCACTTTTTACAGGATGGACATAGATGATAGATCTCAGCGTGACAGCCTGGCTGCCTGAAGAAAGAAAAAGAACAGTATGTGTAGTAGTGTGACCTCACCCAGGGTTTGGGGGGTAACCAGTGCCAGCTCGCCGGGGCTGTCTGAGGGCTAAGCTTGTGTGAAACTTTCTGTTTATGAGTAAAAGAAACCCCTCGTTGTTGCCGTCTCAGGGTCTGCTTTCAATGACGTCTTGGCCATTTCATGGCCTCATTTGCCTGTCTGCATTGTTTCTTAACATCTCATTGGGCCAACAATAAATAAGGGAGCATCGTGATGTTGACAATCCCTTTAAGGTCAACACATGCTTCTTATTAAGTGTCATTTTTCTGCATATATCTATTCATCCTCTTCTATTGTAGGGACTGGAATTCCTGCTAGCGTGACCAAGGGAAAAGGTTGTGGGAAAAATGTCTTGTTTTCACTGAGCAAACCAGCAAAGGAGAATGTTATTACATATTTCATTTACAACTCTTAGTACCATGACATCATTCTGAGAACAGCACAGGCTGTTATCATATAGAACTTATGGTGAGAGAATTGCCATCCTGATGTTCACACTTTGAAAGATGTGGAGGACAGATTTGCAATGCATCATTTAGATCCCATAAGAAGCTGTGGTGGGACTTCATGTGTTTGGCTTGTGAGCTGCGTCTGAGGTTAGACAAGCTTCTCTGTGCTTCTCTGTGCTTTCACAACACAGTTGTCTTTATATATTGTTTTGGCCCTGTGGGGACTCAACCAATATATCATCATTGTTGAAGAATGCACTGTCTATTCTAGACCTCACATATGCATTCCCACTAACAGACACACACACACAGTGACCAGAGAGGAAGACCACTACCTGTGATAGTGATGACTTCTCTAAAAACAATTTAGTATTGACAGGAGGGACTGCCATCCAATTAAGTTAATTTTGGAGACTATTGATGGATGCGATGTTTCATGATTTCTCTAATCCTTTTGCCTCATGATATATTCCTTCTGTCTATGTCCAAATGTGTGCAGCTCCTTGAGTCTGAAGTCTTGTGGTCATTTTTCTGTCTTGGGTGTAACCCTACATGCATGACAACACACACAGTAATGCATAACCAAATGAATGTAAGTGTTCAAGACTCGTGGGATCTTATCTTAAGTACCACCAGGAAGGCGTCCAATGTCAAATCACAAGTCGTAAATCAACTGGCTGTACATGTGTGACTTATTTCTAAATATCTCCTACTAAGCTGTCTCCTCTGCCTGTTTCTCCTCTGCCTGTTTACTGAGCTTGTTTTCAGACTCATTTTCAAACTCTTATTCTCCCCCCCATCAGCTTGAGATCCAATCCTTCATCTGAGGGTACTGACTGCTGGTTAAGTGAGGGTGTCTTGTGATGCATCCATATGTCTGAAGCCTACAGAGACAGAGCCTACAGAGTCTTTTGGACCCATCACAGACGTGTTTGGTTTGTTTCGTGTGACATCCTCTAAAACCTCTTTAAAATCTGAGCCAGTTATTTTGGTTTGTGGGTAAATATTGTGTAGTTATGAGATATTTGAAGTCTCTTCTTGGATAGATTGTACTATGCCCCACAGTTGAGTGTTGTAAAATTGTGATGTCACCCTAGACCAAAAAATCACACACAATTCACTCACACACACAAACACACACACACACACACACACACACACACACACACACACACACACACACACACACAGTAGCCTAGTTAATTTAAAGGGGGAGAGGGAGAGAAATTCTGATGTGAATCACTGTTCATTAATCCAAGTGGTTCATTCAGCACTTTGGCCTCTCAGCTGTAGTGGGCTGTGTGGTTTTTGCAGAAAAGGAGAAAAGGACAGTGTTGGCGATTGCATTAAATAACACGTCTGGAGTGCTGCAGACAGGAAGCAACATTTTAACTTTTCTTCTCTGTTCTGCAGACAGCTGTTTGGAATCAGTGGTTTGCCTTCCCCATCTCTCCTCCGCATCGCACACCCTCTCCAGGGGCACTGCTGCAGTGACTGGCCCCTTTGTGAAACCCCGCTGGTGCATCCGAGGAGCGATTTGTCAAGTCAACTTCAGCAGACGTGGTGACGATATGTCATGCAACTGTGCCATGTGAGCACAGCAACTTGGGATTAGGAGATGAGGGTGTGGATGTAGACATGTGGAGAGACGAAAATTACCAAAAAAAAAAAAAAAAGAAGAAAGAAAAAATGGGCTGAGAAAAATGGTCTTTTGACTTTCAATTTGTACAGCAATGATTCTCACCAGATTCAAGATGTTCTTACTGGCAGCCAGGATGGGTGCAGAGTTAGGAGAGGATGTATCAACATCTCATTACTCCTCCATTTTCCATGTTGACAGGCCAAGTTTCTTGAAAAGTGACAGAAGATATGTTTTTTTTTTTTAAAACTTAATCATGGAGAACTCTTGATCTGTATAGGCAAGGAAAGGCTATTTGAAAGATCAGGCTAAGTTGTGATATTAACAACAAAAATATACACATAACAGACACAACAAATATAAATAAAGCAAATAGCTTTTTTATTGATTGAAAGCCAATAAAACTACTGCTGGAAAACATTTCATCCTGAAATATTTCAGCACTAAATATGCATAACTCTTTTAATTTCTAAGGGTTTTAAATCTAAGATTGCGAAATTGTGATAAAAAGACATGATAGATGGCAAAAGTGCAAGCCTTGGATAAAGAAAAGGAGGATGCTTAAGCTTCTGTGATGTCAGCGAAGTCACAATGTTACTGTTTACTGTTGCCATGGTAACATTTCCAGATAAGTGAATAGAACTCAAGTCACTGTGTTTTATAAAAAGTTAGTGCAACAAACGTACACTCACACAAGCGTCAGTCAGCATGAATGTTCCGGAGAATTCAGTGGAAAGTGAGGAGATATCTGTTGGCAAATGTCTACTGGACAACTGGGTTGAGGAGGTGAGTGAAGACTTTGTAACGAGTCAAAACACGTCACACCTATTTAATCGTTTAGGCTAACCATGACGGAAGCATACGTTTTCATGCATTAGTGGGCTACACACACACGTTCGGTTTTTAACTTTGTTTAGCGAGCCACTGCGCTACTCGACAACTCCGTAACAAGAACAAGCATCCACAAGAATGGTCATAGGGGAATTCTGACTGTGGACATGGCGGCCAAAGTGCAAGGGCTTAGCACTATCAAGTCATCTTATACCCCTCCGAAGGGCCCAGGAGTAAGACAGAAAGGTAGGTTGCCCTCTCTACTCTCCCTGGTGCTCATGAATGAATTCATGCTGCATGCAACTATAGGCCTATTTATTTTTATCCATTATGCAGGCTGTAAGTCTACCTACTTAGGCTACTGTAGGCCGTCTGTGAAGCATAATAGAATTATTAAACAGATGTTGACATAGTCTCTCCTTTGCTCATAGGATTGCGAGGAGAGCTTCTGGAGAAACACCTCTTCAAGATAATAAGGTAGGTTAAATAGGCTAAATAATTCCTACAGACATACAGGTTCTTTGACTACACTGTGCTTAAATAACACATCTGACCTCAGATTCATTCAGGGTTTTAAACTTTTAAGCTTTCCTTGGTCTCTGTCTGGGAAGAAGGAGTGGGAAGAAAATTATGTAATAGACTAGGAGTCCTGGTTAGTTTTACGGTAATTAAAACATTTTTGTAAGTGCTGTCAGCTTGATATTTTGTGAAAATGTGGTGGGCTTGACAATATGCCTAAATAAGTGTTATAATATTTTTTTTAAGCAGGCCTAGTCAGAATAATGCTAAATGCCAACATAGTCCACTCATAGGCTGTCCAAAACCTAGTCTGTCCACTCAAATGCAGCCCACATCTAACAGTGGTTTTGGCTCTACACATGTTTGCTGTGAAAGAGTGGATGACTAAATAAATAAGCAAGCATCCAACAAAACGTTACAAATCCAAAATATAAATGCTTATATAAAATATTACTGTCACTGAAACATCTCACTCTACTGCAGTGCAAGCTGCAAACTGTGGCTTCTGTTGAGAGTGGGTCCTACTTGAAGAGAAGGTTTTGATTAAAATTACTGTGTATCCTTTGTCTGTCTTTAAAGCCTTGTGGTGGTGACTACATTTTCATTTTGAGGAGCTTGAAAGGATACTTGATGACTCACAAAAAATGCCTGCTTTCCTTCCCTGAGCTAGATGCTATTTTTTTCATTAAAGATAACAATTATCTTACCTCCTGGAAAACTACATCCCTGTCAGCTCATTGACATCTTCCACAGCAGATCTCCTGAACATATCAGGGATGATCCTCAGCCTATGGGTGAAAGGACATTCTGTCCCAAAATGCCCCAAATCTTTGGCACTTCCCCATCTCAACAGATTTTTGAATCCTTTGTCGACTGAAAAGAAACAGACAAAAAAATGAAACAACTTTCCTGGTTGGCACACTCACTGTGACATGGATGCTTTTGACTGCATTAGTTGTTAATTGTTGTTAATTTGTATATTTATTTATTTTGACCATGGGTGTCATGGATGATGTTTGAGCCTATTAAACAACATCTCACATTCCTCATTGAAATTGTCATAATATCATATTTTCACATCTTCACTTCAACGTTGTCCCACAGTGAAGAGGTCCAGGGAGAGCTTGACCCAGAGCCACCAGCCACAGAGTTCAGCAGCACAACCCAGGTGGACTACACTATGGAGGGCTTTAGATGTGTCAGCCCGACAACCCTGTGTCAGGTCAGTTGATGTGCCCATGAATGGGTCCTCAAGTGCATTGCATTGGCATCATGCATTTTCATTATTTCAGCCTTTCTTATCTTGTAGTGGATATTTAGAATTTGGACATTTAGAATGGACATTTTGGAAGCATGCCATTATTTGATTGTAATGCTGAGATAATGTAAAGATTTATAATCTTTCTCTCTTTCTTTCTCTCTCGCTCTGTTTTTCAGAAATATGATTACAAAACAGACCAAGCCATTACATCTTGGTGTGAAAACTACCACCATCTTCAGGTTAGTTAGTACTGCTTTCCCAGGCTGATCATTGTCCAGTGAGATCACTGATTACTGATTAGATGGTCATCTACTGATTGTAGGAGTATTCACTATTCACTTGAGTATTCATTCAAATGGTTTCTGCATCTAGGGACGTTATTCACTCAGACACTTTCATATCCTGAACTGCAACAAAGGAAAAGCACTTTACATCTTAGTTACAGACCTCCCACATTCCCAGGCGTCTATAAAACTACCCGAAGTGCTGATGACAACTCTGTCTTAAAAAGGCGCTCTCACTCGAGTGACACGCAACTTCTGGACCATGCAGAAGGCTTCAGCGGCTTATTGCACTTACTTGGCCTCTCTTCTGAAAACCCCATTTCACTGAAGTTCAATTTCATTAGTCAGCATTAACACTTGACAGGTGATACAGAGTGTGCTGTTCGAGAAGCGATTTGCCACATGTTTGACAATTGGCCACTATTGTAAAAGATAATTAGTCCACTTGCCACAACAATTCACTTCCATGTCAAATTTAATTAAATCCAATGGATCTAATCTCCTTTAATATATCCTGTTGTCCATTGGATTGTATTTTGAAAGGAGACTAATTAAATTAATATGAGCTGTCTAAGATGCTGTCAAAGCTGTCACAGTCTGTAATAACACGTTTAAATATTAAATGGCAAGAAAGACATAGAGGTATTGGTTATGGAAAATGAAATGGCTAAGACCATAAAAGTGGTCAACTTGTGCCTTGCCATTTCAGCTTACACCAATTAGCACTGATTGATTGAAATATTACCTTGACTGGTTTCAATGACTATATGGACACAAAGTAAGAAAGACTGTGTGTGTGGGGGGGGGGGTTTCAAACTGTCAGCTTCAGAGTACTCTCTTCTAACGTTTTTTGTAGAAGTAAAATTGCACTGAGTTTGGTCATTTATCAGATTTAGAAAAGAATTATTTTGAATTATGATGAACATCATTTATTGACTATGTAAAATAACTTAATGTCTCACCTCACATACTGACTCACTGTCAGCCTTTTCCCCCCACCCATCAACAATGTGTTCCATCTGTAGTAAGTTATGGAAACTTTATGATGCAAATGTACTCATCATAAACTTAACATGCCTTTAAAGCTTTATGAGAGATGCCAAATGAATGCCTTGGCTGTCTGTGCATGGTTAAATGGTCATCTCTGTGTTTAGTTGCTTAGAAACAAGAGGTGGCTCTCACTGCTTACCCTGCTCTACCCTGTCTCCTCTCTTGTTTGTTTTTATCCTATATTTCTTGCCTTATTTTACTGAATAGTGCAGCACTTTTCTGCATTTTGTGGTATGTTATTGTATTGAATTGTATTGTATTGTATTGTATTGTAGTGTGCTGTGAAATTAACATGTTTACTCTTTCTCCTGCCTCACAGGGTGTTACAGCCGTCACAAACAAAGATACGCCATTCAGGAAGAACACCTCCTTCAGCAAGCCTATCAGTGAACAACTGGATAACACTATGCTATAGACATTGTAAAATGGCTCCATGTTTTAAAAAGGTCACTGTCATGGTATTCAAAATAGCAGTATTCATTCACGTGCAGTTTCTTTTCATATTATCCCTTGTAATTGTATTTTACTGTTATTTTACAATTTTGGAAATGATAAACAGCTGTTCTGCGATTTTTATAAGGTCATTAAATTGCATAATTTGGTCATACTTATTTGGCTGCCAGTGTCAATCATAAGAATTAATAATGCTTGCATAAATGGGCAACTAAATTCATGGCATGATGTTCCTCAGAACTGCCTAAGGTCTGTGGTAAATTTTATTTGAAGTCTAAGTCTACCATCCTTACATGGGTAGCTAGACATTGTGATTAACAGTTTATTATGAGATGTAATATAGTTAATATGAAACAACTAAGATTACATTGAGACTTAAAGATTAAATTGTACAGAATCCAAATATATACTTGAAGTTTGACAGTTAAGCTGTTTATCATTTCATTCAAAGGAGAGTATGGAGTTGAAGCACTAACAAGACTAAAAATGTCAGCCTACAATTACCCAAACAAAAAGCAGCAGTGATTTCTCGATCAACTGGTAATAATTAAGGGCTCCAAACAAAAAACAGCTGGTGAGATTAATGTGAACTGTCCTAAAAATTACACCCTTGCCCAGACAAACAACGAGGATGCTTCTGTGACGTGCCAACAAGTGTTCAACAAGTGTTCAACAAGAAAAATCGCGAAGCTCATTTTTTCATGCGTGAGGCAGAAAAAAAGCGTATTCATGAAACACCTACAGTCTGTCGTGTCATTATCAATAACATTATCAATATGACCATTACCCAACATAAAATATTATATACTATATTATATATTATATTACATTCTCAACATAGAAAAGCCACTTACTTTCTTTATTCAGCACAACCTTTTATCAAAGGTTGCAGTAAAGGTCTTTATTTTATGAGCATATGTGCATTTTGGATTGGTGATTAGTGACCTTCAAGTCATGTGACATTTATTTTTAATATTTTTAATATTTTTATTTATTTAAAAAAAAAAAAAAAAGGCCTGTTGATAGATTCATTTTGGTGTTGTGGGCAACTAAATTTAATTGTGAAGTCACATGGAATAGGTGGAGAAATTTAAATGAATGAGGTAATAGTTACTTTTAAGGAGTATATCCACAAGCCCCTACTGTGTGAAGAATTTGATTTAACTTTAGTTATAAACTCTTGACTGCTATGAATAGAGTAAAATAAATTAATATCCTTACCACTGTAGCTGTTAATGCACGTATGCGTTTGTCCATTAAAAGACAATGAAACACATTTTGCAATTATGTAACCAATTATTTTCTTGTGAAGGGGCCAATTATCAAACTCTGGCTGTTATGAATGGTTATAACACCACAAAGCAAACACACAGTCCCTTTTCAGCTCAACAACAGATGCACTTTGCCTTTTATGCTTGGAGAGAGGACGAAAACTGCCTTCATCTTGAATAGATAGAAACATCAGGCTCCTTGCCTGCTCAGTGTCATAAGAAAGGCTTAGCCGCACTAATGACAAATCGACTGATGTGATAGATGTTGGTGTCTCACACGGCTGTTATGTCAGTCAGGGCAGCCTTTTTACTGCGCACTCAATCCTGGTGTACTTCAACGGGGATTAGCTGGGTAGCTATGGCAACAAGTCATTTTTAGACTACATTAATGCAACTAGCTTCTCCTATGATTCAATATCTCATAGAATAAGGGAAAATCAGCTTGAATTAGGTATTGAATTAGGTATGAATCACATGCCAATTATTTGAGTGATGGACTTAGGTAAGGCAGGTAGGATTAAGTTACCTAAGTTACCTAAGGTAGAGTAAATTCCTTTGAAGTTTTTCTACCTTCTGATTTCAGTACAATCCTACAATCCAGTCTAATGCATAGACATTTCACTTGCATCACTAAAGGATACAAATACTTAAACCATTGAATTTATTTATTTATTTGAAATTATACAAAATAATTGGGCTGCCAATGTTCTTAATTGCTTTCATTTGGAAGCGAAGTTTGTCTCATAGATGAGTCTGTTTTTAGAGTAGCCTTTAACCATGCGACAGGCTGCGCCACCGCACAGCTCACTGACCTCTTGGCAACAGCAGCAGCTTCCCTGGCCACCACACACAGAGTGGGTGGTAATTAAGAACCACGGAGGAGGAAAGCTGCACTGTTGCCAACACTCTCACTGTGCACTGCCACATCAGATGGCTGATATAAGACATATGTTACATATAGATGTGGAAGCACACAGTCACAGGGTTGAACACACATTTAAGGGGAAAAAAGCCAAAATGCACCCTCTGTCTCTTCCTCTCTGTCCCTCACACACACACACACAAACAGTGTGACCACACATCAGGCACAGACATATATGCGCCATGGATACCGAAGATGCCTGTTCACAACAAAAGCAGAAAACAAATGGCTAACAAGTTTCAGTCATTCAGTCATGCATTCAGTTTGTGTCCTAGCCTTGAAATCTAAATGTAGCCTAAATCTCCTGGTCTTCCCATCACCCGGCCAAGCCTTTTGGATGAAAGGTGAGATGCATTCAAGCTCCAAAAACAATTCCAGTTGCATATAACTGAACACCTTGACAACTAAGATGACTGTGATCAATCGACTTTGGAAGAGTTAGACATGATCTTTTCTTTGGAAGTTAAGCAAAGAAAGGCAAGTTATCCATTTCACAGAATGATGTATTTGCTGTTTTGCCAATGTTGCTCTGATTCGTCTATGCTATCCTATTTAGGCAGTTTGAAAGACTACTTCTGATTTCACCCCTAGGATTGAGCCCAGTCTATCGTCCATGTCCAGACTATAGATTTTGATGTTATAGTCTGGCTTGTCAGGCTATTTGTGGACATTATTACCATATAATCTCTACAGGTACTTCTTTTGAGGTGCCATATGAGGTGATCTTTAACAAGACTATACAGTATGTTCCATTGCAGACTTAAGAGTGAACATTCACAAATTCTTCACATTCAACTCTGGGGCCAGTGATAGTTTTTCCTGTGATATCTACATAGTAATAAACAACATTTCTAATGCTCCTAACTTTCAGTCATTAAGCCTGATGAACCCCTAATTGCCTTTTAATTTACACAGTGCAGGCTCTCGCATAGCCCATTTCTCTTTCAAAATTTGCTGCTTTTTACCTTCTCCCCTTCTGACATGCAAATGGCAGCCAAAAAGGCATGAAAAGCACATGCCATCCTGCTGAGGACCACAGAGATCACAAGCTCCCAGAGGTGGAACAGCCAAGAATATACAGCATGGTGTCTCACCCAAAACTGCATACAGAAAACACCTCTTACATTTGGGCTTGGCAATTAGTCAAAAAATTAATCGAACCGACAATCATAACCGTTAATTGACAAAGATCAAGCACGTGACTAATAATTGTTGTTTATTATTACTGTCATTATTATTTATTTTGTAAACGTTTTCTTTATATTCTGTGCATTCCACTGTGTGTGTTCATGTACTGTTCCTTGAAAGCACACTACCACTTGAGTTGTCACGTGATTCTGCCCAGTATCAGTCAATATAGAAAAACATACTGTGATCAAATTTTTTGTTATATCACCCAGCGCTACTTACATTACAAATGTTTGCCAAATTAAGAAAGTATTGTTAAAATACATAGAAGAGGAAACACAGAGGAAGCATTTCATTCTGTTTATTGAACAAAAATATCTTACAATGTCTTGATTATACATATATACAAATATTTGTGTATAGTGCCACTGTGGAACTTCACTTGTACCTTTGCATTGACTAACATTCACACTATGACACTGTGCTCTCTCTCTTTCTCTGAAAGGAAAACACCAAGTATATGCTTACTGATTTCCAAACACGTGATACAAATCAGAATATAGAAAGCACAAAAAATAAGGGTTCATCTCTGAAAAGTACTCCTTTGTCGAGACACAAAGCTTCTTCATAAAAATGTCTTTACAATAGTGTTTTTAATTTTTTTTGACTCTTTATCATGTTTTTTTTTCTTTGTGTTTTATTTTTATTTGAAATTAAGCAGGTAATTAAATATACCTGGAATCACCTCTCTCCAAAGGTATTTAAGGTTTTTTAAAAATCTCTGTTGACTTGCACAGAGGGAAAAAAAATCCCTGTCCTGACTGTGAGGGCCCGAGAGGGGGAGGTGGGATAGTCAGGGGGATGGTGGTGTTGCTGGACTAAACGCTGGCTCCTCGTCCGCGGCAGTCAGCCGACTTTCCTGCTCATCAGCATGGCGTCTCAGATAACATAGACATCTGTCTTTTCCCCCAGAAGCCAATACGTTCTCATTTTGCCTTTGCCCTGGGAAGAGGACAAGGAAGCAATCAATAAAAGCATAGATGAGCACTCTGCATCCTTAGTGCTAAGAGTAATCAACAGGGAAAGCGAGGGGGGAGGGGCGGTTTGCTATAAATGACAATGGCATTGACTGGCCATCTAAGAGCTGATCAATCATCTTTGTCAGTGCATTATTAGGTACAGCATATAGCAGTTGGGTGATGGATCAGAAGCCTACAAAGAAGTGCTGTGGAAGCTCCTGATGACCCCAAAAAAATGCTCCATGGCAGTTCCAAGCCAGCACCGGGACCGGGACAGATCAGGTTCGAGGTCAGCAACTTCCTGAGTTCTGTGACCTGCTCATGAGGTCCACGTGAGGTCCACATTTTTTTTTTTTTTGTAACATGAGAAGCTATGAGAAATGCAATAACAACAGCACAGGACATTCTTAGATGGGATGTGAGGGAGGGGGAGGGTTGGCCTGTTATTTCATCTGACTGAGGGAACAAAACAAAGACACAGTTCAGAGCAATCAGTGGGAAAGGGAGCCAAGCGAATTGATTGCGAATGTGAAGGGAGGACGCTGTAACATTGTCTCACCCACGGCAATGTCTTCACTTTTTCCCTCCTGGACGGAGGATGTAGGGAGGTGTTTGCGTTCGTTACACAGATTAGCAACAAGCGGCACAGCCACTGGCACCAACTTGCTGTACTTACCTTCATCTCCACATCTCCTCGTAACTGCACGTCGAAATAACCAAACTCATCCAGCACCTCTTTGGTGGCAGAGGACAGGTGTATCCTCAAGGCTGTGGAGACACAGGGCCCACACACACACAAACACACACACACAGATCAATAAATACCAACAGCACAATCATCTAAGTGCACCACCTCCATGACAAGCCTCATTCATGAAGTACTCCCAAACCAGGCATCCATACAACCCCAAGACAGCTTTGGTATATATTGACTGACTCATGGCAACGGAGTGAATTATGGCCTCTCCATATGACTAATCAGCAATGCCCCACAAACTGGAAACATCTTTGCTGTGACTAACACACAGAGACTCCTCTAGATAATTCTCACTCTCTGGAAGCCATGTGAGGAGGAGGAGGAGGAGGAGGAGGAGGAGGAGAGGAGGCCCCCAAGCAGATGGTGAAGACTCCATTCAGTGCTATATAATAAAACCATCGAGGAAGAGCAGTGAGAGCATGGCTGTAGTTAATTATTAATCGCTATTAAGTACATGAAAGCCCTAAACAGGAAGCTGCCGTGTAAGTCGATCCGTTGTGATCAGGGTCGGGGATGAATGACAAGACGGCGGTCTGAGGATGGGGGTGAACTGTGGTGTGTGTGTGTGTGTGTATGTGTGTGCGTGCGCATGTGTGTGTTTGGGGGGGGAGGGGTATGAATGCATGGCTCTCTCCACACCAGACCACAGAAGCGTGGCAAACGCTCGCCTTTGGTTGTGGAGGTTGAAATTTTATCAATAGCTGTCACAGATACAGCTGCTGGAGGCAGTGGAGGAGTGTTATGCGACATGATATTCTCCCATCTCGAGAACTTATTTACACAGACACTATAGAAGTAACACTACGGTAAGGACAACCGTCCATCAATCAAGAGAGATGCAATGAATGGAAGCATGGGTATAATTATACGGTGTTATAGTATCTTGTGTACAGAACCTAATGAAGCAGTGATCTCACAGGGAAAAGGATGTTAGGCATAAGGATATTAAGACCCTGAACCTAGAATTACACACATATTGACATACAACACAGCATATAAGTAGAGAAACATGTTCCTGGTGTCTTATGACTATGGCCATCATATTTTGATGTGTAAATTTAAGCTAAACTGATGTTTTTGCACTCATTAGAAATATGTGTAGACTGTTTCATCTACATAAATGCATAGAGGAAACGAAGAAATAAAGTCGGGCTTTAACATAAATATGTACCATCTGGGGAGATCTAAGGGAAGATAAATAGCATAACATAATTCTCTAACTGGCTTCATCATTTCAGATGGCATGACAAAATAAGGAATAAAAGCTTCGGTGACAAGAAGAATCTCTAATTTACTGCTGGTAGTAGAAGGTCTTCTCTTGTCCTGAGAACACATTTAATCTTTTTATAACTATGTCAGGAAACACCACTGCGCCACTTTGACATTCTGACAGCCGGGCGCAGTGTAACACCCACCTTCCCCTGTTGACTCCATCCGAGACGCCGTGTTGACAGTGTCTCCAAATAAACAATACCTTGGCATTTTTAGGCCCACCACACCAGCACAGACAGGTCCTACAGAGAGAGGGAGAGAAAGAAAGAGAGATTGTGAGAGTGACAGAGAGAAAAAGAGAGAGAACGAAAGAGTGTGTCTGAAAGAGTGTGTCTGGGAAGTAAATGAGACCCTTGGGACGAGCCGCAGCCGTTAAGTCCTCTTGCAACAACTCAAAAATCTGACAGCCAAGGGAAGTCGACAAGAAACCATTGACATGTTCCGAACGTAAGCTCATTAAAAGCCATGTCGGCAGTATCGCTTTAACATACACAATGGCTGACACACATCTAAAGCAACACTTTCCAATCAGATCTAGCTCTGCTATTCATTCAAGCGAATCTCGAACTAAAAGAGGATTTCGCAGGCTTGGCTGTCAACACCAGCAAACAGTGACAGAGAGAAAAGGCGTTAAGTACACAAGGCTTTGGGGAACACTGGTCTTGTGAAACAGGGATTAGTAGAAAAGGAACAGCTGATGGCATCCGCACAAAGTTTTTAGTGGAAGGTTAGTGACGGACAGATGCCATATGACAACCTTCAGTGAAAAGTCTGGCTGATATTACTGATCTGTACACTGGGAAGCAATTCTAAAGTGTCGACCGTATCGAACTTCAACAGATATTAAGCTTCAATAGATATTACATGTTTACGTTTCAAATGAATATAGCATCACTTGTATAATATTGATGCCAATACTATTCCTCTTGGAAAATGAACATAGTATGTGAGTGTGTAAACGTACCTCCACGGGCAGAATAATCTAATCCCAGCTTTTCAAAGAGCTAATGTAATTAGCAATGGATTTAGAGTCTGATAATTGTACAATGTGATTGCTACGCCCAGGCAAAAGGAGCCGTGTATACACACCATGGTGAATGGTTAAGCGAGAGCAGCAGACAAAAATATACCCTCAGAAGAAACCTTGTGTAACAGGGAGGTTAAAAAGATGACAGCCCGAGCCAGCAGGTGAGTCATTTGGCATTTAACCAGACTGGCATCCACAAATAGCAGTGAAAGCAGCATGACATGACATGATGGTGTGGAGCAGCGTTGCGCTGTACGGTGCAGCACAGCGCCCTTACCCGTGTGGATGCCTATCCTAAGCCGTAGCTGGTCGTTGGGCCGATGTCGGATCTTGAACGTTTTCACCTGCTCCAGCAACGCTAATGACATGCTGGCGACCTCTCGGGCGTGAAGCTTGCCGTTCCGGACTGGCAGCCCTGACACCACCATGTACGCATCGCCGATCGTCTCCACCTGAGGAGACAGGTAAAGGTGAAACTCTGATCACTGACTGAACATGGACTGACACCAGGGCTATACCAGGAGTATTCCATTTGCACTGTGTAAAAATAGCTTTGGAAGATTGGTCTAATTTTTTTTTATGTGTGCTCAGCTCTTGCGTCTGGTGTTGTCAGTTGCATTGATTACAGTGAACGCTGTTGCAACTTTTAGTAATGCAACTGGTGTAGGTGACAGGACACACACCATGCCCCTGACATTCATTACATTACATTGACATTAAATTTATGCATTTAGCAGACGCTTTTATCCAAACTTACAATTTACATATTTGTCATCAATTACATCAGGGCCAGTCTCCCTTAGAGCAAATTAGGGTTAAGTGGATTGCTAAAGGGCACAACGGTGGCAATTTATACAGTCCCATAGAGTAGAACTTGCACAATGAAAATAATAAGTAGAGCTTACACCTCTGACAAATATGTACTGAATATGTAAAATTCAAGAGAGTGGAGATAAATAGATAAAATCTGTCATGTTGATATCATGCAACTATCATGACATGGCATGATCTTCAACAAGGTTACACAAGGGTTTCTGGAACAATAATGTGACAATGGGCACACATAAATGGATACAGATATGGATTAGCCTACTCCATAGAAAGCAACTTATATTGGCACATTACTCATTCTCAAGATATGATTCATTCAACAGATGCAGAAACACAGCCTAATAATGATAACCATAAACATAAGCATATGCAACATCAAATCATTTCATTCAAGGTTCGTGTAAACACAGTGAACAGCACAGCGATCTCACTGTATTGATTCAGCCCATCATGTTAAATGTTGGGAGATGAGCCTAAACACATAGTGACTCACCTTATACACATCAAAGTTGTCAATGATGGCATCAAAACACGTGTATAGGTCATTCAGCAATGTTACAACCTGGCAAGACAAACAATTAAAACAAAGATAAAAATATGTTTAGCAATACTTTTGCTAAGAACATTATGTAATGTGTTGCTTGGTAAATCACACAACTGAAGTTTGATCGTAACTAGAAAAGCTATAGCAGATAGTCAACAATTGTTTTTGTTAACAGTTGCCCTTTCTTAGTTCACACCGTGCTATCACATTGGCAAGCCTCCTTCAAATGCTGAAAATCAAACAATTGAGTGCATCTCACCGAGCAAAGTTCTACAACCCAGGGTAAAGTGCACTAACAACAACGCACATTACAGTACATGTTTAAAATGTTAGTGTATGTCTTATCTGAGCAGATAAGCATTTGAAAGGAATGTGCAATATTTTCACTGGGTCTACAGCGCCTGCCATCTCTCATTGAGGTCTGCTGAGAGACTTCTGCAAAGTGTTAAGAGCATGCAGCCCCAGTTCTTGGTCAAATTAAAATATGTTCTGCTTCCCCCTTTCATTGGATGCCATCCCAGAAACGGTCCTCTCTGAGCAATGCCTTAGAACCAGTTTAAAAATGAAGACAATGAACTTAAACAATGACAACAGACTTGGAACAACAAAAATGCTTCTAAACCAAGTCACAGCAAAAGTAATGGAGCTGCAGTTCTGCAGAGCCACACATTTATTTCTGTGTTGCTTAACATAACTGATTGACTCAGTGACTACAGTAATGGACCACGACAACACCCCCTTAAGGGAATCATCTAAGTACAGCTTGACTCGGCTTGATTTAACCATACAGATCAAATAAGAACTGATGAATGCAAAAGCAAATGCCTGCAAAGGACACACCATCAGCATCTGTCTACTTCACAATTACCTGAAACATGGTGGAGGATGGAGGAAAGCATTCATGGAATAACACCAAGTTTCCTTACCACAATCTCTGGAAATACAACAGAAGCATTCTGTTTTGCATTGACTACTTCAAGGTTAATAAGAACAGTGGCAAATTTAGGGAACAGAGTCCACATGTCCTATTCTGTCCTCAGATCTGATTACAAGTTGTCCAACAGTTAAACATCAGTAAAACAGCTATATTGTTAAACATCAATAAAACAGCTATATTTTGCAGGTAGTCTGAACCTTAGGCTGTACTTTTTTAAAATATGATTTATGGGATTCCTCTTCCATAACACATTGCTCCACAGCGCCTTTGATGGCATTTTTGGCTCTAGCCACAAACATCTGAGAGATTTTAATGGACTTTTGAGGACAGGAGTCACAGGAAAGAATACAAGACCATTTTGGGGCAAGCACTCGGCATCCGCCTTCTTCCCCAAAAGGTGAAATCACCTTTTATCACGACCAGGCGCACAAGAGCAAGAGAGGGTGTTCGAGGCTCGTAGGAACACGCTAGTATATTTTAGGATAAAAATCGAGGAAGGAAAGGAAAAAAAAATGCTTGCCTCCAATGAGTCACTTCTGCGTCAAAGTGAGAAAGAGCAGTTGTTTCCTGACAACAAGCACTATCTAGGATTTGGACATCTGCATTACGTAAGCATACTGTGTTGGTGAGACAGAGAGAGATAGAGATAGAGAGAGAGGAAGGAAGAGTGAGCAAGATAGAAAGAGAGAGAGAGAGAGAGAGAGAGAGAGATTTTTGCATATCGAGGGCTCTCTGCAAGGTGACACTGACCTCATGAAACTCAAAATATCAAGCTCATTCCAGAAAGACTCAGTTCATTAAAAGTACCAGGCTATTTGGGGAGAGACACTGCAGTCCCCTGAGAGACAATTCTGCTGTAACTTCAATAAAACAGTAGAATCAGCGCTACTCCCACATGAATGCACATTCTGTTTGAGTGAAAAAGTCATTATTCAAACACATTATTACCACCAAAAATCAGCATCTATATATTTTACTTTTAATAAAATCAGTATAAAAAATATGTGTGAGGAATTTGTGTCAAAGTAGCTTGTGTGCCTTGAAAATCTGACCAAAGTGGTACTTTCAGGAATATAGCTCTCTTTTGTGTCCTTGATCCCGGTCAGATTCTGATGGGTGAGACAGACATTGGTTGGCATTGCAGTGCGGCAACAGGAGCAGCTGTGCCATGCGTCCTACCTGTAGTGGTGTGCTTTCTGCTGACATTGATGTGAAGCCAACGATATCACTGAAGTAGATAGTTACGCTGTCGAACGCCTCAGCTTGGACCGTTTCCCCTCGCTTCAGCTGCTCAGCCACCGAACTGCGGGGAGACAAAAATAAGAAGCCTGAGGCCAGGAGCCGAACCGCAGAGTCGATTGAATTCACACCAGACACACACAATGTGTGAGGCATTCAATTTGGCCCTTTCACTTGCCTTGCCACGCTCCACTGTTGCATATTCAAATAAACAGAACTTTCCCTGTAATTAACAGAAGTCGAATCCCACTTTGAGTCATACGGGGGCTCATGCAAATTGTTATTATTTGCATGTGCACTGATGGAAGCAGGATGCTAAATTAACGGGAAACTTTTAGCACAAGCATAGAAATTTATTCACAGACAAAAGGGTGAGGACCTAATATCAGTCGCTTCAGGGAGGTCTTAACAGCTTGACGCCAAACCACCAGAAAGAGCCTGTCAGTAATTTCGCTAAATTTTTAATACAACTCCAACAAAAAATAGCCAATCCTTGCATTGCAGTGTTATTATCGGAACTGTTCCTGAGTTAGAGAACTGAACATCTCAGCCTGGGAACCATCAGCTCCTCTGCTTCTCAAGGCTTTCCTTCCTGTGCGACGGAAATCATTTAGGCAGACAATGGGCGAATAAATTAGCAACAGATAGAGAACATTTTCATGTCTAGTGCTATTTCTCTTCTGTCAGACAGCTTCAAAATGTTATCCGACTCTCCCCTTGAAGCTCAGTGATGAATTTTATAGCTGTTTTCATCAGAATTCGACTTTGATCTTTGAACTTTTAAAAGGCAACCATCAAAAAAAAAAACTGAGTAGTTTAAATCATGCTTGTGCTGCAAACAGGATGAGAAAAGAGTTTCAACTCTGTGACAGTTGGACATGAAAACATTTCCAGAGAGGCATAGAAACTTGAGGAGATTTATCGTACTGTGGCAGAATCTGATAGAGGAGATTCTCTGCTTTTCGTTTCTCCTCAAGGTAAGCTTGCGTTCGCTCCTCTACCAGGTTCTCCAGGTTGTTGGCATACTGCTCCATTCTGGAGAGCAGGTTGTTGAGAATACTTGTGCTTCCCTCTCTGCAACACACAAATGACAATATAAGTTAGTATAGCATGTACTCTTAATACTAAATACCACACTTTTAAAAATCTTATTTAGCTTTTCGAGGAATATGTATAACGCCTCACAAATCTTTAAAAGTTACTTAGTTAATACTTCTCAGCTCTGACAGAATTTTTTTTACAAAAGCCCTTCCAGAAGCTGCCCATAATATTTAATTGCCTCTGGTCTTATGTTCCACTAGAACAGAGGGGATCGAGGGAGCTTTACTCTGATTTAAGCTGATACTCAAAAATAAAAACATTGTTCTACAAAGAGCTCTAATTTACAGTTAAGGGTTTTTCTGGAAGAGGTGAGCGGGTATTTGAAACACTAATTCCATGTGTTTCCAGATTTCCAGAAATGGGAAAGTGCTGGAAGTTTTCTCAAAGAACAAAAAAAACTGTTCTCATCTTTTGGTTCTACTGTGTATGTGAGTCACCAGTGTACTCTAAAAAAAAAAACAGAAAAAAAACAGTGTATTTTCAGACCTTCCTACGGTCAACAAATCACCTTCCCACATGCTCTGAGAAGCCCTGAGCACAGATCAAAACTCTAACACGCTCAGAGGGGAAGGAGAAACATGTACAATTACCACTGCTTTGAAGCTGAAGCTTGTGAAAAAAAAGTATCTCCAACACAAAGCCATGGCAACATCGAAGGTTAGGATTCACAGTCGGCACAGCCGAGGATGATGAACTGCGGCTAAAGTGCTGTGGCCTCTTTCTTATCAAAGAAATTGGTTTTGGTGATGGATGGCTTGATGCCATTACGTAGGATGAAAAGGCTTTGACCTGAGATGGGAGCATTGCTGTGACGTGAATGCTATGGCCTCTCTCAAGCTAAACTTTACATGAGTCTAGAGGATGACTAACAGTACAAAGGACCCTCCTGAGGATCCCACCATCCCTGGGACTCACCAGCTCAGCTTGTGCAAAAAACCCACAATTGCAGATCTTCCCTACATGCATATACTCACACACACACACACACACTGCTGCCAATATGCATTTATGTAATGACGACAGAGACCCTACCAAGTCCTGCGTGGGAGCTCTGTTTTCATGGCCTCCATTTTCATAAATGTAAATATATGCCATGTGCATAGAATTGTATATCGAAGGCATTATGTGAAACTTTGTTCACTTAAAAAGGTCTGGTTTCCCATAAAATCAACCATCTGCCAGATGCAGTGCTACATGGCCATACAAATGTAAATAGATAGACAGATGGTAGGAGCGAAGGAGAGACAGAGAGAGAGAGAAAGAGAGAGATAGAGAGACAGTGTCAGGAGGATCAAGGCTCCAGCATCCGAGGAAGATCCATCTATCATCAGAGAGAAGCCTTGATTCATCTCAAAACATCAATCAGTGCATGTATCTCCTCAGCTGTATATTTGGATACAGCATATCAGCAGGATGCTGCATCTGGTGTAGCTAACAGACTTTGCTCTTTATGATGAGTAGTATGCTTCGCTGATATTGAATAAAGTAAAGCACACCCTATGTGGTTCTTTCCCTGTCAACATTGCCTCTCGGGCAAGGACTGCTGTCTAGGAAAGAGGTATCTAAAAAATGTGAGAAGAAAGCATGGATTTTGTAGTTTGTGCTGCATGTTCTATACATTTGTTTTGACCCTCTAAAAGTCAAGACCATTAATACTTCAGAGAAAAATACTTGTAGATGCATTTAAACTATATTTTTGTAATGTTACTTCTGAGCAAACAAGGTCGTTAAAGGAAAAACACAACTTATAATGCAGTTAATAGGTAACTACAATGACATAAGTTGACTTGACTTATTGATTATATGTTTATGTAATTATATGTTATTAGGTAAAATTCTAAGCTATATTATTATTATTACTACTTTATTATTACTACATTATTATTATTATTACTACTACTTTATTATTACTCACAGTCTTAGTTCCATCTATTCTCAACATATAAGATTTTAGAACTCAATGTCTAAAAACAGCAGTAAAATCAACCATGTTCACTTTTCAATACAAAATGTCCATTGACTTCTGCATTGATCTTAGCAGCCAGAGTGACTAAGGTGCAACAACATTTTTGCAAAGCTTACCACAGAATGGGTTTTCTATATTTATATTTATAACTAGTCCACAATTAATACTTATTCTATTAATACAAATGGAATATGTGAAGCTGTGGGAAACAGACATTTGAGGAGGGTGTTTGCTCATCTATTCTTCTGGGTGGAGGCAGCCATTTTGAAACGTCAGCTGTGTGATACAAGACTGAGATGCACATTTTAGGACTTGCTGGGAACTAAACCACTTAGCAATTAATTAGCAATAGTGGCTTAGACAATGACAAAAATATTTTTAAGACCCATGGTGGACATATAAATTCAGTGTTGCAGTCTATCTTTACATCGTCTGAAGAGATTCTACTGTTCAAAGATTAAAGGTTGATTCTGCTAAAAATCTTCATGAAAGAGACTCTACAAAAAAGTCTTCCTGTGGTATATGTTCATCCCTTTAGTTACCACGCATTCTCTGCATACCTGTGAAAACTGTATGAATAGGTCAGATTTTTCTTTTGAATGTTTATGGGTTTTCTGACTGTGATTGTACATAAATGCTCTAAACTGCAGTCTGAGAAACTGTTTATTCTCCTGATGTCCCTTCACTCTTAATCTGAATTCTTAATCAAAAACACCTAAGATAAAACACCTCACAGCCTTGGTGTTCTTTTTGATAAATCTGATAGCTGAGAGGACCCAAAAGGGGTTCTACACACTTTTATGTCAGAAACCACACAACCTGTCCACAAAGAGTGTTGTGATTGGTCTTACCAAGGCTTGGTAAGACTTAATGGTGCGTGGCTAGACGTATTAGCTGAGCAAAACTATTTGCTAGGATGTTTAGCTCACATTTGAATCAAAAGCAACAGACTCGCAACCATGGGTTTGGCACATGAACCCAGGCCGACCAACTGTAACACTAGCCTTCCTCCACCATGCCCCCATATACAGCATGTGTAAATACATTTGACAAACAATCATCCATGACTTTCAAATGAACCATCCACACACATACATACTTGATTCAAACGCCTGGCAGGCAACTGGATGGTACTACCAAGTTTAGAACCCAACCGTCTCTGGTAACTGTAGTTTACATCTGTCTCTGTACCCACTTGTTGAGCTTCATCATGAAGATCTTGATGTGGCTGAAGTCAGGCCTCTCGGCAGGGTCCTCAGCCCAGCACCCCTCCATCAGGATAGTTAACTCCTCGCAGTGTCGACTGTTATCAGTACTGGGCCTGAAGTAGGGCTTCTGTCCATTACGCACCTTCTGAACAATCTCTGTAACATAAAAAATGAGGGAGGTGATGGTGTGTGTGTGTGTGTGTGGGGAATTGGGGGAATTGGGGGGTGGTGAAGGCGGGTTCTGGGCAGGCTGTGTTAACTGTTGTGTTTTTGTTAGGAATATAATACCTTCACTAACAAAAATTATTTTATTTTCTCAGGAATGCATGCACACATGCACGCACACACACACACACACACACACTCAAAGCATGCATTCATACACATGCACAAAAAGGTTTAGTACGTACTTTTACAGATAGATTTATAGACTGGTAAATCATTACATACAAACTTATGCATACAAATATGTTTTATTAGCTTTATAAATACTGTGACTGAAACAGCATGACAGACATTTCATATTTATTAGTCTTTATAAAGTAAATTAAAAACAAAACTAAGTAAAATGGTGAAAAAAAACTCCTACATGTTGCAAATTTCCACTGAGTAATCCTTTGTACAGATGGGAACTGTTATGCTGTTATACTATTCTCCAGTAATGAAAACCTCAAGTTACCTTTAGGACTGAGGTCCATGCCCTCAACATAGAAAGGTCCATTTCTTAAAGCAATCTCTTGCAGAATGATGCCAAAGCTGTATACATCGCCCTTCTGGGTTCCCTGTGGAGGGTGCCTATCATATATCAGCAGCTCAGGAGCTGTCCACAGCTTCTCTGCAACACAAATATTTTGACACATTAAGAGTCACAGCCATGCCTAGAAACAAACCACAGCAATGTCACAAAGAACACAAAATGGCCGCCTGCGGGGCCACATTCACCTACTTGCATATAATGCATGCGAGTCCTCGTTTTCGCACGATGACCGGAAACTTGCCAGGCCATAATCAGTGATTTTCAGCACAAATCGGCTGTCCACCACACAGTTAGATGATTTGAGGTTTCCATGGCATCCAATGTAGCTATTGTGCAGAAAGTTCATTCCCTGGCAGCAAGAAGCATGAAATTGACTGTTAAAGACATTTTGCCCACAGTTTATGGGGCAAATGCAGTAGAACCACAAGGAATTTGAAATATACAGAAAGAACAAGACACATAAAAAAACATTATATTTGAAAGCAATATTCTGGGTAATCGATGTGCGGCTGGGGAATTTATATTGTGGCAGGGGGTGCATGCACAATTAAACAGTGGGTAATGGAATGGTGTCTTATGGAGATATACACCATGTAATCACTTTCCACAGGAAAAAAAGAGAATGCTTTTGCAAGATGGTCTCACATAGAATTCACCCCATCCAACAGTTTTTATTTTATTTCCAAACCATGGACTTGTGTGTGTTTGATAAGCCCTCGACACTGGCAAAAATGCACAGAAAAATGGCAACGAATGCCATTAAAACAACATGGGCACTTTGTGGCAATTTTCTCCCCCCAAAATGAGAAGGTACCTAATGTACTAGAAGTGTTCCCTCCTCTCAGTCTGTGATAGAAATCAATGATTGTGATGTTGTGGCCACAGTGGAGAATGGGACAGGGATTTTTTATTTCCTTTTTTTGTCAGCTGTACACAGCAAGACTCAGAGGATGGCCAGATGATTGGTTTGGATTAGGCTAGGCCTATTTTCAGCCCAGGCTTTTATGAGGTTGTTTGTTCAGGGGTCGCCGGTGTCTTTGATGCCAGCACCTCCTTATTTTTTTCCTCTTCCTCTTTGAAGAGGCACCCATCTGGTAAACTTCTGAGATACTGGTAAACTTATGAGACAGATCATTTTACATCCTGATAGTACACATGCTGTATCATACATACAGATATTTCACTTGAGCTAAGATGTGCTTAAATCATTTCTTGGAATTAGTAATAAGTCCAAGGATTGGCTATGTTTCCTTCCTTCTAAACTGTTATGGCATGACAAATGCAGCGCACAGTACCTTTACAATGTCATTGATGAGAGAGTATCGAAACATCCAGTCCAGATTTATGCTTTCATTTTCCAGTATATCCTACACAAGGAAAAACAAGAACCTTTATCGTAACCTTTGAAATAATAGTGTTACTCTTTCATTCAAAGCACAATGATTATTGTTTACTGTATTGATTGTATTGATTACTGCTCATATATTTAAGCTGGCTGGCTGTTACTTATGTCCGGTCAGTGTCAGACATTCACTTTATATGCTGCTCAGGTAATAATAAAACGACTCATGTCATCAACATACATCAGGCTTTGCATAAAAGCTTTTGCTAAATGGTTAAAGGCAAATGCAAATAGACTTGGCTAGCTGATCATATGAGATCGATACAAATAGACTTGGCTAGCTGATCATATGAGATCGATGTTAAGAGCTTTAATATTTGTGCATACATGCTCCACACTGAAATCACAAAAAGCCATTTAATTGTATAAAAAAATAGGCCACCAATATTTTAACCAGCTAGCAGCAACAGCAGCCAAATGGTTCCCAGAAACCAGCCCTATACCAATAAAAAGAGAGCCTGCTTTCAAAGTATATGTTTTCTGCAACGATGGCTTCTCATAAACCGTCTCTAAAACAATGGAATCAATAGCCTTCTGCTGGGGGGCATCAGTTTCCTTCTTGCCGTGTTTCAGTGTGGCATAACCATAAATTTAGACTATTGACTGGAGTGTCTCACAAAGGGCCATTATATCTTGTATCACTAGGATGTTGGCTGCATTACATAATGGATTTTTTCTATGGCTGGCCAAAAGAAAGGGCATAGAATACTTCCAAGAAGAGTTGACATGATGCATGTGAGGTACATTACCTGAAGACTTCCTCTAGGACAATATTCAGTCACAACACAAATGTTGGGGAAATCGATACAAGCGCCAATGAATCTGGTCAGGTGGTTGAACTGAACGTCTCTCATCTAGAGGCAAGAGAGAGATGACTTTCAGTGATGAGGTAGCACACGTTTAATGAGGCTCATATTCCTACAAGGTCTTGAGCAAGGTCAATTAGATGGGTTGCATAAGAAAACAAAGTTGAGTCAGACAGTGGCTTTTGAGACACTTCTCTGCATTAGAAAAAAAGAGAGAAAAATAAATGTAAGTGCAGATGTTTGTACTTGCCAGTGGAATTTTTGACAGAGAAGACCCAAGGGTCTGCTAAAAGATTATCAATTTTTATCAGGAATGCATTCCTCATCCATGTCTACCACTGCAATCCCATTCTGCCTGGGCATTCGTCTTGTCAAGACGTGCTTGATATGTCAAAATATTTGGACACCCTGGATAACTTTCTGCACTGCCAAGCAGTTACAAATAGACAGACATAGATGAGGGCTCTCAAAAGTTCCTGACCCAAAGACAATTCCTAATTCCCTGACCTTGAAATGACCCAGTAAAATAAAAAAACAGCTACTCAGCTTGCTAGCAAGTATCAACATCAAACACCGACCAAAACCTACTGACCCTTGATCCTTTTAAGATCAGGAGTGAATTTGTGACAGTGTCATTGATTATCGTCGCAATCTTTAGAGCTTAGCCACTGGGTGAAACTGTTTAACATCCAAGATATCCACAGAATAGTTAGTATTGCCACTTTCTAGAAACTTCTTATCAGTAATATGTGTGTGTGTGTGTGTGTGTGTGTGTGTCTGAGAAGATGGCTCTCTGGAACTGATACTTGAGGTGTGTGCTCAGACTCATGGCCTCAGAAATCTGCAGAAGAGCTTAGCATCCAGCTGACGCCACTGGAGCAGCAGCAGTTGAAGTGGAGCGGGAAGAGTGTAAGGACCCTTTTCCAGGACGATCCCACAGCAATGGAGCCACAAACACAGCAGAGCATGCTGTGAAAAGCACACAACTCTAAATGTGCCTGCCTGTGAAATTTTTTGTTCAGGGATCTCTGTCTGACGGTATAGATATTAGCGGGCAGGCAAGCAGGCAGGCAAAGCGGGCACACCTCCATGAACAGCATACTGTACGGGGCGAGCTGATCTGTGACGGCTTTGTTTCGAGGGGCCAGAGAGCGAGGAGCAAGTTAGCACACCCTTTGCCCTATATAATTTTTTCCCTCGGCTGAGAAAAAAAAGTGAAAAGAGGATAGAAAGGAGGGGAACGGGAGGAGGAGATGGTGGTGATGGTGGTGGTGGAAGAGGAGGAGGAGGTGGTGGGTAGAGGGAGGCCCTTTGGAAGACAAGCAGTTAAAGTTTCCATTGGCAACAGCACTCACTCACTCCCTTACTCCCTCCCTCTCTCTCCTTCCTCTGCCTCCATCCCCCCATCTGGCTGGGCTGGTTTTTTGTGAGCGGGAGTGCAGGGTCTGTCAGACGATCAGGCCCTCAGGGCGTCAGAGGTACTGCCAGCTAAAATTGGGGTGTCTCTCCCCAGACACCCCCCCCCCTCTGCTCACTCCCTCTCTCTCAGTTCCTCTCTCCTCTCTTGCTTGGTCCATTGACTCCCACCATCTTTCTCTTTCTCATTTTTGCACATTGTCACCCATTGCTATTCTCCTCTTTGGTTTCCTTCTCATCATTTCTCCCTGTGTTGCTTTTACTTCTTAACCTCACTGTTAATCTGCCTCTCATTATATTTGCTTCACGTCTTGATGTTTCTCGTACTCTCTCTTTCTTTCCCTCTCTCTCTCCAGCTCTTTTTCTCTGCTTTTGCCTTTTTCTCTTTTCTGTGTGTTTGTGTGCATGTGCCACCACCAGAACCTTCAAAACCACCTCAGCTATAGACACACACACACACACACAAACACACACACACACAAAAGCAGGGGGACTGAGATTGGCAGAACCCAGGCAGTGTTATCCACTTCCGCTAGGATAAGGCCATCAAAACATGGCCCGGCTTCAAGCATGAACTGATCGTATCTACAGAGGTGGAGGAGACTGAGTTTTGCCAGGGGGCTTTAAAGGTTTAGCCTGCTAAATCTCACACAGCTGGCACGTGCGCTAAAGCTGGTGCTTCAACATATAAAATCTTTTTGTATCGTCTGCATTCTGTATCGCTTTCGTTTTAATTATGGCCTGTTCGCAAATAATTACTTAAATAAGAAGGGTATGTTCCAATAATTATATAACTTTAGGGTCGCCTACAACACTTTACTCAACCTACTGCTGCATTTAACTGTAGATTCAAGAAATGTCAACAACCAGGAGTTTAGACACTTCAGTCAACAGGTGGGCATGTTGGATCTGTAGATTTGACTTCATAATCATTTTTCTTTTTCTTTTGACTCTGAGGTTCATTTGGTTCCCCTTTCTTTTCTCCTCCTCAGTGCCCTCGTGAATCATGTTCTTGTAGGTGTTTTACTGGTGGGGCTGTGTGGTGCAGCTCCAGGCTCGCTCCAAGAGACTCCTCTTTGAAACACCTTGTAAAAACGGCAGGCACATTACCTCACCACCCCCACCTCAGAGAGAGGCACAGCATAGAGGCAATAAACAGCCAGCCGTGCTTGGCTACACACAAACACACACGTACACACGCACTCACATGCACACTTACACAACCATACACAGACAAAAGCATATACATCACAGTGTGTTTACATACTACTAAGAGATAATTGAATTATTGCCTCAGTCTGGCTAAAATCAAACTTTTCAAATGCATGTATTCACCTTAGCCTAGCTGCAATTGAACCAAACTGGACTACTCATAATCCAATTAAGACACCCACATACTGAAAGTCAAATTTCTCTTCCATGTATGCCGCACAAGGCAGGAATCGAGCTAAGATCGTACGTAATGGAGACATGAAGGTTGGTAAGGTAACAACAACACTGCCAGCTTTGTGCAGCATGTACAGTGTGTGTCTCACATGCAAAACAATAAAAAGTAAAGTATGTACAGTGCTGCAGTTGGCCCTCATATTTCCATCAAATATCCCCATAGCCTTCAAACGTTGGACGTCTGTGGTTTAGCATCTAGTGTGTTTGTTTTTAACCACAAATGATTATTTTTAGTTCTTTGCCTGTACCGCTCAGCTGGTGTGAACTGGAGTATATCCCCACCTACTGTTGTGGAGTCAAACACATTTTGGTCAATAATTAGATTTTCTTCCCGTGCATGTATGCTGGGATTACTTGGATACTCTGGTTATATCATTTGCTAGATTATTGCCAATAGCTCAATTGGCAACTCAGAGGTACAGATGCAGACGCTGAAGACTTCCTTTAATAAAAATAACTCAAAGGCCACAATGGGCAAACACGCAGAAACACAAATCTTGTAACTTCAGTGTCATCAAACAAGGAATCTTCCTTCCACAAGCCTTCCACACATGACCAAAACCATACAGAGACAATAGGGAAGACCAGGGGGGTATACTACGAAGCCAGGTTACTGGCTAAACTAGGTAACTTCTGGTGTAACTGGTGTTTTTTAGAGATCTGTTTTTTTAGAGATCAGTGGTAACTCCCAAAGCTACCTGGGTTAACCAGTAACCTTGCTTAGTAGAACAGGCCCCAAGGTTTAAATAAAAAACATAACTAGAACATAGGAGGCAGGTGTACTAAACCTGGCCAACAAACTCAAATGAGAGGGAAACATTAAAACACTGAGGAGGAAGAGTGGACCGCCTGTGCATATGTTGCAGGAGCAGAAACCTAGACCCTAGAGCCAGGGATTGGGACAGGGACAGAGGAACATGGCGCAGCAGATGTGACAAGTTTAGATGCGCATGTACACATACTGACGAACATAATAGACACACACATGTAGACATACAATGGCACATAAATAATCTAAATAATAAGTCATCCATTAGTGAACGTATAGGTTTTTAAATGTAAATGTGCACAAATTACTTTGGCATACATATGTGCAATATGTGCAGGAGACACACAACACACATACACATAGAACACACACACAAACACAAATGTACATGCATGCATACACAGACACAAACACAGTGAAATATTTGAACACGTGCAGAAACATATAAGCTGTGAAAGTGAATGTGCAGACTCACATGTTTCAACTCAAACAGTACTTGTCTGGTCAGATCAATCCTCTTCTTGTTCACGTGCTTGATGGCTACCAGGTTGCCCTGTGTTGAAAAGGACAAGTTTTTATTTTCACATTCATCAGGTTTGGCTGAAAATACATGGAAGGGAACTGCTAACCACTCATTGCAAACACACACACACACACACACACCAGTGTGAACCAATGCACACTTTTTGCACAACTTTGTTTTTGGCTTACACTCTCTCCCAGACACATACTCATGACTTGCAGGCGCACACACACACACACACACTAAAAATGAAAACAAGGTAAATCTCTAGCAGCCAGGACACTAAAAGCAGCTGCAGATCCAGCCTGTGTGCCCCCACCGGCATCCATCTCTCTTATTTACCAAAAAGAATGCTTAATGAAGTGGCCCTTCACGCCAGCCCAGATGCAGAGTCTCTCTGCCAGTTTGCCCAAGGTCTCTTAGATGGCCTCTTTGATAAGCCCGAGTCACCGCCAGTCACCACATCACCGGTGCCATTCCAGGAGTAATGAGCTGAGGGGGGAAACGGTCAGCCGTCTCCGGCCGCCAACGACCAGATGGACAGCAGTAATCGCAGGTAGACTGAGTCCTTAAAACAAACTCTAGCATTCCACTAAGCCTAGGTTGACTTACCTAGCACAGTGCAGATGCTAATCATAATGAAGGGAGAGGAAAAATGCCTATTATTGCCTGATGGATCAGCAGATTCTCAAGGTGACGCTGTTTAAGCGCTGCAGCTCACAGGGTGATATTTACACAGGATAGTTGAGAAAATAAACCCAGGGCAAAGCAGTGTGGAGACATTACTCTTTTTCGGATTTCTTTTTAAAAGGTTGACATTTCATCGTCAAAAAATCTACCATTAATCTCAATAAAAACAAGCACGTGAGACCTTTCTGCCACTACCACTGTGTGATGCTTTTAATTCTGCATGTATGACTATGTTGAGAGAGGGAGATGGAGAGAGAGAGGGGGGACAGAGAGAGAAAGAGGGGGTGATATGAGAAAGAAAAAGAGAAAGCGGCTCGCCCACTCTCTCTTCCCTGCTTCTCTGCTTCTCCAGTACGTGAGCATGTGTGTGGGTGTGAGGGAGTGCGGTGAAAGAAAGGCACAGAGAGAAAGTGTGTGAGAGAGAGAGAGAGAGAGAGAGAATGGAGGATGTAAGAGAAACCCAGTCTTACCTTAAAATAGCCCGTTTTTGCAAAGAGCTGATATTTTCCATGCGCAGTTATCAAAGAGCCATAGCTGGAGCCTCTCTACACAAACACAAAGGCACTCAGTAAGTCTTGGCACAGAAAAACAGACAGAAGAAACACATCCAAAGGTGTTACAATCAAAGAGACAAAGCAGGGAAACAACCTTTTAAAAATTTCATTGTTGTTTGAAGTGTTCAGAATTCTGACTCTTAATGTTCAACAGGTTTCATAACAGATTATTTCTTATCTAGGATGAAAAGCTGAATTTATTTCATTTCAAGAAAGACATGCTATGTATTGGTGCGTGTGAATCGTGCATACATCTTCTGCTAGGAACAGCTCGGTAGATCTGACTTGGAGCATCTTGTGGCAGATCTGAACTTTATTTGAACAATCATTTCATAGGAGGCTGCAGTTACCTTTAATAAAATGTCTGGCGAGGCCTCAAGAATGTGTGCGAGTGAACCAAGAAAAGATCTGGACCTGTCGTCCTTGATTCCCTTCGCATTCACTTACGCACTACCCCCCTCGAAAAAAAAAAGAAGTATTTGTGCTCATGCATTCTGAAAAGGCGAGCCGTTTTACAAATTATTCCAAATTCCGAATCAATTGCTGGATCAGAAACTCATTGGAATTCCAAAAGGGGAACAGACTCGCAAACCCCCAAATTACAGTTTCTTGATGGAATGCTCTTCTCTCCCATGAATGTATTAAGCATGGAGCAGAACACACATCTGCTGACTGGCCACCCATAATGCAGCAGGTCTGGCCCCAATAGGGCACAGATGGGGACCAGCTCTGGGCCACAAGACAGCGACTATCTGCAAGTCCTGCATGCAATATGTGCTCGGTCTCCACATGTGCGTCCAGACAGTCCGGTCTCTCTCGTTGAGTGGTGGTTTGTGTGGGAAGATGCTATGCCTATCCTCTGTTTCTCTCCTTTTTGGCCCCTAAAATGTTGTGGTATTGAAGTACATTTTTGCACATCCCAAAGGGGGTCTCACCCAAGTGTTTTAGTTTTGTCTGTGTTTAACTGAGTGCAGGTGTGACTGCAGGGCCAGGGTGTGTCTCTGTGTGTGTGTGTCCCAGAATGCCATTCCAAATATGAATATGTTGTCTTACCTAAAAAATTGGATTCTCAGAATGTAACCCACACTTGGATGAGATTTAAAACTATTCGTTCTCAGAAATCCAAATTCTCAGCCACTTTGCCTGACTATGAATGAAGACCTGGTCAGTTAATTGTACAGGGGTCTGTTTTTGACTAGAAAATTGCCTGTTTCTTGTGATTTGCCCAGTTGGCTTAAACACCAGGATAGGTCAAAAGGAATAAGTGGCCCTTTAAGTGGCCTTAAAGGCACACACTGTTAAAGCAAACACATAGGTGTTCAGGGCAGAACAGCCCTGTCACGTGAACTTGATCTGACTCAACAATGAGTAGATTCAAATGTGTATGCACAATTAGCAGACTAGACTAGACTTAGAAAAGAAAACAAACCACAGCTATTTATAGAACTCGCCACTTTTTAAGGTAAACGACCCCAAATGCGCCTCTGGAAATCATTATGATCATTATTTAGGAGCACTAAGAGAGAGACAGAGGTATTTTAGCTTACAGAATGTTGTTTGAAATGGTTTGTGTTTAAGATTTGTTTTAAGATTTGTTTTGATATGTTTAAACCAGCGTGGCTTAACTTCAATGCCATAGCACTGAAATGTAAATTTCCATAGAGGACAAAACTCACATTCTTCCTTAGTAAAATATTTGGGTTAATATCATAATAAACTAGAATAACTATGTTTTACTGACAAAGGAATGTAGGGTAAAGCTTGGCATCTGAATGCTTCCTTGCTGTAAAGAGACCAAATACATGCAAATTTCTGAAGTCATTCACAGGTCAGACATCCAGATAAACTATCAGATAAGGAGAAAATAAAATCATGCTTTTACGTAAAGCACTGCCTATATTTTATAAGTCACAACCAAATTCATTTTGAACTGGAGTCAGACCAAATTATGCATTTTTATTTTTTCAGCATTTGATTTGTGTCTGACTGCATGACCATCACAGTAAGATAATGTGCATATTTGAAGGCAGCTAAAGCCAAATGCCCCTGGACTAGTAAGGCTAGATTCAAAGCCAGGGCTGGACAGGGTTGATTTTTTTTTTCTCAGGAAGGATTCAAAGGAGATCCTTTTTTCCGATAGCTTTCTGGCAGTATAAATGCAGCACTCAAACATATTGAATGAGTAGCTGTGAGAAGACGAACCAAGACGGCAGTGCCACAGTCTTAATCTGCCCTAGAGTAAAACACACATCATGGCAGAGCTTTGCCACTGGGCTTGGACAAGAATGCAAACGGCTCCAACCTGCGAGAGAGTGAGTCGACTGCCAGCACGCTTGTGGTATTTGTTGGGACTCTCAAACTGGAGATCTTCCCATCGAATCCTCCAAAGCATTCCTGCCAGCTCCTTCTCCAACTTCAGTTTCCTTTGAAAGATTAAAAAATGGGTTATGGATTGGTAGGTTCCAACAACAAAGGAAAAGAGATTACAAGGGCTCTCGAAAACAATGAGAATTATACACTGACGTTGTCGTGTGGTCAGATTTATATCAGTAGTTCCAGTAAGTCAGCTGATCAAACATGGGCTCAGTTTCTTGAATAGGCAAAGTGATAAAATATGTTTTGGCGAAGCCTGGGTCCAAAATAAGATATTATTGCGCCTATCGTGTTTGACTGCATGAAAATGTAACTGAATATTCCTCATTGAATACATTAGGGGAGATGTTTACCTTTTCAACAGTTAAACACTTAAACTTTGAAAGGGATTTCTAAACAGTGGCCAAGGTCAAGTTATGGATGTAATAGCTGACTTTCTACAGTCCTCTGTGTTCTCATAACCTTTAACACAGAATCACACATCCAGACAACTGTCCCCCTTTTATTGTTAAATGACATTTGGACCTGAGTTTGACTGAACTCATTTGATGGGATAATAATCCCGAGCTTATGAACAAGGATCAGTTTAATTAGGTTGTGATCTGTGAATGCACAGTGGGAGCTGATGTGCACTCTGAGCTTTCACTTTCTGACACTCGTAATTGAAAGGCTTGGCGTCTGAAGCCATCACTGCAAACAAGAACAAGAGGGGATTTCTAAACCAATCAAAAAAAAATGTGTCCCTGCTCCTACATGTCTTTTCTGAAATTAAGCGTTCCTCTCCAAGTACATCAAACTGTTAACTCGTGACCAATTCAAAGCATTTTAAGCCAGAGGAGTTCACTGAGGGTTGATGAGACATTCCTTCCGAATATGAAAACATGTCGGGAGAGGAGCAACAGGCGCAATGTGCCATAACTGCAGTTGTGGCGAAAAAACATTAACTTTACTCTTGACACGCTTAATAAAGTCTGCAATTTTCAGGTCAGTCATGTCTCGCTCTTTCCTTCTGGTGTTATTTTTAAACATAAGTCGATCTGGCAGTCCGTGAGCAATGTGAATAAATATGCAAGTGACTTCCAACTGAATCAACACATCTGGACCATATCTCTGCGGACCTGGTATTTCTCAACATCCACTATTTGTAGCGAAAAGTACACAAAAAGGGGGAAAAAATCACTTTTTTTTTAAAATAGCGAAGTACAGCTAAAATGTTAACCTTAGTTTGAAAAGGGAGGTGATATTTATTAGTCTGATGTATTTGAATTGGGGAAAAAAGCAAAGCTCACACATTCCATTATAATCTAAAAGGTGTAAAACATTTCCAGATGGCAATGCTCGAATATTGCAACGTTTGCATTTCGGGGGCTGAATTTTTACCCTACTTTTCAGCTATCCTGCCCGGCCCCTAAATGAGCCACTATTATTTGTTTTTCTAAGGCGCACGTTGAAGTCAAACAGTTGGAAAAACCAAGGCAGGGGCCTTAAGACTGGAGAAATACTGAGCCTTCAGTCTTTCAGATTTCATCTATGTGTGTGTGTGTGTGCAGGCGCATGCAACAGGGTAAGTCAAACTTGTTGTAGCGTAACTAACAATCGCTGCCTGCCAGTGTTGAATGCACTGTGGATTCTAAAAATGTTATGTCTGTTCCTGACACTTAACAACATTTGTCATTGACATGTCAGCCACTTACAGACCTACCACCATTGATGTGCAGGACATGACAGATGTCAGTACCCTAGACAGAGACCTGTTGCATGGCTCAACTGGAGTTTCAAGTCTTAGAAAAGAGACCTCACAATTTTACTACAGTATTTCTTGAGGCAACTTTAAGATCTCTGTTCAAATTCAGTGCAACTAAGCAGCTAAAGGAAATTTTATTTATTCATTTTGTCTTTTTATTTATTGAACACGGAAATTGAACATTGCTCACTCTTTTCTGTCTTCACTGCAAATGTGTGGAAATTAGCTATGGAACTCATTATCTCCTGGACGGGCTAAAAAAGCTACTTTGTAATAAATCAAACAACTTGTAAATTGTATGACTTTTATCTGAATGTTTGAATCTGAAGTATACATGGAGGATAAGTCTGAGTTATTGTATTATGTGAACCCAAAAAGCAAGGAAAGGAGTTAACACTTAATTGACTCTAGGCGACTCCATGTTGTTTTACTCAGAAACACTCAGCTTCTCCTAAGAAGGACCAATGGAAATGTCATATCATCACTGGGTAGTCAGCACAACCTTGCAAGGCAGGAAACTCCATTAAACTAATTCTTTGAAAAACACACACTCACTCACCTCTGCACGCACACACACACACACACAGACACACACACACATTTTTCTATTTAAAGGCCCTCATTCTGAAAGCACTGCCAACCCCACGGTGAAACGTGTGGCGCTTCACACTAGATCTATTGTTTCATGAATACCATATGTGAATACCTTTGTTGCCCCCCCGCCCCATCCCATCTCATCCCACCCCACACTTAAACTGCATAGTTCTTTGCTCGCCACACACTGAAGAGAAGGTCTAATGTCTAATGAGTCCATGTTTACCAAAATAAAGTCACCACTAATCATGACATAGCCGAAGCTGCAAAACATGCATTGAAAAAACATTACTCTGTTACTTGGTGACAAAGACCCTCTCTCAAGTAGCAGAGGCTACCATATAAATAGCCCCTAAATTTTAAAATTTTGATTTATTTTTTCTATGCATATTTGCATATTGTCGATATAAGGCTGAAAGTAATTGTTCTTGCAGCATCTCACATATGGTGCAGTATGAATCATCATGTTGTTTGAGGCTAATGTCTACTGAAAATAGTCTTTGAGGTTATGTTTGTGTGGTGGAATTGATTAAGCATGAGAACAAATTCAACAGAAAGGCATGTTCTGTTTAGCACGGCAGTTTAAAGAAGTGTCTCAGTAAAACTCAGAGATACACCAGACTTTTCAGATTCCAGCACCATCTTGTGACATTCACCTTCATCTCAAAATAAAAATGTGCCAAACCTAAAATGGCAATTGCAATATTTAGTCTAGGGGCTAAGGGGAAAAAGGGTAATATCAATATTTGTTTAATGTGAGTCGTAGTGAGGGTACAGTATTTACACTAGAGGAGATGAGTATGGGCAAACATTTTTCTGTTAAAAAATAACGGTCCAAACGAAAGTGGCTGGCACAAACACCAGTCATAAAAGAATAACTTTATCAAACAAAGTTTGATATTTTCCTAAATAACTGAGAGGAAACTCCAGACAAAGTGTCCTGTCAGAATGGTTGAAAACAAAAATGGAAGACTAAAAATAAAGAAACCAACAAAACAAACAATCAAACAGCTCAGGTGAGGGTCTCCGTGTGAACAGCAAGGCATTTCCTATGCCTGAATTCACCACGGCAACAGCTGAGACAAATTTCAGGTTGCAAATGTGACATGCTGCGCGGTTGCTGTGGCAACAATCGTGTAAATTCCTTCTTGGCACCTATAGCTTCTCTCCATATAAATCCTGTCTAGAAAAGCCTTCCTTGAACTCCTTGATATTTTCCATTTTTAGTCTAGTTTGTTTCAACTCATGAAACTGAAGTAAAAAAGGAATCCATTTGTAAAAGTGTGTGTGTGTGTGTCTTCACTCAGTTGTAGTTATAAAATCTTTCCATAATGGAACTCACCTGTAAATGAGAAAACTTGATATTCCGAAGATGATGAGGGCCAGACCAGAACCGACAGCGACGATTCCGAGAACGGGGAGCTGGCCTGGAAGTAGAAGCACATTCCTTTCATCCTATTGTCACACATCCCTCAACAGCATTCTGATGCTCCAAGGCAGATTGCTGAATCTGCTGGCACCATTAAGCTTTTGTTTTAGATCCTCCGTTCCTTTCGGCTACCACTAACACCAAGTTGGGCAAAAGAGCATTAACTCCAGGGATTATTCAGATTTCAGTGTGTATGATAATTTGTCCCGTCACTGTCCTGTCTCAGTATGTGACAGAGATTATCTAGGCCTCTGCTGGTGCATATTCTATATTTTCCCTATAACCCTATGCTACCGCATGAAAAATTGCTCACCTGAAAAAAAATAATTAATTAAGAATTTGATGACAGAGCACAAGATTGCATGTCCCAGAGCTGCATTTTTGTATTTGCATTGATCACAAAAGATCACTGTCTGAGTTTCCAACCTTTTTCCTCATCAAATATATTTGAGTTGAGGGACCTCAGAGAGGCGTTTTTGATCAGTATTAGATATAAAGGCCTGTGTGTGGACTTTCTGAGATGGCTTTCAATATTGTTCCAGGCTTTCAAAAAGAAGAGAAGAGAAGAAGAGAAGAAAATACGAGAAGTCATTTGTTGGGCTAACAGCAGAGACTGTAAGAGTCTACACTGACTCGAACTAGAAGTCATACTCAATCAGTTACGCTGTGGTTAACAGATAACTATTTAGACTTACTATTTTTAATGGATGCTCAGCATATGATTATGGTGTCTTTTAGTATCAAGCCAAGAGAGTTCACCCCTTAATTGTATCATGTAACAAACACTGTCACTTCAGTCTGTTTGCATGCATTTTCAGTCCAGTACTGTCAAGTCTTCAATGATACTTCCAGGTAAAAGTAAAAAAAAAAGTGTGATTTTTAACATTCACCGTCAGCAATTCAGACTCACATTTTGTCACTGTGTAACTATGGTATGGACACATTCATTACTGGCCTACACAAAAATACAGCTACTGACTGTGTGTGTGTGTCTGTGTGTGTGTATGCGTGAGTGTGTGTGTGTGTCTGTGTGTGTGTATGCGTGAGTGTGTGTGTGTATGCGTGAGTGTGTGTGTGTGTCTCTGTGTGTGTGTATGCGTGAGTGTGTGTGTTTGCCCTGGCTGAAAGAGAAGCCATGCGGCAGCTCGTCATGAATACGCCATCAGTTGCCGTTGTGGATTGTGAGAAAGGCAGAGGGTAATTACTATGGCTTGGCTCCCACATGCAAGGAAGAGCATCATTCATTATCTCATCTTCACCTCCAAAGCTGCTCTCTTTGTTTTTTCTGTCTCTATATCTCTTTCTTTTCTTTCTTTTTTTATTTCTTTCTTTTGCAAGATCATTGTGCTGCCACGTGAAAGCAGGCCTATCTTTTTCTGCTCACAAATTCAAAATGGCACACAAAAACAAATACCAGGTTATTTCCACTCGCAACAAGAATTGGACAAGACGCAAATGACTATGACAAAAAACATTTAAGAACAGAAATACAAAAGAATTTGCTGGAATGTTCATAAGTACAATGTTTTAAAGGCTCTCATGTGTATATGAATGTTGGAGGTGCAAACCTGCCTTTTTTGACAAGAAATACTGAATCATGCCAGCACAGTGACTTATGTTTGCTTGTCCAACCAATGATAACTTGACATGAAACAGAACAACTTAATTTTGTAAGCAAATTTATCAGCTGTGAAAGTTCCATTTGACCTCATACAGGGGGTTTTGTGATCTATTTTCATTATACTCTCTTATCATTGGTACAGGGAATCCTACTAGTGCTATGAGAACATCAAAAAAATTATGTAGAAATAGCAACAGAATGTCAAGAAACAGTTGTACTGATCAAATGTCAAAAGCACTTAAACTCTGTGCTGTGCAGATATCTCCCGAAACATGCAAACCGACTATGTCCATACCAGGCCTCCCATCATATGGTGGTCTAGACACTAGTGGCCACTACGTATTAAATACTGTACAAGGCAAGTTAATACAAAAGCTGTGTCATTCAAAACAACTCTAAACTGAAAGAATTCCATGTAAAACACCACATGGCACCTTTGAAACAGAACAACAAAGCATAACAGTGCTTAATAGTCCATAATACTGGGAATTAAGGGAAAAATAATCTCTGGAAATGACACACTTACATCTTTTTTTAAGCAGAGTGCTAAAAATCAAGATTAAGTGTCATTTAATTATGACTTGTACAAAGCAATCTACTGTCAAGACACTGATTCCATTCTTTCACCCTTTAGTCAGCCAGAGGCACGGTATAAACTGTATGTTCATGTCAAAACAAATGTGTTAAGCTATAAAAACAAATGATTTGTGCTTTAGTGTCTGGTTGAGACCCAACGACAAAAGCTCTCAAATGTTTAGACCCAGTGCCAGACACTAATGGCAACCGCTGTTAATCAAACACTAATGACTAGTGCATAATCACACTTGGAGAAGGAATTATCTTATCTGCGCCACACACAGCACATGCAGCCATTTATAAAAAAAACAAACACAAGGAAAACCTAATGTACTGTACAAGAGTTCTCCACTGAGTTCACACTAGACACTTCCTCTGGTTACAAAAAAAATAAAGCAAAGCTCAGAGTGATCACTAGGACTAAGAATAAGTCTGACTAAATGTGACTCATAGAGTTTGTTTGGGAGAGGTAAGTAGGACTTTTAACCCTGTCTCTCTACAGAGGATAATTTGGTATCACCCAACCTGAAGGGCATTACACATGTCAACACTGCAGTCACACTGCATGTTAAGCGATTATTTTTTAAGGTAATTTTAATGTTGCTTGGGTTGGCTTTATTATGACAACAAAACACTAACCAAGGTATCACAACCTGTCAATGTCTTTGTCATGACAACCTGACGTTAAGAAGCACAGAAAGGGCTTTACACTTCGGAGGGCATTACTTTATGATATACGCACGCCAAGGAGTTCATTATCCTGCCTATACCCCTACTGGGTAACACTTTCTTTTACACTCCCCTAATTACTATGTATTTACCTGTTAACAACGTGGTAAATTCAAGAAATCACATGGTAACTAACACAGGTAAAATTATGGTAACAACCGAGTAAAGAGAGACTAATTACGTTGAAAGTACAGATGCTTGCGTGAAAAGGTAATTGCGTGAGTAGTTCTAAGTGAAAACTCGCCTGAAAAATAATTACTCCAGTAGAGTATGGATAACAAAGTAAGGTAACAAAGTATTTGTACTAAGTTACTTGACATCTCCGATAAGAGCTTCTAAAACAGTCGAGGCAATTATTCATTACTATTACATTACATTATTTCTTAAATGTGAATGGTATTCTCATGTTTTCTTATTTTAATGAACTTCGAAAGTAGCCTATTGCATTTGAGTCTGCAAGTTCAACGGAGCTTGCACAGAAATGGAATCTTATGTATGCCATGTAATTCCTTTGTAAGGTGTGGACATTAATATGGAAACAATCCAGACTTCTTTTTACCATGTACTTACCAAATACATTTCAATCAACATCTACAACAACTCAGTAAGAAAGAAGAGACCTTGATGGAATTGTATGTCCAGTTGTTGTTACCAGGTAAGTACTGAATAAACCCAGGCATCATAAATGGGTATAGGAGTTATTATAGTAATTTAGTAGGTAGTATTATTAGTCATTTATTGGAAAGTGATCTTTTGTTGCAGTGAAACAGTGGGATAACCAAAATTCTGTCCAAAAATAATTGGTAATAGAGGATTTAGTTTCTTAGTAACACTTTGTTCATGTAAGTACACAGTTTTAAGCAAGGTTATTACCAGGGAAAACAGCACCATTACATGGTAAGCAGTTGAATAGGTGTTATATTAGAGAGTAGTACTAGGCAACTGGGTCATAATTTCTCTCTTTTTACATGGTAAGTGGGTTATAATTTCCCTGTACTTACCTTCATAATTCCAGTAGTAATTACCCATTAATGCAAAATTGTTTTTTTGGTAATTGTTAAGGTATTTCAACGTAATTAGTGTAATATGGCCAGAAAAGTGGAACTACTTCATAGGTGTGCATCACAAAAGGAAATTTGATCAAACATTAAGTGACATTCAGTTTTTGTAATGTAAAGTTGACACTTGTTGGGATGGAGATAAAAACAGTGAGAAACTGATTCTGCAGAAAGGGCCCGATTTACAAATATTGAAAAATATCAATAGATGGGTAGATGATAAATTAAAGGAAATGTCCCATATCTGTTTCTTGAGCTCACTGAGTACAATATAGACAGAATTAGCGAACTGGCAGCTAACACACCTCAGCTAACCTGAGTCCAACCCGAGGTAATTTCCTGATCCTACCCCATCTCTCTCCCACTCATTTCCTGTCACTCTCTACTGTCTTATTAGACTAAAGCCCCCCTCAAAAAACAAACAAACAAACAAAAAAAAGAGAGTGCATTGTTGCAGTATCATAAATATCTTCCTTGACCTCAACAGTGGTACAATGAAGACAAAGCCTTTAAATGCTTTAACAGGCAAGTCAAATGAAGATTCGTTTTAGGTACTTCAGGTTTGTTTTAGGTACAGGTTGGCTAGTCCATGGTTCTTGTTGCCGAACGTTTTCAGTTCATTACTGTGTACTGTAATTAAATCTTTAAGTGGTACAGAGTACTGGACCATACTGGCTGACTTTCACCTTTGGTTGTTATGTTTGTCATGTCAGTCTTTAACACCCCTTCAGTAAGGTTTTACTGATAACTCTCATCACTCGAACAGTATAACAGGAAAACAGTATAACACTGCCTCCTTTCACGAAGCTTAACATGGACAGATGACTCAGATTGAATTACATCACAATTAAGGTCACTATTGTGCAAACCAAAACTGCACTCATATACCAGAACATGTGTGGTGTGTTACTGTTCAAAAGTACCATTAGAGATGTTGGGGTGTAAGTAAACTCATGCAACCCAACTGATATTATGAAAGCATTAAGTTTGTTTCCAAGGGAACCTCCACACAGACACCCACAAACAGACTGATAAGATGAGCTTTCCTGCACTGTTCGTTAGTAAACAATTGCATAAAACTCAATTCAACTGGAGGGATATAAAATCCAATTCTATTCAAAGCAAGAGATGTCACACAGAAAAAATCCAAATCCATATGCATAACAAAAGCCAGCTCTTCCACATTACATTTAGTATACTTGACAATAGATTAATAATCTGAAATAGTTTGATGTTAATACATAAATGAATAATCTGATATTATCAATATGATTCACATTAGAGGTTTACTTCCTTACTCAACCTGTGAATGGGAGTCAAACACATGGACGTGGGCTGAAACAATGCACTGTTCCAACCAATCAGTAAAAAGGCATCCTTGTTTGCTTCAGGAACATGGAAAGAGGGAGTGCATTGTAATAAAGGATTAGACGTTTAATGACGCACAGGACACCCAGTGATAAACTCCCACACAACCCCAAGGTGAGTTAGCATGGTTTGATTGTTGCTGGGTTGCAAACACTTACCGTCATTGCAGGGGGAGAACACACATTCGGGATCATCCAGCGGTGGATTTCCTTTAGGCCAGTGGATCCTCTCAGTCATTGACCAAACCACTTCCTTATTTGTTCCATTGTACTGAGCCACAATCTGGGATGAAAAGAAAACCCACAGGGTGCGTGGGCAATATCAGTGTGGTGGCTTTAGCAGACGACAAATGAAAAGATTTGTAGCATTTTTGTAATGCTCGACCAAAGAAATCAAGATTTCCTTAGCTGCTTGGGGAAGGGCCTGAGAAAACCATTCTCATTAAATTTTAAATTACTGCCAGATTTCACAAACATGTTCATTCTTAAGCCAAAAAAGTAGCAAAAGAAAACTCACAGGACACTACCTTTCCTTAAGTGTTCTTAGAGTGTTTCTACCCTCCCAAAAAGTACAACAATAATAACAAAAATAATTTGATTTTGAATAGCACCTTTCATTCAGGAGCCAAAGCACAATGAGTTTAAATTAATGGAAATACAAGAGAGTACAATATCAGTCTCAACTGTATTGGTTTGGGGGTAAATACATGTGACTTCTTAGCCTCTCCTGGTGGAACCTATGACACTTCAGCAAGCCCTTTGGAGAAATGAAATGAATTCACAAAATACACATCTGTGCTACTAGAATGAGTCATTTTGAAAGAGATGGTAGCAGTGCCAAGGGCTGCATTGTTCTGCTTATGCAATAAATGTTCTCCACACACATACAGACACACACACACACCAAGTATGTTTAATGGGTCTGAGGTATTCATAAACTGAGGTCTGGCCATGCTTGAGAAGTGGACACTGGGTGAGTTGCTTCAATGCCCTCCGTGTCTCCTGGAGATGTTACGAGGGACATTACGCACAGGACTCTCAGCTGGAGAAAGTCAATTCACTTCAGCTCTCCAACCCCTCTGGCCTCATGGCCCACAACCCCCCAGGAAAGGTCAGAGGTTGTTGTGGAACATTCCAGCAAAAATTGTGTTTTGAGGCATCTTTGTCCCTAGATAGCTTTGCTTCAAAGTTTTGTCTTGGGGACGACAGATTTGAAAAAAAGGTGTCAATTCTTTGTGTGTTTAATCAGTGACAGATGTCGTTATATGAAATTATTATAAGTAGACATGTTAAGGATGATTAAGGGAATTTAGAACACTTTGGGTTTGAAAAAAGTGGCCAAGGCACAATCAAAACAAGCTGTTTTCAACATTTGCTTCTAATTGTCTGCATGGCAAAGAATTAATGAGAACTAAGAGTTTGAATCTACACATCATTTGGTATGTGCAAAAGACATTCCCAAGGCCACAGTCACTGCAATTGTGGAAGAGAAGACATACGGAATGAGTTATACTGTTATTTTAAATATGCTGCATTCTCTCCATTTGTGTTTCTTGGTGATTAATTTTCCATGTTGCCCAGGAAAAAAAATATATTCCCTGTTCATAAAACGAGTTCCAAACTCAAAATCCGAGGCATAACAGACAACTGTGGCACATTTTCTGACCAGCTTTAGAAACTTTGTAATCCTGGCTGCCTCTAAAGGTGTGTGTGGACCAAATGAGCAGTAAGAGTGCAAAAGATGCTAACAAAGATTAGCCAAAGCTAACAATGTTGTACTGCCTTCATCATGCAAATCCAGGAAAAAAAACACTATGAACTTTAAAATGCCTAGGTTCAGTGAAGTAAGCTCAAGCCATACCAATTTCCAAATTTCCAGAGAATGTTAGATTTCACCTTCTATATTCAGCGGCACCGTAAAGAGTTTTGGTTACTTCAGTTGGCCTGTCACCTTACCCCATACTGTCCGGTTTGTTGATTGGTCATGGCCCAGAGTGTGAAGTCTGTGTTCCTGTCATGTCTCTCGTCAGTGGTCACCAGGCCTGTGACCCCTGAAACACACAAGGTACTCGAGGTAAATTCCTGTCAGGCATCAAACATGAGCACGCTGCTGCTTTTGAAGTTGATCATTACCAAAGACACAAGAAGAGTTTCTGTGATCTTGTTGTTTGCTTGTTTTTATGTTGGACATGTATAGTCTGTGTGTTCTTTTGGACCCTGAGTCTGGCAAATAAAGATGATGATGATGCACTTTAGGAGAGGGTCTTTTTGGTGATCACAGCAGGCATGGTGCTCATCTAAATGCTATTTATGTTTATTTCATCAAATACTGTATAGTCTGAGGAAAGTGGCAATTTTAGCAATCTACTTTTGGTAAAGTGCTCAGTACAAAGAATAAAAATCTATCACATTCATGCATTATCATTTCCTGCCAGTTTCCTGTTAGCAAGTCATGCTCCTAGTAAGGTTTTTTAATTGCGTGCTTTAATGTTAATCCTCTTTTTGTATGTCGCTTTGGATAAAAGCATCTGCTAAATGCATAAATGTAAATGTGAAATGTAAAAACCACTCCCAATATTCTCTACAAGGCAAATACGTCTAAACAGTTTTTTCTCGGAGCTAACTAGTCACCAAACAAATTAACCACTCTAGAAGTTAGTCCCTACATGTGCACTCTACCAATCACAAATATTTTGAAAACATATAGTGCATATTCATAAAATGACTGTATATATTAACATGAAAAATTTTATATTCAGTTATTAGACCACCCATACAAACATCATCATTCGGTCACGTTAGGCAAACAGCACTAGATCTGCTTTGAATTTGGAGGCATTTTCCCCTTTTCAATCATACATGCTCTCAAAAATCACCTTAATTGAACCCTGTCATTTCTGAACAAAAAACATCAATAAGAAGCGTGTGGGGCCCTTATTATCCCCTCTTGGCACATCGGCTCTGATCTCCCAACTCATCTGCTCTGGGGCAAGCTGGGAGTTATGCAGCCTAAGCCTTTAGCACGAGTCCCTTCCAGCGTCATGCTACGGCAGATGGACCATGTATCAGAAACAGATTTTCCAGACTCTTGTTGGACTGAGATGTTCACTCCAATCACAAGGAACTATGACCCCACTCTCTCTCTGTCTCTTCGCCTCTCTCTCTACTTTTTTTCCTCTCTCTTTTTCCCTTGTTTACTCTCACTCTCTCTCTCTCTCTGTATGGCTAGATGATCCAGCTGACTGATGTGGAGTTAAAAAGCCTCCGGCCCTAACTAACAGAACTGAGGGGCCACTCCCCAAGAACTCTCTCAAAAAATCACAAGCACTGGACGACCTCCAGCCTGAACTCCCACTCGACTTCATGAAAAGTCCATTTAGCCGTGTTTCATTACCCTGAGCGCAGTGGATAATTTCACCATTAGACGCACTTTTAACTTTCCCTCCCGACAGTGGCGGGATGTGACTGCGAGGTTCACGTGGCCGCATACTCACCCCAGATCTGTCGGTTTTGCATTTTTTCGATGATCCGAAGCCCATCGTTCTGAGCACCCCCTTCAGCTAGGACTTCATCCAGAGCCTTCGCATAAAGGATGAAGCCATCATAAAAACAACCTGCGATAAAGTCTTCCTAAGGGAAGAAGTGAGAAAGATTAAGTTTTTAAACACCACACCAAAATCAGAACTGTGGGTTGTGTCAGCTATTATTGATGTGCTACATGAAATACAGAGCATCATTGCTCAAACAAAAGCGTCAGCTGAGCATAAACAGATAACTTTCCTATTGAAATATTGTCATGCTACCAATGTCTTTTCTGATGCATTCTTCGTGACAGTTTTATGTAACCACCAAGTCATGGTTGCTGGTTTTTATTTAATCAGTTTTTTGATTATTGTTTGCGGTTTTGGATGTCAAAGAAATTGGAAAACAGATTTAATTTATCACAGCTTTCCACTCTGTTTATACAAAGGAACATCTCACTGTTGACCACTGCAAAAATGTCACAGGGTAGCAGACCCAACATTTGGTATCATTTTGAACTTACCAGTGACGGCTCCAGTTGGACATTGAAGTCTTGCTTGGCTCGCTTATGGAAGTCCCTTTGGAATTGAGCGTATTCAGCATTATCAGGCTCCTTGTAAGTCAAGATGAATACAGACTACAGAGACAGATTGATATAGAGAGAGAAAGAGAGAAAGAGAGAAAGCGAGAGAGAGAGAGAGAGAGAGATAGAGAGAGAGGAAGGAGACAGGAAACAGGAAGACAAATGAAGGAACGGAAAAGGAGAGGAGAGGTTCCAATTTATAATATGACACAACTGAATAAATCACTGGAGCATCTTAGCTATAGTGTGTCTGTGAGGATTCACTGTCATGGGCCTGCGGAACAAGATTTTGTTTTTTTTAACGACCACAACATTTGCAAGCAGTGTCAGATGAGAAATACCCTGAGACCTTCCTAGCCATCCAAACAAGAGATAAAATCCCCTCATTTGAAATACTGTTCAGTCACTCAAAACCATAAAAACATTATTTGGAGAGAATACTTAGAAAATTTTGAAATCCTAGTTTACTATGTTAACATACACTGGGATAAGGCTGGTTCTGTATGGTAACTCTATAGAGGACTACTGGGAAAATAAGACATATTCACAGACTGAGATATTATCAGTAGTTGACTGGCAAAATCCCTACCCCAGAGGTCATATATTTCTACAAAACTCTACATTGTGCCCCGAAAGCAAGAGACATTAAAACCTGTTTCAGCTTGTAATTGATCTAGGCTGTTGCGTAATAGTCTGATCCAAAGTTAAAGTGTTTCCAAAAGCTGAGGTTAGAAGAGTTTCTTTTTTAGGTAGCGCAGCACCAGCATGACTGCTGAGCAAATGTTCTGTGATGGGTTGATCCAGAACACATCGCTCCTCTACCTTTTTAACCTGCGCATGGCTAACTGTTTTTAATATGCCAGAGAATAGTAGATACTGCTTCTCTCCCAGGACACGTTAATGAAAAATTACACTTTTCAATTAATCATGCAACAGTGTAATCGTTGTCCAACTCGAATTTTTCAATGTCGTAGATAAAGAGCTATTTTCACTTCTGAACACTGAAGTCGTGTAAAGTCAAAAGGGTCCAGACACGATTGACGAATGGTAAGATTCCTCGTATTTGGGGCCAATTAAAGTCTTGAACTGAGGGAAATGGACTTTCAAGGGACTTCTAAAGCTTTTTTAACTCACCTTTCTGTGCTTTGGAAGGGAGCATGAAAGGACCTCTTCAAACATTGCATAACTTTTTTATTCATAACTCGTTTGACATCCCCCCACCCCACAAACACACATATCTCATTACAGATGCTTTTGTTGCAAACATCAAAGCCAGGAGACCCCAGAAATGTTGTTTGTTCCCCACGCTGTTTGTTCTGAATTGCTTTTTTTGTTTTGTTTTCTGTTTGTCACTGCATTAAGATCTCTGCGAGTGGGTAGGAATAATGTTTAGCAACTTCATTTCGGTGCAGTCATTCTTATCGAAATTAAGAGGGCAATTTTGTGCAATTACTTGGACCATGTGTGAGTAATTTGTTTTTCTGTGACAAGTCCACATGAAAATGATTTATGCCACTATGGAGCCAGACATGTGATAAGGTCTCATTTTGAAATCCAATCACATCCTATACCAGAGAGAGAAAGAAAGAGTCTGAGTATGAGAGGAAAAGAAAATCAGCACCTCAAAGTAGAAGGACACATTCATGTTGAGTAAGGTAAACCCTAAACAATTCTAGTCAGACCAAATATTTAGAACCTGATGATTTAATCCTGTTACAATAGTTTAGTCAGGCAGTCTGGCACTGAGGAGTCATTCATCTTCACACTCTCAAGCAACCTCAATGGAGTTTCCCTTAATGAGTAATATCTGAAAGAGCTTACTGCACAAATCTGTGTGTGTGTGTGTGCTGGGAGCCACCGTCTGGAGCATTTGAGGGTCTTTGAGCCTTTAGCTGCTAAAGGGTATTACCTTGAAAGTATTGATGGGATCCGTCCACTCAGTGGAGGAATTGCTCCAGGGTATTTTCGCGTTGTTTTGTAAGCTAGTACCAAACACATCCAAATAAAAGATAGCATAGTCCTCAGGATGGGGTTCCTCCTCTTGGAAGAGCTTCATAATGAGGAGGAAGGTGTCGAGAGGTCCACAGAGGTACACAACTATGGAAACAGAGAGAGAGTAAGAGAAAGAGAAAGAGAGAGAGAGAGGTATTCAATCAAATATGTGCTTAAAAATGCATTATTGCCAAATTGTCATAAAGGTCACTGATGAACATTAGTCAATACATAAATCATTCAACTTTCCCCCTTAAATGCAGAACTTACAGGCCACCCATGCATTGCAAAAACCATCAATTGCCCCAGAGACTTTCATGTCACTGAGGGGTCAATTGCTATTTGAATTTCTTCAGAGTCAGAGTGTATAGATGGGAGTCATTCATGTGATTGGCAAAAGTAATGTTATGTTCTGCTTACTGCCTGTCTAAACATGTATGAGCTGCAGTATGTGCAAATGAAGGTACCATTTCCTGTACAAAAACATAGTGTCTGGGTGGTTGTCTGGACGTGGATGTGTGCTGGGTGTGCTTTGATTTTGTGTGTGTGTGTGATGTGTGTATGCTGTGAATGTGTGCGTGTGTCTGAACTTGTGCACAATTGCACACTGTTTTCGTGCTACCCCTGCGCTCCCATAGGTATGGCTGTAGGCATTATTTCCATTGGTTGTGTTTTTGTCAGTGCAGTCTTTGCCAGCTGTGGGGCTGAAGCTGGAGGGAGTCCTCAACAACACAGCCACCCCCCACCTCCACCAGCTTAACCCCCACCCCCTCCAACACACACACACACACTCACACACACTCCCTAGTTAGCAGACATTTCCTCAAGTGTGAGAGTGGAGTCTGGAGGCCAGACCGCTGCGTCGACCCCAGCACTCATCTCTTCCAACATCGCTCTCGCGGTGCCTCGTGCCAAGTAGTCCTGCTGTCTCCTGGACTGCCTCCAAAACAAATGTACAAAAAGGCAGGGAAAATGTTCCTCCTGTGTTATAGAATTTATACGGGGCCACTGGAGCCCACTTGACACAAAGCCCATCAAATTGTTGAGAACATTTTGTTTCACTTTGTGGCTGATTCAGACTGCAAACAATCCATCTTGATTTTTCTTTTTTTAATCCTTAAGTTTAGTTTTTTTATCTTTCATCTGATTCATTTAAAAAAAAAAAAAAGAACAAGAGTGCTGAATTGCTGAAGCAGTAATGGCTGTCAACTGAGATGTGAATTCCTGACAAATGTATTCCTTCCTGAGCAAAATTTTCACCATTAAATTTCAAAGGTTTCGTCAATTATTAACATGTGAGCAAATACTGCATCTCCTCCATGAGTGTCTGCATTTACCATCAACCCATTTTGTCACAACCATGCCTGCTAAAAAACTCCCCATCCCACGTAAATTCCTGAACCCCTATCTGAGAGCTATGTCATCTGGATTACCTTGCAGAAGACATTTTCTGATATGACGGAAGTCAAGACAGCCTTGGCCTCACAACCCCAAAGGCTACAGAGCACACGGGGTTGGGCCGGGGGTGGGGGGGTGGGGTTGGGGGGGTTAAAGTACCATCTTTCCATTTAATCAAGGTTGCCCATGAGTGTGAAATTACCTCAGGTCTATTATATCGTGTATGTATGCATGTTTGTGTGTGTGCGTGTGTACGCGCTCCACAGATCAGATGCTGCTCGCCACATCTGCTGCAGTCTGAGTCTTTCAAAACATGCAGACACACAACCCAGTGGAAAGAAAAGGAAGAAGAGAAAGCACAGCTTGATGCATGCTCCCATTTAGCTACTAGACCTTTGCTTCCTACAGGTCTTTAATGCATCAAGCCCCGCAAAGACGAACTTTGTGAGGACTAGGCAGTCATTTTTCAACATTTTTTCTGTTTAACAATTCAGATTACTGAGCAAGCCTTACAAAAACCATCCCAATTACTTGTGAATTATTCTTTAGAAATACAGCTATTGACAGACCATAATGATCTTAACAAACCAATTAAGGATTTATTTCAAATTCCCAGTGGGTGTAATTCAGAACCATTGTGCCAGGTGAAACTACATTTTCAAGAAATTACCTGTTTTTAATAATCTCTTAAACCACAGTTTGCAGGATCCCTTTGGATAGGCTGAGCGAGACATTATTTCCGCTACGTTAAGCTACAGGAAAAGCTTTACCAGCTGTGGCAACAGTGACAGCTACAGAGGTTATCTTAAGTTGATCTCATCATTGGATAAAAATGTGTGGAATGCCGTGCCAAAAGCTAAACAAGCCCTGACAAACCGTTCAACTAGCGTGACCTGGGGTCAGAGAGACAAAGTCATAATTTACAATGGAGCGGGAACGAAGGTTTACAGCATTTCCTGATGGAACACCAATTAACAATGATATACAACTTAGTTTATTGCATCTTTTGGGATTTTTTGTTTCATTGCACAATTATCACATCACATTAAGTTGAAATGCGAACATCTTTCTGCTCTGTTTCTAACCACAGTTCTCATCCAGCACCGAATTGGAAAACGTCTCAATGCTAAAGACACATTTTCTTTTTACCAGATCTCCATCTAATATGTTAGATAAGACTTTGGAAAATTGGTGCAGGGTAGCACTGCAATATTTTTCAATGGTGCCAAATACCAGTATCTCTATCTATCTATCTATCTATCTATCTATCTATCTATCTATCTATTTGTTTATTTAACATGATTATTTATGTAGCTATATATGATATTAAATACTAAATACTAATGTCGCTGCCAATATATAAGACATAATAACTGGGGCTGGTTATTTATTATGTATGACAGAATCGAATCCAGCTTGCTGTAGTCTAAAATCTAAAGAATCACAATCATGTCATATTGTGGCTGAAATATCATGATATCATGTTTTGATCCATGTGACAATTCACTAAAAGACATGAGTAAACCTACACTGTAAATGTTACATAAGTCAAAAAAACTATGACCATGAAAGAAAACTGTAATCTAAACTATTGAGCTCTTTTGTCTGAATTGAATGATCCGTGCAAGTTCTGTTTGACACTTTCTGATGAGGACTAATGTGAAGGCCTCATTAGAAGACCAGAGCGCCACTGCCAACAAAGGATTCCTAGTAAGCAAAGAATATTCCATGTAGTAAGACCGTTAGCTCTGACTTAAAAGTACAGCTTCTAAATAGTTTCGGAACAGACACATAAAATTACCCAGACAAGCTAATGACTGTTATCAAATGCTGTGACCAGGCATGATTTTGGAAAGGTCACTGATAATTCAGCATAAGCCACTGGCTATGCGTATGTTCTCAATAGACATTTAAAACATCAAGCTTGATCAGATTGCCCTTGTGTAGTATATCACATAGGCTAGTCTAAAAATGTACATGGAAGTAAAGATTTTCATCAGTCACTCAATAGTCCAGTAATCAGCTAAATATTAGGACAACTGTGTGCAATTAGCTGCAGGGGGCTATTTAAATACACAGGACAAGCAGAATCATGACAGCCTTTGTAACTGTGAGGTTTTTCAAGGTTGCATTTAACTGAGTACAGAAAAAGTGAGAATCAACCATGTGGTTTCAGAGCACCTCGCCATGAGAAACATGAAGAAACTGAGAAATGAGAAAAAGCTAACCAGCTTTTCAGGCTACAGGCTAATTCCAATCTCTGTGAGTCATTAGCAATTTGTCTTTATGTCTCAAATATCGAGACACTACTGATGAACAAACTTGCTCTGTGGAAATGGTTGAATGATTTGCCACAACAAGGTTCCTGTTGCCTTGCATGAACATGCTGTCAAGGCATATTACACATATAACGAGGACAAGAGGTAGAGAACTACTACCTCTATCTCTAATTTTTTGCATTTTTGTCTGCCTTCAATACAGAGGGATCCTCTCCGAAAACGATGGATGGAAGTTAAAACAAAGAACCCGGCATTTTAACCTCATCGCCACCTCTCCAGCAAACCAAAAACAGTGAGCAATCATACCGCAACCCCAGATTGACCCCTGGAAACCCAGTGTGCTGTGTCCTTCGCCAAGCAAAACATTTGGTGTGGCTTTAAACAGCAAGCTGCACTAACTTTTGTCGAAGCATTAATTAATTCTGTCTTGGCAGCAAATTGCTAAGAAAGCAAATCTTTGTTTCCCCCAGGCTCAGTTACCAACGATCAAAAAAGTATTGCAAATATCAGTTTTTGCCGTAAGTTAAAACTTTTCTAAACCACGTTTAGAGACAGGGAGAGATTCTGGTTTTATGCATTACATTACATATCAAGACTAAAGAAGGTGTATCATTTAAGACTGACAAGGCACATGATCTGCTTATAATTGTTTAGCCATTTTCAGTCTGCCACCAGATTGCCACAACACATAAAAGTACACTATACATACACTCTGTTGATTATTGTAAGCTGAATCAATGCTTGCTATGTCATAATATGTCCTTGTTCCTTGCTAATGTTATGTCATAATATGTCCTTGTTCAGGTGTAACAATAAATTGGGATAAACTGAAAAGGGTCAGCATAATGGAATGAAATCACTGTTTGCAGTTTCTCTCTAGACAATACAGACAATCACAGAGCTCTGCTGAGACTGTGACTTTAAGATAGACTGGTTCAATGTATCCATGGCATGATTACAATCTGAGGTATGTAAAGGTCATGTTAGGTTACCTATAGAGAAACATCACTTCATTCAGTCTATTGTTATTCTAGTAGTGCAAGTGCAAAGACCCGATAGCTCAGCCTATGTGGAATTATTGTTTTTGAAGTAAACTTGAATATATAGTCATTGACATTTCACGGAAAGCTAGAAAGTCATCTCAGCATTAGGGAATGACACATGCTGTCCTCCAATAAGCTGTAGTTCCTTTAACTTACGTACTGATGTTGACCAAGCTATGCCTAACAGATCCCATTTGCTAGACTGCGATTTCAGAAGTGTATCTCAGCAGCAGTTTATCTTTCTAGTGATGTGACAGATGTAAGATTATTAAATAATAGTCTCCATGTTATCAGATTGTGAGGTGGCACATATACAAGCACACACTCACGCACGTCCCTATAGTTTGAGCATGTCAGTAAAATGTGCTGTACAACAGGCAAGCTTTCTCCTTCACTAAGACTATGCCACAATGCTAATTATAATTAAAACAAACAACCATCCATTCATGCCCTGCTGGGCTCCATTTAAATTGTAAGATCAAAACATTACCAGGTGCTACGAATAGACAGAAAATAAAGGCAGATGAGGGAGACAAGGAAACAATGAAATCCATTATCCCACTATTTTCATCACTTCTATAGTCTAGTGTCAAGATTTCAAGTACTCAGCTGAAGGAATGGGGATAAATTTGTGACCTCTGTCTATTTCTTGGTATGATTATAGACTATTACTTAGAGGAAAAATAAAACTCTTTACACACTATTGATGATAGCCTACATTCATTTGTTAATGGAAAACACAGGTTAACATGGCCAACTAAAACTAGTTTAACAAATTCTTATGACAGTGCTCAACTCATTAAACATAAGTAACTGAGCAGAGTTCAATATTGCATATGAAAGTGATAGGATCCTGTTGTAAGCTGTTGACTGATATTTATCACTGATAGATAAATTGTTATTCATATCCAAATAACAAAGCGATCATATACATGCCCAAGGTCTTGCGTGTAATAATTTATAACAATAAAATATTTTTCTAAATGATACGGCAAACCAACTACATATGCGGACTATTCTTCTACGGATTGTGGAGTGACTGTTTTGATGACCGTCAGCAAGAGAGCCCAAGGCAGTTGTAAATAACCCACACAGGGCTGTCCTTTCCCAAAAATACATCCCTCTGACGAACACACAGGTGGTGCTGGGCTATAAACCCAAGTCTGGTTGTTGTCTAGTCACATTTACAAGAAGCCGCAAGAGGCCACCTCAGATAGGCCTATGTAATAACAGTGGGACAATATCTGCTGGAGTCTAAGTTATGTATGAATGGGAAATATTAAAGAGTAATGTAACGCATGAACCTTTTCACTTTTACGGGTCGAGATAAATGTTTTCATTAGCAAAGTGGCTATCACATACATGACGCATGAACACAGGAGAAGGTGCCTAATTTGGTCATCTAGGAACTCATGGAGGGACTTACTTCTGGCCTTTTCTCTCATAAATTTAACGATTTCTTTGTAATCGAAGTTTCCTGGTTCTTGGTATGGGAATGCTTCTACGGTCACATTTAATTCGTCGCGCAGGTTGAGGTAAATGCCCTCGCTTTGAAAGTAGTGCGGCCGGTCATCACGTTTTATGTCGTAGAAAATAAGACTGGCTCGAGTGGTCCAGTTAAAGTGCACGTGAAGAGAGGTGGCAAATTCTCCTATTTTTGTGGTCGTGGGTCCCATCCGAACTATTGTTTTGAACTCGTCTCCATTATCAAAACCATATGCTAGTCCTCCTGCAGTTATCAGTGGGAGTTTCCAGTGGGATGCGAACCTTCCCACTAAGGCTACGGAATACACACACCCTGGTCCAAAGAAAACGTCTGGTTGGTGGTAAAGTTTAGTATCCACGGCAATCATCTGTGCTCTGTTTTCCGCACAGCCTCCCTCCTGGTCTTCCGTGCTAAAATTTAAGAGATTAATTGTATGTCCTTTCAGAAGTCCGTATTTCTCCAGACTTTCATGCGCCATTCGGATTGCCGGGACAACCTTCGGCAGTGCCCAAGCGAAATTCATACTGTTGGGAAGAATGACTACCACTGTGATATTAAGTCCAGCATCTGCACGGTACTTGGAGATAAATGAGCATGAGGCTACCATAAAGAACCAATATCCGAGTTCCTTCTTGTATCCCATTGTGTCGGCAAATATGAGAATAATTCCAACAGATCAAACCTTAAGAAAACACCAGATAAGTGCTTAGGCGACTTGCAGCCATGCAACCAAATCATATGTTTGCCTCTTTAAAACGTTATTTAACTTAGAATAAACGTGAATTTGAGGGGAAATCCCGCACGAGTCAGTGCCGCTGAAGTATCCAAGGAGATGCCGTACTAGAAATGTCCTGCCTCGCAGACTTCTGCAGTTCGTGGACTCACGCGCGGCTCCTCTTTGAGCCAGAGTGTGTGTCTGTGATAACATCCATCTAGATGACTACAACTTAAATCAGCGCAGCCCTCTGCTCGGCCCCTTACACGTCATGTCAGCATTCCTAAATTACTGTAGACAGCAGCGCCCCCTGCTGCATTTCGTAATGAGAGACTACGGAGGAAATTCTACAGTAAACCCGTTAGTCGGGTAAAGGGATTCATATACAACATTCCCAGTAGCCTGGATATTAATAGACACCAGGTTGTTTAAAAGAATGTTTTTAAATACTTCTACTAATAGATAGAACATCTTGGAAAGTGTGGGCATGCGAATTACTGCGCAACTGAATAATTGTGGTAAATGATGGCATAGCCTGATACTTACTTTTCGCTGTCTCTCTCATAAACGCAATGATATTTTTATAGTCAAAATCTTTGGGGTCTTTGTATGAAAATGCGTCTATCTTTAAATTTAATTCAGCCTGCAGTTTTATGTAAATGCCTTCGCACTGAAAGTAGTATGGCCGGTCATCAGTTTTCAGGTCATAGAAGATGACACTGGCATGATTTGTCCGATTAAACTGCAAGTGCAGAGAGCTGGCGCAATGTCCAATTTTTGAAGCAATAGGTGCCATCCGAACCATGGTCTTATAATCATCTTTACTGTCGAAACCATATGCTGGGCCACCCGCAGTTATTATTGGTAATTCCCAAGCCGACGCAAACTTTCCAACTATAGCAAGGGGGTATGTGCAGCCTGGTCCAAAGAAAACATCAGCTTTGTAGTCAAGTTTAGCGTCCACCGCAGTCATCGGAGCTATGGTCTCTGAGCAGTATCCATCAGACCCTTCTGTACTGACATTTAGCAAATTGATTGTATATCCTTGCAGAAGACCGTCTTTCATCACACGTTCGTGCGCCATGTGAATTGCTGGGAAGACCCTTGGCAATGCCCAAGTGTACTGTATATTGTTCGGCAGCATGACCACCACCGTAATATTATTTACAGTGTCGGCACTGGACATAGACTTACAGGACTGAACTAAGACCACAAACAGACAAAAGCGGAGACCGCTTTTGCATGCCATGTTATGAACAGTGTCTACACGATGAAGATCAGGCTTTCTATTAAACATTATTCTTCCCCAGGTCCCTGGGGTGATGACATTCACACTGCACGTGCACAGTTGGAACCTCCCCCTTGCAGAAAATATCAGATTCAAGAACTGCTCCATAACTGATTAAAGGACAATGTCGTTTTTACGCTTAAAGCCTTGTTTTTGTTCATGATGAACTACAATGGTTTAGATTGAAATTCTGACGAATGCCTCTGTTCCGAGAAATTTCGGTTGTTACGGTAGCAAAATTTCCAATCTTAACAATTGTGTTGCATCAAAAACGATTAGAAAACATTGCTTTATGTGTAAAAAAAAACGGATATTTTCAATAATATTTATAAACAAATGGCACTGATATCATTACAACTTACTATTTTGAGAAATATTCATATTAACGCTATAAGCTAACATAACCATCCCCAAACTCTGCTGCAACTGTTCTTGGGCCGGGCCGTCAGTTGCAACATCTGACTCCTTACATTCAAATTGAAATTGCGAAGAATGTGCTTTATGTAATCATAAGACACAGGTGTAAGTGTATTGTAAAACATTTTTCAACATTTTGTCTAATCCAAATCGTCTCCGCGTAAAACGTAAAAAGCGTTGCAACGATTCCCGGTCGAAAGTTACTGAGACGTTCAGCATGTCATTTATTCGGTGAATGATTAATTTAAGGACTAGCCTGCATGTGCAACATGCTGAATATAAATAGTGCAAGTCATTACCGCACAATTACTAAATGATTAACCATGACATTGTCCGTGTACACATCTCTCAGAATAAATACGATTGCTCTTTAAAAATAAACACTATCTTATCAAATTCAAACATTCCTGAAAAAAAAGTTCTGTCTTTATCATGTTGTTATCCCACTATCCTGTGCAACTGGATAAATTCTGTCGGTCAAAATAACTAGGCCACAAGTATAGCACAACTAGGTCAAGAGGAGCTACAAACTCATCTTATTAAAGGGATCCATGGCTTGTAAGACACGTTGGCCTTATAAGATTGATGTTGGCATCAGCTGCACAAGCATTCAAAGTGTCATCACAGGGTTGAATCTAATTAAGATCTAACCACAGTGCAGCAATCAAGCTGTTGCTGTACATAGACATCAGTATCAACCACTTGATGCCACTTTTTACCCGGAAAGCATTGAAACGTAAATGCAATGGCAGCTTACAAGCTCTGCAAATGAAAGAATTTTAGTTTAAATAAAATTTAAGTTTTAATAAAAAAGACATTTTGAGTGTTTTTAGTCCTGTTAGATATAGCTGATACCAATGTCAGTCTTACAAGGCCAACATGTCTTACTAGCCAGGGATTGTTTTAAAATGATAGCATACCACCAGACTTGAAAGTAACACATTTGACACAACCCTTTAGAGGGTGTAGCAATGAACACATAATACAATTTTATTTGGCCTGTTCAAATTAGAAACATATAGTTTGTTACAGTTGACAGCAGCCTGTAGTCACACCTACTTGGAGTGTCAAGGAGACATTCATACAACAAACACATAGATCCAGCAGCAGTCAAATCTCCCTTTCTGGTCTGTCAGTGGTGAGGAGACTTGGGCAGCCTGTAAACACCAGCTGAAGAGATGAGCTGGTGGTCTCGTACCTTCTTGTCCAGGAAGGCCTGCAGCTCGCCAATCTCCATCTCGGTCACGACTGGCCCAGAGGACACAAACATCCGCAACATGGTGTGAATGCGTTCCAGCGTCATGCTCTCCAGGTTAGTCAGCATGGCCTGGATGTAGGCCCAGAACAGCTGAGGTGTTCCGGTGGGGGAGAAGAAGAGAAAGAGAGAGAGAGAAAGAGAGAGAGAGAGCAAGCGAGAGAGAATGTGAAAAAGAGTACACCTGAGACGTGAGAGGTACATGGCATGAAATGTGTGTGTTTACCATGTGGTTCACCCCAGTGTCTACCCAGACCCAAACTCACAACCTGCAGCTCTTTTACTGTCTATCGTAGCACCTTCACATGCACTAGCAAGTGAACTAACACTCCAGGTTGCTAGTTTCACTTACTATTAATGTACACACATCACAGGCATCAATCAACTGGCTACCATTACATGTGTGTATGTACAATCATGTTCACAGCAAGAACGGCTTTATTCATTTGTGCAGGTTGGTAGAATGACTTTAACGACCGATTACCTCAGTCCGACATTGAGTTTGGTCTGGATACCTAGTTATCTCTCACTTTTTGGAGGTGGGATCAACGAATGTACATAACAATCCCCTGGTTGTTTCATGATTTCGGTTTAGGGTGTCCATTGTTTCAGGGGTAAAAGCATGTTTTTGATCGGTTCCCTATCTCAGGCAAACAAAACAAACTGCAAATAGGCCAGGTGGCCATGCTGAGCCGTAGGGTGAAAACAAATCGCTCACAGACCAGGATGAGTTTTGCCAGGCTAGTGGGTTTGTGTATTGCTGCATGTTTCAAAGTGTGAAAGACACTGGGATACTCTGAGCCACTGTGAGAGTGTGTGTTTACATGTAGTGTCTTCATCCAGACTGAACCTGGTAATGTGCATTTGGTTTGTTTTTGCCACTAAAAAAAAAACATGATGTAAAAGTGCATGCCAGCGTTTGTGTGTACTGTATGTAGTAGTGAGGTTAAATTTGTGTGCATGACGATCTGTGTGTGTGTGTGTGCGCACACGCGCATGTGGGCTGATCTTTGTGTAACTAATGCATTTACACTTGGATAACAGTCTGAGAGTGATTGAATTAATTAATTAATGTGTGACAGAACACACTACCACGTATGTGAGTGAGAGTATGTGTATGAGTGTTTGTGTGTATTATGTCTGTACACGTCTTCAAGAACGTATTTACCCGTAGTTTCTCCTCCCTCTGCTCAGACTGTGTGGCTGTGTTGGAGTCCCCCTCCTCGTCGCTGTCGAGCAGCAAGACAGATCGCTCGTGCTTCTCGCGCCCAGCTGCAGGCGCCGTCTCCTGCACCGTGTAGCGGCCACCCGCCTCCTCACGCACCACCCCGTGCTGTTGCCACATTGCCAGTTTCCGCCGCACCACCTCCTGGGGCACTGCCAGCACCCCACTCAGTTCCTCCAGGGTCCATGAGGCTGAGGGCAGGGCAGACGTGGAACAGGAACAGACACAGACACAAAGAAGGAGCAAAGAAGTTACACAGAATACAGAATAACACAGAATAACAGATAGATAATCTCTCACACTCACTCACTCACACACACACTCACACACACACACACACACACACACACAATATAACCATCTATGATTAGTGACATGCACACACAGGACACAAGCCCATAGCACACAAGTCACTGCTGCGCTTGGAAAGAAGTCTAAGGCTCAGTGGCACCTCAGCTGTGGTGTGGGCATGGGAGAGCAACGCTCAACCACTTACATTTACATTTACATTACATTTATGCATTTAGCAGACTTTAATGCTTTTATCTAAAGGGACTTACATTTGTCAACTATCAATTACATCAGGGCCAGTCTCCCTCAGAGCAACTTATGGTTAAGTGCCACCACCGCCCACTTCCCCCGTCCACAGTCCTTTTGCCTAACCAGCAGGCCATGGCCACCCTCGATGGGCATGGATTGTGTATGAGTATGTGCGCACAAACACGCTCACACACACACAAACACGCTCTCACACACACACACACACACACACACACACAGACACACACACACCCCTCTTCTGGTAATTCGTGCCATGTTTGTATTTGAATACAAACAACAGGTGCATGTTAACATGGTCTTTCAGGTACAAAGTATGCACAAACGCAAACACACGCAAACACACGCACACACACACACACGCCTCTTCTGGTAATTTGTGCAACGCTTGTATTTGAATTCAAACAGCAGGTGCATGTTTACATGATGGTCTTTTCTGAGCACTCTAGATTCAGGTACAAAGTATGCACAAACTCAAACCACACACACGCACGCACATACACACACACACACACACACACACACACACAGTGCATGGTTCCTACCTTTATCCTGGAAGTGCAGGATGATTGCAGCATGGATGGGAGACACAGAGAGGTTGGAGAGGGTGCGGTCCTCCAGCTCCACATCCAGGGTCACTGTGCCCAGGTGAGATTTCCAGTTCAGAGTCCTCATGGCCTGTGGACAGAGGAGGACCAAGAGAAATGAGCACCGTTTCACACATGAGCACAAATGAGCAATGCTTCACATGTGCTGAACTCCTGTACACCTGACCCAATTCTCCTGAGATTCTCCTTGGAGTCGAGGTCCAATGTAAAAACGAAAGAAAGCTCCAATGTTTCTTATGAAATAATGGTACAGGATTTAAAGGCATACCAGGCAAGACTGATTTTTTTTTTATCTCCAGAGCTGCACCTTCAGTCACCGTTATGTTGTGTTATGTTGACAAGTCGGAAATAAATGTGATTTCGATTTCCTCGACCCAGTGTTTTAGAACACAGGTTAAGGAACAAAATAATTGCCCTTGAACTTTGTGTGTGTGTGTGTCAGTTGGGGTATGTGTGATATTTTATAATCTGAAACTTCTCACAGTATATGTTTTTGAGTGGGCACATTTTATGACATTGAGCATGTTGTATCAATGTATATTAGTGGATATATTAGAGAGCTGAGCCTTGAGCTTTTTATAGCTGAATGTCTGTATGTTTTGCCTCTCTCTCTCTCTGTTTCTTGTAGCAGTCTCTCCCTCTCCCTCATGTGTGTGTCTGTCTCTCTGCCATCGCCTCGAGTTTCACATAGTGGTGAGTGTGTGTGTGTGTGTGTGTGTGTATTTCTAATCTGTCTGTCTGTCTGTCTCTCTCATCACCTTGCATTTCTCATAGTGTGTGTGTGTGTGTGTGTGTGTGTGTGCGCGTGCGCGTGTGTGTGTGTGCGCGTGTGTGTGTGTCAACCTGTCTTTCTCGCTCTTTCTGTCTCTTTCATCACCTTGACTTTCTCATAGTGAAGTGCATGTCTCTCTTTCTTTTCCTCATCACTTTACGTTTCTCATAATAGTGTGCGTGTGTGTGTGTGCGTTTCTCTTTCTCATTACCTTGAGTTTCTCATAGCGCTGTGTGTAGGTCTCCATGGCTTGTGTGACCACAGCAGGTAGCTCCATGCGCTCATCCTTGAGTGGGGGCCAGAATTCGGAGGAGAGGATCATGGCCGACAGCGCCAGGGCTGGCTGCTCCTCTGGGGGCAGACGGGCCTCCTCCTCACGAATGTTTGTGTTGATGCGACGAGAGTCAGCCACATCCTGTGGAACAAACAAACAAACAAAAAAAACACACACATGTTTCTTACCTTTTCATTTTTCAGTCCAGATTCAGTGCTAAATTCTAGGGCAGTTCAATTCAAGGGTAACTAGGATAATTAGCACTGTAGAAGTTGGCATACAAGAGAGATTTTTGCACTTTCTGCAACTGTGTATCAGACGACAAAGGAAAATTCTGATGAGCTCACTGCCATACTGCCAGCACAAGATCCTTCTGAAGTTTTCTTTAGTTACATAAGCATGATTGGATGGTTTCTCAGACATGGATTACGTTTAGTCCCTTAAGCCGAGAATCAATTTCAGGCAGGATTGGACTTTAATGATTGTCTAGAAGAGGGAGACATGACCCTGTAATGATTGTCCTCTTGGATTCCAATTCAAATGTCTGGCTAAAACACAGCACTCACAAAGCACTCACTTTCTGATTTGTTCAAGATGTAATATCCCATGTAAACTACCAAAAAATAATCCACATATTGCTCATTTTTACAAAAAAAGTATTATGGTATTAAGGTATAAAAGGTATTATTATATGATAAAAAATGTATGATTATAAAGCTGTTACCTTTAGCATAACTTCACAGAGGTGCATATGGGATTCACCAAATCGAAGTTTCAACAATTCCACATTGCGGATCTCCCTAGAAACATAAACCATTTAATGAACACAAAACTCACACATCAACAATGATTAGTCATGAATGACATATAGTGCATACAATGACAGAATTCCAGTGTCCTCTAACCCTAAACCCAAAATCCTCTGAGACGTAACTTGCATGAGTCCGGCAATCATGAAGTCTTTGGGGTGAGGTAACCTGGCCATGCTTTCCTACACACTTCTGCTTAATTATGATCTCCCTACAATGCTAGTCTGAATTTGAGCCCATTGAGCTCGTTGTCTCCAGTGGCATTTTCAGTGAACAGAGGGAGGTATTGTGAATGCAGAGCTAGAATGCCATCAGTCAAGGGCTGATCAAGTCTTTTTAAACGTAATTGTTTCCAGCAAGCAATCGTCTCACTTCCGAATGGCCAGACCCTTTGAACGAAAGGAAGTGTAGAATGAGGAGATGGTTTTATTACCAGGCTAGGGGGAACATTGGGATTCAGTCCGTGTCTCATATCTCTGGTGTATTGGTACCTGGCAGTGCTGTAGTTGAGCTGCTGGAGAAGTCTGTCTGCCAGGACGGTGCGGTACTCATCAATAAAGATCTGCTTACTGCCATAGATACTGACCAGCAGACTGATGATGTCTGAGGAGCGATGTTTGGAGCCCGTTTTGTCTACGCAAGGAGAAAGAGAAAACATAAATAAGTATAAATGTAAGTGCATAAATGACTTTAAAGGGCTGAGCACTAAAAAGAGAGTAACAATTTCTAAAATCTAGCTTAAGAATCTATCTTTCTCTGACAAACCTCATCTTTACATTTACTCACAAGGATATACTAGGCCAGAAGGAAAAGTATCCAATTCAAAATGTGGATTTTCCCACAAATGTCCACCAGAGGGCAGAATAGGGACATTATTTGCTTGTGAGAAATGCAGGGAACCTTTGTGAGAGAGAAATGATTCACATGTTCACCAACCTGTTAATGCATCTATGGGGTCAGGTGTCCATTCCTCTGGATCGCTGCCTTCATCGTCGCTGTCCTGGGTTTCCAAGGTGACGGGGTCAGCGCGCGACAGCTCGTTGGCCAGGTCCGTGCAGCCTTCAGCGTCCCCTGTCAGGTTGCCTACAATCTGCCGAACAGTGTCCTCCCGGGTCCTAGCAACAAGAGCAGGATACACAACAGCAGCTAACAACATTTCACCAGACTACATTATTACTTCTCTTCAGTATAACAGTAGCAAAGGCTATTTGGTTGCAGAACTGTATTATGTTCAACTGCTCACAGACAATAAGAAAAGGATTGTTTCACAGTGCACCTCTGGTGGGCAACACTACAATCCAAGAAGAATAGCTATGAATAGCTAGGATGACAAAGTGAAATCTGTTTACACTATATTTTTATTCTCTTGATGAGATGAGAAATAATGAAGCCCCATTGTGAAGACAAAGTCACTGCTGAGAAAGAAACCACATTTACTTACAGAATCTAAGAGCTCACAGGGAGTGGGTTTCAAATACGGCCTGTGGTCATTTCCTGATCTTACTGCCATCTCTTTCCCACATGAAGTTTGTTAATGGCTTACACTGCCTCAGTCATATTCTTGACACTGCATGTTTAGTAAATGTGGCTGCATGTTCAGTAAACCATATGGGAAGCAACTCTGCAACTTTAGATGCCATGCTAAATTGGTCCTACTTTTGTATCATCTTTTTGCCATTTTTTTGTCTTTAACCACCATATAGGCAACGTGCTGTATTTTACTGTGTAATTAGCTCTGACTGGGTCTGGGCAGTGATGAGAGGAAAGGTAAGAGGACGTCTTGGCTAACCTGAGGTACTTGCGGATGGGTTGACAGGCCACCTGAAGGATGACCATTGAAGGGTCCAGGTGCCGTAGGGCTTTAATGGCCGATATGTACACAGTAATGATGTCAGATGTGTGAACCCCTGAGGAAATTACCAAAAAATTCAGTGAGAGAAAAAGTATAAAATTACACACATGTTTTTGCATGAATAGGAATGGAAACTGCACCAACAGAATAACACTGTTTTATGAAGGTACAAAGCACCAAGGTCACAGAATTTACAACAAAGCTCTTTATCTCCTGTGCCCTTAAACACATCAAATAAATATCACACCAATAAAAAAATGTGGATCAATACAATCAAGCATTCTGTCTGTTCATTAATCTAACCTGGATGCAGGAGACGAGTTTCAAAGGCTGATTTGAGGGACGTGAGGAGCTGTTGCCGCTGACTGGTCCGGTCCAAACAGAACTTCAGGTCCTCTATGGCAGGCAGAGATTCTGGGAAGTCTGGGAGGAGAAAGTTGTTCATGAAGTCCTTGTTATGACCAGTGATTTTTTACTGGCATGCAAAGCATGCATTCTTACAGTGAAAACAATGTTACTTTATTACTTTATCACAAGTTTATTGTCTATTGCTCGCTGTCAAGAAATGAAACCCTCATACTTTTCACTACAACTATGGTGCAATCAATAGCTTCAGATGTTCACCTTTATAAAGTGCAGTACTTTGAACCTTTAACAGCCCGCTAATTAAATTAAAGTGTAGGTGTTCAAACAACATGACCCAATTCAATAAGGCAAACAGGCAAAACAGAAGGTACTTCTGACATGTTACCAGCCTGTTCACATTTACTTAAATCAGAATGAACTCACTCTCTCAAAATCCTCTTACCTCTGATAATACTAAAGAGCTCTTCGATCCTCATGCTGGCATAGATCCTGCAGAAGAACTGCTGCATGTGGTGGCGCCAGCGCTGTAGGATGGCACTATTTGGCTGCCCCACTGCCCTCTGGCCACTGCCATCAGCTGTGGTACTGGGCGTCCTCTCAACGTCCACCTTGCTTACCTCACTAGCGAAGACTCTGCTTACCCAGCCCAACACTTGATCCAGCCACTGCTCAAGGAGAAGACAGAGAGATCAGCCATGATGAAAACGCACTAAGTAAGTCTGCATGCTATCTCCCTTACAAAGCATTTACTGTAGGCTCCCAAAGTCACGTTTCAAGCTAAATGCCCGGCAGACTCCTTTTCCCATATAACAACATCCTGGGTGCAGAAACTGCAACAGAACTGCAATCTGTGATGTGCGTACTGTTTTGAACTTATAATAAACAGAGATGTGCAAATAATCAAATACTGTAAAAGCTAGTGCACACCACAACATGACCAGACATCTGATAGCATCTGACCCGTTGGTTCATCTCTTTGACCCAAATCTGAGCTGTATCTGCAACTCGGCTAATATCAGCAAACTTCTGCCGGCACATTTGTGGCCATTGGCAGCTATTAGCTGTTCTCAGAAGTCTGGCCAAGTGTGCACGCACTGTGAAATGCTAAGATTCAACAGAATGGAAGCAAATGCCACAAGAAAGATTCTCCACCTACATCCTGAAAGTCGGAAAGGAAGGAGATCTCATACTCCCCCCGACATCGCTGTTCCATCCTCTGCTCAATCAGCTTGTGGAGGATGGAGGTGACTGCACCAGAGCTCACCCTCTCAAGCAGCTGCAGTCTTGACCTGGACCAGAGCAGAAGACAGACCAGAGAAAGTGAGGCAGTGGGCTCTGATGACTCATGTCTAAAATGTTATTTTCAAATTTTTGAGCAAAGTATTGTGACAGATGCAAGGATAGTTGAATGCAAAAAAAAATCTAAACAAATTCCACCATCCTCTCATTCTGTGAGCTTCTGGAACAGGCTAGTTATGTGTCAAAATTGACAAAATACTTTGTCATGATCTTAAATAATGCTCATGAAATATTTGTAATGAACAAGCTTCCAAGGTGTGATTGATTAAAATCACCATCAGCTGAGAGCCTGGCCATCTGATTGAAGGATCAGATAAAGGACAGACATAACCACTTACAAAATATGGCTCAGCTCTCGCAGCTGCTCCAGTGCCTCCTGGCACCAGCAATCCTGGGGGCACACTCCACAGCCCTGGCAGACTTTCCCTTCAGTGCCCATGGCTGCCTCCTCTTCCTCTTCCTCCTCATCCTCCTGCCCACCTGGTGCCCTCTGCCTGGCCTGGCTCATGTGAACAGAGAAGGTGCGGCTGTAAAACTCAAGCATTCGCTCCTGGAGGACGTCAGGTGGGGAGAAGAGCAGTATGGCCCTGATAGTAGTGAAGGCCCTCTCCCTTAGGCTCTGTGCCCCGGGGCCGCTCAGGCCTGCCCGGCCCTCGTCCTGCCATCTGCCCAGCCTCTCCAGACCACCTGACATAAGGGAATATAAAAAAAATGATGAATGATGAAGATGAGGCTAGCACAAACAAAACTGAAAAAACTCAAATGTGTTCTACTCAGAGAAACAATATTTGGGCATAGTTACTCTAACCTTAAGGAATGAGCTGCTGTTTTAAATTGAATACCAAAACAAATAAATCAAAGCATGGAGTCTGACCAAAGGTAGGACAACTATGTCACCTAACAACGGTTCCAGGCGGGTCAGCAGGGAACGAAAGGCCTGCGACAAGATCCTGGCACGCTCCCTCTCCTGCACCTCCTCTCCATCTAGTAGCTTCAGTCCAGTCCAGAACTCTGGCACCACTGTCGAAGTCAGATTCATGTGCAAAGTGTCCAGAAGCCAGCCTTCCATGTACTGACCCACTCCGCATTGACAGAGCAAGTCAAAGTCTTCAGAGAGAGCCTCTTCAGACGGAGCATTGTTCAAGTCTGATGAAAGCTGTATAAAGACGATGAACAAATTTACAAGTCATTGCTAATTCTTCGATTCATTATATTCGCATGACATCATATTGGTTACACCAGCGTTACACCATCTAGATCACAAAATGAGCGCTGCGTTTTTAAATGCGACCTAAAATGCTTTAAAGACTGAGCAGAATGGCAAATCGCCAAACTGTGTTACTCCATTTATAACAGGCATTGACACAGCAAACATGTCAATGTGGAAAATGATTTTCTCATATAGACTGACAGCATTCAATCTATGATCACTTACCAGTGCCAATGTTACGGTATCCCAAGCTGTAACCAGACCCGGAGGTACTGAGTTTGACTGCACGGCGTTCATTTTTCCGGAATATGTAAAAAGGCACTGGACCTACCAAATGGATAGGTATGGCGATACTGTCATTTCCCTAAAGGCCTCATAAATCATTGACTAAAGAACGTTTTTGGTTGTGTACAACATGTCAGGATTTCCACAGGGTTGGAGGTTTGGCTGGTATCGCGCTCTTCTTCAAGTCAGTGGCGCAAAATTATGACGTTTTCAAACGGAAGTAAATAAGTGTCTGGCGGAAGTTTCAATGGTAGAAGTTGTCTTGGAAACTGCTGTTTGGAGGGAGACTTAAGTGAGGGGAGGAAGACGTTGCTTTTATTACTCCCACGCTGTCATCTGCCAGAGGCAGGAGCAATTAAGACATTTTGGAAGAGTGAAGAGAGCAACTCAGTCGTCTAATTGGAAATCCCAAATTTGGCTCGCCAGCCGCATGAAGTATTGCATTTTACAAACGTGACTCTGGGACGGTGTGCGCGGGCTTGGGCAACAGAAATTAGCAACATGACCCAACAAGGAGCAGCGTTGCAAACCTACAACAATGAACTCGTAAAATGTAAGGAATGTATTGATGCATTGGTTTAATTTATTCAGGAATCAATCATATGCATTTCACGTTGCCTCTTTCTGTCGTTAATCATAAACTGATGAGTTACCGCCGGTATAACTAATGTAACGTAACTACTCTGCTGTCTAGCTTTACTGGGAGCCAAGCTCAAAGGGCGCAGGTTAACTGATGCCCTAGCTAATAAGCTTAAAGTCTCGGTGCCTTGCTCATCCTAAGGTAACGTTAACATTAGGAACAAATGCACATGTATTCTACATAGAAATCTAGTACAACAATACAATATTTTTTGTGTTGAAGTGTGTCTGTAATTTAATGCAATTTCGATTAAGCCTAGGCGTATCTGTCAAAACATAACTAGTGTTATCACGTCACATTGGTTTCACAGCTATAGTTATTGCTATAGGTTACCATCCTACATAGCTTTTGTCTCAGATTTATTAAATTCAGGCCTAGACTTTTTGCTGCGAGAGAGAGGAGTTGTCTGAAGCAGTTTTCTGAACAGAACAAGAAATACAGGCAGGGCAATAAAGTTGTGGTAGTCCCTTGGGAAATGGCCACAGAATTGCTCACATGAATGCTGTAAAGCTTTCAAGGCCCTGTCAGCCTCTATTAGCTTCGGCTCAGTCCGAGTCGTATTTACATGCACCTTGTGTGCTCGCCTTTTGGTTTGTGACCTATACTGATTGGAGAGTTATGTTGTGAGCGACCATAAATAAGGAGTTATGACAGTATTCACACCCCCCATTTTCTGACAAAGGCACGCAATTATAGAACAAATGGGATATAAATATTTCTCATGCTTTTGCTTTGATTTCCCTTGTGATGGCACTTGTCAAAGTTAAACATTACTTTGAAATATGATGCTAGTAAATGCAAGGGACCAGCATTGCAAAAGCTTCAGTTGGATCAGCCTCTAAATTAAACCAGGCTGGTCAAAAAATTATTTACCGTCTCGCTTTAGTGTGCCACTGGTGTGGCATTGATGCTTTTTGTGAGCCTATATGTCAATAAGAGTGATAAGAGAAATGGTCTAAATTCCACTGAACTACAAGAAAATGTGGTGGCATGGCAATCACATTTTCATTGGTTGAACTTACAGTTGACTTTTGATAAACAAGGTGTCTCATTCACCAATATCTTGATTTTTTAAAAAAGGTAAGAATCTTAAGAATGGCTGGTGAATGAAAATGTTTTTTGTTTGTTTTTAACTGCTAGTATTGTATTGAATATTTATTTAAAATGTATTTACTTGATTACATGGTCACAACTGTTGGTTATAGTCGATGTGACATTATGTGACTGGGAATTGACATCTAACAGGGCATCTCAGTGATGTATGATTGATAGGATAGGGTAAAGGTGTGACAGAAAATCAATCACTTGCTGCAATGACCTGATTCAGCAAAAAGGATTACAGAACCTGTGACCTCATATTTCTTCTTTTCCCTCATACATACATATCACTCCTACCTATACTCACACATGCATCTTAAAGACATAGGCTTGGCTCATGTATTTGTGTAAACCTAACCCTTTTTTGGTTGTTTAGAGTTTTTTGTTGTTTAGAATAAATCCAGAAATGTCAGCATTGAGGGCATGTTATATTGAATGTTATTCTGTGAGATGTAATTAAAAGGCAAAATGACATTATACACTATCCATCTGAAAAAGCTCAGTTGGCTCAGTGAGACTATGATAGAAAAACTGAATAATATGGCAAAAGTTTGTTTTCTATTCTTTCACCCTTATTTTCTTCCCTGGTCCCTTCTGTTGTGCTGTACAGTTGCGGAATTACAATGCAGGTTAATATGTTTGTGCAAGTATATCACAAATTCTTTCTCTCATTTTGTCCAAGTCAAGGAGCCATGTTTTTGTTGTTTTGGTAGTTGTAGATCACAGTCCCTTATTTCACTCTTGTCGTAGGCATTGAGGAGCTGTGCTCGAAGCGGGAGGAGCTGCAGCGTCAGATCCAGCAAGAGGAAGAGGAGAAGACGCGGCTGCAGCATGACGTCCGTGTGCTCACTGAGAAGCTGAGCCGTGTCAACGAGAGCCTCGCTCGACGACTGGCTGCACGTGCCGACTTCGATCGCACCATCGCAGAGACAGAGGCTGCTTACATGAAGGTAATGGGTCATTCCAGACACACACACACACACAATCTCCACCCTGTGTTTCCCTGCATCCTCCTAGTCGGAGCCAAAAGCCGTATTTATTGCTAAAAAGGCTATAAAAGTTGCCAGCGACTGTGTGAAAATACCAGTTAGAGGTACTTTGAATGGGTATGAGAGGGTAAGCAATGACCAACGCAGAACTGCATAAAACCAATCTAGATATGCTTACTAATATTAATATCTGAGTAAATCTGTTTCATAACTGAGTGTTTTAAGTCAGTCAACTTGGCAAAAAATGTAAATTCCTCTGTCCAGGGTTCTATTTATCTGGTACATTCTGCTATGTCAGGCAAAAAGGTACAGTCCCTCCCCGTACCCCTCATGTCAAACTAATTAAAGCCAAACACAGAAGCCCTCATCTAAACTCCTGTGCTGCACTTAGTGTGCATATATGTGTGGGTTGATATTTGTGAGCCCTATGTAAAACAAATCATCTTAAATGCATCACTATTTTTCATTCCAGATTCTAGAAAGTTCCCAGACGCTCCTGAGTGTTTTAAAGAAGGAGACCGGAAACCTGACCAAAGCGACTGAACCAAGAGGAGGCAAAGATCACTGACTTCTTTTTCACCAACTTATATTTCTGCCTGTTGCCTGTGCAAACATGCGCACTAGCATTCAAACCAGAACATTCTGTTTCTTTACCTCTTCTTTACCCATCTGTGGGTTTTACTATGTATGTGAATTCAATGTCATTTAGAATGTCAGTTATTGTCCCATATATTTCTTTTATTTATACAGAATTTTTTAAATAAAGATTATTTAGTGTGACTGGTTGAATTATTGAGCTAACATTTCAGCATTGCATAGATCAATCAGCTGAATACCCAGGGTTTAATCTTTTCCTCTCTCGTTTCTCTCTAAACAAAGTCCTCCCCAGTGCAGAAGTGCCGTTAGACGTGTGCCTCTTTGAAATTGGAATTCTCTGTAAACATAGCTTGGAGCAGGAAGCTCCAAAGATTCTCTCTGTGAGCATGCCCAAAACAGATTCTCCAATTTTCTTTCTTTTTTTTTCCTCCCCACAACTTCTTATGTTCAGTATTTTAGTACTGGGATTTCAAAAAACTACTTGGTTTGGGCTTTAAATAAAACCGGTGTTCTTTGCCGGTGACTTTAGTCCTGTCCAGGGACCGAGATGCACACCATTCTAGCAAATTAACATACTGCTGCTTCTTGGGCATGGATCAAGTTGAGCATTTGTACATTCCCAGCAGACAAGTAATGGACACCATTTTGTTTGGAGCTTTGTTTATTACTTTTTTCTAACATTGTTTTCTTCTGCTGAATTTCTTGATGAATACAAATTGCACAGTTGAATCTTCTCGGCAGCTGGAGTGACAAATACAGTATATGAATTCAAACAAAGAGAGGAAAAAAAAGTTATCTACATGTGAGAGTGGCTCGGATTCTTCAGGAAATAACCGTTTGAAGAACTAGACAGAAAACGAGAAGGGGAACTAGACATCTTTAGACTATCTCCTTCCGTATCACCAGAGCCTATCACATTGCGTGGCAGTTCAGGCCATTCCACAGGCCTGCTAGTGTCACATATCCCCTTTGGAATACGATTTGCCCAAGAGGCAGACTGGCAAAGACAAGGCAAGTGCTTGTATGCAACAACAGGGATGTCTCAGTGCTGCTTTCTGGGTTGTCCCTTCAGTGGTTCTGTTTTCACTAGCTCGAAAAGGAGTTTTGTATAAATAACCACAAGTTTTGGTTTTTTCCTCTTTGTTTAAATTGAGCTCTTCGAAAAAGAGACAATGCCTCCCAAATTTTGCCTCCTTCAAAAAAGAGGGAGAACCTTTCAGATTCTGCATTTTTTAAGTCTTTCTTCCACAGTGTGCAGTTAGTCTTTCATTATGAAGTGCAAAGTAAAGAAAACAAAATGTCAAGTGCAAATGTAAAGTAAAAACAGACAATAACTCACTCCAGCCACCTCTTTTTGTGTATATACAGGCCTTCCTTCCTTTCTACATGATGTCTATCATGATCTAAGTACACAGTTAAAAAAAAATCCCTAAAAAAAAAAAAAAACCAAGACAAAGCTCTGAAACTGTGGCCTTTGTTCCAGAAGGCCACTCACCCAGCCCTTCATAGACAAACAATAATAACAAAAAAGCCATATAATAAATTACCATTATCATGAAAACACCATTATCCTGGGCTACAGAAACTATACAACAATACTGGCTGAGGAAGAACCAAACCCAGCCCATGCGCACCAACAGACAGACTTATACACGCGCACACACACGTAAATTGGCAAGGTGTGTATAAAAAAAGGAGAAAAAAACAAAACAAAAATTCAGCAGCCCAGCAATGTAAAGTCAGCTCAGGTTCCTCATGTACTTCACCTCTCACCATACATACTTGCAGTACATCCATACCCAGTCTACCATACACGCAGAGTTCAACTTTATGGGTAATGCAGCTGGTATCTGTCTACACTGACCAGTCATGACAAATGTTTCCTTACAACTGTTTAGACCAAGTCCTATTAAAATACTGAAACATGGCTGGCATGGGCTATATGCAACTACTTCTGCTGTGCCAAGAAGAGAAAACCATTACTGTTAAGATTTAGAGGTAACTATTCAATATGAGTATCTCATAAGCAAGCTAGAGCTTTTAAATTCAAAATTTTAAAACCAAATCAAATGGTATAAAAGTTCATTTTGTTGTCATAGAGCAATGTAAAAGCATAAAGGCATCTAGATATATAGTAGACTCAAGGCTCAAAGCTTGTATCCTTCATCCAGCATGACATTCATATTTTTTTTTTGATTTAACACACAAGAATGCCAAAAGTAACACAGAGACCTTAGCAATGCTTGTTTGGTTCTTGGCCCTACAGATAAACTAGGCTAAAAAGTGTAGAGAATTCCATTCTCCAATCTTTCACACAATTTCATTACAAAACTTAATATCAATACAAAACTACAACACATCCACAACCATCCAATCAGGGTCAGACTAATATTTTGAGTGTTGAGGGAAGGGACTGGATTGGAAAGGTAAGTAAATGAGGAATCTACACATGCAAAAAAAAAAAAAAAATCATAATTATAATAATAATAAGCATCACAAACAACTGGTACTGTGGCACCCATTCACAAGTCAGACAGAAGACATTTTCTGATTTTTTGTCCTTCTCTTCTTCTCATTTATTTATCCATTTATTTAGTTTGTTCATCAGGTTCCCTCCTCGTTTTTTTTCCTTCCTCCTCCTCCTCCTCTACCTCCACTCGTCTCTGAAGAGTTTGCCGGTGTACATTCTTAACCCCCCCTGATACTGGTACTGATGAAGGCATCCTGTTCTTCAGACAACAACGACGACAAAAAATTTGGTCACTTACTTTTTCATGAGGTGATGAGATTGACGACCGTTTGCAACCACCCTACCGCTATGGCGGGCACTAATACATGAGACCAAGAAAAAGCTTTTAAAGGCAGCAAGGCTAATGCTACGAGGCTAGCAGGTCCATTTTGGCCACCACGCTGAGAGGCGGAAGTCGCACCCACTCACCCACACATTGCAGTTCTGGGTGGGGTGAGTACTTTGACAATCAGGCGCGGTGTCCAAACCTGGAACTTGCTTCCTGGAGGGCAGTCACAGTTTGTCAGTCATGGAAGGGGGCGACAGAGAAACTGCATAAAGGGTCTCTGATGACATGGCCAGTCCTGCTGCTTCCAGTGTGTGTGTGTGTGTGTGTGTGTGTGTGTGTGTGTGTGTGTGTGTGTGTGATGGAAAGAGAGAGAGAGAGAGAGAGAATGAATCAGTATTCTTCATGTGTGTGTTGGTGTGTGTGTGGTGGTGAATGTCTTGACGGCTCGATTCCTGATGGATTTTTTTTTGGTCCCACTGGTGTGTGTGTGTGTGTGTTTGGGTATGTGTATGGATGTCAGTCCATGTAGGATTGTGTGTGCTGTTGGGCTGGTGCTTGCAGGCAGTGGTTGGTCCAGTAGCGGTCCAAAAGGAGGTTCAGAAGTAGAGAGCTGGTTCACTGCTGAAGTCTGAGAGGGAGGAGCTGTCAGCCGGAGTAAGCTGAAACACACAGGCACGTGTGCACACAGACACAAAAAAAATTCTTATCTCCTCAAGTCCATTAAGGCAAGAGAAACAACAAGCCCCTATGTAGATAACCTTTAACAAATCATACCCCACATCCAAAAGCTAGTAGACATAGCATAATACATAACTGAACACTGACTGGAATTCAAAACAAACGCTTCTATCTTTAAACTCAAGGGCCCTTTTATAATTCTACACACATCATTTGTTCAACACAATATGTGACATTGAAGACTACATCCAAGAACTGCAGCAAATCACTGGGCTCACCATGACCTCCTCTTGGGGCGTATCCGTGTGCAGAGAGTTTGACCCTCCTGTTTGAGCACGGTTGTCAAGCTTGTGGTCTTGCCAGGCACTATAATCCATGGCGTGCTTCGGAGTGTAGTTGGACAAATCTGTCAATCACAACAAGTGTTGTCTAGTATTACTACACACAAACAGCAAGCGTAGCACAACACTGTATATACTGCATACTGTATTGAAAAATTATTTGAAAGTTGGATACATAATTGATTACACTGCCTATCCTATAAACATACTACTGATCCATTTCATTTAATAAGAGTAATAGTAACTTGCAGCGTAATGGGAACATTGCAAGTTGGCCAGCAGGTGTCTCCACTGTTTCTAATCTATGAGGAATCAATGCAAGGCTATTTTTCACTATGAGCTTCAGTCTGTGTAGTTTCAGCTGCTCTTAAAATAACCCATTTCCTCTTGTACAGTCCCTACAGTCAACACAAGAATGACAGATAACTTGGACCACATCTGTTCCAAAGCCATCTCTTCAGAATTATGACTCAACCTTTCCCTCCTTCTCTCTCTCTGACTCTCTGTCACATCCTGCCATTGGCACTGCGACCAAAGCCATCAACCCACTTGCAAAACCCATTTCCCTTAAGTGTGTCGGCCTGCCACCCACTGCTCCCTTTTTCCTTCTCCCTTCATCATTCTCTCCCTCCTTTCTCTGTCCATTCATTCCATTTCCTCTTTTCTTTTTCATTCACTGTATTTTCTATCCCTCTCTACTGTTCTCCCATTCCTTCATCTGCCCATTCGCAGATTCTGCCCTTTTCGTCTTCTGTACTTTCCCTCGTTACTTTTCCTCTGTCCAGTCCCAGCATTTGCTCCCCCTCTCTTTGCATCTCTCTCTCCTTTTTTCTTTCTCTCCTCACCATTCCTTCATTACTTCCTCTGTCCATTCTCTCAATTTCCTCTCTCTCTCCCCCTCTCTCTGTATGTGTGTGTGTTTTCTTTACCAGTGCTGTTGGTGGTGTATGTGGGAGAGCTGGTGTAGTTGGGCCGCGTGATCCGCACGCGATCCAGGAGGCTGCGCTCCTCTTCCTGCCTCGGCCCCTCCCCCTCCTCTTCATTCTCCTCTTCGTCCTCCTCGTCCCCACTGTCCCACATGCTGCTCTCTGACGGGTACTCGAACATGCTCTGCAGATTTGACTCGTTGAAGGAGATCTTCAGCTGTGTGTGTGAGAGAGAAAGAAAGAACAGAGAACCGAATGTGTTAGTGGCAACACTGCACTATCCACTTCACAAAACGTACGTCCTGTTTTACGTCTCAATCAACTCACAGCATTGGCTAACAATTGGTCTCCAACAGTGCATCCCTCAACGCAATCCTAAGCTGGATGTAAAGGTAGCATGGAACATTTTTTTTTAAGTCAAATCTATGTTACTAACATGCATTCCTTTTTTAACATAAGGCTGCATGAGAACAACCTCCATGTTTTGCCACAAACCAAACATCAAAAGGAGGCCACCAAAATAACATCACTAAGTGACTGAGCATGAGGGAGGTTTTTGTCAACACTGAGCGCATCGCTTTCATCCCTGAGAATCAAAGGGGGCTTTCTGACTTGCATAATTTTGAAGGTGAACTCTGTCGTTAGCGTTCGCAACGTCTTCCTCCTCCTGGGAGCTGCCTCCGCGACAGCTATTAATTAAAGAACTGGTTATTAAAAGGCACTGGAGAGACTCGTCAAGGGAGGATGGTGAGCTTTCATTAAAAGGCGACTTGGCACAACTCGGGGCGCTTTTGAGGACAGCACTAATCCACTCTGTCTTTGTATTCACACACAAGACCCCCCATTCACCCCCATCCCCACACCCACACACAACCCACCACACCACACAAACACACTCACATATGCACAAAGGTGCCACTTCACATCATCAAAAACAAAAAAACAGGTAGGCACACTTCATCAATGACAACACTTGGCTTTTGTGGTGCTGCTTTGTAACAGGGTGTGTTTGTTTGGAGCGTTTTGTTCAGTGTTTCGTTTTTTTGTTTTGCTTTGCCCTCCTCAGCCTCATCAAGCTCTCAGTCTCACTGTGGTGTTTGCACTGAGGAGTAGCATTCTCTAATGCTCGTCGGACCAGAGGAGCTTGAAACGGTCACACCCTGAGGAGGGAGGGAGGGAGGGATTTTGCAGTTGGCTGGGGGAAGAAGGGCTTTTTGGCCTGCTGTCTGTGCGGAGGATGGCATGCTAAATGAGGTGCTGTTACACAACCCTGGGAGCCCACTTCCAAGAGGAGGACGTAAGCAATCCTTTTCCCTAATCTAAGCAATCATTTTCCCTAATCTAAGCAATCATTTTCGGGAACAACATGGGAGTTTTGAGAGACTGCATACATGATCCATGCCTAGATTACCTGCACACTCCTTCCTCATTCCAAAGATCATCTTCTCCCAGCATAGACCGTCTAGACTCAACAGACTGGATCACTAGATCTTGAACGTTCTGAACCACCAGTACCATTCATGTACTTCATGACTAGTTGTCTGCTCATCAGTTACTGCTGATGCCCACTGACCCAACTGATACATCTCCAGAAAAATATAAGACAGTATACTAGTATACACAAGACAATGCTACCAACCTGACACAACATAGTGCTACCAAGATGTTTACACAAGGAAGTTGATGATCACTTTATTTTCACCTTCAGTCTTTGGTCATAAAAGCTGCACTGCCATATCAGACCTGTGTGATGTGATAGCAATATTATGACTTCACCCAAAAGTTATTTTACAACACATACTAATGTTGTGCTCATGTTAGTGTTACGTTTCCAAATGTTATTACCCTAGGGCTACAACTGGTATGTTTACTGAAGCGTTAAGTCGCGTCATGTCAAAATAAAATTAGAGGACAGGTCTGAGTTTTTTTTAGAATGTACATAGCGCTGGCGCATCTGGTATAGACAGTTCCATTGAACCCTATCATGGAAGAATGCAAACCTAATGCTTTAGTTAACTTAACCAGTGTAACCCTAGACTTAGTCATCATAACATCATTAGTGTTGTGATGTCACTAAAGCACTTTAACACATTTCCATGAACCATCTCAGTGTGCACTGTAAGACAATTCACTAATGAGACATTGTGACAACATCAAACATTAGATGTAATGAGGGCCAATGACAGACTTCTGGTTATCTGCCATCAGTGCATGCCTAAATATGGCATGGATGTGGCTTGACTTGTAGACAAGTATGGGCACTTGTGGACAAGTATGGTTTCCATAAGATTTAGCAACAAGCTCAACAACAGCTCACTTGCCTTAGGCAATTCATCTATTTTTGTGCTTAGCATGAATAAATGAGCAGTATTATGTTCCTCAATTAAACATTAACACACACAATCAATTCCTTACTGATTCTTTTTAAAAGCTACAAGGAACTGTAACTTGGCTAACAACTTAATGATAATAATCAAGATTCTTTTAGATATGTGATGAAGCGGTTGTTTATTTAGGCCACATTTTTTTTTTGCTTTTTCTGCAATGAAGAGAATCATACATAGCAGGTGGTTTGGCTTCTATGTGTGTGTAAACGTGTTATTAACAGGTTCACACACAATCGCACATCAATTATCACAGGTTTATTATAGAGACCCAAAAATACATAGCCAACTACACACTCTCTCTCGCTTAAATATACACCTTGCTGTTTGGCAGGATGTGGCAAGACTGATAATCTCTAATGCTATTTTCCTCATGATGAGGAAGTAACATTATTAGACAAAGTACTTTTCACAAATTCACTCAACATGCTCATACACATCCAGTCTGAATGGAACGAAAAACAGAGCTGGACTTCCACCTCAGCTGAGAATGGGGTCAAATGACTGTGACTGTGGGGACTGTGCTGTACCTTTCCCCTCCCTCAGTCTCACTGTCCTGTGTAGGGACTTGCCCTAAATCTACCCTAATCTCCATCACAACGCCTACACTCTATGCATTGTATAGGAGGTCATGTATGGGGGGCCTATAACAGCAGTCTAGCCCAAGAGTAAACAGCACATACACAGGAGTGGCTTTGTTTGACCCATGTCACCTGCTCTTGCACTTACTCTGGCTCTGGCTTTCCTAAGGACACAGTGAAGAAGAGGTGCTCAAAGGAAACACTACAATCCAGCACACACAAGTTTCTCTCTCTCTCTCTCTCTCTCTCTCTCTCTCTCTCACACACACACACACACACAAACATATACACAGACACACATAGATACAAACATACACACACAGACTTACATGCACTTAAATACTCATTACCAACATCAGGCCAGAATGACCCAGTAACTGATAGCTATAATTATTTATGGGCATTTACCAAACCTTAATAAAACTTGCAACATGATAACTCCATCAGTATGGAGTATTGATAAGAGTATTGGAGTACTGATAAGATGGCTAATAAAGGGAATTTGGTAGGGTTGATAAAAGTCTGTGTAATAGTTCTGATAAAATAGATAGTTCCAAGAAGCACTTTTTGATTCTAGCATGATTTCATCTCTGCCATGACTGTGTGTCTGCAGTAGCTTCCTGGAGAGAGAGACAAGTAGACCACATCTTATCCTGTGTAATGAGGCTGAAGTCAGAGCATGGGTGAAAGAGGACCATTCAGTGAAACACCCCCCTCACACAAACACACACACAAACTTACTTTCATCAGTCTCTGTATTGCCCTTGAAATCACACACACATCAGTGAGTTCATAAACTCAAAGCAAAGCAAGTTAGGAGATGCAAAATGGCAAAAACAAAGATGTCTGACAACTGTCTGAACTGCAATGTATTCCCTGCTTCATTATCTTTTGGTGTACAAAACACTGTATATGGTCAAAGACGAGAGCTAAACGTAGAAAAGCATAGTCCTGCTCTGCACATCATCACAGGTTACATCACAGCTAAACCTTTCATGATAACTTAAATTGTGACAACAATTTTTAATGGTTTTAATGGTTAATTTTTTGTTCTTGCTTGCAGTCTTTAATGCAAACAAACCATTCAAACACTTTAAAGGCAAGTATTTTAAGAAAATTGGGTTGTTGTAAAAAAAGGTTTAAAGGATAAAACCAAGGCAACTTCTACCTAGGAGAACTCAGGCCTAAAGATGATAACAGACTTCAATCAAGTCCACTATTCAATACAAAATAAGGTGCGGACACACATTTGGTGTGTTTTTAACGGCGGAAATTAAATTTCATTTTTATACCCAATTTATATCTCTTGGCTGTTTTTAAGCAGGTTTTCTCAGCCACTGGATTTCCCACAACCCTAATCCCCAATCCCACAAATTGCCTTCACAATCAAACCCTCCGAGCGTAAGCCAATCTAACAGCAAGTGGGAAGAGAATTTGTTTTGTTGGGGGAAAAAATCCCTCTCTCTCCTCTCTGCTTTTCCACACTGGCGCTGGGCATCAGAGGGCCTGTGCGATTATTCCACACTTCCACTTCTGACTCATTCTCTCCTCTGGAAGAGATGAGACGCTCGCTGGTTTATTTGCCCGGCTGCCGGTCCTGCTGAGGAGCCCTGGGGCCAGCTCGCTCTATAAGCCAGGAACAGAGCAGGGAGCAGAGAGGCGTGCCAAAGGGAGCAAATCAATACATCAAACTGGCCTGTGGGATTACTCCCATTTGGCTGAGGGAGAGGGCTTCACTCACTGGCTCACTCCATCCTGCCCTCCTCTCCTCTCCCCCTCCCTCTATCCTCCTCTCCTCACTTCCTCTTCCCCTTCTCTTCTCTCCTTCCTGCTGTCAGGGGGGCTCAGTGCCCACCCATGGCTGTGAAAGGACGCATTATTAAGCCAGAAGTGATGCATGAGATTCTGCCTCTCGCTCTCTTTCTTTCACTTCTTTCATCTGTATCATTCTCCCTCTCTCAGATGTGTCTTGCTCAGTCTCTCTCTCTCACACACACACACACTCTTTTACTCAGCACCTTTCCCCCTCTTTGACTGCCTTTCAGTGATCTGTAATATCCCCCTCTCTTATGGATCTCTTCCTCTCTCTCTCCCCCTCCACCTCTCCTTGACTCAACACCTCTCTCTCTCTTGTCTCATTCATCTCTCTGAGCAGAGGCTACAATAGGCCAGTTCTAGCCTCCAGGCTCTGCTAGTCTCCGCAGCTCCACCCTTCCTCTCTCACCCCTAGTAGCAGAGGGACCAGCTACCTTGTGCCCGAGCTGCCCTTCTCCGAACCCCCACCCACTTACACTCCACATTTAAGACACTACAATGGAGTGGTGGTGACTCATGCCGCCAGGGCCACTAATTTTAGTGCTTCCTTTAGCCTGCTGTGCTATTGTCGCCCCATTGTAAGCCCCGTCGCCTTTTTTTTCCTTCTAATTATTATTATTATTTGTGCATTTTACCGTGCTGCCGTTCAGGAACTGTGGTAAATGCCACTGTGAGAGGATTACCCGCTCGTAATGAGGGCCTCCAGGGTGACCGAGTGTGTAACCCAGTCGAGACGCGACACTTCTGTGTGTGTCTGAGTGCACATGAAAGGAAAAGGGCATTGTGCCAGAGACAGAGTTTTCTGGGTCATTTAGATGCTCTGTCCTGATTTGGGCTGGGCAGAGTGAGACATGGAGAGAAAGAGACAGACAGACAGACACACACACACACACACACACACAGAGAGAGAGAGACAGCAAGAGAAATAGAGAGAAAGACGTAGTGCGTAGGGAGAATGAACAGATAGGAAAACATACATAATAAAAAACGTACAAAAACAACTTACACAATGAGTTTGTGAATGTGCATGCGTGCACACACACACACTTTAAGAGAGACCGTTTTGTACGAGTTGAAATGAGAGGCTAACAGGTGGGTACACACCCTCACTCCCATACACAAACACAAACAAATAAAGACAGGTCAATAGCTGGTGCCAAGGGTGAATTATCAGCGCCAGTTGGCACAAACAGCATGGCTGAGGTTAAGTTGGCATGGGTGTGTGAAGGCTGTGAGGTCAGACATTGTGCGCTCTCATCTAGTGTCTATGTGTATGTGTTTGTGTGTGTGTGTGTGTGTGTGTAAGAGAGACAGAAAGAGGGTGAGAATACTACAGAAGCAAAGCTGGCTAAGTCTTTTCATTGGAGGTATGAGGACAGACTGACCAGATGTCTGATTAAAGCTAATCTCTCCACAGAGACTTTAATGGCTTAGTATGAGGAAGAGCAGGCAGGCTCCAGTGTGAGGCCTTGAGAATCGTGTTCCTTCCTGCTCCACAATCCCACAGATGCAAAAGGCCAAAGAACTACATTGCTCAAATCAGACCACTTGTTCTGTGAATGACCTTTCTGTTTTCATATAGAACTCCCTGCATGCATAATGTCTCTTCAATCATCAACTCATGATCCTGCGTCAAAGGTTCCTACAGAACATAAATCAACAATCCTTGCCTGCTTTTTGTCTACACAGAGCCTAAACAATCTTTGTTTAACTACTACATCTGACGTTACTCTTTTTGCTTCTTGAAAATCTGTTTGCCATCACATGTACTTCTGTGTTTCTGTCGTGCTAGTTA